>CP045898.1:12653670-12685736 GCA_013387185.1 Caligus rogercresseyi | reverse complement strand
TTTTGGAAATGTGATGGCGAAAAGCAAAATAAAACATATTTTTGCCAAGTTTTTTCTCAATTAATTTTGCCGAACCCTTCCTTTGTTTTCCTTTGTTTATATGTCTAAAAAGTAAGTAATTTAAACTGCGCATATCGGTTGGTATCATATATACCTATATATTATAGCGTATTTTTATAAAATTAATAATTATTTTAGGAAAAAAGGTAAAATTTTAGTTTTAAAAATAATTTTCCTTCCTTTCCAATGTTGAAATATATGTAATACGACGTACTTGCATAGCTCTCTTAAAACATGTGTTTTTATATATGTAGTCGGTTACTAAATAAACTTGAAATTTAAAAAACAAATTGCACTTTTAAATAAAATATGTTTTGTTTGTCATACCCCTTTTGTATAATAATTTTTTCTTTAAATCTCATTTGGACTACTATATCATCATAAAACTTAACTTTCATTGGCGCCGCCCTAAATGGCCCATGCGGCAGGCATTCTGGCGGCCCAAATTTAAAAATATTTTCCTCTCGATTATTTAAGCCTTGGAGAACCAGAAAAGCATCTATTTGAATGTTTTTAAAGAAAAGTGTTAAATTTGAACAGGTCTAATATATATGTATATATATATATAGATATATATATATATATATATATATATATATGTAATTCTTTTGTTATTAAGTAACAACTAGAGAGCGGAAAAAACGTGAATTACATAAAAAATATTTTTTAACATTTTTCCCAATTTTTTAAAGATAAAAATTTTATTTTGGAAATTTAAGAAAAAAACATTTTTCTTCATAATATCCCTGAAATAAACACTTTTTTGTCTTTTTAGACAAATTGTTGAACTTATTTAATCACCTCTTGCATCATTTTATAATTTTTCAATCATTCCATTCTTTTGTTGATTTTTGGAGGGAAATAATGCACGCCTAAATTTATGACGCCTTTTCAATAAGTATGAGGCTTTTGGTCAATCAACGTTTTACCCAAATAAAAAGGAAGAGTTATGCATCTAATTGGGCGTTTAGATAAAAACTCCTTTCATGTTCCATTTGTGGTGAAATGCTCATTCGTCCCCACTTCTGACTCAAACACCATGGCTAGGATCGTCAATGATACTCTCAGAATGATTGATCTTCAGTTTGAAGCAAGCTTGTGGCAAAAATTATCGCGACTGACGCAGCTGAGTATATGTGGAAGTGTGGACGAGACCTTAGGGTCTTTTATCCGTAACTGTTAGCAGGAACCTGACATTTGGGCCCCACCACGAAAAAATTATTTAGAATGTCAGGAAAAGAATCGGAGTTATCCGCCGGCTCTGCACCACGGTATCGCGAGGGTCACTGCTGGCCGAGATATCTAGAGTCATAGTTATTGGGAAACTTCAGACGTCTGCTTGGGCGACTAGAAGTGTAAAATTCTCGTCCGCTGCTGAAATATCTCACAACCCTACAATGACAAAGGCAGGCTCAGATTCGCAACTTGCCATCAACGATCTCGCACGCATCTTGCTGGGAGTTCGAAGAGCAGATCGGTTGCGTGTGGTTGACCTTCTCGACAGGTCACATCTTCCATCTGTAAATGAGATTTTAGTGAAGCAGGCTGTCATATCCGCTTGGAAGGCTATGAAGGTGTCCCTTGAAGAGGATTAAGTTTAATTTATTATTAATTAATATATATATATATATATATGTGTATATATATATTGTTCTTTTTAATTAATATTTTATTATTGTATAATTATTTGTTTGTATATAAAGATATATATATTTTTGGTAGCCATGAAAGGCTAGAGTTATATTAGCTCCGTAATAAAAGCATACAACAACAACAACTAAATGCATATGAAGAAGTCACAGAGCAGATACATAAATAAATTTATCTTTCTTTCTTATCTACCCCACCGATCGATATTGGTATTAGGTAGATATATAATAAAGTCTACTGAATCGGCGATACCGAATCCCAGCTCTGCCAGATAGGGAACCTGGATCCGCGCAGCTGTTTGGTATGGTCAGAATTTCGAGCAAGTCAAATTAGTCGTGGATATGTTTGACCTTGAGGATGTCAAATGTATATCCAATAGTCAGCGGATTCTTAAAATGAAAAGCATCTAAGTTGACTTAACATTTATTGCAAGTTATTTATCATTTTTGCAAGATTCAATTACCAGCCTGGAGACCACAGAAATTACACTTGAAGATGGACTCGAAATTTTTGAAGATGCTGAGGAAAGGAACCGCAAGATTCCAGGTGACGCCAGAGAGGTTTTTGAAATTAAGTTCGATTACGTTGTAAAGAAAAATCCTGCCCTGCCAGCATTGAGACAGGTACGAGATGTGCTGCTAGGCAAACCTGGAGCTGCTCTTCCAGATGGGATGAGCCCAATGGATGGAGCTATTCTAAAATACTGTCCTATTACCTCGGTAAATGTGGAGATATCATTTTTGAGGTTAAAAAATGTTTTATCCGACCGTCGCCAAAACTTCACCGATAAAATTTGGCAGAGATTATTGTATGTCACTGTTTTATGAAATAATAAATTCACATTAAATCAAATTTGAGTCTAAATAATTAACATTTTTCAACATTTTTTAAAATTTCGATCATTTTGGGTAACATTAAAAATACATTTTTTGGCAAAAATCATCACATTTTTTTCCGCTCTCTATAACAACAAACGTACGCATTTATATGCTCTAGGAGTGCGATATTTTTGTAATATAAAGTAAATAAATTACTTTTTGAGTAAATAACGTAAAAGTTGTAATAAGGTATGAACTTTATAATCTAATGGAATGAATAATCCATATCAGGAATACAAACATTTATAGTAAAGGGAACTATTTTGCGTTCTAGGCCATATCACTCATTCGTACATGTAGTCTTTATAAACAGAGTTTCGAAAGTCTTAATCTTTATTGAGATGGTCTGGCCTATTTAACTACAGCACAAATTTGTTCCAATTAACTAAGTTGATTATTTATGTAAAATAAAAACCCATTTTAAAACACTTTTTCTCCCAAAAATTATTTTTAATCTGAATTTAGTAGGTGGATTTTCAAATAAAATGGTTTCACATAGTTTCCTTAGTACATTTTTATTCTGGTTCCTATATCGTAGGTACAATATGTATACGTATAAAAATATAATATATATAATGATGGCATATTGAAAACACCATGTTCATTATAAGAAGCCTTTAATAAACCTTATAAGTTGGTGGTTGAAAATGCAATATAAAAAATGTAACAAAAAATATGTGCATACAACTTATTATAAAATAGGTATTCTCTGACTAAAATATGTTTCTTAAATTTTTTCGTGGTCCTTTTCTTTTTCTCAATCCTTTATATATATAAAAACTTCCTAAATAGTTGCACAAATACAAATACATAAATAAACATTATTGTTTTAGAGTGATCTCAAGGGTTCACATTATTTATTAGTTTTTAAATACAAACTAAATACGTGAGTAATTAAAGTTTGAATTGGTTATTTGAATATATATATATATATATATATATATTATATATAGATATATATATATATATATATATATATATATATATTATATATATACATTTTTATATATATGTATTTAATATATATCTACATATATATATATTTTTATTATCTGAAATAAAGGCTGCAACAAAAAAAGCTTAATTATTCATATACAAATATTCAAAGGTCGGCTATTTTTTTATATAAATATATATATACTTTATCTTTGTAAGACTTTTAGGTTTTCGTGATATACTTTGAATAATGAAGAAAGAGAGACTAACAAAAGCTGATATTCTTATGGGATTTCTCTTAGGTAAAAAAAGTTGTGTTTACCTTGAAAACAATATATTGATGAATAAATAATTTATTTGTCTTTTGCACGCAAGAAAAAAAAGCTGAAATAAAAAAAATTGGGCTCACTTTTTGTGGCTCACAATGATGAGAGGAAAAAAGTATTTAAGGCAATGATGATATCAAATATATTCAATCAAGGGGTATTACTTTATGGATATGGATATGTTCATAACCTTTGTCTAAATAAAATTAATGAATTTGTTCTACTGCAAGCAATGCAAATTAAGTGGATAATAATTTATCATTATATAGACATTACCATATGAATATTTATTACATCGTTTTTTGAGCATTCGGCGCAGTGATCACAAATTACATTAATTCACGAAGGAGCATAATGCTAATTTGATTTATATGATGTTTTTTATTGCACCTTCAAATATGCATATATACAGTTGTAATTGCATTTTCAAGCAGTAATTAATGATATAATTTCATATAGCCTATCAACATTTTTCATATACATGGGTAATGTTTTTTTTGGTTAAGATGTTTATTTATTATCTAAAATCTATATAGTGTAAAAATAAGAATACACTAGAAAGTGTGAGATAAAAAACACAATATTAAGACAGTTACGTTAAAAAAACATAAATGAACATTATAGTTCAAAATTAATGTGTAAGAAAAAAACCTAATATAAATGACTTATTAAAAACTATTTCTTATTCAATATAAATGTTGATGTCGTCTTATTGTCGATCTGATAAGTTTGAGGTATTCGAGAGAATTTGAAGGAATAACTTAATCAAATCTCTGGCCCATGTCCATGACGTCGCAGATGAGGTGGGAATTTTTATTGAGAGGGCTGAATAACGAGCCGCTGCCCCAATCATAATTGCTCTAAGGTCTTCGATTCGCATATAAGAGTTATTTTTCAATCTCTTCGCAATTAATGATTTCATGTTGAGCAGTACAAATTCAACAGCCTTTTGATATAAAATATTTTTTGTATTAAAGAAAAAACAATGAAAAAAATGAAATATGTCTTCAGACACCAAAAGACACTGACGTCAAGTTTTACAGATAAAAAAATGTATTAATGATACATTAGAACAAAAAAAATAAAAAATGCTGGGCTGTAGTTCTTGGTTTGAGACCAAAAATAATAGATAATTCAAGATGCGCAGAACGCAATGCTTAGATTCCTCTGATTAGAAAAGAAAAACTGAAACGTCACACATGACGTCCACATTATCGATTTGTTATGATTTATGGCATAAAAATATATAAATTCTCTTCTTTCTTGTTAATAAATTAGCTGAATTTCGGCCTGAAAATTGAAAATCTAATGCAAATAACATATTATTAAACCAATTCCCATTTTTTTGCTGAAAATCATGTGAATGTAGTTGCACAGAGTCATAAAATCTAATTTTTTATATGAAATTATATACGAGGTTGTGTGGCTTCATCGATATTAGTCCACCATATTATTATTTATTATTGTAATTTTTTAGATGGTGTAGTATTAGATATCCAGGCAATCGTCTCAGTGGTGACGTCACATTTTTTATATATTGGAAATATCCCTCTTTGTTTACATGAGTTCTGCCCCCCCCCCCCCGGGTTTGAGACCAATTATAAAGCAAAAAACTTATTTGGAAACAAATAATATCTAGAGTGATTAGTAACAAATATATCCCAAATTTATTTATCTCTAATATATATATATCACTATAATATAAGATATCAAAAGTAAGTTATTTTTAATTATACACATGATGAAAACCATATGTCCATATAAACTTACATACAACTCTAGCAACAAATTATATAATCTATTTTCGATATTGGAAAAGACAAGATAAATAGTATAAAAGTTTTTAAAGTAAATAATTTATTTAAATCCTTTTGCAAAAAAAAAAAATAGATATATATATATATACTGATCATATCCATTAAATTTAATAATCTATTTAGATTAAAGACATGATTACAGATCTCCCTGTAGTCCACAACTGTATAACCTTTACTAAATATAGCCTACCGGCTAGTTAAAAAATGCTGAACTAAAAATACTATTAAATATCAAACAAAAATAGTTATATATGAGCTCTGATGTTTTCTTAGCAAGCCGAAAATGTGAAAATTGCAGCAAACAGAGAGTCAATGCATATTTTTCGTTATTCTGTTAAGTTAAGTTTATGATTTTATAGATGTCTTATTACAAACTCAACACTTCAAAAAAGTATTATAGAAATTATTAAAATATTACTTCTATGAGATTTTTAAATATTATGAAAGTAGCAATTTTTGGAGCTGATTCCTTATTCAAATGACGACGACAATCTTATTTCCTCGTTAAATGTTAAGACAAAACATTTTTTTGTTAATGAAATTTCCTTCACTTTTAAAAACCTCTACTTTATGTTTTGATAAATCAAAGCATGTTGAATCTCTAACATTAAAGTCACTTGTTTTAAAACTTCAGTTGATAGTTTTTGATTCACGAACTTAATTAACTTCATTATAAATATTTGTTTTGTTAATTATCCCTCAACTTTTACTTTTAGAACAATTCATATTAAATAATAAGGCAATAAAATAAACCCTATTAATGATAGTTTGGATATCTGTAAGCAACCAAACCAAATATTTAATCATTTGAATTTATCATAAAAGGTTAGGTGCTTTTCAATAAACTAGTTCAAATTTATAACTATCAACGTCCAGTGCTTCCAATAAGTTTATGAAAAAACACTTTACTGATTAAGACATTGATTTCTATGACCATTTAAGAGATGCATCTATAACAATAGAATAACGGGTCTATTGTACATGTACCTAAGCCGTGCACTATTTAAAGGTGTCGTTCATTCACCTAGACATATCTATTGAATACAAAGCAAGGAGCCCCTTTGAAAATCAGTGCAGCTAAAATAATTAGGCATTTCTTTCCTAAAGTCATTGACTTCAGTAGATAGTTTAGTGCAGCTGTAGTTTTTGTTAAATGATAAGCTTTAATATTAACATGGTAGTTTATATATATATAACTTATCCATAAAATATTGTTTCAGGGAACTTTATTTGGTCAATTGATTTCTCAATCCGAAAGTAATCACGGATGAAAATAAGGCTAAGATGAGTAAATTTAAAAAAAAAATTAACATTTGCATTTGCACTCAAAGGCCTCAATTGCCAAATCTAAAAGACTCTAAATAAATCCTTTTGTGCATTTTTACTTTTAAGTCGAGTTAGGGTCTGCACCTCCCATTTAATAGAGAACTCTATTTTAAAAAAGATAAGACATATTTATTAAGTGTTGAAATTGCTAGGGACCTCACTTAATTGTGAAAGTCTTCCCCATTGGTATCCTTGCTTCCTGAAAAACGAATACAAAATATGTTAGAAGGAGAAAAAATCCGTTATTTCTTCTATTAAATATGGTTCTTCACGTACTAAACACAAAATACACACAAATAAATACAAAATAACAATTAAACAAACATAAAGCAATTTAAAAACCTGTAAAGTATTTATCACTAGGAGCTTAGCCGGCTAACGGAGACAGATTCAGAGGTTGTTGGAAGAATTGAGCAGAGAAAATGACAAAGAGTCGGAGTGCCCAAGGATTCAATCTAGGCCTATAGGAAAGAAGTTTAAGTTAGACTATATAATAGTAGGGTTGGGCAAATTTAGCCTTTTTGTGAAAATGAATGAAAGCCTTGTGGTATCTATGGCCAAATTGTACACAGATTCCAAATCTGACAATTTTTTTGACATACGATGACGATTGACGTCGCTAACACTCAAAAGTTCAAAATGGCCGCCAAAAGGCATATTTAAGTGCAAATATGATTTTTTACAACAAACACCAAATGTACGATGTTTAACTAGGGGTTTTATGGTCAAGGATTGCAAATATAACAGCCTAAATGTGATTAAACCAACCCTTTTTAAGATAAGGAAGATTTTTCCTTTTTTAAATAAACTAGCCCATTGCCGCTCCGCGGCTGTGGCTAGGCCCTGCGGGCGGGTGGGTGGCCAACGGCCACAGCATTTATACATGGTAACATATCTATGGATAATATGTTGAGGCAATACCTTGCGTCCAACAATGAAGTTTTTTAAGGTGGGTGTGATTTTTTTCACTCACATTAATCTTTTTTCTGTTTAAAAAAAAAAAAGAAGGGTGTGTGTGTATGTATGTGTGTCCGAATGAGCATCACGGCCAATCCACTGGACCAATCGAGTTAAAATTCGGTATGAAAATGTATTTGTATCCAGGGGTCATTTTTAGCAAAAATAGTGTAAAACGGCAAAGGTTGATTTTTGAGGAATAAATCGAATTTTTATAAAATCACTATTGGATCTTTTTTCTAAGAACTTTTCTCGCAGAATGTTGGTATGTATCTTGACGTGAAAAAGACAATAAGAATCTTTTAAATAGTTATTATTCAATTTAAAAAAAATTATTGGGTATAAAATGTGGATTTTCTTGTCTGTGAGAATGTAGGAGATACATTTAGTAACATGATTGAAATCAATTTGGATGAAACATAGGACTGGCGAGATTTGTCCACCCTTAAAAAGGAATGGAGGCATTCGGTGGAGTGTCCTTCACTTGTGATTTCTTATCGAGAAGTGAGGGATTCTCAAACCATCAAGGATTCAGACGAAGACTCCAGCGCATGTAAGAGGGTCGGGGTCCTAGGTCCGATATTGAGGCCCTCAGAAGGCATTCCGTCCTTGCTTAAGAGGGCATGTGCAGCTTCGTGTGTCTTTTCGTCTCCTGAGAAGAGTTCGTCCACATCGAAAACTCCAGCGCATGTCCAGGGGTCGGAGTCATTAAGGTCCTTAGTAGGTGTTGGGTACAACTCCTCGCGTCTTTTCGTCTCCTGAGAAGAGTTTGTCCAAGAAAAAAAAACGAGGGGACCGTCTCTCGCCCCTCCTTCCCTCACTTACTTACTCTTCGTGAACACGGAAAATGTTGTTTTATATATATATATATGTACTATATGACCAGAGACCTCAGACAGTAAATACATTATATCCGTGGTTCCCAAAGTGGGGGGCGCAGAGCAATTGCAGGGGGCGCGGGAAAAACGAATGAATGAAAATACCGTAGACTAAATAACACTGCTAGGAAATGGACAAAAAAAAGTTGAGGTTTGTATTAATTACAATGTCAATCCAAAATCCATTTTTCTACGATCATTTAGTTTTATTATGACGCGGGGGGATAAATTTTGATATCTTAATATTAGGTTTCTATAATGCCCCCTAATGGACAACCAAAATTTTCCAAGCCTTTTTTCAGGCTTAATCTTGTATTTAACAAAAGATGTCTACGGCCAAAACCCACAAGACATCTTTGTACAGCCCGAGCCCTCTTAACCCTCAAAAATCCATGCAAACCGCAAACCCTCTCATAGATGCAAATCTGGTCTGATCAGAATCTAACCTAGAACAGAACCATCACAAGATTAAGATGCATCTGTGTGCCAAATTTCAGCTCTCCAGCTGCTGTAGTTTGGCCGTCTATAGAGGACAGACAGACGGACGGACAAACTCCAATTATAAAGTAGATAGATTTGCATTTATTATTAAAAGCTCCATAGATTTTTTGATGACAGATCGAGCAGGTGATTGTTCTACAATGCTACAACATTTAGGTGCGACTGAAGAGAAAATTCTCAAATGCTTTGCTCATATCATATTGGGTGCAGATCACACAGCCGATAAAGTATTTAAAAACACCGAGCAAAAATTGGTGTTCAGAAATTGAAAACTGAAGCTGAAAAAAGATAATCTTGTACGTACAGATGATGGACAAGAAGACTTTATGGCGCGGGACTTGATGAGGTGATAGATACACTAGAGCGACAGTTGGCAGAAATGATTTTTCCCGGCAAACCAATAGTGAGGAAAGATCTCTCGATATTGATTAAACCAAACTACAGTTCGCTCCATTTACAAACTTGGGCTGTGAGTCAGAATTTGCAAAATTAGATCTCTGTATTGCAGCAAGTGGAGGATCAACATCTGTTCACATTCATTCTCGCAAGAATGTTGTGACCACAAATATTAACAGATCCATCCTTCTCAAATCTGAGTAAAGATGAAAAGCAGAAACGATGGAAATGGGCAAGAAAGTCTACAAATGTAACCGCTGTTAGAATCGTTGAATCCAACTATTTTCACACCGTCAAAATCTCTAAAAAAAATTAGTACTAATAAAGAAAGAGTAGCTCAAAAGAAAAAAAGCGGAAAGGACAATGAAGTTACCTGATATGTGTAAGGATACCAAGGCCCAGTTACAAAAGATTCTCTTGACTTGATTGAAAAGCTGACAGAAAACAATTGCTGTCAGAGATAGGCTACTTAAGAGCTACACTGGCATCAGATATTCGTCAAATGAGAAGAATCAAAGTGGATCGGATATTTAAAATGGAAAAGTTTTCATGTGCTGAACTAAAACAATCAATTAAGAATTATATCAAGCCAGAGTCAGATCTGATTATTGATGTAAACACACTGCTCAAACAATGTTTAAGAGTGAAGGAATATTGTTATATAGATATGTGATACTGAACTATTGTTATGGTGCTTCATGTTAATATTTTGAAATCCTATTTGTACCTCCAATTTGTATAGAAAAATAATAAATATTCTGTAAATCTCTTAATAAAAATGATTTATTGACTTAATATTACAATTTTTTAATTCCTCGAACAAAAAAAACCTATAAAAAGACAACTGGAAGTACTATTGCATTTAAAAAAATTGGTCAAAATTAGGTCATTTTGGCGGCCTTTTTGAATTTTGAGTGTTAGCGACGTAAGACTTCACTGGGACCAAAAAATTTGCCAGATTTGGATTCTACACAAAATTTGGCCTTAGAAACCACTGGGCTTTAAAAACTTTGTGTTGATTTGCCCAACCCTAATAATAGGGGGTATTATAGAAACCTAATATTGGGATATCAAACTTTTACCCACCGCGAAAGTTGCATCATAACAAACTAAATGATTGTAGAAAAATGGATTTTGGTTTGACCCCCCCCTTACCCCCCCCCCCCAAATTGCGTTCAAAGGTTTCGTTATGAATCAAACTTTTTTTATTGCTTATTTTGGCAACAATTAGTTTTAAAAAATTTAGATATGATCAATTTATAAGTTTGCCGGTATTGCAGTGCCTCCAGGAATGGCCCACTTCCCCACAAAAAAAATATATAAGTTTGTTATTGTTTCAAATTTTCATAATATTTAGCACCAATAAATGAACATAAGTGCTGACGCACCAACCATTTTTCAAATAACGGCTCCTACTAAGGTTCTTATATAGTATAAGAAGGAAAAAAATAAGAGGGTACTAATGTTGTTGTTTTAAGTTATTTTTTAAATACGTTTATTTTTTCACATCTTAATTTCATACAGTAAATATGGCACATAAAAATAAATTGTATATTCTTTCTTTGTTCTCCAATTTAAGTCACAGCTCTTATAGATCACAAAAAATATGAAAGCATTAAGGTTTATATTCTACAACAAGTGAAAAAAAATTATGCTTGAGATATCTTATTTCTTTCTTTTATGCAAAAATATTTAATTATATACTTCTTTACCAACTTTTAATAATATTTTTTTCTTCTTCTTCAATATTCACAATGGTGAGTATTGTTTCATGTGTTGCTAATATTGTGCATATTATTGTATAATACCTAGCTACTACACTCATCTATTAGAGGTCAAACATTTCCTCTGTCCCCTCCCCCTTGTTTACTTTAATAAAGTTGTGTTAATTGGTTTCGTGCATTATTAAAGAGGTGTTTGGTGGTGAAAGAGCTGGCTTTCCATAGTTATTCTTTGACCATCAAAATGATGGGCTTCTAACATAAACAATTGATACAAAATACAATTTTTCTGTAATATGGGTCAAGTTGTAATTGTTTCATTACTGTTATTTACACAATTAATTGCGGATAATTAAGTCTAGAAATGTGAAGGAAGGTATATAGGGGAAAGTTCTTGCAAGCATGTAGGAAAAAATGTTCTGTATTTGCTTTTTTCTTAGTATTCTGTTGTTAATTTGATTCGATGCATTCTTTTGGATATGAAGTAGCCTAATAACATTAAAACTAGTGCATTGAATATATATATAGATAGATAGATAGATAGATAGATAGATAGATAGATAGATAGATAGATAGATAGATAGATAGATAGAGATAGATAGATAGATAGATAGATAGATAGATAGATAGATAGATAGATAGATAGATAGATAGATAGATAGATAGATAGATAGATAGATAGATAGATAGATAGATAGATAGATAGATAGATAGATAGATAGATAGATAGATAGATAGATAGATAGATAGATAGATAGATAGATAGATAGATAGATAGATAGATAGATAGATAGATAGATAGATAGATAGATAGATAGATAGATAGATAGATAGATAGATAGATAGATATAAGTTAATGTTATTATTTTTAGAATAAAACTCAACAATTTTTTTAATACTACAATCAACAATCAGAAAGCGCTGCTTTGCCAATAATTAGCTAACACTTTAATAGAATGAGATCTCCGGCTCTTGATTTTATTGAATAACTAAATATAATTGATCCAAATATTTGTTTTATAAAATAACGCCTACAAATCCTACATTTTTAGTATCTATCATCATCAATAAATGGCATTTTTTTTATTCAGCTTATAATAGATATGTTGTTAATTAAGCTTTTACTTTATTGGGCATAGATATACTTCGATGACACAAAAAGAATGACTTTGGCATACAATAATTAGAGATAATTCCAGTGCCAAGGAAAATGTTACCCACTTGCTCTTTTAATTAACCTTAGGTTGGATTACATATGGGAATTGGGGATATGTAAATAATTTATTTGAGAAACAAAAACTTTCCTTCTGCTTAATTATCTTCAATAATAGCATAATTGTTAGAACACACATATTTTGAGGATTCAGTGGAGTGTTTGAAGAGAACTCTCAGACCAATCGTTCAAATAAAAAAGCGACTAAATAGGATAGGATAGTTATAAATACATCAAATAGGGATATTAGATAGGTGATGTAGATCTGGTGAGTTTCTGATAGGTGATGATAAAACATAAAGTCCTTAGAATCTTTTAGAGCAATAATAATTGATATAGTTTTCTAAATCTATAAATCATAAAGAAAATATAATTTAATTATAAGAATTTGTTTTCCACGATTAATCGGTTCTAAACATAATATATTGGGAGAATAAAGAATTAGTTTGCGGTAACAGCTATCTCATCTGGTAAAAAACAACTTTTAATCTATTCAAAAGTCATGTAAAAACTGACGTGTTCACGTGTTTAATTAAAGTTGGAAAAAATTTCGTTATTATATTATATTTTGACTTTGAGACAAGTATATTATAACTTTTGTTTTAGTAATTTGAAAAATATGCGTTACATATTGTTACAAAAAAATATTTTTATACAGAAGATCCAAACAGGGTCTGCAATCAAATCACTTATTTGATTCTTCGTGGCACTGTTAACAATAATATTGTATAAAAATTTAGTATAACGAGACAACAATCAATGATAATTACTTTTAGTTGTTACTATAGCGAATAGAGGCGAAACAAGGTAAGGAGAGGTGCTTGAGATAAGCTATTTATTTTGAGAATAAAAAAGTATTTAAATCTGCGACAAAGTATTCTTACAGCATTAAAATATATTTTTATAAGTATTCTGATCCCTGCAGGAGGACGGGTTTTAATCCCTCTAACTTTCAGGAGAAGATGGGTGCTTGATGATGGCGAGTCGATCTACCACAATATGTACACAGAGCAAGAACCCCAATAGCTAGTGTGGAAAATGTTTTTGTGTACTCTGAAGTTTGATTGAAAAAAAAATAAGGAAAAAATATGTTGGTTCACATGTACCTAGATACCAGAAGACTCTTACTCATATCATAATAAACGTCGACATAACAACCATAGAGATATTAAAATATTGAAAGCTTATTCCCTTCAGTTGCAGAGAAACATCGTTCAGCTGTCGCCTGTGCCCAATATAACAAAGTAATTTGTACTACGTTATGGTAAGTTGATCATAGAGATAATAAGATTTGTTTATATTTTGCACAACGGCGTATGCCTCTGAAGAATCCAATAAGCTCTCTATGTCTTTATACCTCTATAAAGACAACTTATTTCTTCATATCTTTCCCCTTCATCATACCGAATAAAAAGTGTATTTTTTTCTTGGATATCTACTAATGAGGCACTGATGTGTGGAAGGTTGGCATTAATAGTGGGCTCATATCAAGCAGGTCATGTTGTTATACATACCCGTCTCGTCCTTTATGAAAAATAGTTTGCTTAATCATGTCCGAATTTAAACATCGTCCGGAGATTGCTTTCGTAGGGTTGTTTATTTTTATATCCGAAAGAAAACAGGGAACCAGATACTTTGAGCTGGATTTGCGGGTGCACTTCTTTTTTAATGACATTATCGATTAGAGTTATTGTATATAGATACGTATACATAATTAAACATTATAGTATAAAATTAAAACCCTTACTAAAGTAATAAAAAATTTCAAATCACATATAAAATATACAATCCATCAAAGCAGCTACAACTAGAAAACCTATATCAATCACGTAAAATATATCTAAGAAAAAATGTAAAAAATTCAATACTACAAATAAAATAAGAACTAATTATATATAACGTATAAAAAGTTAATAAAGTAAAATAAGTATTAAATTAAAATTCAATGAAGTTTCTTATCTGACTCTTTGAAACCTTTATAAAGTCCTTATATCTTTTTTATACATAATTTATGGAAATACATTATTTTATAAAGTCAATGTATATAACAAGTAAGTATGATAAATTGTATGATTTCTAATAACTAACTCTCTAAATACCGAAGTATTACCTATTCAGATCACACAATTATCAACATGGATGTTGTTACGTATCAGTGAACAAAAAAAATAATCAAAATAATGAGGCATGAGTATATCTAAAAATAGTATATATAAATATCGGCACTATCACTTGCATGGTGTTTCTTTATTAAATTAAACCATTGAAAAATGACATCATTAACATATCGTCAAAATATTATGAGGAAAACGGTACTAGAATAATAATGATCGAAATAGAATGAGCATAAGAAGTAGCTTAGAAAATTTTGAAAGATAATATTTGACAATTTTATATATTATATATTTAAGTTTCTGATAAATCAAACACATATTCTTTAATGGCATATTTGTAATGTGCACATCATTTGTAATGTGTGTAATTGTTCTTATTAAATGAATTATTTTCTGACCTGAAAGTCGTCAAACACAGCAAATGACCATAATAATCACTCTAGTATATATTTGTCTTTTTTATACCTTACAGCTTCTAATGGAAATATAGTTATATTCCATCGTCTTCACATACCACTACAGAGACTCCAGAAAATTTCTATAAATTATATTTTCGGAACATTGCAAGGATTGCGGTAGATTATATAGTGACATCTTACATGCCTTTGTGGATCGTCAGGATGTCTCTCTGTTGAAGAAATTCGTTATTTAAACGTCAGAGGTCTGGATAGTGTGGGCAGGGATACATAAAATCAGCTGTGCCTTTTGGACTTTAAAAAGAAAAGGACGTCATTCCAATAACTCCAAAAATATAGATTACACCTTGATAAACGCCAAAGCACGGATTGCCAGTCTTTAAGAAAACGGGAGTGCGTGAAGCCAGCAGACCTAAGAGCAATTTTTGCATCACCGAATAGCTGCCTTTTCTCTCAAAATTCCGTTAGCCTGCAACGATTCGTGGACCATTGCTTCAGAGAAGATCAAATTTATTTACCGTCAATTTCACTATCTCATTTAAAAATTGTACGTCCCATTCTTAAAACTTCAAAATGATGTTTTTTAAATAATTGATAATCGCTTTTTAAAGTATTTTCTG
This sequence comes from Caligus rogercresseyi, assembly GCA_013387185.1. Taxonomy (NCBI): domain Eukaryota; kingdom Metazoa; phylum Arthropoda; class Copepoda; order Siphonostomatoida; family Caligidae; genus Caligus; species Caligus rogercresseyi. The sequence goes on along the minus strand of CP045898.1, from coordinate 12,669,927 downwards.
TACCTTTTTACTGTTATTTTTATTGTTTTATATATTCAATCATTATTATAATTGCTTTCGTTCTTCTCCGAAGTAAAATTTTACACTAAAATGTCTATTTATGTTTTTTTTAAACACATTACTTTTGAATTTTTTAGAACTGAAAAAGGAATGACTGTTTGCCCCTCGTTTTGATGTGGCCCGGGAATTCTTGAGCCCTATTCGAACTCAAGATCCATTTCTCCTTTACCATTTCTTCAAAAATTCAAATTACCATGTTGCTCATGCAATACTGCTGTATGCTGCCGTCATACTCATATAATGAAATATTTTTATGATCATTCAATGCCATATTACCACCACGTAGTCTTTATTAATACTTGTATTAGAGAGGGGGGGTATATGTATATGAATTCATGAATTTATGCAAATATATAATCTACATATATATCCAGTGAAGTTGTACGGGCAAAGAATAAAAAAGATGGTATTTATGTATCTAAGTAAACAAGGGCTTGCATTTATTAGAAGAATTCTATATTATTTTGCGCACAATCCACTTTCTAGCTCGTATTAAAGTAATAATCAAATATTTCATCAACATATTTTTAATATATGATAAGTCTATGAGGTAGAGGGACATAAATATATTCCCCCATATGTCTTATGTCCTTTCGTAGTTGCGATATGTCTTTGTACATAGCAATTGGGGCTTTTGTAGACGATTTGTTTTCACAATATGGCGAAAAAATATAACCAATTTACTTGCATTCATAAGAGTACAAATGTATTCAACTTTTCTTTATTAATTTTAACCACATGGAAAGAAACTGAAAGCTGAGATTAAATATAATATATATGTTATATAGACAAAGTAGTACAACTAAAAGTTAGTAGGATATATATTGTAATTTGTGACTTTCCCCAAGTTTTAGTAATTTTCCAAACAAAAGTAATATATTTTATCGAATTATTTTTTTCTCTATACAATGAATAATTCCGAAAATATAACTTTCATTGAATAATCACCCCTTCAAATTCACGGCATTCTGTTTAAAAACAGTTTTCCTAATAAATATATTTTAATCTGAAAACTATTTTCTTTTTTTTATATTAAGAAAAAAAAGTAAGTTTTTATGAAGCAAATAATATACAAATATGATACCTATAAATTGTTTCAATAAGAAAGAAAAAAATATATATATATCAGATTTGCTGATTTATCGTTCATTTGTTGTCATTCGCGAACGATGATCGACAGTTTTTGACGATGGACAAGGAAAATTCCTTATTGTTTGTCATTGGTTTTTGACGCCAAAAAAAAGCCATGGAAAAATTTACTTTCTAAAAAACGTCATCACTTTTTTCAGAATGGCGAGAAAAAAATTCATATCTAAAAAACGTCGTTTTTTATAATCACGAACGATAACTTTTAGTGAACGACAAACGAACGACAATTTTTCGAGAACGTCAACAAGTCTGATATTTATATTATATATTATATATATATATATATATATATATTAGAGTGATTCTTATTTCACGTATTTTGGATTTAAGAGTTGGGCTCCCCTTGGATTTACCTTAGTGCATAGAGATCATCTTGTAGGACCCATCTTGGCAATCACAAGATATATCTTTTGAACAGAACTATATATTGTTGATCTTAGCCAAACCTTCAACGCTTTTCAAATATTTTCGTGTCAACACAAGAGTTTAATAGATTAAGACTGCTGCAAGGCCTTTCCTTCGTCGATTAGAATGTGATTAAAAGAATTACAAGGATTATTTTGGAGATAGATGTAATCCATACTAATCCTTTCGTAATTAGAACGTTTTTTATGTGAAGTCCCTTCTCATTACTTATGATCCTTACACATAAGCCGTTTAACTGTTGAAAATGGATTATAAATGTATTCTTATATATCTGTTGTGCCCTAAGTTTGTCACAATGAATGAATCATTTCTATAAATAAGAAAAATGAAATTATGTTCTATTTTAGCATGCCAAAGACTATATAATAAGGGTCCCTAAAAAGTCGAAGCTAAAATTTAAGTGTCTTCAATATATTTTTAACAATATAATATGTTTTAGCAATGGATAAATTAACAAACGACCAGAGAGACTCTACAATTTTATCTTTAATAAAAAGATGCCGTTCATTAAACAATGACGCTGGATAATTTAAAAAAAATTGGATAAAATGTGGGTCACAAAACCTTTAATTGGTTGTGAGCAAATACATAATATTTCTAATATATTTAATTTCTTATTTCCTTTACAATTTACAGTATAAATGACCAATATTATGACAAAATGGCTGTTGGGAACCAATATAACGTTAGAGCGAATAATATATATTTCTGTTATAATATGTGTTATTATTTTTTCATTTAAACCTTGTACAAAATATAAAGTTATTTACATATGTGAGGGTTAGAATGGCATTTACTCTCTCTTTTTGATCATCCACTTTCGAAACTTGGTTGCACAGGTATTGCGACAAACATGTGGAGCTCAGCTTTTGCATTGGTCCTCAATCTTTTATCCAAAGTAGGGGTGAGATGGTAGGCGCTTTATCAAAAATCGCACTCATTTTACGTTTCTATGACGAAAAGAGTACCTCACCATAAACGTAGCAAACGATGTTTGCTTTTTTTCACAAGTGGGTGCCATTTTAAGAACATATCTCACAGTCTACACACCAGCAAAATGAAAACTGAACACAAACCTAAAACTGGTAGCTTTTTTTAATGCAAATTAATTTTTTGGCCCATTTGTCCTGTTGCTTTGATCTTTGCTAAAGCAATGACACCAATTGCTGGACTTACATCATGCTTTACAGGTCCCAAATAACAAAGTTATGTGATTTGATCAGCTTTCATGTCACTATGTTGTACATTAAACCAAGTTTCAATACGGCATGTCATAAAAGTTTTCCTATCTAGCAAATTCTTAGGAGTGTGCATTAAGGTAATAACTTTTTGACTTTTTTCACAAAAATGATTACCTGTAGCACGAATGAATGAACTTTTGCTTATAATTGCCTAAAATGACATTTTTTCATTGAACTAACAAAAAAGGTCATGCACAAAGCACTTTGAAAAATTCACCCTTAACGTAAATGAGGGCTAAATTCGATAACGATAAGGAAACATTTACAAAGTGTCTCTAATGAATTAACCGGATTGAATAATCCGAAACCAGTTGAACACGATGTGCTGGCTGGTGGAAGCTTAAAAGGGCAAACCTCACGTGAGATTTTAGAATATTCTACCACTTTGCTTGACCTTCTACAGTGTTCTGAATTCTTCCATTACCCCCTGGGCAGTGGACACTGGACACGCTCTACTATCTTATAAATTCTGTTTATAGGAGTATAGCTTAGTAAAGAACAGCATGTCGTTTAAGAAAAGTCCTCTACCACAGAGAAGAACAAGGAAACCTGGAGAAAGAACTTGGTCCAGTTCCAAGCACCATCAAGAAGAGGCAATGTGGCAATCCACGAAGAACCCCTGAGTGACATGAGCCGCATGCCCCTGAAAAGCCACGTGATGGGACGTTTTGAATCCCTTGAATCCATCGCCAAAGAACGGAAAGAGAGGGTCGGTCTGATTGCTGTGAGCTGAAAGCTTTATGGAGGACGACATTGAGCTTACCGCCTGTATCAGATCAAGCCATCCGTGCAAAACTAGAAAAGCTCCTGCAAGAGTATGCCATTGCAGGAAAAAGCAAAACTTTGATTCATTGAATGAACTGTTCGATGCGACCAAGGTGAAAGGCCAATGGCTTTACAAAGAGGATAAGAACCTCTACGAACTGCAAATGCAGAGAAAGGTCAGGTCGGTTATTCTACTGGCAACGTGCCAGTTGCACCATCCACCTATCCAAGCGAAGACATTGGAAGTGGTTGTCCAATTCAGCAACTGAAATCCAGCAGTAGCATTGGATGAAACAGGTACGGACTCATTGACACTAGGAGTTCTATGGAAGAAGGCTGCACCATCAACAATGCACAAGGCAGTATAACCCCACTGGTGTTGCAAGGCGATTGTTACAAGTCAAAGCTATGGACCCACAAAGCAGCAAAGGTATGCCGTCAGCTTTCAGGTAGGGCATCGAGATCCGGAAAGTCAGCCAGGAATCCAAATCTACAGGAGAGCTGCTGAAGTGAAGCAGCACTTGGTTAGCCACACTTCAGAAGTGAGCTTGAACTTCGATAAAAAATCAAAGGCATTGAAGACCAAGTGGTCCTAAAAAATAAGCAACGGAAATCATTGACTGTGCTCCAATTGAAGGACGGTACAGCTGCAACCATTGCAAAAGGGCTCCAGGATGTCTTGCAGGAGTTCAAACTTGTGGATCAATTCTGATGATAATTGCCGACACGACAAGCGTCAACACCGGGAAAAAGTCTGGTGTTGTCATTCGGCTGCAGCAGATGTTTGAAAAGAATGGGAGCCCCAGACCCAAGTTTATCAGTTGTCAGCACCATGTGTCGATTGCATCCTCCGTATTGTCATGGACGATGAGCTCCATGACCAACCAGTCCCCAGATATTGACCACTCTTTGTGAAGGACTTGGTGCACAAGTATGACCAATTGAAGGCAGCTTTCTGCAATGGAAAAGCTGAGATCAAGGAAATAGGCGGTTGGAGAGACGACATGAAATTTCTGTATCACCTTACTCGTGTCTTCCAACACTTCACTGAGAAAGATGAGGTCCCTTTTGTTAACTTTCAGCAGATTCCTAACATCAGCAATGCACGCTGGAAATCTTGTGCCTTTCTAGAACACCTTGCATTCATTCTGATGCCTGAAACTCGAACAGGCTGCGTAAAATCTGTTCATTTATTTCTTACCCATGGGCCGCCATTGGTTTGGCAACCAATTGTTCTGCGATGAGGATTTCGAAGAACTATCATCTGCTCTGGATGGATACCCAAAAGGTCTCAAATGCTTATAAACCCACTGGAAAAGAGCTGAATCGCCCATCAATATTTCCGAAGCAACCAATGCTGTGAGCGTGCGATCAAAGTTATGCAGGACTTGGACAAGTCCTGCCGCACAAGGACAACCTCCCCTGAGATTCGTCCTTTCCAATGACATTAATGTGACCAATTGACATTGGCCAATTTGTTTTCTGTCCCTTTATACTGCTATACAATAGTATACATATTATTTTTTAAAGTTTTTGTTTAAAAATTGGAATATGTTTCATTTGACTTCAAGAACTGGCCAAAAAGCTCTTAATTAAATTATTTAAAATGATTTTGTGCGTGAGGTTTTTTCATCAAATAAACTTAAAATTTAGATTTTATTTAATCTTACATAAAAGTTCATCATATGATGACACAGGAATATGAGGTTGTAAAAAAGTTATCACCCTAGTGTGCATATCTTTTAAAAAGAGCCAATAAACTGTTACAAAAACATAACCTTGTCAGTGTCCTTGATTTAGGACCAATCAGCTCAATTGGGCCCTCACGGTCATCTCCTTGTTGTCCTGTAGTCTTGTCCTGTTACTTTTATATATTTTTATAAGAAGGACTCTTCCTTCAAAATATCTTCGTTATGTATTTTTATACTAAATAAATCCAAAGATGTTTTAAATCCCGTCTCGACTCCTTTTACAGCTGAACCCTCATCATTATATATATATATATATATATATATTGTATACTATATATATTTCAAATGCAACTATCCATTCGGCCTATAGTTTACAACTTTGGCCTGTCGTATATTTACATATATCTCAACCTATCTATTTTATAATATCCATTTACATTATTTATCAAGGCATGGGCTTTTTTATTTTTTCTCTCTCTCCCTTAAAAAGAAATATACACAAATATTTACATATATTCAGCTATGCAAAAACATACTGTAATGTATACTTTATATATATCTACAATAATACATTTTCTATTAAATATTTTATTAAGGATTTGTGAAATGGAAATGAGGAGTTGGGAAGATACGTGAAAACCTCTCAACAGTGATAGTCTAATAAATATCAAGATGGAGGTAGGATTGCGTGAATATATATTAGAAAACAAAAGGGAAAAATCCACAGAATTATGCATGTAAACAATGTGTTGTTTTTGCCTTCTGTTGTTATTTATTTGTTGTGATTTCCCAAAATTGAGAAGGAAAAAGGAAGTGAACAAATATTGGATCCATATTAAGCTATAAGCATCTATGTAGGTAGACATCATCTTCATCAATTTCCTTTAAGAAAGCCCTACAATATACAAACATATGTTTTGTTGCGTAATAACTTAAAAGCCAGATTTTCATGAGGTGGTTCAAATATCAGTTTTTTAATACAGATGGGAGGGCGATTTATGGCTACTTTAAGCTACAAAAACATGATGTAGTCTCTCATAGTTCTCTATATTTATTTTTCTTTTACCTATTTGCTTCGATTATAATGGCATCCGTGCGGATAAGTATTATAGCTAGATATAACACGTTTTGGAAACGTGACTGGGTTGAATAAAGGAGAGGAATAATAATAAAAGTTGGCATTATACTGCAAAATGTCACTTCACTCCAGCTATTGGGAATCAAAATTATTTGAGAAAGAAATCATCTATTAAATGCATAATGTCTCGTATTCATGGGCGTCGTCCATAGCATTGTCCCATCTTGGAATGGATTTGTCCTTTTAAACATATTATTACAAATTAAAAAGAAATACTCCGGAGAAATAAGGAATGTTTTTTAATACTTTGACTATCACGCGAAGAAAAAGAAAGAAAACATTGTTCCGAATTTGTTTTTTATGTGAATACGACCATTATCTCTATCCCTAATTAAGCGTTAAAATTAATCAGGGGAATACTAAAACCTGGATAGGAACTCTCGCTCCTTTGTATGTCAAAGCTTAACTACCTTAGTAAAAAAAAGAAAAGGGAAAAAAGAGAGAGTTCTTATTAGGAACTCCCTCCTTTTCCCTTTTCCTTTTTACGAAGGTAGTTAACTTAGACACTAAAATGAGGGAGTTCATATTCCAGGTTTAGTATTCCATGAATAGTCAATGAGGCTTTTCAAAATTAACCTTCCCCTACGGGAACCTTTGCCGAAGGACTCCTAAAAATGCATAGTTCGCCATTTTGTTTTCCGCTGATTGTCTTAAAATTCTTATTGATAATTTCATTATCACAACCCTCTTTTAATTTTAATTGTTGTATATCTAATACTTGTATGAGTTTTTTATATAAATGACCCATTATTTGGGGGGGGGGGGGAAAGAACCTGCGCCGACACCAATAGGGTCGAGACGACGCTACGTCTGAACTAACGCACTCCCGTAATTATTTCAGTTTCAAATACAAATTCTTATTTTTAAAACTTTTATGCTCATGATGTAAACACCTTAGAGATTGAAGAAGAGAACATCTTTTGATGATGTGGGAAGCTGTAGAAACTAAGAAATTATATTTTTAAGTATTGGGTTCATTAATCGTGTTACGTTCACAGTATATAGAAGAAAGATGACCTGAGGAGTACATTGTCTTTTTTATAATGTTGTGATATATTAAATAAAGCAAATTTATTAAATGAAAAATAAATAAACATTGTACGGAATTGCCGAGAAAAAGTGCATACATCTAATGTATATCTTCTTTATTAATCAATTTTAAACAGAGTAGCAGAATCAATGACTCTGAGTACATAAAGTCCCCATTGGGTGCTACAAAACCCCATGACACTTTCATGCGTCGATTCAATTTGAAAAGGCTTCATTTTTAAAGTGATTTCTGGCTGAATGTACCTCATTGGAACTATGGGACTGTGGAAAACATCATGTATATTATTATTGAAATCTTACTATGAAAAATTAAACAAATTAAGGTCTTAAGTACTTTTGGGGATGGAAGAATTATTACAGAATTATTGGATGCAAATTAGACAACATGAAAATTTTGCCCAGTTTTTATATGGTCTTAATTGAAGGATGGGTTCTAGGCGTACTCGACGGCACGCTTTGCATTTTCCGTATTTGCAGTTAGCGCTCCTACATTGAACTCTTTTGCATCAGGTGTTCTTGTCTGCGGCGGTTTCGCCTGGGTTGTACCTAGGAAGGATTTTATACCAAGGAAGGTTCATTATCATTTACTTCATTGTTTATGAGGACAGTTCGAGTCATATATAATAAATCAACACAGGTTTGCAGTGATTGATCAATTATGTTGCCATAATTAAAGAGTTTCAAAAACAATTATATTATGTTACTTTCGCTAATATGAAGATACAGTTTTATAATTACCATGTTTGATTAGGAAGCTGAGCAATAAATGATACCAAGTGGTTTTGGTAACTAAAAAATTAATTAAAACAACTGACATTTGACCTTTGAAATGAGATTCAACAAACAATTGATTAAAAAACAAACAAAATAAGAGTATTCTTCACACTACATATGAGGTATACCTTTTTCAATATTTGATCACTTCAATTTACTAATTCATTCATATATTGTAAAAACTCCCACCCCTTCTCGATTAGTAACAGGATACCCACCGTCTTTGCGTAGTCATAGTGATTATGGGACTGTGATATCAAGCAACACTTGGCTAATAAGTTGAAAAACTAGTATACGGTGTATAAAATGTATCCAGTAAAATAATTATTTTTATGAAAAATAAACTCCTGCATAAAGGTTCATTGTTTATATAGTGCATTACTTAATAATAAGCTTGGAAAATTTTAAAAGTTTATTTATTCAAAATTCTAATAGTTTGACTACTTCAGCTATATTTTTCTTAAAATACATATTATGTCATAGAGAAGTTAAAATGAGTAGGACTTCAACCCCCCAGACAACCCTCCCCCAAACAAAAAAATAACTCCCTGGGCTTTTACTCCCCGTGTCATTTACCCCCCCCCCCCCGGTACTAATATTTTTTATCCTTTAAGTCCGATTATTAAGTGAACTATGTTTTCTTTATGGCAAATTGCATTATGCTTGAAACCTATGTTCCAAATATCGGTCATATAAAATTTTTTATATAATTGATTCAGACTATTCCAGAATTTCATTCTTTTCGTTTCCTTTACATTATATTTGCAATATCTCCATAGATGTCATTTTCTACAGTCAACTATGTTTCATGATCGTTTGTACTGCAAGGTCCTAGGATATAAAAAGAGCTCTCGATTCTAGTACTAACAAAATTGACGTCACTGATTAGCACGCAGTCTCTGTCAATTAGAATTGGAATTTTTATTATTATATGCGTCTTCGAGAACCTCCAAATCTCTCCAGGGTCCTGAAAACTGCATATTTTCTCTCCTGTCAGGCAGCTGATGATCTAACCGATGTTTGTCGCCAAGTATTGCTTTCTTCTCTTAGAAATAGCTTAGAACCTGTATGCGATAAATAAGAGAATTTGAGTTGATAGGTTATAAACTGTATGCTAGTCTGATCTAACATAGTTGGCCCAGATATAGGTCTAAGACACGAAATTTACAAAGTTTAAAGTAATATAAATATATCAACAAATAAAAAGATAAAAAAATAGAAAAACAATTTAGTGACCTAACGACATGATTTAATCTATTAAAAATAAATATGTCTTGAGTGCCTTGCAAGCCTTGTTGCGCTCGCCTGGCTTTCAGAATGGGGGTGCCTGACTCAGTCTTCAACCATTTTTTGGAACAAGTATTTTTTGTAGCAATATTATTTATTTATGTTCAAAAGCTGCAACTCAATCAATAAAATCATATAGGAAAAAATATTTTCCTCTATGGGCTTATTTTGGATACAGTAGGCTCATAAATGTTTCTTGTTGGGTTTTTCATTGCTGTTTGTTCATTATTTGTTTATATACTCTCAGTTGACATATCCATTTGCATATTTTTAATTACGTAAAGCTGCACATTCAAACAAAGGCAATTTGCATTTAAACTTCGGTGTTTGGAAAATGCATTTTGAAGGGTGTATGTATATACAAATAGCTGCATTTCTGTTCGTGCACACTGAGCTATAAAAATATATTTGTTTGGTGATCACTTAAGTATGTATGGGTTGTCAAAGCTTCAAGTCTTTTAAGAAAAGGTACATGTAAATGAAGTCGAAGAGTATTTTGTGATATAAAAATAAAATTCGACTTTTCTCATATAAACTGTATAAATCTTCTTGAATTTGTATTATTTTGCTCCTACCTCACCGGAAATTAATTCGGTATCAGCCGGTAGGAGCTGTCCAAGAGCAATTGAGTTTATTAATAAAAAAATATCATAAAATTGCAAAATAATTCGAAACGTTTTAAATATTAAGGAGTGCGATAGCCGTGTGCATTAAGACGTGTTCAACTCTCAATGTTGTGGGTGCAGGTTCGAATCCAGAGAGGGGATGGTCATTTTAATCTACCTCATTGATAAAATCGTAGGATCGATACACTAAGTTTATGCTTATTTAAATTCTGTCAGGTTCAATTCTGTCGAACCATGTAGGCAAAAAAAATAATCCTCTTAGGTCAGTATTAGTCTGTCCACACTCATTTCAAGATTTTATATATAATAGTAGTATCTAACAAGAAGGAGAATATATTTTTGCATGCAGTTTATTAATTTCTTACAATTGCAAACTGCACTCGATGAAGATAGTCGATTGAATAAATCTCTCGAGATAGAGCAATCCACTCAAGCTCTTTCGTGCAAGAAGGTTTTGAAAGAAAATTTATTCTTATAGTTTAGCCGAACAATATCAATTGTGGAATTAAAATTAAAAGAGGGGTATCTTTCAAAATTAATCGTTGTCTAGCTGCTAAAAAAGGGACAAAGGTTCAGTTGTCATGAATTGAAATCGGTTCTTAACATTAACCAAATAAAAGCAGGACTTGTTTTAAGGAGATTCGCCAATTTCTATTAAAACTTTTTTATCTTGGGTAAAATTTTCGGACAATAAACAAAACCACCTCCCAGGAGTGATCTTGGTCTTTTAAGGTCTTCAGATAGCCCTGATGGAATAACTGATCAGCCAAATTCGTATTCCATATGGCTCGCTCCGCTAACCAAGATATAGAAGATGCGTTAAAAATAATGGCGGGAGAAGGATATAGCTATATGAATGTGAGTGAAGCCCACTTAATGCCACCCAGCCAATCAAATCTATTTATTATAGGCACTTATCTTTGTGATCAAATCATTAGGATTGCTTAAATCTTTGCTTTAGGATTTTTTACAACTGGGCCTCTTTAAATTGTAATTGATTACACTGATCTATGGTTCATATCCATGTATTATACATATTTGCCACTGTCCAATCATTTTTACGGTTTACTAATTATTTATGTTAAAAAGGTGATACACATGACGTCATATGAATTTCTAAACCCATTACTTCCATGACCCCTTTAAAATTATTATTTTTCGCTGAAAATTTGATATGTTATTCCTTTTAGTATAAATATGGATAATAATGATATTTTTTTTCTCTACCGCCCCTCAGACCTTAGCAATGGCCACGTACTTTAAAGTACGTGATGGAAGAACTAGGAAAAAAATTTCTTTCACTTTTTTACTTTTATTGAGAAACTAAGCATATCAAAATAATATTTTCATTTATATACAATTCTTACAAATTATTTGCTTTATAACTTATGCAAATACCATGAACAATATTTTATTTTCATTTACTTTTTTGTGTGGTAGTCCGTCAAGTATTGTGGGTGAAGACCCACATCACATCTTTAGCAGCGAAAAAAGGATCTCTTTTGCTTGTTTTCCTTTTCCTTACATTTTTTAGCTTTCCAACTCGTCTATAGAGGCGCCAGGCCTGCACCATTTGGACATTCATAAACCAGTTGTATAATGCCCAATGCCATTTTTTAGTCCGCGAAGTAATTCTATAATTTGAGACTGAGTTATCCAGCAAGCCATATTTTGACTCTAAACGATAGATGAATTAGGGCATGCTGTGGGTATCTTCTTCCGTTGTTCTCAGGCCCGGCGGGATGTGCGGGCCCCAGGGGGGTGAGGCCCGCCCACTGAGTGACGTGGGCCCAATCTTTTATGAATGTGCCAATTGTGCCCCCCCATAACAACTGTAGGGTCCCTCCAAAAGCCTTGGCCTGCTGCCGGATCTGGTTGTTCTCGATTGTATTTGTTCACATATCCAATTAGCTCTGAATCCAAAAAGTTTGACCCTATGAAAGCTGACCCTGAATCTTTCCACGCTGTAACGCACAAATAGTTGTCAATATAAACATATTTCATAAAACCTTTGTTCGCCTTGTTCATGATTTTTGTGTTGGTAGATTCAGATTTTTTGCCTCATTGTTCCAACTATTCCAAGGCCTTTAGATCCCAAATAATCCATAAGGTCAAGAGAAGCAAATATATTATCACAAACAATCTTATGGCCTTGTTTTAGATCAAGTTGCTCTACCATTTAACGACCACATCTGGACCCTGTCCAAGTCCTCTTGGTGTAATCTTTGTATTTCCCCTATAGGGAAGACAATAGAGGAGCTCTCCAAATGGAGTACATGCACACCAGATCTTGAAACCGAAGCGTACTGTTTTTCCACGCAAAAATTGTTTGAGGGGATGAGGTCCAAAAAATTTCACCACTGACTCATCGATCGAAATATACTCAGTTCTTTGAACATACATTTTTGCAGTTTGATTTATGCCGTCCATCAAAGGTTTACTTTCCATAATGTATTTTTAGGATTTGGGATACTTTCGAAGTGTATTGTATTAGTTTTTCATAGTTTGATCTGGAGATACATTTTTTCCAAAGTTGTTGCATGTATCTTCCCTCGTTTCCCATACATTATTTTGGAAGATGCTGTCATATAGTCCTCATCACTTAAATCGTTTGTCTCAAGAGGAAGGAAAATCACAATATCCGTTGGATTGTTTGGAGGGTAGTCATCAAGTAGATCCAAAATTTCAATTGTGCTAAGTCCAAAAGTTCTGAATGTCCCAAAAAAAAAAATTATAACGATATAATATGTATAATAAACAAACACAAATTTTCAGGTCATCTTCCATCACGTACTTTAAAGTACGTTCAAAATCTACAATATAATTTTGACCACAAAAACTACAATTACGACATTTTTTTTTTCATTGAGAAAAAGTTTGGAACTATATCTTAAGTAATTAAAGAAAAAATTTAAAAAATGTGACAATACTTACGTTTTTTTAATGGTTGAACTTAATGGGAGCACAGATTTTTTTTTTGAAATATTGACTTTATTCTTTGACTATTTAAAACAAACTGAATCAGTTGTCGGTACAATGAAATAAAATAATGAATGTTATTAACACGTAAATCTATCTATTTTATTTATAAAATAAGCTTCTAAGATAAAGTATTTGAACAGCATAATACCACAAAATCAGGTTACAACACGTACTTTAAAGTACGTAATGGAAGTAATGGATTAATAGTTGATACAGATTTTCGAATTCTTGATTGTCTTAATCCATTGGAATTCTTCTATCTTTTGTTATAATACCAGCATTTACCATATTTCATCATATATTAACACACCCATCCATATTTGTATTGGTCCCTACTTTTTAATTCCTATCTGACGTCATTGTATGTAATTTAAAATGTAATAAACCATATACAAGTAGGATTAAGGAAAAAATAAGGTGGTATCGTAATTTAAATAAAAAAGACTATCTATACGATCAAGTTTTTAATAGCATTTAAAAATATTATAAAACCGATTATTATTATTGAAGTAATATGAATAAAGCATTGCATAAGCTCAGTATTCCAATGAAAATCCTATTCGTTTTTAAACATATCACTTGTGCTCAGATGTAGATCAATCAAGCAGTTAATGATAAAATGCTCCTCATCAAAAACTATTGTTTGACAAAACCAGCAAGAATGAAAGAAAAAAACGCCCCGAGACGACTTCTTGGGCTAGAATGATATTATTATTATTATTGCTTTTGAGGAGGAAAAAAAGGGGATGATTCTTGTGAAGATTGAAGAGGAATTTTATTGATGTCCTTTCTTTCTTTCCCTCCTTTCTTTGTAATTCATATAGTACATAAAAAATGGAGGAACGATTAAGGATTATTTCCGCCAAATGATCAAGAAAGATGAGAGTCATTTATATCCTTGATAATCATAATAATACCTTCAATAAGATTAAATATATGGGTTTATAATAATTTTATATACTCAGAGGACAAGAACTATGAAGCAGAATTTAATCTTTTTTTTGCTACGAGAAACTGTATTATGACTGCATTTTTAGGACTGTTATCCTAAAAATCGCCAGACTCTGTGAGAAAATGTTAAAAAAAAAAAAATTATAACACTATATATATATTATAACACACATATGTTTGTATATCTAGACCTCCCAAAAAAACCTACTTTTTTAGTTCTTTTCCATATACCCAGCGCTTCTGGTTCTTTTTGATGCTGAAAACGAGTATCTAATTAAAAAAATCTCTAGCATTTAGAAATCGGACGTCACTGGTGTCAAAAGTTTCGTTATGAGTCAAAACTTTTTTGTTAGTACTTATTTTGAAAAAACTAGTTATACAAAATTAGCTATGATCAATTGATGACTTTGTTATTTTTTGCCAATTTTCGTCAAATAATATTTAGTGTCAATAAATGAACATAAGTGCTGACGCACCAACCATTTTTAAAATAACAGCTCCTACTAGGGTTCTTTATAGTTTCAGAAGGAAAAGAAAAAGAGGGTACTCAAGTGATGGTTTTAAGTTATCTTTTAAATACAATACAATAACCATTTAATCTTATTTCATCAAAACCTGTTTTTTATTTATAAACACGTGATTTAAACACCGTATCAGATTCAATTTCACTCTTTGATCTATCAGTCAAGTGCCTTTAACATAAAATGGAAACTCGGACACTGAAGAAGTGCTTAAGCGAGGCACTGGTATTGGTTATACTCTAGAATTTTCAAACCAGATCCCTTCCCGTTAACCGAAGAGGTGATACGGGCACTTTTACTTTCATCTTTGGTCTTTGGGTAGACCGGACGTGCAGCTAGCTGCCCTTAGCACCGCCGATTCCCTACTTCGTCTCTGGGCACCGTCTTATTTGCCACTCATGGCGAGGAAAAAATTAATTAAGAAGCTCCATCGCCTCCATGATCTATTTCGTGGGGTGGTGGATTCACTGCGACGGAAGCGAAAAAACGCCGAGGAGAAGAAGGAGCTCTTTCTCAAGGAATTGCAAACTCGTTTCGATGTCAGTGCCGAAAGTGCTTTGGACATCATCGAAGCCGACAAAACTCTTAGCCGGGTAAACATTCCTTTAATAATTGTAATAAGCTATGATTAATTTACCAAAGAATAACAAAATTTTTTATACCAAATGCCACCACCTATATCTCATTGAGCGTTACTACCTTCAGCTTACAAACATCCATCCACCCTTTGGAGCTCCCGGTCACACAATGGGCTTCTGATTCACATTCATTGAGTTAAGCGGCATCGTCACCTCTCTTCAAGTTGTCAATGACGCGGCAGAGAGGGCCGTCAAGTTCGGGTCTGACTTTACTAAAGTGCTGACCAAGAGCGAGAAACAGCGTCAGAACATTCTTCAGGCTGTTGAACTTTCACGTCGTGCGTTTCCTCACGCAACCCGAAAGTGTTTCAATCGTGTCAACGCTACCAGCTCTGTGATTGAGCTGATGGTATCGTCTGGTTATGACGCCCGTTAGATTCATTTACAGAATTCATAGTTCAATCCATAATTTTTTGATGGTCACAATATGGCCATATATATTAATATAATATTATAATATATTCTATGTATATATATATATAATTATATAATATAGGTTGAACAAATGTCATTGGCGAATTCACGAGATTACCATAATGACATTTCCATTGAAAAACTGTATTTTGAGAAAAACCAAAATTAAAAGAATTGGTATCAATACTGATGAAGGGATTCAGAGGGAGTAGATTGGGATTCGATGGGAAAATCTTACTATCATTAGTCGTTTTAAAACGTATTAAAAAGATAACTTAAAACATCAACATGAGTACCCTCTTTTTCTTTCTTCCTTCTTGAAACTATAAAGAACCCTAGTAGGAGCTGTTATTTAAAAAATGGTTGGTGCGTCAGCACTTATGTTCATTTATTGGCACTAAATATATTTGACGAAAATTTGCAAAAATAACAAAGTCATCAATTGATCATAGCAAGTTTGTAAACTAGTTTTTTTCAAAATAAGTAATACCCAAAAAGTTTTGCTTCATAACGAAACCTTTGACACCAGTGACGTCCGATTTCC
>CP045898.1:12642004-12653570 GCA_013387185.1 Caligus rogercresseyi | reverse complement strand
ATAGTCTGGATGGAAAAAAAATACCACCAATAATTTTAGTGATGTCCTCGCGTGTGATTTTTCATATTAAATAAATTCTAAATCAAAAGTCGTCATACGGTCTTCATTGCCATTTTTGCTGTTTTTACATTCCTTTTTGCTGGGTATTTAAACATCATAAAAAGAGAAATCACACGAATAATTTCATGATGTCATCGCTGTGTCATTTCATATTAAAATCAGTTCCTTCAACAGTTGTCATTGGGTCTTCCTTGCCACTTTTTCCGTTTTGTATTCCATACGGCTGGGTATTAAACATCGCACAAGAAATCACACTATAAATTCAGTGAAATCATCGCATGTGACTTTCATATTAAAATCAGTTCCTTAAAAAGTTTGACATTTGGTATTCCTTACCATTTTTTTCTTCATTTTATACTTACGGCTGAGTATTTAATTATCGTAAAAATAAGAAAATAACCGAATATTTCAGTGATGTCATCGCATTGACTTTCATATTAAAATAAGTTCCTTCAACAGTGGTCATTGGGTCTTTCCTTGCCTTTTTTTCCGTTTTGTATCCTTAAGGCTGGGAATTTAAACATCGTAAAATAAGGCTTCACACGAATACTTTCAGTGAAATCTCGCATGTGACTTTTCATATTCAAACCAGTACCTTAAAAAGTTGTCATAGCTCTTCATTGCCATTTTTCCGTTTCGTATTCCTTAAGGCTGGTATTTAAACATCGTAAAAGAAGATGATTAATTTTAGTGATGTCATCACATGTGATTTTTCATATTCAAATCAGTTCCTTAAAAGTTGTCCATAGGGGTCTTTATTGCCCTTTTTTTCCGTTTTTTTTGTTCCTTAAGGCTTGGAATTTAAACATCGTAAAAAGAAGTTATTTTTAAGTCGTTTCATAGAGTGCCTTTGTTATTTTCGTATGAAGTAGTTCCTTAAAAAGTCGTTTGCATCGTCATTGCCATTTTTTTCCGATTGTATTCCTTAAGGCTGGGTATTGACATCCCTCTCCTCCATCTCTAGGCATTATTGAAATTTGATTAGCACGATGTTGCAATATAAAAAAGTGTTGTTTATTTTCACAAATTTAAATTTGGGGGGACATACAGGGACAGAAAGAAAAGATTTTTAAGTAATCATGTAGAAAACGAATTTTCCGGAAACACTCAATAAACAAAACACGTCTTAGTGCCTCAGTCTATCCACAGAAAATTTGGGCAAAATCTTACTTGTAAATTTTAAAAAATCGGCAAAAAACGGTTTGGCGAATAAAATAAGCATGTCGATGACGAATTTTCCGGGAGTTACAACCCTACTAAAACACTCCCTGAGCTCTCAAAACTATTCACTGAAAATTTCGTCAAGATCTAATGACCCGTTCGGGAGATACAGGGAAACGACGACGAACAACGAACGCCACAAACGACGCACAACGACGCACAAACGAACGAACGAATCGAACGGAATTCTTTTTTTATAAGTATAGATATAAGTGGAAAATAGTATTATTTCAATTCAATTTCATATTTATCAAACATGAATAGGAAAACACCCTTGAATACTTGATTTTTTTTTTAAATTATGATTAACGACACAAGCTTACATAATGCCATCATGCTTGACAAAAAATTTATAAATAATGCAAGTACATGTTTAACATACTATTTCGTATATAGAAATATATAAATGGAAGCCAACATGCATTAATTTCAATGCGTTTAAACATTTTAAATTCATTACTCCAATTCTTTAGAATATAAACATTATTTACTTTGTATATTTATTGTTTGCTACAAGTAATTTTTTTGATAGTCTTTATTTAAATTGTACTATATAGTATACATAAAATAAAATTATAAAAAGTAGGTAGAATTGCGTAATAACATTACACTAAGTAATTATCAAATTTTTATTATATTAATCATGGATGCAGTTGTTTATTATATTCCTTTAATATACTGTTCCAAGCTAATCCTTCCTTCAAACTTTCAGGCCTTCGAAGTGGACTCTTCCACGCGAGCCAAGGATTTCTGCCAAGTATTGCTCAAAGGCTGAATCTCATGTCCTCTGAGGGATTCAGCCTCTTTGTCAAAATTGCTGATAAAGTCATTTCCGTCCCTGAGGGATACTTCTTCTTTGATTTTGTTCGACACCTCACGGACTGGATCAAAAAGGCGCGACCCACAAGAGACGGTAAGAAACAAATAAAAGCAATCTCTGATAAGGGAGCGCGATTGCCCTGTGCACTAAGACTTGTTGAACTCTCAATGTTGGGGGTGCAGGTTCGAATACTCCCGAGAGGGGATGGTCATTTTTGGTCTACCTCATTGATAAGATCCTTGGTTCGAGTGACTAATTTTATAAATGATATAATGCTTATTTATATCCTGTCATACTGCAATTCTTTCGTACCATATAGGCAAAAAATCTCTGATTCTCTCAGTATTTGTGACATTTAAAAAAAATAATATATCTGATCAACTAATCAGACAGTTTTAATAAACTTTGCTTATTTTTATTGGGTCGGAATGACTCCTTGCTGATCCATATCCTCTCAAAATAACCTTTTATATGTGGATTTATGAGAGTTATAATGTTTATTTTTTCTCTCTCAAATACCAATCCGGGGTTGAACATTGTCGATTTAAGTAGCCTTTATTTCAATCTCATGAGATGTTTTTCAATGTGTCCTCTTGACTCGAATTCCATTTTTTGCGATTTATAATAATTATTTATTCAGTTAACACAGGAGAATAAATTGAGTTGCCTTTATTTTATGTTTTCCGTTTAACGGGGGTTATTTTGACCCTTGGACAAAGGACCTACTATGTAGACAACGATGAAACAGAAGGACTCCCATATTGTTACAAGTATTAAAGAGCCATTCGAAGCATAACACCATATAAGTGTTATTCACCATAACATAGCTTTGCTATCATTAAAATCCTTAGATACCTTGGATCCCAACAGGCATTACTATTTACTATTCATGATATGTGTATAATTGCCCCTTTTTGGTAAAAATATATAAACAATCTCTAGATCGAACTACTGTACTTTTGTTTTTGTCACTTGATTTGATAGAATCGCACTATCCTTGAGTATGTAAAGGCATACATGCGAGTAAAATAGTCACTTGAATCCAGGATCTTTTCAATAACGTTGACTTAAAAGACCTTCTTCTTCTTGCGGAGGAATTGAACTCTGTCCCTCAACATGCTTCCACTGAGCTCTAACGTGCTTCCAACGCGCTCTGATAAAACTCATGAAATATCATATATCATATTTAACATATGAAGTTCAGAAACTATTATTTTCTAATTTTGTTAATAGAACTTCATTGAATTGTATTAATACGTAATAAAACAGTTGGTTTTGTCATCTGATTGCTTACTATAAAATATAGTACTTGTTTGGATTATTTTTATATGTTATCTCCCCCAACTTGTTTTTCATTTGTTGCGATGGAAAGGGGTCGCCATGCTTTAAGCAATTATCGTTTTAAAGGTCCACGGAAAAGAAAATAAGCTGGTTTTCTTTGTCTATTTCATTAAATGTATATTTATTATTGATTATATTGACTGATACTTAGAGGACTGAAATGTATCGATAATATTTTCAAGTGCCAAAAATATCAAGATATTCATTTATCGTCCACTATCGTCGCCGATATAGCCCATAACGATAGTTGAAAAATATGCAATTGGTGCCGATATATCGGTCGACCTCTAATTCTTTGTCCGAGATAATGTTACCACAGAGATGCTATGTACATCTCAACATGTATGGAATGAAGTGATTCTTATTTCATAATTCAAACGATTCTCGTTATTATTATCTCTTCTTTCCTTCCACCAATCACGTTATAGAAAAATGCCCCATTTTTTTCGATACTAAAAGTATAATTCGTCTTTCTTTAGGCTCTACCCCTCAGTTCACGTACCAAGTGTTCTTCATGAAGAAGCTCTGGACAAACACCGTCCCGGGTAAGGACCCGCAACGCGGACATCATTTTCCCACTTCCACCAAGAGCTTCCCAAGCTCCTCCGAGGCTATCACCGCTGTAGCCGAGAAGAAGCCGCCAGCCTAGCGGCCCTCATCTACAGAGTCAAGTACGGGGAGTCCAAGCAGGAGCTTCAGTCCCTCTCTCCAAATGCTCCGAAGCATCACGCCCTCGACCTACTCAAAACCGCCTCCTCTGCTGACTGGAAGAGGGAAATCATCAAACGCTACAATCAGGACTCCGGATGAGCCCTGAGGATGCCAAAATTGCTTTTCTCAAAATAATTTACCGCTGGGCCACATTTGGCTCTGCATTCTTTGAGGTCAAGCAAACCACGGATCCCATTTACCCGGAGCACCTCCTCATCGCTATCAACAAGCAAGGGGTTAGCCTCATTCATCCACAGACAAAGGTAAGGTGCCCCAATATACATTGGTATGAGCTTATCCAATAAAAAAGAATGGCAAAAGTACTATTTTATCATAGACAATTTACGTTTTAGTGATGGCAATCCTCACCTATATATTTAGTGGCAAGTGCCCAAAAAATATAGTGGAAGAATAATGTGTTTCAATCGCTGCCGGTAAACCTTTTTCGGGGTTTTTAGCGATATAATGTCAGGCTTGCTGTGGGACTACTTGGCGTCTGAATGAGTACTAAACGGACTCACAATATACATAATAAAAGAGGAAAGATCCCTGTCGGCTGCAACCTTAGAGATATAAAGATATAGAGAGCTGATTCCCTTCAATAGCAGAGAGCATCGTTCAGCTGATTCTGTGTGTTCAAATAAACAAAGTAATTTGATCTACGTCATCGTAAGCTGATCATAGAGATATAAAGATATAGAGAGCTGATTCCCTTCAATAGCAGATAAACATCATCATTCAGCTGTATTCTGTGTGTCCACTATAAACAAAGTAATTGATACTACGTCATCGTAAGCTGATCATAGAGATAGAATCTATCTCTATGATCAGCTTACGATGACGTAGATCAATTATTTTGTTTATATTGGACACACAAATACAGATGAAGGGAATAAGCTCTCTATATCTTTATATCTCTATGGCTGCAACTGATACACCATAGAATAAAAGAAATGAATATTTGTTATCCCTTGAGCAGTCAAATTACATGGCTTAAGGAATAGGAAAAAAAAAAAAGATAAAATTTAAGGAACTACTTTTTTATGAAATAAAACATAGGGGACATGAAGTTAACTGGACATTATTGCTGGTTACTTTTTCCCTATTCCACAGACAACTTAATGGTTTCATCACCAAGTGCGGACGCCATTTTAAGTATCTATATGTATTAAATGACTCCTTACTTAATCGTTATTATATAAGTGGGTGGCTCTAGGGTATTGGGCTAAGATCGTGTATTGGATTCCACCTTGGATCCAAGACTCGATCTCCTTATTCGTACTCTCGAATCCTACCCTCACACAAACAAACAAACACACATCTGTATGCCGTTTTTTTATAGTTGCACTGATATTAAAATGACATTTGAACCAATATCTATTGATCTCAAACTTATACTCAGTCATTTAAAATCTTTATGGCTATGAGAATAGCATTTTTGTGTAAGGAAATAAATTAAGAACTTAAGTTCCTTCTCGTTGCTCCAAGATTCATCATTTAACCTTCAACTTGAATTGTTATTTGACCTTTTCCATCATTTACCTTATTGAGGGATCTCTTAGACATATATATCACTCCATTTGGGCATAAAAAATTACAATAATCTCTTCCTGGTAGTGTTTATCATTCTTTTCTTTTTTTCAATCTTGTAGATTTAATGAAAAGCTTCTTGAGATTTTACATCTCTTACAAATAAAATAGTCGGGCGTATCCTCTTTTGCTACGATATACCGTTGCATAATGTTATTTTCTTTTCCATGATAAAAGCAATCATTCCCATGATAAAAATCAATCTTTTTCATGATAAAAAGCAATCCTTCCAATCATAAAAGAGCGTTCAGGCGTGTTCAACTCTCAATGTTGGGGGTGCAGGTTCGGATCCCGAGAGGGCATGGTCATTTTTGGTCTATCTCATTATTAAGATCCTAGGTTCGATGACTAATTTTATTGCTATAATACTTATTTATATCCAGTCGGAAGCTGCAAATCTATCGAACCAGTTAGGTAAAAAAAAGCAATCCTCTTATTTATAAATGGAGAAGCTAATTATATTGCTTAAAACCTTGCCCGTTTTAGCATACAATGGATACGGAATAACAAAATGTATTTCGTGCAAACTCTCATATACACATGAGTTTTTTTAAATTGGTCAATATTGTGTTCTTCATTTTTCTACGTCCGATAGACAGAGAGATGTTCCATTTATGAATTATATGAACAAACAATATAGATATTCGTATTGTCATCTCTTGAGATTGAGCTATTTCTTTATTTAATTAATAATAAAAGGCGCAAAAGGATTCATTCAATGACGTCATGGATGCAGGTCCATGAAGAAGATGCACTCAGTGTTTTTAAGGATGTATTTCTTCCTCTGACTTGATGTTTACTCCTCAAAGGCGGTTGGTAGGGAAGTGATACTTGTAGAGGAATGCCAACTGTTTTTTATTATTATTTCGTCCCCTTTTGTTCCAGAATCACGTTCCCCAAAAAGATCCCTTTTTCTAATCTGGAGCAAAGAAAATCCGGGTACGGTTTTCTTCGATCTCCTACCTGAGCTAGAAACAAAGAGAAACCACACTTCAACACGGCCATCGTGCTAACATTCCTCACAAACCTCTCTATTATTGTACTTATTATAGAAGGATTTGGATCCACGAGTCCCGTTGAACATATTCATGAACCGAGTCAGTGCTAGGAGCGACCACATTGATGAAGGAGCTCCCAAACGTCTCGTCTCCTCCTCCGATCATTGAGGAGGAGGATGAGACGAGACGGGGCAAATATAATGACTGGAATCATGCCACCCGTCCACTCCCATTCGAGAAATTTGATCCCAAGCAATGATGAATCAATGTAAACAATAACACTAATAAGAACAAGGCAGGAGCACTCTGGATGACGAATACTTTTTTCCTTCTTCTTCTCTAATAAGTACAATAATAGAGAGGTTTGTGAGGAATGTTAGCACGTTGAAGTGGGGTTTCTCTTTGTTTCTAGCTCAGGTAGGAGATCGAAGTAACCGTACCCGAAAATCCTCCCTGGTTTCGTCCTTATTATAAATCATATTAATGAGTTCTTTTCCTTAATTTAGGAGGTTCTTGTGACCCATCCATTCACAAGGATATCCAATTGGTCCTCCGGGAACACCTACTTCCACATGACCATCGGGAATCTCGTCCGAGGCTCAAAGCTACTCTGCGAAACCTCCCTAGCTATAAAATGGACGATCTCCTCACGTCATACATTTCTCTTATGCTCTCAAACATGAATAAGCAAAAGACACTTCGCTCCAAATAGATTTTTTTTCACCCCACATTTTTATATTCAACCCTATAAATTATTATTATTATTATTAAATTTACTTTTCTTTATAAAAAGACATCATCAACGTAGAATCTTTATAATTGTTTTGTACATAAAAACACCTTCTTGTATGTGTGTGTCTGTGTATTGCTTTCCCCCCTCTTTACATACGGATCAACGACAATCAAGCCTGCCTAGGAAAACTTATACTCTCATGGTTTTTTATATACATATTAATAATGCCTTCTTTTATGTAAAACAACACATGTTATCATATGAATGTTATTCATGAAATAGGAAGTGGAATAATATTTTTAATATCTAGAAATATATATTCTTCTAACTCTTCTTCAACTCTGTCTATTTTGCTTTTTTCTAAGTATTATTTAATTATTGAACGTTTTTAAGAATATTGACAAGAAATTATTTATATTTTTAAATGGAGGTAAATATATACTTTTATAAAGTCATATACATAATGGATGCAGTTTTTGAACTTTGACTTGATATATTATGCAATGACATAAAAAGCTTAAATATTATAGTTTAAAATTATGTTCATATTAAAATCGTCAGATATCAATCATATCCAACGAACAAATAAAGAAAATCTACATAAATTAAGAATCCCCTCAAACATGAAGTTTAAAATGCTTTCATCTTTAATTTAAATATGTTCTGAACACCCTTTATATATATATTTTTATGAAATATATTTCATAAACCTTATAATACTTGTTTGTATCGTGTTTTTTAACCTGCAACAATTTGTTTGCATGATGTCCTAGATACGAATGAAAAAAATAAAAGCAAAAAAATAAATATTCATATACAGAGTGTTCTTGCTATTCCATATAATTGATACGTAAGAAATAGGTATGAATATTAAAGACAGTTTTGAAATTGCCTAAGTAACTATATATATATATATCAGGAAACGACCGGGTCCCGGCTGTTTTTGAACGGCCCAGCCCGGTTGTCTAAACCACGGCCGGGACTTAAAATATTTTGGTTCGTTTGTCATTCTGAAAGTGTCGATGTTTTTTTTTTAAGAACGAATTTATTACATGCAAAAAAATATATTTAAATTCTTCGAGAATTTTTTTTATTTCAAAAAAATATTAGGAATTATTTTCTAAAAAAACGTCGTCACTTTCATAATAGCAAGTTCCAGCCCGGGTCCCGGGAAAACAAAGTGTCCCGGTCGTTTCCTGATATATATATATATATATATATATGTATCATATATACATATATCATATATAATATATATATATATATATATATATATATCTATATATATATATATATATTATATTATATTATACACTCTTATTATTGAATTTTGAGGTGAAGTTTATATAGTTGTTAAATATTCCTTAAAAACGGAAAGGGAATTGTAAGATGGTATTTAAAAAATCAATAGGCTTTCAATAATAGATGCTGAATAAATACCCAAACAATGTTTGACAGACACTTTTGTTATATCATGTAGTAATTGCCCCGCACAATCCTTATATTTAGAAACTAAGTGTACCGTATGTACTACCTATATCAAATCCTTGTGATATTTTCTATTTTATTTATATGCAAATATTCAGGCATCTTTGTTCTTAGTGACTCTCGGTTGGTATGAAATATTATGATATTCCAACATAATTAGTTCAACTTTACACTTGCACATGCAAACATTTTTCTCTCTCATAAGTACGGTCTTTAATTAATATTTGAATATATATGTAAAATATCTATAAGAGTGGAAATGTATTTTTTTTTAAGATAAAAAAAATATATATATCAATTTCCTGAAATATACAAAAAATTGTGATTCTAAATATATATATATATTATATATATATATATATATATTTATTTAAGAACCACTAATTAAGCATGTCAAGGTTTTTGGCTGAAGACCTGTGACGTGGGAATAATAAATAGATATAAGACGCTATTTCCGGTAATGTCATGCATGTTAATATGGATGGAAATATATTTAGGTGTGAGATCATATATACCTGGTATTTGTATACAATTTTAAAGTATATGAAATGCGTCCTTGGAATAAATACTGACAATCATTCAACCTGTGCCTTACGCCCAAATATTATGGTTTATGATAGAGGAAGATGTGGTTAAGGAGGCTTGCGATAACTTGTTTATATAAACCTTCTATCTTCTTGATGAGAATGATTTGTGATGGTCCCATTCATATATATATACAAACATATATATATATAAGTTATACTTTCAAATATACCGTTCCGATTGTCATCGGTACGGTATTTGGTATTTCTACCGAATATCGTATAATCAGTTCGGTATTTAAAATATACCGTGGAAGTATCGAATACCGATTAACATTCGGTAATCGGATATATATATATGTACGGGGGTGTACAAGTAAACTTTTACACTCGTATTTAGTTAAATGCTAGGCTCGTGATCTTCTCAGCTTCTTTCCAGCAAAATACGAAAAAAAAAATTGCTCGTCATCTTTCAAACAAAAAAGTAAACAAAAATCGGTCGATCGACTACGAAGAAATGTGTCATGGAACGTGATTCCGAATTTGGGTCCACGCGCTTCTGGAAGCCGGAAAACACCGACAGAGATCTCGAGGCAGTTGGGTATCAGCAGACCCACCGTGTACAAGGTCAAGGCTACTGGCATTGAGAGGAAGGTCGGGTGCAAAGAAGTAACGGGGAGGAGTTGAAGCAAATCCTCTAGGCGGACAGGTTGAAGTCAATCTGGGCCCACGCGGCCGACTAAATCGAGAGTCTGAGGACCAAGTTAATCCCCTGGGTCTGGGAGAACTTCCCCGATATTAATGTGGTGCTTCAGCAGGATGGAGCAACCGTCCATACGACGAGGGCCACGCAGGCGTTCCTGGGGCAGGAGATGGACTTCTGGCCAAGGACTTGTAGCCCCCCCCCCCCATGAGCCCCGACGCTAACCCCTTGGACTACGCCTTCTGGCCGCACATTGAGTCTAAGGCCTACAAGCTTCGCCCCCCGGACATCGCCGCCCTGAAAACCGCCGTCAACCAGGAGTGGGCCTATATGGACGAGGACTTCGTGGTCAAGGTCTAACAGGCTTTCAGGAAGCGCCTCATGGCCATCGTGGCCGCCAACGGCGGGTACATTAAATGAAAGATTTAATTATACCTATGTTCTTTCATTCTGTAAAATTGGTCTTCACGTGATTCTTCTGCAGCTGTACTATATCTCAATAAAGTTTGACCTGTTAAGTGTAAAAGTTTCATTGTATACCCGGTATGTATGTACATATTATATATATACACACATATATATATATTACTATATATATATATATGTATATATATATAAATATATATATAATATATATATATATTATTTATTGATTATATACATATATATAATATATATATAATCATACATAATAATATATTATATATATATATACTCGTATATATATATTATATATATATTATATGTCCCCGCGGAGTGGAGCTGCAGAGGACGGCCACGTTGCTCCGTATCTCCTTGACGCGAGCGGCCACCAACCAAAGGCCTCAGAGTCCCGTGCGGTGTTGAGGACTTCCACTTCCACCCGATGCTGAAGCTGTGCGTCCCTGGGTGGCTCGTGGCGGGAGGGAGGGGACCTCCGGACGGGAGAGAAAGGGAACGAGGGAGCCGTGCAATAAAGGATGTGCTTATATACTATTTACAATTTTTTTCTTCCTGTTTTTTCGTGTACTCACTTCCACTATATAAATGTAGATTATGATGTTTTAATGATGTGATGGGTCTTGCCTCAGAGGGTTAATTTTAAACTACAATGTTTATTTATGATTTTTATATCACAACCCCTCTTTTGCTTTTTTATTTATTATTGTATATATTATTTTATGTATGATTTTTAAATAAATGACCCATTATTAAAAAAAAAGAAAAAGAAAGGGAAGCGTGAAGAGGGGGATCTCCAGGGAGTCGGGAGTCGAAGCTAGCTCACGAGTCCCTCGGAGGAAAGACCTTGATAGACTTCCTTCCTCCACAGGCCGCTGTAGTAGTTTAGTGAGGTTTTCAAAAGGGGGACTACTACCTACTCTATTTGTATAATAGAAA
>CP045898.1:12629271-12641904 GCA_013387185.1 Caligus rogercresseyi | reverse complement strand
TTAGACTAGAAGGTTAAATACCTTGGGATATTTAATAACATATTCAAAAATGTTTAAAGAAACGTTGTATTTTTCTGCAGGCCTGAAAGAGTCAACACTAGATATATAGAATTGCAGCTCAATTTTAAAGAGAGGTGATTTTTCGGTGGGTGACGTCACAGCGGCAAGCCGGAAGAATAATATTAAAATAAAAATTGTTAGATGATGTAAAAAATATATACTAAAAATAAAATTGTATAACAATTTTGAGGTTTCCCTATCCATTGCATCATAAAATACTTTATATGTATATACCTTGCCCACCCGCTGATTCGATTATTTAAACCATCATACCTTAGGGAACTTGGACGCCTCATTCTATGAGCGACATGATATTCAAGGGCCTAATAGCGATAAGAACTCCAAAGCCTCCTGATTGTCAACAACTCAATGTGATGCAGTTGATGGCCTCCAAATATATTCCCCTGTTCAGCTTGAAAATATGTCGCACAAAGAACTGCTGTAGATTCTCATTGGCGAAATTGATGCAGAACTGCTCAAAGGAATTTGTATTAAAGTTCTCAAAGCAAAAATATCAGAACTCTCAATGGCGCATCGGTCACAGTGGTATGCAACTCGGGCTAAAAATGGCTTCGTTGATTTTCTTGACAATATGGATGAAGAGTCTTCCGTATATCCCCTTTGCAAATGCATCGCGGACGTCTTTGGATTGGCTGGTATTGAGGGTCGACACCTACGCACACACACACATGCAAAATAATAAAAATAGAAGTAAATGCCAAAGATTCATATCTCACACAAAAAAAATCATATTTTTATTGTTTGCAAGTAATATTTTTGTGTATGGTCGTCTTTGTAAGCGCCCACATAGAGTTTGGGCCTACATGTCCACTTTACAAAGCAGATTTTATTCCATAAAGAGTGTTATGAACCCCAATGATAATTAGGCAAACACAAATCCTACAGAAATATGGTTCAAATAGAAAAATAATGTTAAAAAGTATATATCGGCATACTTACAACATTATAACTCATTGAAACTCTGTTGGAGTTCATGTTCATTGATTACATATAAAGATTATTCCAGGCTTGTGAGCGTCAGGAAAAAAATAGCGATCCGATCAAAAATAGCGATCAGAAATTCTTTGCGATATAGCGATATAACGATCAGGGATTTTTCCGATCAGCGATCCGATCAAGTTAATTGCGATCAACAAAAAATTAAGTAAAAATTTCAAGTTTTACAGTCAAACCTTTATAAGTATTCATCTATATATGGCAATGGAATGATGTTTCCCATAGCCTATGAGCTCCAAATAACGACTTCTCCATAGGCGCCTGTCTGTATATTTTAGGACAAAATATCAGAATGACTGTTTCTCAAGCATATGAGCTCCAACACTCTGGCTCCACAATTGACAGATGTCTGCATATGTAAGACAGGAGATGCCAGAATAAATGTTTCCCATAGCCTATGAGCTCCAAAACAATGACTTCTACAAGTCTGTATATTTTAGGACAAAAATATATCAGGACAGCACACACTGGTTTATCCATTAGTATTAGTCTGGTAGTTGTGTTTTCTAAACAATATTAGTTGTTGGAATGGATTTGGTCAATGTGACAGCTAGTTAATTTTAAGAACTGTAGGGGTTGTATCAAAAATCCTTATTAAAAACATTTTTTCTTTTTTAGTTATTTTATACAAATTGATCGGATCGCTATTTTTTTTGATTTTCTTACGATCAAAAAATATAAAGATCAGGCCTTTGCGATACTCCGATCAGCGATCAAATATCGCATATATCGCTATTGATCGCCGATCAGAAAAACTCGATCAACAAGCCTGATTATTTTCTAAATTTTATAATCCTTCAATGATAATCCATGACCTTCATTAAATGACATGTTTTGAATCCTGAGGATAGTCAAAAGACAGATCTATTTCATCAAAATACTATCATTCATCACCTAGAGCATTTCTCTCAAAATTAATATGTATTTCATCACTTTCAAGCCTCTTTTTTAGCTATTTGATTCGAGTAGAATTGCATCCGTCAGGATATAAATGAGCAAAGTAGCGAGTAAATTCGTCCATCGAACCTAGACCTAATCTATGTGGTTAGCCAAAAATGACCATCCCTTCTCGGGAGTATTCGAACCTGCGCCCTCAACATTGAGAGTGTGAACACGCCTTATCACAATGAACGTTCGCACTCCCTTTCTTTTGTTGATTTGGTTCGATTAGAACTGCAGTTTCCGACTGGATATAAATAAGTCTTATAGCGTGTAAATTAATTTATCAAAACTAGGATCTTGATCAATGAGGTGGACAAAATTGATCTTCTCTCCTCGAGATTCAAATCTGCCTCGTCCTGTTCCAATGGAATCCATACATACTTACTAAAGTTGTTTCGTAGACTCCAACATACACCAGTTTCCCTTGGGCAAAATGGTTTTAGGTGAGGGCATCGATGAGTGCCTGTTGTTCACGCCGAGAATGGTGGCAACGCGCTCCACGTTGATGTGCTCTGGGATTTCCGTGGCGTCTAGATTGGAGATAACCTTTGCTCGATACTTGACGTTCCCCATGTGAGAAGGGCTGCAAGGATCTTAAGAATGTCCCAAATATCCTGATCAGAGTACATGAGAACCTTCATTGCGGAACGAATATCTGCAAATTCTGCAGCATCGTCCCGACCATCGCAGAGAGTGCTTCCTCCCTTTAAAAGAAATACATGATATACAGATAGTTAGAGACGAAAAAAATGAAATAAAACACTTTAGATTAAAAAAACTTGTAAAATACTTATAATTATTTTTTTTTTTGCATATTTGTTGGATAGAATGGCATCCATATATATAAGACATCTTACTCCAATCAGATATTGTAATGGGTCGCGTCCTTAACTCAAGTTTGGCTTTGTGCTCCTTGGATAGTCCAGCCAACATGCAGTAGAAAATGTGGTAGTTCCTTTCATCCTTGTTCTGATGGCATATCCGAGACTTTTCCAACAGATATTGCTCTATCCGTGCACCCTCAATAACACCGTTTTTACTGAACAGTATGTCAATATACTTTCCAAAGCGGGAGGAATTGTCGTTTCGTACGGTCTTGGCGTTGCCAAAGGCTAGAAAAAAGAAGAAAGATTAAACAATTAAAATAGTGTGACTAGTGACCAACAAATTATAGATTTTTAGATACCATACCGATAATACATAAACTAATCATATTATTCCATCGGCTTACATCTCAATTAGTCGTTCAAGTTCAACAAATATATCTAAACTCAATTATCAATGCAAAGATGTTCAAACTATATTTGCCTATATACTTCCCTTGAGTTCTGTTGTTCCGTTCTAATAATCGCCTTGTTGCACTATATTTAGTCACTCGAATACTCGTTCAATGAGGTTGATCTATTTTGACCCTTCCTTGAGAGAGTCGATGCTGCAGCCTCAACACTGAGAGATGAACTCGCTTTTACACACTGAGCTAATGCACTCCGCGTTTGTGATGGCTATTGCCTATATACGAGTTCCGTTTGTTCCGTTATGAATAATCCTTGTTGCATCGATTTAGTCATCAGATACTCGTTCAATGAGGTTGATCTATTTGACCCTTCCTTGAGAGAGTCGATGCTGCAGCCTCAACACTGAGAGATGAACTCGCTTTTACACACGACTAATACACTCCGCGTTTTTGATGGCTTATTACAGGATAGGATCTCAGAGATCAACCATTTGAGGTTGAGTCTTTGATTGACTCGAATACGCGAGTATCTTAGCCCATAATCATATTTAACCATGTTGTCATTCTACCAAACAAAACTTTATAGCATATTAGCTAAAACGAATGTCCAAAAGAAAGTTTTACATATTTATAAATGAAATAAGTAAGAACTCAAACAATAAACTGTTTCACAACATTGATTGCTTTTTTATTTACTCCAATACCGAAACAGGGTGCCAGAATCACCGTTAAAGCCATTCTAATAATGTAGCCAACTTATTTTGACCGATATAGACACCTATCGTTACTCGTTAATACAATTATGAGCAAAATGAGGCGCTTAAGAGCAGAGAAGATCTAAAAAGACATTTTACTTGTAAGAGCTACCAATTTATCATAAATACAAACATTTAAGTTGAAGGGCGTGTCCGAATATACCATCGATCTGTGTTAACATGCCCTAAGGCCGATGTAACTATCCAAAAGAAAATCGAGAGGGCGATCAAGGCAATGTCTATAAATAAGGTCTGGGCAATACAAAAACAAATATGTAATCCTAGCAGTGTGACTACTATGGACGTCACCGAACGAATTAATATATATAATTATATATATCTATATATATCTCGACATATCATATAGATGCGACTACCAAATGTAAATCGGTATTCGATACTACCGACGGTAGATTCTAATATCTAACCAATATACGATACTCAGTAGAAACTACCGAATATCGTACCGATTGACTATCGATACTTTATGTCCTTCGTTATAAATTGTCCGATATTAAATACATAAGAAGAAGTCACAGAGCAGATACATAAATACATTTATCTCTCTCTTTCTTATCTACCGTACCGAATCGATCGATACTGTAGATATATAATAAAATCTACCGAAGACAGATATCGATAGGTAGAAGGTATATACCGAATACCAAACCGGCGGTAGATTTTCTACCGAATTCTAGCTCTGATATATATAATATATACGTTCTCCGGTGAAGTCATTGACTAGTTCCACTGCTAGGATTACATGTTTGTTGTTGTATTGCCAGACCTTATTAACAGAGCTTGAATCAAGGTATTCATATGAAATACCAGATTTGTTTATTTCATATTTTGATGGAGAGGGAGCGTCAAAAAAAATATTGTAACAATATATTTTTTAACCAAAGTAGAAAATACATAATTAAATGTTATTATTTCGCTTGACGTCATTCAAAAATACCCGGCAAGCGAAAAGTCAACTCTTATGACAATATGGTCGTACATTGTTTTTCAATGTGTCTGTGGAAAGTTGAACTGAAAATTGCAGGCATTCAAAAATACGCAACCAATTCCCATGGATTGTACTAGAAATATATCGAAGATCACATTTTTCTTACCCTCTAAAATGGATTTGCTTCTAAGATTTGTTGCTCTATCCAGGAGTGCTTTCCACTGATGGCGGCTAGATATTGAAGAATGAGCTTTGTGCTTTCCGTTTTCCCAGCACCGGATTCCCCGGAAATAACGATACATTGGTTTTGCCGGGTGCGCATCATGAGGGTGTAGCAGTTGTCCCCAATGGCAAATATGTGTGGGAGGCAGCTCGCCGATCTTTTTCTCCTTATAGAGCTTGATTTGCTCTGCTGTGTAAATGGGAAGGATTTGATAAGGGTTCACGGCAACTAGGATGGAGCCCGTGTAAGTCTACAAGAGAGAAATAATCAATTACATTAAATCGAATCCATATATATATCATTAAATGTATCAAATAAGTTGTCAAAACATAAAACACATAATTTTTGATGAACATTTCATTTCGTGTTTTAACTCGATTTGAAAGCAGTATGATGAAATCATGAGGGATAACAATAATTGTTGAACAAGGTTATTAATCAGCTTATATATATACAGGGTTAGCAGAGTTAGTGAAACATCGGATCGTAAGTGCAAAATATTTCTAAATCTGAATCTGAGAGGTTTTGTTATGATATAAAATTATGTTCCACGGACATTTGTATATATACTTTTGTTGTTTTCTCAGTTTTTTATTTAAAACAACGACGAAATGGATCTTTAAAGCAAGCGAACGGTCATCCTCAAGCTGTTGGACTCTGGCCAGTCCCACAATACCCTCATAAACATGCTTGGGGTAAGCCGTACCTTCATCTGGCGTACCAAAAAGTTATCAAAGAGACGGGCAAAATCACAAGGAAGCCTGAACAGCAAAGAAAGCGATTAGTGAGGACACCAAGGCTGACCAAGGCCGTCTTTGGCAAGATAATTGGTAACCGGCCTGTTCCATGAATATGATGGTTCAGGAGTACAACATATCTGCGATGACCATCGGGAGGGTGGTCAAAGCTGACCTGGACATGAAGCCGTTCAAGTACAGGAAGATACATCTACTAAACGAGGTCCACCAGGGTCAAGAGGAAGGCTAGATCGAAGTTATTGCTCAAATGGTACGCAGACAACCCTAGTTCGTTGTGATCTTCTCTGATGAGAACTTTTCGAGATCACAAAGAAGTTCAATCCTCAAAATGACCGTATATTGTTCAGGAATGCCTCCAAGATCCCAGAAAATACCCGAAACGTCTACCGGATGCAGAAGCCTGCATCTGTGATTGCCTGGGGCCGTGGCCTCCATGGCAAGAAATCACCCTTGCTCAGGATTCCAGGCGGTGTTAAAATCAACAAGATCGTGTAATTAGACTTCCTGAAGACCAAAGTATTCCCGTGGATCCAAGAAGAGTTTGGTGGAGTCCCTGTCTGCTTCCATCAAGACGGAGCTTCGACCCATACTGCAAAGATTGTGCAGGACTGGTGTGCAGTCAATTTTACCACTTTTGGAGCAAGGAGCTTTGGCCTCTCTCATCTCCTGATTGCAACCCCCTGACCTTGCCATGTAGGGGATGGTGCAAAGGAAGGTCAATACTAAACCAAGGGTTAATAAGGACCAGCTGATGGCTGCCGGGAACAAGATTCCCGTGGAAATTGGGCGAAACAGTTGCCCTAGTGTGGTCAAGAGACTTAGGGCAGTGGTTCGAGTAAATGGTGGACACGCGGAATAATTTTGTAATAAATATTTTAAAACAGTTTGTTGTCAACAAATTTACAAAATAATATATTCTTAAATAAGTATTTTGGAGCTATTACGTCATTTCCATGTTTCACTAATTCTGCCTAACCATATATATATATCAGGAAAATATCGGCGTTTGTTGAGCGTCCCGGCGGCCGATGTCCCGTATTTTAGACACTTGGCCGGGACTTCAATATTTTGTTTCGTTGTCATTCATAAATATTTTTAGACACTAATTTCCAAAAACAGTGAGGACGTTGTTTTTTAGAAATAATTTTAGAAATATTTTATTCTAAAAAACGTCAAAACTTTTTTTGTAATTATTTTCTACAAAAAACACGTCACTTCAGAATGTCGAAGGAAAGAAATATATATATAGTACCGGCACGCTTGAAAAATTTAAGTCCCGGCCCGGGTCCTGGCGTAAAAAAGGTGTCCCGGTCGTTTCCTGATATAATATATATATAAGATATATTATAGTAGATTATATATATAAATAATAATTAAGCAATAAACAAAAGTGGTATATTAATGATATGTGCAATCATGTACGCAAAACGATAATTAATTATACATAGAAAATAAAACTGTTTATATAAATTAAGTTTTTAAAAGAATAAAAGTTTAATTTATCCTAAAAAGATTAAGTAAGTAAGTATTAATCTACACTCGTTTTCCTAAAATATCGATATATATTTAAATTTATAAGCACAAATTTCATATAAAATAGAACAATGAATGATATATAAGCAGCAAACTTACATAAATGAGATTATCATTGTATCGTATGAGTAGATTCCTCAGAATCCCGGCCTCATGCAAGTCCCCCAGACTGATCATGTCCTCCACTCCTTGAACTGAGGTGGGGTGCATGGCTTTGATTCGTCTCTCAGGGGTTAGCCATTGCTCCGTGTCGTCATCGTCAACCACCTAGAGTTGAATAAAATATAATTCATAATACCTATAACAAAAAAGAGGAACTTCAATGGCTTCAGAGAAAATATGCTTCCTGTTGATGATTATCATCGTCTATGAAAGAGTCGTCCTTGAATATAATACAGATAAAAGTAGCCTTTACAAGGGAAAAGGCCTTTCAATTTATGATATTTCCTTTTTTATTTTTAAAGGTTTTATATAACAAAATATTATTAAAAGATATCGTTGTTTTTGACTATTTGATTTGATATAATTACATGCGACATGATAATAATATGTTTTTTAGTTTATACGTTTTTACCGTTACATATAAATATATATATATATTATTATATATTACTTAGGGTGATTCTGTTTCACGTTTTCGGATTTGAGAGTCGGCTACCCCTACGATTACTTTAGTGCATAGAGATCATCTTGTGAAGTTTGAACGAAATTGAATTATGGGAAGTACCGCTCAACGGGCTCAAAGTTGTGTGTAGTAATTTTTTTTTTCGCCATTCGATCGCCTCTAATATCCTTAATTTCAATGCTATTTTCAAACATTTGCCGCAAAATTAGATATGCTCGCAAGGATTCCAAATCAGTTTTTATTTTCATTTACATCAAAATCAAACGAGATAATACAGTATCAAAATGGTCCTTTTGGGGGTATTTTCCATAAAAATGACTATTCAAAACTTAAATTTCTCGTTGAATTTTAGATGTACATGAAAAATAAAAACTGGTTTGGATCCTTGCGAGCATACCTGCATTTTGCGGCAAATTGTTTGAAAATAGCATTGAAATTAAGGACAGTAGAGGCGATCGAATGGCGAAAAAAAATTTACTAAATAAGTTTACTACATAACTTTGGGCACGTTGAGCGGGTACTTCCCATTATCGATTTCGTTCAAACTTTCAAAGATGATCTCTATGCACTAAAGTAAAATCCTAGGGGAGCCCGACTCTCAAATCCGAAAAACGTGAAAAGAAGAACAACCCTATATATATATTATATATTCATATATATATATATATATATCAAGAACGACCGGGTCCCAGCGTTTTTTTTGAACGGCCCGTCTAAAAATCACTGGACCGGGACTTTAATGTTTTCGATCGTTCGTCATTCTGAAAGTGACGACATTTTTTTCCGAAAATTATTTTCTAGAAAATAGTCATCACTTTCTTTTAAAAAAAATATTTTTTAATTTAAAAAATAATAGGAAATATTATTTTCTTAAAAGAAAACGTTGTCACTTTAGAATGACGAAGTAACGAATATATTAAAGTCCCGGCCCGGGTCCTGGCTTAAAAAAAGTGTCCCGGTCATTTCCTGATATATAATATATATATATATATACGCATAAGTTGATAAAATAGATGTTGCTAAGAAATATCTCAGTTATACTCATAGACAATTATTGAGTGAAAAAAGTACAATTAAGCCTCTTATAGTTCATATTTGGTAAGTCAATAAATACGATTGTAGCAAAAATTTGATCATTGTTTATTTATACATAAATTATTCTGTGGTATTTAAATTACAAATGCATTTGTAATAAAATTGGTATTATAGTTACGGAGTTCACAGTGGTAATCTTATAAAATATTGATTGACAACAAAACGTTATGCATTTAAATTTAAGCATTTGTACACCTAAAGCTCTGTTGTATTTTCAATCAAAATATATAAGTTGAACTAAAAATGGTCTTTGAGTTAATGTCACCTCCGTTGCTAACACAATATGATCAAAGCTACTGTCAGTGTGATAATAAAAAAACGTAATATCCTACGAACGATAGACTGATTTTAAGGCTATAATTCTTATCACAATGCAATTCTATCGAGCCAAATAGGAAAATGATAAACATTATGTTATTACCTGTATTTTTCTTCCCTCGGCGGAAACGACCTTTGCGCCGATGGCGACGTCGAACTCCCTCCGAGACGTGGTTCGATCCATATGTAGTCACCTGTAATATAGGAAAATTGAAATATACTGTACGTAAAAGGACATTTTGGAAGCTAAAGCTTTTGGATTATATTATTAAAATTACTATATATATATATATATATATATATATGTATATATTGTGATTATATTTTCTTAAAATGAAGCATGGGCATATTTTACAAAATACGAAAAACAAGCGTTTGCTATTCTGTGAGAGATGCTCTACATTTTTTATGATTTCAACTTTTCGATTAATTCCTCTGGAAAATGCGCTTTCGGACATTTAATCATCCTTAAAAATCCCAATAAAAAATATATCTAGCTATAATAGTTGTATCTTCGCTTAAGCATTAATACACAAAAAAAATATGAAAATAAAAGGAGGAGCAAAGAAGATATTGTTTTCTTTGAATAGCAGTAAGAGATGTTAGATAAGAACCGGTTGATATGCACAGTGACCAACAGCAGTAATTGCTCTAATATACGGCTAAATAAATATTCAAAACTTTAGGGGCTATTACGCCTTTTCTGAACCTTTTTGTCATATTCAAAGGGTTAATATGAAAATATACGCATTTTTTATAGTTCGGTGTTTGTGATTCATTTGTCAGTTGTTGATAAGAGGCAAATTTTGAGAAATAATATCTATATGGTCATTTTCTTATGAAGTAAAATAGCTAGAAACAGAAAAGGCGTTTCTCTTTTTCCTTTTTCCTCAAGCGTCATTTTAAGAATTACATCTATATGTGTAGATAATATATGTATAGTTGTTTGTGTATGATTTTTTACGAAGCAAATATTACTTAGCCTTCATGGCTACTAAAAAAAACATATTTTTATACAAACAAATAATTATACAAAATAATATTATTAAATATTATTTTTTTAAAACAAAATAATATAAAAATATACATTATATATATTTAATTATGTATATATTATACACATGTATGTAAATTTGTGGATCTCATAGATAATTAAGTATATAATAGACCCTCATTATCTTCAAAGGAGTTGAGAGAGTGGCATCCTTTTGCTTCAATTGATGTTCTTTAAACTATTAGTCATTTATTTTTATGTTCTAATTAATTTTTTTTATAGACATGTATTTACAAATATTTAATTTTTTATTTGATCATTTTCAATTAATGTATTTTTTGTCTTGAGGTAATGGTTACAATTATTTGGTATAAAGTTTTATATATTTTTTACAGGAAGGTTCGCTCAAAGCTTTTTGCTTTAAACCTCTAAATGGAGTTTCAAGTCACAATTTCTATAGGTATAATATATATTATAGGACAACTTGGCCTTTACTTTTTATATAAGGCATAAGTCATTATTGACTTATATAGTATTCTGGTGGATTTACAGTTTAAAATTAATGTTTTTAGAGAGGGTTTCTTGTAGGTTTTAACTTTGAAATATTTGTTAGAAACTAACAAAGGGGCACCTTTAATTTAATATATGTATAACTAGAGGCATGTATACACTCAGAGAGTGCAAACCCCGCCGTCACGGGGTCCTTATGAGCCTCCGAGGCGGATTTTTCACAACGGGGCGGCGTAGAGAGACGGGGAGGGTTCCCCTCGACGGAAATTTCGAGAGGAAGCTTCTCCCGGCACCCAATTTCACAGCACAGCGACATATTGGCAGAGTAGCCTAACTTGAAATATTTATTCGTGTTTAGCTCATTTTGCATCTTAATTGTGCACTCAGAGATGCCAAAATTATTCACTTGTCCTTTTGGCATTTCCAACAACTCCACAAAGTTTCATCCGAATCCGTTCTGTACTTTTTGAGTTATCCTGCTGACAAAAACCAACCAACGAACCAACGCCAGTGAAACAATACCTTCGGCGGAGGTAATAACATATTCTCTACTATGCTGCGTTGGGTTTGTTATAATGAATATATATCTATATATATATATATATATATTATATATATATATATATATATATATACAGTGTGCGGAAGCAAAAAAACGGAAAATTATGATTGTAATGAAAATGGTTATTTCAACTAGAACAACAAGGAGTATAACATGTAGCTTTAGTTATTCTTAAGTAAGAACAGTATTAAGTAACTTAATTTTCAAAATGATGACCATTGGCAGCCATCATGGCCTCGAGACGAGGTCAGAAGGCCCAGACACTTTACGGACATGCTCCTGTAACATGGCGGCCCACTCCTTCTCCACGAAGGCCTCAGGGCGTTAACACTAGGGTGAGGAGTTCACGGGCTTTACTTTCCACAAAGCCCCAGATTCCATAGTCCAAAGGCGCCGCATGGGTGAGGACAGGGGCCAGAAGTTGGCAGGTCACAAAATCTGCAAAATTCTGATGACACCACTGTTGCACAGCTTTAGCTTTGTGCCCGGGGGCTCCATCCTGTTGCCATAGTAATTGCATTCAGGGTATGTTGCATCCATTCCAGGGCTTACAATGTCCCTCATAACCTCCAGGTGCTCCTTAGCCCCCACCGGAGGCCCATAGGGAACCAATATGCAAGCATCTTCTTCAATTTCAGCAAAGAGGCCTACCAGGAAACTCATTGTCAGGAATTTGTTGTGGCCACCGCTACCAGGCTTCCTTCAAAGCTGTCCCGGCCCTCAGCTTTTTCTTGGTGTCGTACACCATGGTTTGCTGACTCCACTATCTTAACAATCTCCGCCACACTTACTAGCGCAAGGAGTAGATCTGACTCTCGTTGCCTTTTTGCATCCATTTTAAAACTAAGCAAGCTACAAAATCAGCTGCATCTTGTTGAAAAGATAAGATTCGGAACTTTCTGCAAAAATTAAAACAATGTCGATATCGTCTAATTAGTGAGATATAAAATTTGAAGTTGATTCCGTTTTTTGCTTCCGCACGGTGTATGTATATATATATATCATATATATATATATATGATATAATGTATATATATTTGATAATAAATGAAATTTCT
>CP045898.1:12611118-12629171 GCA_013387185.1 Caligus rogercresseyi | reverse complement strand
TATTAAAAAAAACAGACATACAAAAAGTATTAAAAGGACAGTGATCTTAAAAAAATAACATAAAAAACATTCTAAAAAAATTAAATTCATTTAAAGCAACGATGACAATTGAATGTGTAAGTTATTTCGTAAAATATGCATTGCAATCAACGTTTGAAAATTGGCAAATTACTTTGGAGGCGGTTCTGAAATATTGCGACTGGAGATGAAAACCGTGGAGTCTCATTTTTTTTATTCATCTCTTTAAAGATAATCGTTGGTGTGATATTTTAATAGAATAGCAAAACGAACCAAAACCTTTATGGAAGTTGTGATTTTATCAATAATCCAAAGTAATATTAATCAATATAGCTTGTATTAGAAGGGAATAAAACGCTTGTTCAATCACTTAAATGAGACTTCAAATCTTATAAAGGCCCAAATGTGATATCACTTCATTTGAGCATT
The DNA here is from genome assembly GCA_013387185.1 of Caligus rogercresseyi. Lineage (NCBI taxonomy): Eukaryota > Metazoa > Arthropoda > Copepoda > Siphonostomatoida > Caligidae > Caligus > Caligus rogercresseyi. The sequence continues at coordinate 12,628,724 of CP045898.1, read as the reverse complement.
TGGAATTTTTTACAATCCATTTATCAGTAATAAATAATAAGTTAGTATAAAATTAACTAGAGACATATACACTCAGAGAGTGCAAACCTCCGCCGTCACGGGGTCCTTATGAGCCTTCCAAGGCGGATTTTTCACGACTGGGGCGGCGTAGAGGGACGGGGGAGGGTTCCCCTCGACGAAAATTTCGAGAGGAAGACTCTCCCGGCACCCGATTTCACAGCAACGGCGACATCTATTGGCAGAGTAGGCTAACTTGAAATATTTATTAGTATTTAGCTCATTTTGCATCTTAATTCTGCACTCAGAGATGCCAAAATTTAATCACGTTTCTTTTGGCATTTCCAACAACTCCACAAAGTTTCATCCGAATCGTTCCGTACTTTTTTGAGTTATTCTGCTAACAAACAAAAACAACCAACAAACCAACGCCAGTGAAACAATACCTCCTTCGGCGGAGGTAATAATTAATCAGTAAATAAAACCTGTTGTTCATGGGCTTTAATCTAAGAATTCAACATTGTTTGCAATTTAAATTAGATTTGGACATTGAGTCATTATCGAAAAATACGAATTAGTTTATATAATGCCTAATTACAATTCAGATTATTAGTTACTTTAGCAAGATAGAAAATTTGTATTCAGTGTCAACCAGCTAGTTTTAAATATCCGAACTGTATGTTTTTTACAGGAAAAAGTCTAATAAAAACCTTTGTCCTGGCTACTACTGTACAATATGAATTAATTAAGAAGCATGTCGAAATAATGGAATATATAATTAGCTGCTAAGACACATTATCTTCTATAAAGCTCTTTATGTCATTCAGCTCATCTTGATGAAAGAGAAAATTCAGTTATAATTACTTTACTTTTGTATGCGTATTATATTTGTATACCATAAAAGTTTAATATAAATATTTTACCATGAAAACACTAATTTCGAAAAATGTTAGAAACAAAACAGCTTCCTAATAATGTTTTTACATTTTATTTCTAATTATCATAAGAAAGTAAAGGCCAAGGAATACTAATCTAAGCAAAATAAAAGTTCATATTTTTTATGAACAACTGAATTTAATGCAATTCCATATCTTAAGCATAGGTTGATAAGAAGAATGTATAATTCTGTGAAAACATTGTCATCCTAGATAGAAATCGAAGGTTATATGAAAATATGAATTATATATATATATTTGTGTTTATATTTATTATTATTATTTTATTTTTAACACTTTATTGAATCAAAGAAATCGATGCAAAACATACATACTTGTATAAAATTACAGAGCAGTTTCATAAAAGTACATATTTAAACATTTAACTTTTGGCATTGTTATAAATCTAATTATTCTTCCAAAATATGAACTTTATTTCCGATAACTGAATTTATTTACGTATTCGTATTGCTTGGTAATAATTTTTACAATCTTTTAATATCGAAATTAAAAAATAATATCTATTTTTGTTTCATTATTAGCTAGCTAAATTACTTCTGATACTGATATATATTTTTATTTATCAAGTTGTGCTTAAGTTATGTTTATGTAAAACTTAAGGAAAATAATGAATTGTTATAGCTACATACTCATATGATTTTTTCAACTTAGTAAATTCAATTTGATCATTAGTAGCCAAAACAAAGATATTGCTATCATAATGCTTCTTTAAAATTAGAAATCCACTTTTGTTTGGGTAAATTCATAAGAAACCTTCATCTGTTTTTTAAATATAGAAATCACGATTGGCTCTTGTGTTTTTTAATTTAATTATTTTATATTCCTGTGGTAATAATGTGGTATCCTAATGCGTTTTTCAATATTTTTTATACTTTTTCTTTGGCATTACCTGTTGTATTATAACACGGTTTTTATTATGTAAACATTTGAGTTAATCATTGATAATATTGTATAAAGAATGTGATCTAAAATCAGGGTCCCCTCTTGAAGACTATGACTAAATTAACTTTATATAGGCCCTCATTGACCGGCCAGAAGTTAAATGTGTTCTGCTTGATCCATATGATATTTTTATCATGCAAAATCAAGGTACTTAGAGTGGCTGATCCACTTTTACAAGCTTTGGAAGTGTATCAGATAATACTTTTTTCGATTGTTTTTACTCTTTTAATGAGGATATTTGCCAAAAAGAATGCCAAAGTTGCAATCATTTTTAAAATTTGGCAATATAAATCATATAACGATCAATAGTATTGTACTTATAATTAGTGTATCACTGATAGTAACAACGCTGGTGTGTAGTTTTTTAAAATATTTCAATAAAAGTCAACAAACAGCAATAAAAACAACATAAAATGAAAATATAACACATAAATAAACTTAAAAAACACGGGGAGAAAATAAAATTATTGTTTTATTGCATTTGTCTAATTCATTTAAGCTTTTTTATCAGTGTCACATCTGGAATAACGATTAGTCATATAGAAACTATTTATTGCATTCTATTCATATTTATATTAATGGTTTTATCCAGATTAAATTTATTGGGACTCCTAATATACTTTCTACAATCTTTAACTATTAATAATGTAAAAGCAAAAAAAAAAGATGAAGTGTAAGTAGTGTTGTGTCGATTCTTATCAAGGACCGAGGACTGCAGTCCAGTCCGGTTCGGTCCTTTTTATTGATCCTTAGAATAGGAAAAATGTGTTTTTTACGTCGTAGACTACGTCATGTTGTCAACATCTCTTAATGCTATGAAAAGGAAAAATCCCTTATATGGAGAAAGTAACATCTTCAATGAGCTGATGACAAATATAACATTTTTTACTCAGCTTTTATAAGTATTAAATATTGGTTATTATTACAACAATGAATAATCGATGTTTATGACAATACTTAAAAATTAACCTATAATGGTTTAAACAGAAGGGTTGTGAATTAATTATTTTTACAGAACATTTAATGAGTAATGACCGACGATAAGTATACTGACAAGCCTATATTATGGTAAAAAATGTTACCAAATTGTCTAATATAAATTTTATTAACCCCATTGCTGCTATTAAATTAACGCCTAGTATAATAATATATACATATAATACTAGCTGTTAGAACGTATTAAATAAATACTCTTTCAACATTTTATGAAAAAATAAAGGACTGACAAAAAAAATCTCAAGGACCGATCCCAAGAACTGACGGTCCTAAGGACCAATCCCAAGGACAGACAGTCCTAAGGACCGATTCCAAGGACAGACAGTCTTAAGGGCCGATCCCAAGGACCGATAGGACCGGTCCTAAGACTAGACTGGATAAGTTGGGATCGACACAACACTAAATGTAAGTGTATTGTGAAATAACTGATAATAAATATCTATGTTATATTAAGTACAGTAAGGCATAATTAATTAGTTGTACATGAGCTTGGGAAATCTATTCTATTGACTTAGTAGCCGTACTTTTTTATTTCTTTAAAAGATTTATTTTAAGATACAAAACTTTTCTCGTGTGTTTGTACAATCTTACATGTAGAAAAGTAGTGAACTATATTATATTGATATATATATATATATATATATATATATATATATATATATATATATATAATATATATATATATATATATAATATATATATATATATAGGTATACACTTGATATCAACAAGTACAACCACTCACATTATTTTACCTACATGGTTCGATAGAATTGCATCCGACAGGATATAAAAAAGCATTATAGCATTAATATAGTCTATCGAACCTAGGATATTATTATGAGGTAGACCAAAATGACCATCCCCTCTCGGGATTCGAACCTCCGCCCCACATTGAGAGTTGAACACGCCTTAGCACCCACGGCTATCGAGCTCCCTTATTTTAAAATCTTTGACGTCATTATATTTAATTTCAGCTTATCTTAAATAATTAGAAATATAAGGAATGTGATCAAGTCCATTTCAGTTGAATAAAAAATGTCTTAAATTGAATTTTATAATTTCCGAGTCCACAGTTGCACAATATAAACAGGATTCATTATAACTAAACTCATTTAAACTAACACAATATTTAGCAAGAAAATCATATCAATCCATTTGTTGGTGAAATCGATTTTTTTGTTTTAACTATAATCACCAATGCTGCCAATGTCCTTTTAAATTTTTCGTACAATTTCATGTTTGAATTGTTAATAATGTGAGTTCATTAAAAATTTTCTAAAGGTATTTGGCATATTCAAAGGAAGATCTGAGTTGGAATTGAACAGTTCTAAATAGGTTATGGTCATCACTGTGAGAGGAAAAAAGAAATTTCACTTTTAAGAGCTGACTGATTTATCCGAAGGTATTTACAAGAAAAACTGTAACAGATGTCCTGGCTCATCCATAAAATATCTAAATCTTTAGACGGTCTAATCTCCAATAGAGAATTGTTTCCACAACTCCCAAATAATGCCTGCCGCCATAGATAAGACATCAATCTCTCTTATCATCGCAGATAAAAAGCCTTTTGGAGGAGAGTTTGGCTCCTTTAAAGTTTCAATGACGCGATCTTCAACACTGACCCCCCCAAGAAAAAAAAAAAAAAAAAGGTTTGCAGCTGCTTTTTGATCTCAGATTGTATCCAAAGATTATCTGTAAATTTTTTATTGACACACTAAGAATCCGTTTATAAAGAATGGAGATTTCTATTATAACAATGACTATATTTTGTCTTCTCTAATGATAATAAAATGCACAAAAGGTGATGCCATCAGAGACTGAAGTGATCTCAATATATTATTGGATATGTGCTCCTATTTTTAAAAGCGAATCCAATGAGGATATTGTTAGGTAAACTTACGAAGAAAAAAGTTATCCTTGAAAAACTCTTAATTAAATTGAAGAAAAGGGATGAATAATCAATTTTTAAGTATTTAAGTCAATTTCGTGATGAACGATTTCAATTTGCTTTGGAAAGAGCAGAACATTGGCATTTTACTTTCCAGTCAAGGCACCTCAAAATTGGCTTCACTAGTTATTTGAGGAAGACGAGTCGATTGCCACATCTATATAATAAGGCCATATCATCAGAAGTATATGTTAGTATCTCACTGGAATATACGATACTAAAATTTCACGTTCAGTTGCAGAATCGGTCAACTGTAATCCTTTAATTCCCATTGCCTTATTAATGGGAAGCTATACAACAACGTTGACCACGCTTTTGATGATTGATCACGAGTCATCAACTTGAAAAAGTTTTTGAAAATCAGGGGTGAGGGGATTCAAGATCAATGACAAAATATACAAAAGCAGCGATCCTATTCGGCCCTCTTGAAGAAAAAAGACTGAATTCATCTAAAGATAAGGCTTATAAAGCTTGCTTTTTCAAACTCCAAACCCCATAAAGGAGTGGTTGGACAGAAAAGAAATTGCATAATTATATATATTGCGTCATGGAGTCCAAGCTTAAAATACTTGTGTTAAACATCACTATTTACTTTAAAAAAATAGAAATAATACTCAAAAATTGTTAGATGTATATGTATATGACAAACATGGGTTATTAATACCAGATGTGACGGAGGGGATCGAGGAAACAAGTGTAATCGTATGAGTTTGGAATCAACTGTCTGTATTTTATGAAAGTCATGGATTATTTTTTTTTTATGATTGAAACCCAGATGAAGTTCATATATCTTACGTTGAGCTGATGGAAAAAAGAAAAGTATCGATAATGGCAAGTTCATCTTTTAGTGTTTTTGTGGGTTTACCCTTCCTTATAATGCAAATTGACATATATTATATTAAATAATAATATTTTTTTTTCGGTACGATTTTGTTATTTTCCAGCATCAACAAACAGTGTAGATAAAATACACATAAGATAATTACGATATTAAAGAAATAAAATTGCTGTTTTGTGTTTGAAGCGTGCGGACGTGTGTGTTTTTCCTCTACACTGTGTTCATTAAGTACGTGTGACTGGGACAGATTTTTGACATTTTTGGGCCACTAGGGCACTCCTATATTGCCTCTGGGTCCTCCGGATTCACTGTGTTTACCCTTTTGTCTTCGGCGGTGGATGGATCGGGATCGAGGAGCATGTAAGAGGACCTTCTATTTTTGTTTTTTCTTGTTCTCCGGAGGAAAAAAAATAAACCTGCTTAAACTCCTGACGTTTTGATCAGGAAGATTCTCTTACCTTCTCCCTTTTTGTTTTCGCTCACTCTCAGTATGAGTGATGAAAAAACATCCAATGCTTCTAAGAACGCGGTTTTTCTTGAAGCAAACGATTCAAATATGACATATAGCGCAGCAGTTAATTCAACTCTAAAGAAAGACACCCTCTCGTCATTCAATAATTTAACTGATGGATCTGTAAATGATTCTAATGGATGGAAGAACTTTTGCTTGTTTGCTCAAAGGCTTGACAAGCGGGGACCTCTGAACAAAAATCAAATGCACCCTGGTAATTTGGCAGTGATAGCGACGGATATTCTTAAGCTGAATCCAGCTGAAGTACATAGCATTAATTGGACAGACCCCATTCGCCCTCTCATTATTACGAGACAAAAAATACCCATGGAAAGAATTTCAAATGAAATTACTCTTCCTGTTGAAATGGACCTTAAAGACGAAGAAAATAACCCGTTCAAGATTCTGCTTGATTGTCGTAAACTAATGTTAGCAAGGGATGGTGATCATGTTTTCGATGTGACTCTGAAATATGGGTACGGTAAAATATGTGAACAGGCTGTGAGATCTATGCTTGATCCTTTTTGTAAGGTCAACTCCTTTCGCGTGGAAATGCTTCCCAGTCGGAAAAGTCCACGTTAAAAAGTTTGCCATCTTTAATGATCCTAAATTTCAGCACTGGAACACAAAAGGATCTGACCTAGTCATAAATGTGACAGGTAATCCCAGAAATATTCCTTCATTGATTCCCTCAGGTGAGGAAATCGAAACTCTTGAGTTCCTCGGTCGGACACGACAATGTGGGAACTGCTTCATGTTTGGACACTTTCGTTCCTCTTGTAAAGAAAAAACAAGATCTGTTAGTTTTTACAAATCATGGATGCTTGCGAGACTAAAAAAGATCGCTGAGAATGGGCAAAGGTTATTCACTATAATTGATGAAGCAACTCAAAGGGTTTCAACCTCAACTTGGGAAAATGAAGGAAACAAACAACAAGTTGGAGGGGATCAAGATGAGGTTCTCCAGGAACCAACTGGGGAAAATGAAGGGAACAAACAAGCTGGAGGGGATCAAGTTGAGGTTCGCAATGGACCTAACGATTCCACCGTTGAAAATATTGATACCCGACAAGAAAATCTGACAATGGTACTCTGACATGTAACTTGGACCTTAACACGAATCTTGATACCGTGGAAAAGGATAAAGTAAAATCAAACCATATAGAGCAAGATGTAGGTAAAACTCCCCAAAAGCCTCCAATGACAGAAAAAGTTGCCTTACTTGTCAGAACTAGATCACAATCAGCTAATAAACGAAGCAGACGGGACTCGAATAATACTTCTGAAGTTAGTAAGGTCTCTTCAAATGAAAACAAGAAATGATTCATAAATCAATGGAACAACAGTTAATTACAGACTTTTTTCCGCAAAGGATATCAAATGACATGGGAGCCAACATGGGTTTCTCCAAGATGCTGTCGTTGAACGTGAGAGGAGGAAAAGATCGGCGTGTAAGACATGGTCTTATGAAGCACTTGCTATCTCTTAGCCCTGATGTAATTTGTTTACAAGACGTCAAAACAAAGACTTCTACAACATGTGATGATAACTGTGGCGGATGCTTGCCAATTATGTTTCACAATTTCTACACGGGTACCGGCAAAAGGGGTGTCCTAACTCTCCTCTCAAAAAAAGCTCTCAAACCCTTATTCGTTAAGGAGCATACGAACGATAGCGATTGGCATAAATTAATTATCAACACTTCAGGATGTACTTTCTCCCTCATTAACGCATATGGCCCAAATACAAAATCATCTACCTTCTTTCAAACCATTATTGATTCCCAAAATAACGACAAGATTCCCTTCGTTTTGATTGGAGACCTGAATGTTGATCTTGACAAACCTTCAGGTCAATACCCAAATATAGCAAGTCTGAGGGATATAATGGGAAGGTTCAATCTAGTTGATGTGACAAAAAAAATCAGTCCTGATGATGTAATATCATGGAGTGGGGGAGGGAAAACCTCAAGAATAGATTTAGCTCTGATTTCATCCGTTTTAGTTAAAAATATAAAAATGCTTTCTATAGACCGGAACCTTCGTCGGACCACAAAGCTATTGACATATCATTTCGCTCTATTCCTCGTAAACGCCAGTTCAAGGTTCCAAGATGGGTTTTAGAGAAGACAACTTTAAAAAATCTCTTACTTTAAATTTGGTGAAAGGACGTTCTCTAATTTCTAAAAAAGACCTTACACTCTTCTTTATGAAATTATTACAAAGACTGTCAATAAATTCATCGACTCAAATAAAAAGAAGTCTTCTGAACTCCAAAATCAAGTGGAAAATATTTTAAATAAGGCGCCTATTTTTATGAAGCAATATACCACGGACTTAGTCAACTCATATAGAATATTCGATATTGCAGAAACAGAAATGAAAAATAAAGTGGATCGTGAGTCTGACCCAACTATGAGAAATAAGTTGCTTCCACAAAAAAAACCAATTTACTGCTTCAACTTTACGAAAAATTGTTACTAATAATAAAATAATTAGGAAACCTTCTGCAATTCTCGGATACTTTCATGAGAGATTCTCGGAGATCCTTGGAGGGGAGAGACAACGCTTTCCAAAGAAGAGAAGATCTCATAAAGGGGAAGTCTACACCCTAGAAAATATAGTTAATTACATTAAAAAAGACTATAAAGACTCTAAAGCAGCTGGTCCAGATGGGATATGTGGAAGATTATTTTCGCTCGTTCCAGAGGAAGTTGCTCCGTTATTTTAGCGATTGGGAGGACTATGGAAAGACACGGAAAAATGCCGGACTCTCTCTCAAAAGGAAGGATTGCATTGATACCAAAAAAAGGGGATGGAACGAATTTTAATCACTGGAGGCCAATCACTGTCCTAAATGATACTTACAGGATACTGTCCGGAGTGCTTGCTAAGAAAATTGAGCCCATTTTAAATAAAAACATAAAAGACGAGCAAAAAGGTTTCCTTAAAAACCGAAAAATTACGGACATATCAAGAAACATTTTAACTGTTATAGAATCTTTTAGAGAAAACAAAAAATTTGGCGCCTTAATAGCCATAGATTTAAAAAAGCCTTTGACTCTGTGAAACACTGTCAAATTTTAAGATCAATTAAAAAACTTTTACCCCGATCCGTTTTTAATCCCATAAGAGCTTTACTTGCCAACGGCTCATCAGTCATCTCATTGAATGGTGCTACAAGTCCACCTATTTTACTGAAGAAGAGCTGCAGACAGGGTTGTCCTGTCGCTCCCTTACTTTTTATATCAGCGATAGATGAACTAACGAGACTCATCACAAAAAAGTATCTTGGTTTTGGTGTATCTTTTGCCGATAAGAAACACCTAATTGACCTTTATGCAGATGATGTTACGTTAACGATTGAAGCCAATACAAAAACTCAGGTGGAACATCGCATCAAGATTGTTTTAGCATGTTTTGGTAAATTCGGATTTAGGTCTGGATTAGAAATGAACCACAAAAAGACTGCAATACTTCCATTAGGTTCTGGCAACCTAATAGCTCAAAAGTAATTGAAGGGTGCCAAGTAGTTAAGCTCGTCAACATTTTGGGAATCGAGTGGACGCGGGACGGTATCGCTACAAGTAATTGGCATCGGCTGAAAAGCATGGTGTATAACAACATTCGTCAAGGGCGTAATCTTTCTCTTAAAAAAAGAATAGATATATACAACACCCGAATTATCCCACTTATTCTTTACAAGGCCACTTCCATACCATTTATAGCGGAATCTGCAATGGCAGAAGAGGATAAATGGCTGAAATATCTGTTTCATTACAAATATCTCCCTTCTTTAAAACGTCCAAAAATAGAATTGGCGGTGGTCTCAATCTTTTAGTAAACATTATTCCAAAATGTTACAAAAAAGTGGTAGAGGAACTAGGTGTTCTTCACGGAAAGGATTGGAGGAGGAGATTTACAACTCCAAAATACCTCAACTGGATGCACATGGGCACTCCATTGACGAATGATGAATTGGAAACTTCTTCTCCTTTTTGGCTTCCATCCAGAGAATTATTTGGAGGGGTACACCGCGCTTTTCTTCCGATTCAACGATAGATATAGTCTATCAAAACAAAAATAAAAAGCCTTTCACGGATAAATTTGGGGATCCTGTTCTTTAGAAAAGTTTGCTCTTCAGAATGAAATGTTTACTCTGCATGACTTGGTATCCGAATCACTTTTTTCAAATGGAAGATTCCGGTTTCCACTTGAGAGATCTCTCGTCAATTTTAGCCCAACCCGACCATGGCATACAAAACTTTATATCCTTTGGGGCGGACAACGGATCCTAACTCCATAGTTTGTAAATATAAAAAATACTTAATTTGCCTTCTTCGTGGGACAGGAGAATTATGGGATCAACTTGTAGAATTGCGGACGGTAATAAATTCACAGCCCAGTTTCAAATTTCCTCGGACATTATAAGGTTTTACCATCCATGCAAGGACTGCGGTTTTATTTTTAATACCACAGTTCACGCTTTTGTGGATTGTCCACTTTTAAAAAATGTTAAGACATTTGTCCAACTAAATGTTGGCGTGGATGGGAACGGACTGCCGGGACAAATCAAGGCCATTATTCTTTTTGGAGCACACAAGAGGAGTCGTAATTCTTTACCGCATCACAAGGCGATTGAGTGTGCTTTATTGAATATTAAATCATTGGTCGGGAAGAAACTAACAATAAACAGTCCCATACACGAAGAGGAGTTAAGATCCATCATGATAGGAGCAGCAGCGCGTTACTCGGCACTCGGAATCAAAATCCCTCAAGTGGCATCTTCCTCCTGGATTTGGGCTGGCGATATCATCAAATTCATACCATCAACTTCAGCACAATATCTAAGCCTGATTAAATCAATTGCTAGAAGATATAAACGTTTTATGTCAAGAACGGCCTTATTGTGATTATTTTTAGCTTTTTCGTCTTATTGTCCCTTTATAAAAGGTATTTTTTTCTAGGCAGTAATTATGAACTATAATGTTCATTATGTATTGTTTTTACGCAACTGCCTAGTTTTATGTTTTTATTTAATATTAATTTTTATCAATATTGCAAAACAAACCAAAATGGACATGAAACAATCTTTGAGGTTATTTTCATTGTTTTGGGCAGATATTCTTTTCATGAGAAAACTAATTATGTAAATATATGTTGCTTGAGGCATTAATAAGTCATATAGGAACTATACTTCTCTTTTATAAACGCAAACCTGTGCATAGGCCTATGTATATGCCTATGGGCAAGCATACCTAGGAAAATGTATAACATTAAGAAAGAGAACCCCCTTGTGTAACCATCAATCAATTTGATTAAGTAAAATTAAATGTGAATGCCATCAAAATAACGCAATTGCTTAGGGCAGGGTATTTTGATTTTTTGCTAAAAGCAATATACACTAAAAACTTTTCTAGGAAATGAAAGGCTCAGTCTCCATATAAGAATATTCATTACTATAACCCCTAAAGGTCCTTTCAAATAACCTTGACAAATTATTATGACAATGGAATGTCCATTATTTGCTCTTTAAAATTAAGGTAAACGATTTATAAAAAATGAATTTGTATAGAAGTATGGATATATCAAAGTCATAAAAGTTTTTGTTTATGTTGGACAAACTCGCAATGCCAAGAACCATGAGGGAAGCATATGTAGTTGCCAAGTCTTTGGAAAAATGTGACCTATATAATAACTATATTTCAGATGATAGTGTTTTTTCAAATACTTTATTTATTTTATTTTAAATTTAAGATTGTTTTTCTTTTGAAAAAAACTTTTTGCTTTTAATTATATATTTATATTTTGATTGTTCAATTTATATATATTTTACTTTGTATTACTTATTTTAAATTCCTGACATCCCTGGCTAGCCTAAGTGCTTGGATGTTTCTTGGGGGAAAAATATAGACAATAACACCTAGTATACAACCGAACGCAAGTTCAAATAAAAAGCTTCACTTTATTTTATGGGTAAACGTTAACAATTATAAGCTACATTGAAGGAAATAAAGTATATATTAGACTAGGATTTAAAATGTAATTATACTAAGAATTCTCAAAATTGGTGCTTGGTTTTATTCTATTAACACATGATTGGAGATTGGAGATAAAAATATTTATACGACTCTTTTCTAGAAACAGAAGACTTGACATCGATTGCATGCTTCAAGGGATTGAAAGAGATTTAGTTTCATTTAGAGGGGTAACAACATTATACATCAAAACATATCAGTTGTGAAATCCTCTCAAGATTTTTTTATTTGTGCATGAAAGGGAATTTGATGTGGATAATGTTCCATTCTACACCAAATAATATTTTTAAATGTTGCTTGTTATCTTATAATATATATATTATATAATTATTATATAATATTAGATATATATAAATATAATATATATATATATATATATATATATATATATATATATATATAGATATATATATATATATATATATATGTATATATATATATTAGCCTGTCCCGTTTTCAGGTCAATCGCTCCATTTTTTGCTCCAAGCACTTTTCTGCTGCGTATTGATGAAAAAATGAGATTGAGAAAGTTTCAGCCTTCAAAGGCCATTTTTGTGACTGCACAAGCCACTCAAAGTTTCAAAAAGGCCGTTTTTGGGGTCAAAAATGGCAATTTCAAGTGGCTTGTGCTGTCAGAGTTTTAGTGATATCGAGTTAATTTCTTTTCCTAAGGGTTGCTTGAAGTCTCATCTTCAATAAAATTTTTGGAGCAAATCAAGCAAATAAATATTTATATTGTTTTGACCCGTTCAGTAGGCCTTTTTTGGCCCAAAATAGGCATTTTTTGTTTTTTTGCTAATATTTACCCTAAAATTATCTTAGCAATTTTGTTATTTTATGGCAAATAATTGCCTTGTCATAATGCCACGTTTTGTGCAATTTCATAATGATCAGAGGATATAGACGTTTTGATAGAAAATATTGTGTTTATTGTTATGAAAATTGTTCATTTGCAGAAATAAAATCGCTATTTATACTTTACAATATTATTATTTCCTCATGGAATAAGTTTTTTATTATATTTTTACTAACTTTATATGGTTTTAAGATTAGTAAAATAATACGTAAAATGTTAATACGTTTTCCACGCCACTCAGCGCACTACCCTTTTGTGTGGATGTTCCCCCTAGAGATCTATTCATATACTGGGACTTATTTGAAAGTCATATTTGATATTTTTAAATATACACACTGTCAGGGGACAGGAAGAAACACACAGGATTTGTGAAGCGTGCTACAGGTTACTTTAAAGTCAAGTGGGTGACCAAGATAAGTCCTGGGCACCGCACACGGTGTGCAAGACGTACGTGGAATACCTCCGGCGGGGACGAAGGGCGCGAAAACTTCACTGAAGTTTGGGATTCGATAGTATGGAGAGAGGCGTTGACCATGCAACGGATTGTTACTTCTGGCGCATCAATACTACTGGCATCACCGGAAGAATCGGCTTATATATGCTTTATATGTATGTGGGACAGTCGAGGACAGAGTCCAGCACTATGTAAAGAAAGATTGGCCGGCGCAAGATCAGTTAGTACTGGGGCGAGAAACATCATACACGAACCTTTTGTTGACGGAGAGATATTGATCCCACCGCTACACTTGAAGCTTGGGTTAATGAAACAGTTCACGCGCGCTCTCGAGAAGGATGGGAGGGTGCTTCAACTACCTGTGCCGAGCATCCTCGCTGACCAGTGAAAAGGTGAAGGCCGGCATTTCGATGGCCACCGATACGAAGCTTATAAAGGACACAGAGTTCCAAAATCCATGAACACGCTAGAGTGCGCCGCGTGGAAATCGTTTGTGCAGGTGGTGAACAAACTTCCTGGGGAACACGAAGGCAGCAAATAAGCCAGGATCATTAGCACCATGATAGAGGCCTTCAAAAACTCGGGTGTTTGATGAGTATAAAGATGCACTTCCTGTTCTAACACATGGAGAAGTTTCTGAAAATTCGCGGGCGAGAGCGAGGAGCAGGGAGAAAGGTTTCTGTCTCAAGTAACGCAATTCTTTTACTAATATTATGATAATTATGTTATAAAATTTGATGGACTAAATAAAAACTGAATAAAATTGGATACTTTGATTTTTATTCTTGAGGAAATGGGGAAAAAATCGTCAGGGGTTCTCAGCTGATAATCCACATAATTTTTTTACAAAAATGATTTAAAAAAATTCTGACCTGATTGAGCAAACCAAGGTCATTTTCGGACTCAAAGCATCAAGAAAGTCTAATTCAGCAGGAAAATCCTGGGCGATTTTCAAAAAATATTTTTTTTGTTGCCTGTGTTATAGATCAGATGATATTTTGATATATTATAACAATAACAATCTAATTTTGGATATTGTTGATAGGTAGAAAAATGTTTGTTGTAGCAGAAGTGATCAATTACAGTGATCCCTCGCCACTTGTGGTTCATTTATCGCGGATTCGCTATTTCGCAGATTTTCATAATGCTGTAGGGATGTGCGAACAAAACAGACCGAAGGAGACTTTTTTTAGGGAGAGAAAAACGACTGAGCCGCGTTTATTGCACGCTCTCATTCACACTCACCTCACAACACTCACTCCCACTTCCTCAAGCATCATTACCCCTAGGGAACATGGTTAATGTAGTATCTTAGTGAACTCTAACTCAGCGTAGCTAATATGACTGCTAGGGAAGGTTCACTACAATGCATATTGTTTTTTTTTGGGCATTGTGCTCTGCATTCTTATTCGCTAAAAACTCACTCCCGCTTCTTGTATCAAAATATGCTACGAATTGTGCTATCATTTGTCATATGTGTATGTACATAAAACAGGTTGGCAAATTTACATTACGTTGGCCAAATTATCTTGGATTTGAACATCTCCTAAACCCATAATGTCGACGAAACGGACTGGACCGACAAAAGCACCTGCGGATGGGCCCAAACGGTGACAAGATGCTACCTATCTCAGATAAAGTTAAACTTCTGGACATGTTAAGGGAAGGTAAAAGCTATGCAGCCGTTGCTCGCCATTACGGAATCAATAAAGACGGAGGAGAAAAACATCAGGACGACAGCAGCAGTCAATTTTAATACGAATGCAAAAAGGGTTGTAACTGCCCGCAACAAGACCATCGTACGGATGGAGACGGCATTAGCTCTGTGGATTAATGACTGCAGGAAAAAAACATAACCCTGGATACAAACGTTATCTGCACAAAAGCGAGAATGCTGTATGAAAACTTTGCTGTCAGTGACGGGGAAGAGGGAGAGGATGCCGGGCCCTCAGCAAGTGCTGCTGACAGAGTGCCAAGCGCATTTAATGCAAGCAAGGGCTGGTTTGAAAAGTTTTAGAAACGCTTTGGACTTTAAAATGTTTGTCTGCACGTGAGATACCGCTAAGGCAGAAGCCTTCGTGAACAATAAATTCAAGGCGATCATTGAGGAGGGGGATATAAACCCGAACAAGTTTTTAACATGGATGAGACTGCCTTATTGAAACGAATGCCCTCCCGCACCTTCATCATGCAGGAAGAAGCCAAAGCCCCAGGATTTAAAGTTCACAAAGACCGTTTGACCCTAGCTATGTGCAGAAATGCCGCAGGTTCCATGATTAAACCGGGGCTGATTTACAGGTCTAAAAATCCCAGAGCGCTGAACAACAAAAATAAGGATGATTTGCCTGTTTACTGGATGTACAATGCAAAGGCTTGGATGACAAAAGCGCTCAATCTGGATTGGTTCAAAAACTGTTTCATCCCGGAGGTCAACTGTTATTTGAGAGGAAAGGGACTGGACTTTAAAGTGCTTCTGCTCCTTGACAACGCCGGAAGTCACGGTAATGATTTGGCATATGATGGTGTGCAAATCGCATTTCTGCCGCCAAACACCACATCCCTGATTCAGCCCATGGACCAAGGAGCATCCGTGCTTTCAAGACTCTCTATATGCGCAACACCCTGCGACATCTTGTTGACACTATGGACTCGGATCAAGATTTCTCACTGAAGGACTACTGGTGTGGATACACCATCGCATTGTGTCTCCAAAACATTCAGAGGGCCATTTAGGAAATGAAAACGGAAACTCTGAAGGCCTGCTAGAAAAAACTATGGCCAGAGGCAGTGCAAAACGCAACCGGAGGCTCGCTTGACGAGGTCCACCACTCTGCCGTAGAAACAGCTGTGAATCTGGCTAAACAGATTGGAGGAGACGGCTTTAATGACATGAGTCCAGATGACATAAGCGCCCTGATTGATGGAGACGCACAGCCGCTGACCGATGCAGAGCTGGCAGAAATGACAAAGCCACAAAGCGACGATGAAAGAGAAGAGGGAGAAGAGGACACGAGAGATGAGGAGGAAGGACTAACGCTTGGTTGCTTAGTACCATGGTGCGAATGGCCACTGAACTTAAGCGAGTAGCTGAGGAATGGGACCCTTTGATGAGCCGTCATTACAGTTCTCCAACGTAATGATGGTGGCATGTCGGTGTACAAGGATCTTTTTGCAAAGAAGAAAAAAGAGCGACAACAGCTGCCTATCACTATGTTCTTCTCCCGAACAAACACACCTGCACCGCGGGCTTCAGAAGAAGAAAACACTACAGAGCGCAGTCAGGATGCAGCGGCCCAGTCTGAAGAGCAGTGAAACGGCCTAGACGTGAGTCACTGTATTCGTTAATATATTAATATTACCTGTATACATGTAATAGTTGCTAATTGTAAAAAAAAGTTTTCTATATTTATATGTTTATAAATATGTATATAGATGTAAATATTGTATAATTTTCTATTTCGCGGATTTCACTTATCACGAGTCATTTTCGGAACGTAACCCCACGATAAACGAGGATTACTGTATTATAATTCATAAATAATTAATGTTATTGAACCAATTATTTTCATGAGCGTAAAAATATATCACAACTTATTGACTTTTTTGTATATTTTAACTCTTTTTGAGCTGTTAATATTATATTACTTATATAAATGAATATTATTTTTCATATTATTTATAGATTATTAGCAAATTTTTATAGATATCAAATTGTTAAAATTTTAAAGGATTTTTTAAGCCTCAAAAACTTCACAATTTAAGAGCTGAAAAAATTTGCTAATAATCTTTTGAATCATATTTACATACTTTTTTAAATCATATTCCATGGAGATTTCATTTCAAGATACAATGTTTTTTCATGTCTTTTAATATGTCAATTCTTTTGTTCTACATATTTTTGGGTCTGGTGGTGTCGTGCTGATAGGGAAGGATATAACTTAACCACATCATAGGCGTTATTCCACGATCCGTCCTGGGTAGGTGGGGATTCGTAGGCGAGGATCACAATAATAAGAGCTGCATTAAAGATAGAGTTCTCCTCAAGTATGAGGTGTAAAAGTATTTAAG
>CP045898.1:12599485-12611018 GCA_013387185.1 Caligus rogercresseyi | reverse complement strand
TCGCAACCGAAATTAGCAACAATATATATTTCTTTATATATTTATATTAGAGTGCTCCTAATATCGGCATATCCGTTATTTAAGACATACTTATTAACTCGACAAATTTGGGTGATATTGAACTATAGTTTGACAACAGCAAAGAAAGTATTTAAAATTGATAAAATTAAATTATTTATGTCATTATTTACTTAGTTTATGGGAGAAATAGTTTTTAAACAATACTTATGTTTATTTTTCTAAATACATCCTCCCTATGTAGTTGGGCCATTTCTTTCATGAGTTATCATTTGCCTTTCTACCTTGGTCCATTTTTCCCTAGGCCGTTTTTCCTTCACCATTTTTTCCTAATATCACTAGGAAGGTATACTTTGTGAGGGAAACGTCTTTAATATGAATTACAATTAGTGAATTCCCAAATGTGGAGCTTTGCGTGACTGGCAAGGATTGAATAATACATTAACATCTAAATCCTTCAACCATGAAATTGACATCCACGAAGAGAACCTCCAATCATATGTGGTTAAAATAACTCTTAATTTGCTATGTATATTATCAAGACAGGAGTTCGATTGAGCGAAGAGAGGAAGAAGATAATAGGAACCAAAAAGAAAATGAAAAATCTCATGAAACTGAACTGGAAAATATAGATTTAACAAAAACCAAAGGCCATCTAATCAGAGCAGGTCTGTCCCAGATCTTAATTTACTATGTATATTATCTTATTTTGCCTATTTAGGTCGATAGAATTGTATTATCCGTATGTATTTAAATATGCTTAAATGCATTGATCCATCGCCCTCTTAATTGTTTGTTTGATTCCATCATGTTGAATATTTAGGACTATGAAATGCCATGTTGTCCTATTTCCATAGACGCAATGCAGATTTATGTTGCTGTAAATAATAATGGAAGAAACAACATAATCTAACTGTGTATAATAGCAAAGTCACGCAACGAACAAATAATAAAGTTATTTGTATGATTGAGTTCTAGATAAATAACTGCATAAAAAAGATTAATCAAAGAGGAAAACAACTAAAGCCTGTAAATAGGTGTTTATGTATGGAATTGTCTTGACATTATATAAATAGTCTAAAACATGATATTATAAATGTATATTTCCACAATGTACAGAAAAAGACAAGTTGTTATGATATATAATCATGGTTATGATTTTTATGACCCTAATAGGATTAAAAAATTACGTTTGTCTTATTTATGCACATGGTATATGCCACTTAATCATCATAGATATGAGCTGTAATCAGGGTTGTGGATTGAATGTAAAAACGAACGCTGTTCGCGAACGTGCGTTCAAAATCGAACGCAAAAACGAATAATAAATGAACGGACAAACGTATTTTTTTGTTGGCGTTAGTTCGTTCAATTTATGTAAATCAATTAAATACTTTTTGTGCAAAAAGTCTGTGCGTTTTTTATAAAAGAAATTCAATCAATGTTTCTTATGTCACTCCAGAAACTGAAGTGAAATTGCAATTAATGAGAGTCATTCTGGATAAAATTGACGGCGTTTTTTTACATTGAATTTTTTTCTTCAAAAAGGATAAACGACTTTTTTTTTACAAAGGACCACTGGGCTATGAAGAGTACGTTTCCTATTTTGGCGCCAAACATTCTTGAAGATTATTGAATAAGAACAAACTGCTAGTTACTGTGTGATATTTTTAAACGAACGATGAACGATTTTTTGTTGATGTCGTTAAATACACTGAATTTAATTAAAATTTAATATAAAACTGTTGACCTTAAGAAATTCAGAGAGAAGAATTATAATAATACAAATTATATTTTAAAAAATATGTCAGGGCTGCATGACACACTTAAGAATGTTCATTTTAGATTTTATATCAAAAATGAATTCATGCTCATTAATTTAAAATAGAAAATAAGGAAAAAATAAAAGTAATGAATAATAAAAGTAATGTGTTAAATAATACAAAATTATTGCAATTTAAATTCTTGAATTTTATAATATATGTCATTAAAAAACGTTTGTTCAATATTATAAATATTGCACATTTGTACACATTAATTGTTTAATAGTTTACACAAAATTATCCATCTACATATCTCATTCATCTGATACAGAAAATGGACGTTTATTGTTCATATGCAATCACAAGAGGAAATTACTAAATAGTTACACTTGATCATAAGTGGTTCATAGACTACCAATGAGTAAATAGCTAAAAAGTTCTGGAATGTGTTGGAGGGTTAATCTAAGAGGATATATTTTATGGGAGTTGTGTAACAGTCCTTTCACATGATTCCAACTGCTACATAAACTTTGTGATTACATTTATTGATTATTTTGGTTCGTGTTTGAACATTAAATAAAAATAAATGGTCTCTGGCACCCCTAAAATATGATAGCAGAGTGTTTTTACAAACACTGGCTCAATTACTGGCTGCAATTACATCTATATATCTATATATATATATGACTATATATATATATATATATATATATATATAATATATAATATAATAAAATCTACTGATATGAGATGTAGGACAAAATTGCTGGGTCTAAAAAATGACTTAAATTGAGCATTAAATAACATGGCAAACATAATTTATAAAAGCAAGTGATTTCTTTATCTCAGGGGCATCTACAAAACTACAACATTGGCAAATTTAGACACGGGTTGTCGCTGATGTATAATATCTACTTTAAAATATTGTCAATACCTTCGAGTGTTGTAAGTAACATATGTTAAAATGTATTTTTATCAATAAATGAGAGTAGACTCACTTTCTACTCCAGGGGTCATATGTGTTGTTGTTGAAGACACTTTAAGTTCAAAAATGTTGCCGATAGAGTTTCGATTTCTTTTTCGTTGTGACAAATGACAAAAAAAAGCTGTATAAAAATATAGTTATTTGTTTATTGTATTTAACTTTTGAATAAAAAATGTAAAGCAATAAAAAAACTACGCCCGATGAATTGGCTATTCGCCTTTTCTAGAAAACAAACTATCGGTATATATCGGGCTGGAAAATCCACTATTGTCCATTATAGTCGATACATCTATAAATAGTAACAACAATTATGTAAGAGTACTCGTAATTAAGTTTGTTTGTTTGTTGGCTGGACATATATCACTAAACCTAATCTGGTATCAGCCAGTAATGATACTTTCTAATATCTTTATTAATAAATATTATTTAAAAGAGCTATTAATTATTTAAATAAAAAAAGTCATTTAATTATGCTTAACAAAAAAAATTTATATGGAAGTAACCAGAATCCTTGCATAATAACGGCATATTTATCTTTTTATTTTATTTTGAACGTTGTACTCCTGCCGAGCATTCAATATTCTAAACATTAAAGAAACAAGTATTTTACATCTTATTTATACGTAAAAGATAAACTGATATATTTAACAATTGAAGTCATGTGACCAAGTCCTAGATAATTAAATATAAAGTATCTAAGCTGATTTATCATATATTTTTTATTTTAGCATCTGTAGCTATCAAATATATTTTGTGTGCCTTTTATTTTTCCACCTCTCTACAGCAATTCTTAAGCTCTTGATTCGGAATATTACCATCAAGGATCTTATAGCATTTAAAAATTTACTTGATATATGCAAAAATGATCGTTTCATAAAAAAATGAAAATGGTTTTAAACTAATGTGTATTTTGACTACTGATTTTGATTTGATTGTTTGAAATCATTGTTGTAGTCCTTCCCCAAAGGAATAATTTTGACTATTATATCTATTATTTTTTTTGATTCTTAGTGATTACCTCAAAGTTTTTTAGGAAGTGAAATATCAATGCTAAAAGGTAGATAAAACATATTTCTCAAGTTGTAAATCTCACAAAATATACATATTTTACATAAATGCTTAATAAGATATTGTTTATCAAAATAGTATAGACATAATGGCTAACGCTAGCAATTATATTATTACATTTTTCTAGTAGAACAACAAATTCAGCAACTCTTTTATCCGGTCAAATAATCTTGATGTTTCAAAAACGACATTTAAAGCCTAAGATACATACTTCTAAATTATGACCAAATAATAGTCCCTCAACTATGATCTTATATATGTTTAATAGAGTCTGCTTCTTGAAATTAAACATAATAAAATATAAGTAAAATATCAAATAAACCTTTTCATCTCCGTTGCAAAATAACTCTTAAAATATGTATATATATATATATATATTATATAATCCGTATATATATATATCTATATATATAGATATTATAGATATAGATATAATATATTATATATATATATATAGGTATTCCTAGTAACGCAATAGCTCAGTGTGACAGGCGTGCTCAACTCACTATGTTGAGGGCGCAGGTTCCACTCCCGTGAGGAGAATTTGGGTCGACCTTATTGATAAATCCTATGTTCATGGACTAATTTACACGCTAGATTGCTTGTTTATGCTCACTAATAGGAAAAAAAGAAGGATCAGCTGCCCATTTAGGTCACTGACCTAATAAATAACTGGATTCACAATAGACTGAATAAAATAGGTAAGATCAATCTCCAAGCCAGCAGCTGAGGAAACAATAAGAGAAGGAGAAATAATAATATCCCTTGAGTAAATATTAGCTAAAGGGAGAAATGATAAAAGTATATCTAGTGACGTCATTTTAAAAGACTACTTTAAAAAAGCATAACATCGAATGACGTCATACTTTGACATTTACTACTGGATTTCCTTATTATTATTATTCCCGAGACTACTTAATTGTATCACCAGTCACCAACTGGGGCAGCCATTTGAATCCCAAATTGTATTGAAAAAGCCCTGGAAGTGGATCGATTTTTTCCCTCTCTGTTGAGTATCCAGTTTATCATATAGATCGGTAATTTATATCCTAAAAAACTCATCAATACTACTTTCATAAATGAAAGCTTTTTGTGATTTTCATTTCTGTGTTTGATTCCGATAAATTTATCCCAGGATTGGTTTTAAAACGTGGCTCTTTGTTTTGGGCCTCCGTTCTCGACAGCTGAAAAAATCCACATATTTTTATAAGTAGGCTTTCCCTATTTTTAAACCTTATTCATTGTATTCCTAGCAATAAATAAAAGGTTTTCTAAATCCAACAGGAGTGAGAAAGCTTTTTACAGTCCCATAGGGTACTAAAGAGAGAGAGAGAGGAATATACGTTTGAAGTATTGCTTTAAGTACCCCCCATAATAATATATATAAACTATAAAATGTGTCAGATCGTACATTGGGAAGTAATCAACGAGGGAAACATAATATTGAACGTCTCTGAAGGAAAAGTAGTAATCATGAACTCAAGACTAGCATGTGAAGAGAGAGGTATTAAATGTTTATTTTATTATTTTAATGAGAAACCTCACCTCAACATTAAAGTAAGGATCTTTTATATAATCTTACAATGTAAATGGGTGGACGCGAAACGTTATCCAACTTATTTGTGAAATATAAAGCAAAAAGTTAAACTAAGCCAGAGGTTTTTTTAAATACTCCCAGCAAGATACGTGCAGATCGTTCATGCAAGTTGCGCATCTGAGCTAGTCTTTGCCATTGTAGGGATGTGAGGGGTTCAGCAGCAGACGAGAATTTTGCACTTCTAGTCACCCAAGCGACGTCTGAAGTTTCCCGACAACTATGGCTCTAGCTATCAGTCAGTAGTGGCCCTCGCGATACCGTGGTGCAGAGCCGGCGGATGACTCCGATTCTTTTCCTGACATTCTGAATAATTTTTATCACGGTAGAGTTCAAAGTTTGTGGTTATATTCAACCCTAAATCAATGGGCATCCTCTTCATATATAAATACATATTTTGTACCAGAAGATATCTATTATTTCGATTTTTTGTACCAGAAGATAATACTATCTATTATTTCGATACTTTTTGTGGTTTGAGTTTGAAATATGGTATTTAAAAAACCCTGGCTTAGTTTTACTTGTTGGCTTGTTTTTTTTTTTAAACAAAATGAGTTGGATATCTTTTATTTCGATATTGTGCAAACCCACAAAATTCCATCTGTGTGATGAGATCTTAGTGAAGCAGGCTGCCATCTCTTTTGGAAGGTCTATGAACGTGGACAGGTGTCCCTGGAGAGGATTCTCGAGGGCTTCGATGAGCGCAACCGTAGTGCTACAATATTCCTAAAGAAACCCGTTTCTACCAAACTGTGTCGCTGCTGTTAACCTTTCAAAGGCCTAGAGCTTGTCACAGCCATTAAGAGAGGCATGCACTTATCAAGTGCTCGGAGGGTAGCAAAGACAATGGCAGGGTGTCTAGATCCTTATAGCTTCTTAAGTTTAATGTATTTATAAAAATTGAAAAAAATATTTGTATATATATATATATATTCTTATTTGAAAAAATAAGAACAGCCCTAATATATATATATATAGGGTATAATATATTAATACAATATATATATGTATATTAGGGTTGTTCTTATTTTCAAATGGTTGAAAAATGTTAGCCATTGAGTGGATTTCTGTTTCTGGTGATAAAAGAAGCGACATACAGTTTGAACAAAAGCGGTCAAATTACGAGGTCGCACAAAGAGGTCAAAGTTTTAAAAGAAATTTAGTAGTAAAAATATAGTTTCCCGCCAATTTCTTCAAAATGGTATACGTCCAGAATTCAATATAATTATTAATTTAAAGAAATCTAATTTACTACCAAAGTATGTTGATGTTTTTTAATAAAACAAAGTTTTCAAATTTTGAGAGGATACATTGACACAAATTTAAGAAACACATTATTATTTATTTTTTTCATAATCAATTTCTTATAGGTCAATCAGGCTCTGAATCATATGATGTAAACTCAGATGTACTGAATTCTGAATTGATAGAATGCAACCAAGGTCATTTTTGGTTTATCATCCAAAGGTTACTAAACTTAAAAGTAACTATTTTACTCTGAAGCGAACAAGTATCTTCTACAGGCGAGTGAAGTAATTGATAACAAAAAGCTATGAAATAAGCTAACAATACACACTCCATTTTTCTTTGTTTTTACTGAAAAACTTTGTTTTATTAAAGATCATCAAACGTACGTCGGTAGTAAATTAGATTCCTTTAATTAATAATTATTATTGAGTCTGTAACGTCAACCATTTTGAAGAAATTGGCGGAAAACTATATTTTTACTAAATTTTTAAAACTTTGACCTCGTTGCGCGACCTCGTAATGTTGACCGATTTTGTTCAAAACTTTGTATATGTCGTCTCTTTTATCACACAACAGAAAATCCACAATGTGCTAACATTTCAAACTTTGAAAAATAAGACCAACCCTAAAATATATATATATATATATTGGTTATTTTTCTTTAATTAATATTTTTTTTAAATTCTTATTATTGTATAATTATTTGTTTTTATATAAAGATATATGTTTTATCTTATATATTAGTAGCCTAAGGCTAGGGCTATATTAGCTCCTTACTAAAATCAACAACAACAACTATGATGCTTAACACGATACATATCCATTTTCAAGTCTTATAAAGCTTATACAAATGTGGTAGTCGACTGCCCTTTATCACCACACAAGTAATGTCTTGGCTTTGAGATACAAGAGTAATCACTATATGATACTACTGTATAAAAAAAGGAAAGGAACGTCAGCCAGCGGTTGAGAACTGCATCTATAAGCCTTTTAAGAGAAATATATATAATAAAGTCAAATAAAAACAAAGAGAAAGAAGAATTATTTTTCATCCGGTTAAAGTCAAATTAAAGGTTTTAAAGAATATTAGGGAAGAAAGGACAAATGTAACACCATGACGTCATGGTTTAAGATTGACCACTGCATATCTATTTCAGAAAGTCCATTTTCTGTTGGCAAGGACAACTTAATTATTCATCATCATCAATGGGGCAGCCATTTTAAGTCCTTGTGTGTGTTCAAAGAACTCTTTAAGTGGACTAAATTTTCTGCCCTGTTGAGTATCCAGTTATTATAAGGATCTAGTATATATACCTTTATTCTATGTATTTCTATTGTTTTCTAAAAACATTTAAGTATTTTTATTGTTCCTTACAAATGATGGGATTAAATATATTTAACAGAATGGATTTGTTTATATGGACAAATCTAGTTTTTCTATTTTGTTATCAAGATTTAAGTGGATATCAATGAGTTTCTAAAATCTGTAGCTTTGTACTCTAGCCATCAACTTAGAATTTCCGAATCCTTATTGAACATGAAAAATAATAAATTTTCATACTTCAATCACTCTAGGAAAGAAATATATCCATAAATATACTATAGTCATATATTCAAGGGGTTCGTAAATACTATAGATCATTGCCATGAGAAAAAAAAGTGTTCTTGAACATGACATGCTTAATACTTTCTTCAAACTACTTTCTTAACAACAATTACGTTCTAGAAAAAAGTGTTTATATATTATGTGCTATATGTATATCACTCAAATACAATATCTTCTACCTTAAAATTATTTGCTTAAGTTTTTTAATAATGATAATGTTTTAAAAAGATCCTTCGCCCACATAAAGAATTTCAAAGTTGTATAAATATTTAGTTTAAAATTAGATCTCTAATAAAAAGTTGAAATTTAGAAAATAATATTGTACCATACTAATCATAATTTACAAAAATTTGTTCTTGTGATACAAGCTATAAAACAATATGGTTTTTTTAAACACAACTGTCTAAAAAAATTTATTCATTTTTTTTTGCCTATATGGTATGATAGAATTGCATCCGATAGGATATAAAAGCATTATAGCATTAAATTAGTCAATCGAACCTAGGATCTTATTAATGAGGTAGAACAAAATGACCATCCCCTTCGGGATTCGAACCTGCCCCCAACATTGAGAGTTGAACACGACGAGGTCTACGACTTCGGTGGCGTGTCCATTTAAGGGGCGGCACAGACACATTTGCGTCCCACGCAGTGTCTGTGTGGAACAATTATGAGTCCCTGAGGTCGGCCAGGACACTAGCTGCGGCAAGGGACGTAGCCAGACCATTGTCCGCAGTACCCCATTTAGGGATTTATTTATTTATTTTAGTATTTTTAATATTATACGTGTTTTAATGTTTATATATATATATGTGTATGTGTTCATACACAGGAATTATGTGTGTTTATATTTTTATATTTATATTATTTATCTAAAATGGACCAGCAAAAAGCTGATAATTTAAATCAATAAAGGATATAAAGGATTACACACACGTCTTAGCACGCACGGCTATCGAGTTCCTTTAATCATTTTATTATTATCTGTTGTTGAATTTATTTTTCTCGTTTTTTAGATAACATAATAAATAATTGTATAACCGAAAAAAAACAAAAAAAATCCAACATACTAATATTAAAAAAACAACCATCAATAGCATTGAAAATAGTAAAAACGGCTTTTTAACAAAATACATTTCTTATATGATATATTAAATCGAATTATTATAAGAAATGCTTGGTTTACACAGGGTATGATGTCTTACAGCAAAAGTTCCTTTCGTGCCTCATCCATCACCCGATGGAGCAAGTCAACCCCATCCTTATTGCGAGGTTCATGTCTTCAGCTCAAATCCTCAAACTATGTCACTAAGTAGTAATAACAACTGGAAAAATATTTTACTTGTATTAAAAATGAGGACAATGAAGAGAGAAGAAAAGCAGGATTTTTCTTAGAGGGAGAGAAGTGAACTGAGACGTACCTAGAAAAAGGATCTCTATTAATGGTGCTACATAAACCTTTTTTCACTCCGTTTCTTTTTTTCCGAGCGGTCCAAGGAGGCGTGAAAGATGAAAAAAATAAGGAGAGGTGGTGAATCTAAGAAGGATATGAATGATGATGGTAAACATAAATTAAAATCAACTTCTGGTCATCCATGCGTGTCAGAAGAGGGGGTTCACACCTATCTCCTCACTTCTTCTTTATTATAAGATTGAAATAATTTCGGATCAGGTAAGTATAAGAAAAAATAAAATGGATTTCTGTCAAACTCACTAAAAAAAATTCAGAATTTTTTCAATAATAAAAGCACTATTAAAAAAATAACTCATAATAAAAATAAAAGTCACTAAACTACATCATATATACAAAAATTTCATAAAAATATGTTAAAACTTTATAAAAATACACTAAAACTTCTTTAATGTACACTAAAATTTCATAAAGATACCCTAAAACTTTATTAGCCACTAAAACTTCATAAATATAGAAAACTTCATAAAATTACACTTAAAACTTCATCATATACACTAAAACCTCATAGAAATACCTAAAACTTCATTAATACGTTAAAACTTCATAAAATAACAAACCAATGTAGGACTTTTTTCAGAAATATAATTTTAATTTATATACTTTTTAGGACTTATTTATTAGAAAAGTCACACAGATAAGTTATATAAAATATTTTAGCTAAAACAGTCACCTTGCACCAAAAAAAAAACATCAAATAAACTTTACATATTTAATTTTTTAAAGTTTCTTGAAAATCTGTGAAGAATTTTCCTACGTACAGGAAGGAAGAATCGCACGACGTCCCCTGGATACTTCCACGATGATTTAGATCGCCGGACTTTAACCGATAAGGATCGTAATTGCGGCTGTGAGGTCATTATTCCTATTAGTTCTTCTCCTAGGGACGGGTCCCTCACTCAGTCTTGAGCAATGATGTTGTGAACACTGGAGAGTGCAAATTCCATGCAAGATGTTATTATATATTTATGCACTTTCTCAAATAAATAACAGTTTCTTTAAAGGACATAAAAGTATATGTAGTTCAACCTAACTGTTGAAAAGCAAAATATCAAATAATTGGATAATTTATTGGTGCCTTAGAAAGTAATAG
The DNA here is from genome assembly GCA_013387185.1 of Caligus rogercresseyi. NCBI lineage: Eukaryota > Metazoa > Arthropoda > Copepoda > Siphonostomatoida > Caligidae > Caligus > Caligus rogercresseyi. The sequence goes on along the minus strand of CP045898.1, from coordinate 12,600,172 downwards.
ATATTCTTACAATATCTAGAATGCTTTAAGAACTAGCTTGGAACTGATGAAGGTTTTATATTTTAAAGTGTTGCTTTATCTTTGTGGCAAGGGTCATAGCGATTTACATTTGTAAGAACCAAAAAGAATTAGTCAATTAAAATATTAGCTGTTCTTCTTCTTTTCGCAATTGTTTAGTGAAATCAAACGCTTGACCGCCATAAGAGTAGCATAATCAACCATGGAAATAATAAAAGTCCGCGACTGTTGCTTGGATATATACTTTAATTGGTGGTAAATCAAAAGGCTTTTTAATGTATTATTGTCATAGTGATGATTAACTTATCGTCAGATATGATGATGAAACAGATAAACAATCCTTCTTTCCCGAGTAAAAGCAGTCCTCTATTCTTTAATATTAATAGGTGATGATGATATTAAATTATCCATAATAATTTGCAAATGACATTGATTGAGGACCAAGAGAAGAGACAAGTTGGGTTCTCTTTTTTTAATAACACAATAAACTTAATTAAATCATACAATATTCATTAAAGTGCATCAAAACGGCGTGTTATTAACAATATAATATATAAAAGAAGTAAAAAAAATTAGAAGAGGGACTCGTGTAAATCTCATTTTATAAATAAATACTGAGTTTTTGTGGTAATAAAATTAAATTATTCCTGGTACGATCCAGTATATAAG
>CP045898.1:12557274-12599385 GCA_013387185.1 Caligus rogercresseyi | reverse complement strand
ATTGCAGCAGGCCCGCTGGGATATATTAGGATCTGTTTTTCTAAAAAATTCCAAACTTTTTTAAAATACCATTAGATATCTTATCTGATTTCCTCAAAATGTATGTCTTTCTTCTTTTTGATATCTTTATCCTTGGACGAAGGTTGGGAATTTACATCTCATGCAAAAATTGGCAAACATCATTTGGAACGAATTCTCTAATATAATAGGATTCATTCTGGTCAAAAAGGCAGCACCGCCTACGAGTTATTGTAAATACTAATAGATAATTGGCAATTTCGACATCTATGGTTTTCCTTTGACCTTATTACACCTGAAGCTTGTAGAAATGGATTTTAATTTTTTATTTGAGGCTACCGTAACAAGATTGTTATTTTTCCGATACACAAGTGAAATATTAAAAAAACAATCCATGCAGATCGTTCTTTTTCATCTTGGTCATTCTTAGTTCAATGGAAACCTGTCTTCTTAAGAGTGCCTGTAGCAATTCCTATTCGTTAATTTTTAAGAAGGTGATACATGTATAAAGTCATTGAGCGATCATATTTTATACAATTTTCTTATGTTCCCAGTGCAGTCGTCTGGAAAATCGGGTTGTTCTATTGGAGGTACACTCCTAACATATTGCAGTTTTATGTATGATTATTTTTTGCAATTTTTTCAAATCGAAGATGGAGAATTTCTCATGAGTGTCGCTTTAAGATAATTAAAAAAAGCGAGAATACATACTTTAGTTCGATTATGTTAATGATTTATAAGGAATGATCAAAAACCTAATATGTCATAAAAAGTTTATTTCATGTACTTATAGACGAGTGGCAGGATATCCTGCCACTAAAGTTTGTTGCACCACAAGTAAAAGAAAATAATAAAAAGTGACCAAAAAATTATGTCATGTTATTTTTATACAATTCATGAATCCGATTAGCTAAATATTGGAAAATTTTGCTCTGATTTATACTAATACATGGCCATATTTATGAGACATAGCAATTCAAACCATTCTTACTATACTAGCTTGTGTTCAAAACTGTATTGACGAAACAATATAATATATGGCAAATGAACATTATTACTTAGTTAACCTAAAAATGTATAAAGAACAAGTTAAAACTTAAACACAGGAAAAATATTAGATGGAACTTATTTTAAATCATTTTAAAGTGATGGCAGGAAAACCTGCCACTCGGCTTTAATGGGTTAAAAACATTATCATTATTAAAAAACTTATGAAAAATAATTTTAAGGTAGAAGATATTGTATTTGAGTGATATATAACACATAAATAGAAAACACTTTTTCTAGAACGTATTGTTGTAAAGAAAAGTAGTTTGAAGAAAAGTATTAAGCATTGTCAGTTCAAGAACACCTTTTTCTCATGGCAATGATCTATAGTATTTTACGAACCCCTTTGGAATATCTGATTATAGTATTATGTGATATTTAAAATATATATATATTATATATATATATTCTTTCCTAGAGTGATTGAAGTATGAAAATTTATCTATTTTCATGTTCAATAAGGATTCGGAACCTCTAAGTTGATGGCTAGAGTACAAAGCTACAGATTTTTAGAAACTCATTGATATCCACTTATAATCTTGGATAACAAAATAGAAAAATAGATTTGTCAATATAAAAACAAATCCCATTCTGTTAAATATATTAATCCCAATCATTTGTAAGGAACAATAAAAATACTTAAATTGTTTTAAGAAAACAATAGAAATACATAGATAAAGGTATATGCACTAGATCCTTTATAATAACTGGATACTCAACAGGGCAGAAAATTTCGTCCACTTAAAGAGTTCTTTGAACACACACAAGGACTTAAAATATCTGCCCCACTTGATGATGATGATGAAATAATTAAGTTGTCCTTGCCAACAGAAAATGACTTTCTGAAATTGTAATGCAGTGGTCAATCTTAACCATGACGTCACGGGTGTTACATTTGTCCTTTCTTCCCTTAATTATCTTTAAAAAACTTTTAATTTGACTTTAACCCGGATGAAAATAGTTCCTTCTTTCTCTTGTTGTTCTTTGACTAATTATATATATTTCGTCTTAAAAAGGTATATTAGATGCAGTTCTCAATGCTGCTGACTTGCTTTCCCTTCTTTTATTCAGTCTAATATCATATAGATTTACTCTGTATCTCAAAGCCAAGACATACTTGGTGTGTGATAAAGGGCAGTCGACTACCTCATTTGTATAAGCTTATAAGACTTGAAAATGGATATGTATCGTGTTAAAGCATCATAGTTGTTGTTGTTGTTTGATTTTATTAAGGAGCTAATATAGCCCTAGCTTTATGGCTACTAATATATATATATAAAACATATATTTTATATAAAAACAAATAATTATACAATAATAAGAATTTAAAAAAAATATTAATTAAAGAAAAATAACCAAATATAGATATATATAAATATAAATACAAATATTTTTCTATTTTATAATACATTAAACTTAAGGAGCTATAAGGATCTAGACAACCCTGCCATTGTCTTTGCTACCCTCCGAGCACTTGATAAAGTGCATGCCTCTCTTAATGGCTGTGACAAGCTCCAGGCCTTGAAAGGTTAACAGCAGCGACACAGTTGGTAGAAACGGGTTTCTTTAGGCATATTGTAGCACTACGGTGCGCTCATCGAAGCCCTCGAGAATCCTCTCCAGGGGGACACCTGTCCACGTTCATAGCCTTCCAAGCGGATATGGCAGCCTGCTTCACTAAGATCTCATTCACAGATGGACGATGTGACCTGTCAAGAAGGTCAACCACACGCAAACCGATCTGCTCTTCGAACTCCCAGCAAGATACGTGCGAGATCGTTCAGGCAAGTTGCACATCTGAGCTAGTCTTTGCCATTCTAGGGATGTGAGGGATTTCAGCAGCAGACGATAATTTAGCACTTCTAGTCATCCAAGCAGACGTCTGAAGTTTATCGACAACTATGGTTCTAGCTATCTCAGTCAGCATTGGCCCTCGCGATACCGTGGTGCTGAGCCGGTGGATGACTCCGATTCTTTTCCTGACATTTGAATAATTTTTTATCACGGTAGAGTTCAAAGTTTGTGGTTATATTCAAACCTAAATCAATGGTCATCCTCTTCATATATAAATATGATATTTTGTACCAGAAGATATCTATTATTTCGATATTTTGTGGGTTTGAGTTGGAATATGGTATTTTTAAAACCCTGGCTTAGTTTTACTTTTTGCTTTATATTCACAAAATAAGTTGGATAACGTTTCGCGTCCACCCATTTACATTGTAAGATTATATAAAAGATCCTTACTTTAATGTTGAGGTCAGGTTTCTCATTAAAATAATAATAATAAACATTTAATACCTCTTCTCTCACATGCTTGAGTTCATGATTACTACTTTTCCTTCAGAGAAGTCAATATTATTTTTTCCTCGTTGATTACTTCCCAATGTACGATCTGACACATTTTATAGTTTATATATATTATTATGGGGGGTACAAAGCAATACTTCAAACGTATATTCCCTCTCTCTCTCTTTAGTGCCCTATGGGCTGTAAAAGGCTTTCTCACTCCTGTGGATTTAGAAAACCTTTATTTATTGCTAGGAATACAATGAATAAGGTTTAAAAATAGGGAAAGCCTACTTATAAAAATATGTGGATTTTTTCAGCTGTCGAGAACGGAGGCCCAAAACAAAGAGCCATGTTTTAAACCAATCCTGGGATAAATTTATCGGAATCAAACACAGAAATGAAAATCACAAAACTTTCATTTATGAAGTGTATTGATGAGTTTTTTATGATATAAATTACGATCTATATGATAACTGGGATGCTCAACAGAGAGGGAAAAAAATCGATCCACTTCCAGGGCTTTTTCAATACAATTAGGGATTCAAATGGCTGCCCCAGTTGGTGACTGGTGATACAATTAAGTAGTCTCGGGAATATATAATAATAAGGAAATCCGGCAGTAAATGTCAAAGTATGACGTCATTCGATGTTATGCTTTTTTAAAGTAGTCTCTTAAAATGACGTCACTAGATATTACTTTATCATTTCTCCCTTTAGCTAATATTTGCTCAAGGGATAATGTATATTTTTCCTTCTCTTATTTGTTTCCTCAACTGCTGGCTCGGAGATTGATCTTACCTATTTTATTCAGTCTATTGTGAATCCAGTTATTTATTTGGTCAGTGACCTAAATGGGCAGCTGATCCTTATTTTTTCTTATTAGTGAGCATAAAACAAGCAATCTAGCGTGTAAATTAGTCCATTGAACATAGGATCTTATCAATAAGGTCGACCAAAATTCTCCTCACGGGAGTGGAACCTGCGCCCTCAACATTGTGAGTTGAGCACGCCTTGGCACTCAGCTATCGCGCTCCTGATCAATTTGAGAGTATTACATTATATATCTATTATATCTCTATGCCCCCTCACCATATATAAAACGCAATAATATGAAATAAAGATGAAAATGTCTCCAATCAAATATTTATTTACGGTCCTGAATTAATATATTTACTTAAGCAAATCGAAGCCTCAACGTTTTGAGATGAAAAAACTAGGATTATACCATTATATTATATATATATATATATATTTATATATATTTATTATTTTTAAGAGATGTTGGCAACGGAGATGAAAAGTTTATTGATATTATTAATGTAATTTATAATTTAGAAGCAGACTCTATTATATAGATCATAGTTGAGGGACTAGAGTATTGGTCATAATTTAGAAGTATGTATTTAGGCTTTAAATGTCGTTTTTGAAACATTCAAGATTATTTGACCCGGATAAAGAGTTGCTGAATTTGTTGTTCTACTAGAAAATGTAATAATGTAATTGCTAGCGTTAGCCATTATGTCTATACTATTTTGATAAACAATATCTTATTAAGCATTTATGTAAAATTTATATTTTGTGAGATTTACAACTTGAGAAATATGTTTTATCTACCTTTTAGCATTTGATATTTCACTTCCTAAAAAACTTTGAGGTAATCACTAAGAATCAAAAAATTAATAGATATAATAGTCAAATTATTCCTTTGGGGAAGGACTACAACAATGATTTCAAACAATCAAACCAAATATCAGTAGTCAAAATACACATTAGTTTAAAACCATTTTCATTTGTTTATGAAACGATCATTTTTGCATATATCAAGTAAATTTTTAAATGCTATAAGATCCTTGATGGGTAATATTAATATTCCGAATCAAGAGCTTAAGAATTGCTGTAGAGAGGTGGAAAAATAAAAAGCACACAAAATATATTTGATAGCTACAGATGCTAAAATAAAAAAATATATGATAAATCAGCTTAGATACTTTATATTTAATTATCTAGGACTTGGTCACATGACTTCAATTGTTATATATCAGTTATCTTTTTACGTATAAATAAGATGTAAAATACTTGTTTCTTTAATGTTTAGAATATTGAATGCTCGGCAGGAGTACAACGTTCAAAATAAAATAAAAAGATAAATATGCCGTTATTATGCAAGGATTCTGGTTACTTCCATGTATATAATTTTTTGTTAAGGATAATTAAATGAGCTTTTTTAATTTAAATAATTATAGCTCTTTTAAATAATATTTATTAATAAAGATATTAGAAAGTATCATTACTGGCTGATACCAGATTAGGTTTAGTGATATGTCCAGCCAACAAACAAACAAACTTAATACGAGTACTCTTACATAATTGTTGTTACTATTTATAGATGTATCGACTATAGATGGACAAATAGTGGATTTTCCAGCCCGATATAATACCGATAGTTTGTTTTCTAGAAAAGGCGAATAGCCAATTCATCGGGCGATAGTTTTTTTATTGCTTTACATTTTTTATTTCAAAAGTTAAATACAATAAACAAATAACTATATTTTTATACAGCTTTTTTTTGTCATTTGTCACAACGAAAAAGAAATCGAAACTCTATCTGCAAACCATTTTTGAACTTAAAGTGTCTTCAACAACAACACATATGACCCCTGGAGTAGAAAGTGAGTCTACTCTCATTTTTTGATAAAAAATACATTATAGTACATTATACTTACAACACTCGAAGGTATTGACAATGTTTTAAAGTAGATAGTTATACATCAGCGACAACCCGTGTCTAAATTTGCCAATGTTGTAGTTTGTAAGATGCCCCTGAGATAAAGAAATCACTTGTTTTATAAATTATGTTTGCCATGTTATATTAATGCTCAATTTAAGTCATTTTTTAGACCCAGCAATTGTGTCCTACATCTCATATCAGTAGATTTTATTATTATATATATATATATATATATATGTCATAAACAACATAATTAGAAGGATGTAATTGAGCCAGTGTTTGTAAAAACACTCAGCTATCATATTTTAGGGGTGCCAGAGACCATTTATTTTTATTTAATGTTACAAACACGAACCAAAAATAATCAATAAATGTAATCACAAAGTTATTATGTAGCAGTTGGAATCAATGTGAAAGGACTGTTACACAACTCCCATAAATATATCCTCTTAGATTAACCCTCCAACACATTCCAGAACTTTTTAGCTATTTACTCATTGGTAGTCTATGAACAACTTATGATCAAGTGTAACTATTTAGTAATTTCCTCTTGTGATTGCATATGAACAAATAAACGTCCATTTTCTGTATCAGATGAATGAGATATGTAGATGGATAATTTTGTGTAAACTATTAAACAATTAATGTGTACAAATGTGCAATATTTATAATATTGAACAAACGTTTTTTAATGACATATATTATAAAATTCAAGAATTTAAAATTGCAATAATTTTTGTATTATTTAAAACATTACTTTTATTTATTCATTACTTTATTTTTTCCTTATTTTCTATTTTAAATTAAAGAGCATGAATTCATTTTTGATATAAAATCTAAAATTAACATTCTTAAGTGTGTCATGCAGCCTTGACATATTTTTTAAAATATAATTTGTATTATTATAATTTTTCTCTCTGAATTTCTTAAGGTCAACAGTTTTTATTTTAAATTTTAATTAAATTCAGTGTATTTAACGACATCAACAAAAAATCGTTCATCGTTCGTTTAAAAATATCACACAGTAACTAGCAGTTTGTTCTTATTCAATATATCTTCAAGAATGTTTGGCGCCAAAATAGGAAACGTACTCTTCATAGCCCAGTGGTCCTTTGTAAAAAAAAAGTGGTTTATCCTTTTTAAGAGAAAAAATTCAATGTAAAAAAACGTCGTCAATTTTATCCAGAATGACTCTCATTAATTGCAATTTCACTTCGTTTCTGGAGTGACATAAGAAACATTGATTGAATTTCTTTTATAAAAAAAGCACAGACTTTTTGCACAAAAAGTATTTAAATTGATTTACATAAATTGAACGAACTAACGGCAACAAAAAAAATACGTTTGTCCGTTCATTTATTAATCGTTTTGGCGTTCGATTTTGAACGCACGTTCGCGAACAGCGTTCGTTTTTCCATTCAATCCACAACCCTGATTACAGCTCATATCTATGATGATTAAGTGGCATATACCATGTGCATAAATAAGACAAACGTAATTTTTTAATCCTATTAGGGTCATAAAAATCATACCATGATTATATATAATAACAACTTGTCTTTTTCTGTACATTGTGGAAATATACATTTATAAATATCATGTTTTAGACTATTTATATAATGTCAAGACAATTCCATACATAAACACCTATTTACAGGCTTTAGTTGTTTTCCTCTTTGATTAATCTTTTTTATGCAGTTATTTATCTAGAACTCAATCATACAAATAACTTTATTATTTGTTCGTTGCGTGACTTTGCTATTATACACAGTTAGATTATGTTGTTTCTTCCATTATTATTTACAGCAACATAAATCTGCATTGCGTCTATGGAAATAGGACAACATGGCATTTCATAGTCCTAAATATTCAACATATTATCATATAGATGATAACTGAATAGGAAATGAATAATTCAAACAAACAATTAGATAATACAAGGGAGTGCGATGGATCAATGCATTTAAGCATATTTAAATACATACGGATAATACAATTCTATCGAACTAAATAGGCAAAATAAGATAATATACATAGTAAATTAAGATCTGGGACAGACCTGCTCTGATTAGATGGCCTTTGGTTTTTGTTAAATCTATATTTTCCAGTTCAGTTTCATGAGATTTTTCATTTTCTTTTTGGTTCCTATTATCTTCTTCCTCTCTTCGCTCAATCGAACTCCTGTCTTGATAATATACATAGCAAATTAAGAGTTATTTTAACCACATATGATTGGAGGTTCTCTTCGTGGATGTCAATTTCATGGTTGAAGGATTTAGATGTTAATGTATTATTCAATCCTTGCCAGTCACGCTAAGCTCCATATTTGGGAATTCACTAATTGTAATTCATATTTAAAGACGTTTCCTCACAAAGTATACCTTCCTAGTGATATTAGGAAAAAATGGTGAAGGAAAAACGGCCTAGGGAAAAATGGACCAAGGTAGAAAAGGCAAATGATAACTCATGAAAGAATTGGCCCAACTACATAGGGAGGAATGTATTTTAGAAGAATAAACATAAGTATTGTTTAAAAACTATTTCTCCCATAAACTAAGTAAATAATGACATAAATAATTTAATTTTATCAATTTAAATACTTTCTTTGCTGTTGTCAACTATAGTTCAATATCACCCAAATTTGTCGAGTTAATAAGTATGTCTTAAATAACGGATATGCCGATATTAGGAGCACTCTAATAGTAAATATATAAAGAAAAATATATTGTTGCCTAATTTCGGTTGCGATTGTTTATATTGCAAAAATAAATTACGGTCCATTTCTTCTGGACACCCTTACTAGTATTTCCTACAAACAAATAACCACTTGGTGTGACATCGCCAACACATACACAATTTTATGGTACTTATATTTTATGATTCATTCAATGTTTAAAGGAAATAAATTTTGATAAAAAATGTATAAAAACTTGAAACAACAACATTCAAACAAGTGTGAAAAAAAAGTATTTCACTCACACTACTGGATATATGGACATTATTACTTAAAATAAGATGTCCAACAGTTATATCTCACTCAAATCCATATATTTTGACGATTTCCCCATATTATTTTCCTCTTCTTTACCATTTTTCATTTGATAAACCCGCTCAAAAAGTACTTTTTAGCTAGTATTTCATAGAAATACAACTAAATATTATTGCCCAAACATTTCTAAATCCAAGTATTAGTTGTTTTGCAATATATGTATGCAAAAGTAGTTATTTTTTATAAAACATATGAACAGAACCTTTTATTAACATTTCATTTGAACATTTTTATCTAAATTTATTACCTTTAAACATTGAATGTGGAAGACATCATAAAATATAAGTACCATAAAATACTGTATGTGTTGGCGATGCCACACCAAGTTGTTTATTTAGTTGAGAAATATTGTTTGAACTCTAATATTGAGTGTATTTTCCCCTCACCCACAAAAAAATGTCTATACTCAAATCTTACTTTTCCTTCCCCTTCTTTTATCGTCTCTTCTTATTTACCTTCCCCTCTTCAACCTTTTCATCAACATCAACCAAAATAAAAGGTCTAAAGTATTTCTAATCATTCAACACAAAAATTAGATTAAGCCCCATCTTCCCTTTCATTTATGAAGATGAACTTACTGTATCTCTCTCTCTCTCTTTATTCTCAACCCCTTTCAATTTCATCATCATTAACCGTTGTGGAAGATGCGAAGAAACACATTATTTGTTCTTTTGTAAAGAGAGTATCATAATGAAACGGGGTGGAAATTTGGACTAGTTCTATAGATAAAGCTTCCTGGTGAGAAGTGTGCTATTGATTTTATTCACTTCACACCGATGACTTCACCTGCTTTTGAAGTTTCCCCTAACTTGGCTATAAAAAACGAAAGTTTCTTTTTGTTATTTCTAACTTATAGCATATATATATATATATATATATATATATATATATATATATATATATATATATATATATATATATATATATATATATATATATATATAGGGTGACTCTTATTTAAAGTTTTTCGGATTTGAAAGTCGATCTCCCCCTAAATTTACTTTAGTGCATAGATATCGTCTTGTGAAAGTTTGAACGAAATCGAATAATGGGAGGTGTTCGCTCAACGGCCCCAAAAGTTATTTAGTAAACTATGTAGTAATTTTTTTTTCGCAATTCGATCACCTCTAATGTCCTTCATTTCAATGCTATTTTCAAACAATTTGCCACAAAATGTAGGTATGCTTACAAGGATTCCTAATCAGTTTTATTTTTTATGTACATCTAAAATTCAACGAGAAATTTAAGTTTTGAAATAGTCATTTTTATGGAAAATACCCCAAAAATGAACATTTTGAAACTTTATTATCTCGTTGGATTTTGGATGTACATAAAAAATAAAAACTGGTTTGTAATCCTTGTAACCATACCTATATTTTGTGGCAAACTGTTTGAAAATAGCATTGAAATTAAGGACAGCCAATATATATATACACAAATTTATATGTAATATATATATAAATATATATGTATATATATATAGGTGTATATATATATATATATATATGGTAATATATTTTCAAACGTGACTTGTTGAATGAAAAAGAGAGAGAATAATAAAACAGTAGTTTTTATTAAGTAATCAAATTACAATTCACTAGCGAAAGATGATTTGGAACATAAATTCATAGAGGAGAATGGCATCTTGAACGATACAAATCGTCTTGCATCATAGAATCAGATTGTTGTAATTTACGAATACGTATTCAACATCACATATTATTATTTATCGAATAAAGCAACGGCTCATATTCAGAAAGAAAATATTTATTTATCACATCTATCACATAAATGGACCATCACTCTGACTTTTATCAGATAAAAAGAAAGAAAACTGTGATACTTATTTCAATAAAATGTTTGCAAGAACAAGTGCTTGGTTATTCTGAACTATATTTTTGCATACATTCTCAAAATAGCTTTTTAAGGGCATATTACGTAGCCAGTATTCAAAATAATAACAATCCACCGTCTTAGTAATCAGGTTTCTCTGGATACAATATTGGTACTTTTTGGCTACAAATACACTACCATCAGACTCTAACTCTAAGTAGTGTATATCTAAGAAAAAGCTGTCTAAAAAAATACTGCAACCTTTTTTGATTGAAATTGTCAAGACTTCCCTTCTTTTGCCTCCATCCACCGGAAGACATAATGTAAAATAATGGTTTTTTTAAGAATTGAAAGTGATGCCTTTTTAAAACTCCACATTTATAATTATCTGAAATGACCCATAATTTATCTGAAAACTTTATTATCATGAGCAAATAGATTTCTCTATTTATTTGTGACAGCCTTATAATGTATGGCAATATAAATTTTAATCATGGAAGTAAAAAGTAATACAAGAAGCAAATACGAGCCACTTATGTATACTTAATATAAATGTATATATATAGAATGGGTACTTTAATATAATTTAATTGAAAAGAAAATCAGAGTAATACTTTAATTGAATAAGATTGAATGCACACTTACTCACGGTTATATAATATAAATTTTTTCTCCATGGAGATTTTGTATATTTGATTAGGACGGTAATATATCAAGAAAGATTTGAAGAAATATTAATTAAATGAATTAATAATGAAAATATAATTGATGTATGTTATTATATTTAAACTATATCCAATAACATTATGACGTATATTTGACAAAAGGAATTGATTGTTTGAATCTCGACATATTTATAATATATATATATATACATAATGGTATAAAATTAAATCACGTGATTTTTATTTCATTGTCCTTGAATAAAAAGAATTGTATAAAAACTAAATATATAGTTTTTAGGATAATTAGAGAACAAAAAAATCCAAAATAAATGCTAAATCGAGACTCCATATTTTATCTACAGGTTGAAGTTTGTTGCTTTATTACAACAGTACCGCCCATAAAATAAATAGCTGAATTGAATTAAGAATCAGAGTTACACAAAGCAGACAAATAAATTTAATAAAAAGAGCTAATAATGAGTCAACAACAACTTTGGATGAAAAAGGAACGATTGCGATACCAATGTGCGTTAAGGCCTGTTGGGGACGCAGGTTCGAATCCTGAGAGGGGTTGCTCAATTTTGGTCAACATTGTTGATAACTTTCATGGTTCGACAGACTAATTTTAACGCTATAATGCTTATTTATATCCAGTCGGATGCAATTCTGTCGAATCATATAGGCAAAAATAAAAGATTTTGAAATGTTAAGCTATAATTGGATAATATCTTGGTTTGAAACATTACCTTATATAATTTTTTCAATGGTGGTTCTCGCAAAATTCTTACTTTTATAAGGACCATAAAATGAAATAAGACTTTTTCCTTAAGTACTTTTGTCACACACCTTGTTTTAAGACAAACACAACATATATTTAACCATTTATTAAACCTAAGCTTATCGTCTTACACAATAAACAATGCCAATCTCTTTTTGGGATTTTGACCTTTATATGCATATTCATATACATTAAAATCAAAGCATTGTAACAGTTCCTTTACATTTTTCTATTCTTCTTATTCTCCATTCATATTTTTGCTGATGCAAATAATGGAACCATATCTCAAATCCATTAAAAAAGTATATTTAATTTCCTTTGCCGAATAAATATTTTATATTTGCCTTTCCATTTATACCCTTTTACATTCTTACATTTAAAAATACTTTATTCAGCATGGAAATCGAAGAAAAATATTGGGCTTTTCTTTTCTCTTTAAATTGGAATAAATCTATTAGATTTTCAATAAAGGGAATGTGGCGAAGTAGAGAAAATAGCAAGGATTGTGGTGAATTAAAAACAAAAGATTATTTTTTAGATATACATACATACCTATATATATATATATATATATATATATATATATATATATATATATATATATATATATATATATATATATATATATATATATATATATATACATACCTATATATATACAGGGTCTTCCAGGTAAATCCGCACAAAGTTCAATATCCTCCAGATCCAAAATAGGAACAAAAATTATACTTATTATCAGGCTTGTTGATCGGAGTTTTTCTGATCGGCGATCAATAGTGATATAGCGATATTTGATCGCTTATCGGAGTATTGCAAAAGGTCCTGATCTTTATATCTTTTGATCGTAAGAAAATCACTAAAAAATAGCGATCCGATCAATTTGTATAAAATAACTAAAAAATAAAAAACGTTTGTAATAAGGATTTTTGAGACAAACCCTACATTTCTTAAGACTTTACTAGCTGTCACATTGACCAAAATCCAATCCTGCGACTAATATTTGTTTCGAAAATACAAAATACAGACAGCCATTAATGGAAAAAGCCAGTGTGTGCTATCCTGATATATTTTTCGTCCTAAAATATACCAACAGGTGTCTATGGATAAGTCATTGTTTTGGAGCTCATAGGCTATGAGAAACATTTATTCTGGCATCTCCTATCTTAAAATATGCATACATATGTCAATTGTGGAGCCTGAGTGTGGAGCTCATAGGCTATGAGAAACAATCATTCTGATATTTTTTCCTAAATATACAGACAGGCGCCTATGGATAAGTCGTTGTTTTGGGGCTTGTGAAATGATGGAGATGTTGGTCGCTTCAGCTTATCTCCCTCAATCAGGGTATGTAAAAAACCCAAAATTTTGAAAAACCCCGGGTTAACAAACCGGGGTTTACTGTGAGTTTTTTCGAAATTCGGATTTTTCATTACACCATTAATTAGCTAATAGCTAATTAATGGTGTAATGAAAAACCTGAATTTCGAAAAAACCCACGGGTTTTTTCAAAAATTTGGGTTTTGTATATACCCTGCCTAAATTCAAAGTGACATTTCTCAATGAGGAAATTCAACACAGAGCCAAAAGATTTATTCTATAAAAGACTGCCTCGTTTGATGACCAGTTATCCAGCCAGCTGTCTCAAGACGTTGAGCAAGAATGTATTTTTTTTCTAAACGTCGTAAAAAGGTTGACACCGCTAAACAAGAAGTGGCTGATGACTCGGAAGGGCTGGATATGATATTAGCCTACCGGAGGGTGAAAAGGTCTTTCATAAATATAATGTCGTGCTTCCCAGTAGTTCAAACAGCGAATGTTTGTTCTCCAAGGCCAAGCGGATTCTGAGGAGGACTAGGCAGAGACTGGGGACGAAAAATTTGAGAAGCAACTTCTACTTATGTCTAATAAATAGGTAAATGAAAAATGATCCGTGCAAACTTTATATTTTTCTATATGTACTTAATTTTTGATATACATAGTTGGATATTGTAAATAAAGAAATTGTTAAACCAGGTGTGTCATTTAAAAAGGTATGTCGGTATAATACTTAATTTATCTGGGGTTATATTTGGTGGGTGCTATGGACTGCCATATAAAGATGAATACTTATAAAGGTTTGACTATATATACATTTGAATTTTTACTTAGAATTAGTATTACATAGGTAATTATTTTGTTGATCGCAATTAAATTGATCAGATCGCTGATCGGAAAAATCCCTGATCGTTATATCGCTATATCGCAAAGAATTTATTATTGCTATTTTTGATCGGATCGCTATTGTTTCCTTGATTGCTCACAAGCCTGCCTATTATGAATAAGAAAGTTGTTTATTAGACATAATACAAGATTACTATTCAATATGGCCTCACTCAGCCCAAAGATGTCCTCCAAACGACGCCTAAACCTCCCACAGGCCGTGGAGACCTCAGGAGGATCTAGCTTGTTCATCTCCGACTTGATGGAGGCCTTCAGGGACGCCACATTGCTGTGGTGTGTGGCGCACACCTCCCTCTCCAACTTCCCCTACAAGTAGTAGTCGTATGGGTTCAGGTCAGAGCTTTTTAGGGGCCAGTTATTGAAGTCCCAGAAGTTGGGCACATTCTTCTCAGCCAGGAGTGCACAAGTTTGGCCTAGTAGGCGGACGCCGAGTCCTGCTGGAATGTGTACGGGATCCTGGAGGCCACAGAGTCCATCCAGGGGACGACGACAGGTGGACCTCACGCTTCCTGGCGAGGATGGACATGGGCGTCCTCGGATTGGCCTTGATGGACCTCTTGAGACCAGCCACAAATGTGGGCTTGCAGATCCAGTCAATTCTGGGCTTGTGCTCCTTCCTCTTGGACATCCCTGACTCCTCCCACTTCTTGGTGATGTCGTAAACCGTCCTCCTGGGGTACTTGAGCAACTTGATGATGGCTGTAGGACGGTGCCCTGCGCACAGCAACTCGATGACCATGTCCCTCCGGGTCTGTATCAGTGTATTTGCTTTGTTTTCGGGCGCAATTCGACAATACATTCACGAAACCTCCCACGTATACAATATATAATCTCTACTTGCACTCCTTATGGATCTGGACGGAGTTAAACTTTGTGTAAATTTACATGCAAGACCTGTATATATATATATATATATATATATATATATATATATATATATATATATATATTAGCAAAAAATTGAATCGTTTGTAAAATATTTTATGATAATTATTATTATTAACATCGGTTAGAGAATTCATATTTTTTGTATAGGTCGAATTCAAGAAGAAGATAGTTTTTATACCTACTAAAATGAAATTATATACTAAAAATCCCTTAAATGATTCCAGGACACGCAAATGTGATGAAAAAGCTATAAAACCCCATCATATCATTCACTTATTTATATAACAAATGTTATTGTTGTTCCAGGTACATTTTGTCAGATTGTGTGTGTTTTTTTTAATCTAACACAATTTTATCGTTATACAAACATATATTAGAGTGATTGTTATATTATTTTTGTAAGTACAATTCTATTACTGAAGATTATGTTGGTATGTAGAAACAAATGTAATACAAGAATATAAAATTTATCAGCTCAGTGGAAGCATGCCCGACTTTAAATGTTGATGGCTCAGGTTCGACTCACGGAGGGTAAATACCAAATTTAAGTCAATCTCATTGAACAGACTCTAAATTCGACCGACTAGTTTACACACAATAATACTTCTAACTATTTGGATAGAAGAATGCGATGTCACATCTTATATGCAATAAGTTTTCGAAAATATCCCATTAATGATTGTAGACCAGCGTTTTTAACGAATATTTGAGGATCCACTAATTCCTTTTTATTTATTTTTCAGATAAACATCGATTGGATACGTCAATAGAGCTGCAGCCCATACTTTAAGTAACCCTCAACCCATGAACATCATGAAAATGTCAAAACTATGAATAAAGTGTTTCTTTGTATATTCTTTCACTACATTAACATAGGTAAGAATATGTTATAGTGTTAATGATTGAGTAATTAAAAAAATTGTCATATAGATTTGTGCCTAACTAAATATATATTAAATGAATATTAATACTAGTTTTTATTGAAGTAATTGGATTTTTAAATGATTTTTTATTAATGAATACTTCAAGAGATAAGATATGTTCAAAAGATATAATTTCAAGAGCTCATATTATTCTTCTCGAATAAAATAACTTATACGTCCACTTTTTTCTGGTCAATCCTAACAACTATAATTAAGAGTTTTTTTATCGTTAAGGGATAGATAAGCGAAAAGAAAAATTAGTTCATTTTATTTGTACGGTAAGTAAGTTTTAATATAAATACGGTCGATTTGTCTTTCCAAAAATGTTTGTTACACTTTCAAAAGTTTGAAATTAACAAAACTTTATTTTATAATTATAAAATAATAATAAAAACTGAATTTGTTAAAAAATATTAGCTTTATGAATAATGAATGATTTAATTTGTAATCTGTCGAGAAAAGCAGTAATAACGACTTATGTTTTCTCTATACATTTTAGTTGGTGGCTTAAAATGCTACATCTGCCTGGATTGTGAGGATGAATCCCTACGATACGAGGAGCACGCACAGGAATGCCCGGATGAATCTTACGTCAGTTGTATCAAAACACATACAAAATTTGCTCATCACAAAGGTAACTAATATATTTTTTAACTCCAAACATTACGTTAAAACCATCTTTAACGCCATAGTTTGTTCAATGTATCGTGTATTGAGAGTAGTTTCAATATCATATTTTGACAAGTCCGTAGGATTGCAAAAAATTATAATCCACATGACAAGATTCAAAAGAACCAATCACCATCGATCTACAACCAACACCTCTATAATCCGAAGTCCATTAAAAACTTTTAAAAATTAATTTCCTTCTTTTGATTTTAATCCATTCTTTTTTTATATCCAAAATGAAGAATCATTGTTTGATTGTGGCACTTTACTCTAATCATTTATATATCACATAGCAATCATGTAAAATTATGTTTCATTTTAATTATACAAATTCGGCAACATTTTACTCCTAAAAACCAAGTTATTTTGTAACATTACCTTGCTATAGAATTGTCTTTGTGAATTTCTATTCATACATGTTCTTACAAAAATTAATAGGGATCAGGTGATACCATGCACATCTTCATGATATTACCATACGGCAAATTACGTCATGTAAGCTGGAATGCGTCCAAGCGTAGGAGGCTCATAGTGTTATTAAGGGCGCCATATACGACATCTGCTTGAGAGTGGTTGAGCTGTGTATGGTATTTCCCATGTCCAAAGACAGCGGTGTATTAATATAACATAAGCCATGGATGATCATTATTATGCGTTTAAAACGATCAATAATCATATTCTTTATATAATTTCATTTTCCTGAATGAACTATTTTTGTCGTTAATTACGAAATTTAATTAGAGTGTGTTTGATATTGAAATAATAATAATTATTATTTAGGTGCATCAAAGGATCATTAATTATTCAAGAATTCCGTAAATTGAACTTCATTCATTGAAGGCTTTTCCCATTTAAGTTATTTTTTCATCTTGAAAAACCAAATTAAAAAATTAAAAGTTTTATGAGTTTTCTCAACACTTTTAAAGAACTTTTTAATTAGGTTATGGGTATAAGTATTTTTTTGATGGAGTTCTCTTGTATAATTAAATATATTTTATGCCGTAGGTATTTTTTTCTACTGTTAAATATGAATTTCGGTTGAGTGATAAAATATCATTCATATTTGAAAAGTTGGAACGAGTATTTTTATTTATTCAATCTATATCGTATATTTGCTGCATCTACAAGGAATATTTCTTAAGCATAACGTGCTTATTTTGAAGACAAAGAATATATATATTTTTTTTTAAATAACATATTCTAGATGTCCTTTGGTTTTTGTTTAAAAGCAAACAATTTTCATTAAATGAAGATATTTTTACTGTTATTGTAAATTAACTTATATACATACTTTCAGACATTGAGTAAATTTTCATTATAATGAAATCACAAATGCTTCATTTTGGCCGATGTTAAATAGGGAGAGATCATAAGTGGTCTCATACATGTAGAATAAGCCTCTAGTATATATTGTGATACCTATTTGGATTTAATTTACTTACTGGCTAACCCATCCAATTGGTTGAATCCATAGAGATATAAATATATAGATAGCTTATTCCCTCCAATTAGCAGTGAAACATCGTTCAGCTGTATTCTAGACACAACGACGTATTTCTCTGAAGAATCCATAGTTATATAATATATAGAGAGCTTATTCCCTCCAATTAGCAGAGAAACATCGTTCAGCTGTATTCTGGACACAACGACGTATTTCTCTGAAGAATCCATAGAGATATAAATATATAGAGAGCTTATTCCCTCCAATTAGCAGTGAAACATCGTTCAGCTGTATTCTGGACACAACGACGTATTTCTCAGAAGAATCCATAGAGACATAAATATATAGAGAGCTTATTCCCTCCAATTAGCAGAGAAACATCGTTCAGCTGTATGACGTATTTCTCTGAAGAATTGTGTCGTACTCTTAAGCATAATAAAACAACAGACTTGTTAACATTTTAATAATTATATTCTCACTAATCCATAAGCTGCCAAATATATATACAAACCCCCTCCAAGTAATGAGACGGCCCAAAGTGATGAACCGGTCCAGTTCATGGTTCGAACTCTTGCTACAAGAATCCAATAAGCTCTTTATGTCTTTACATCTCTATGGTTGAATCCGTGAACCGTGACGTCATATTTAAATTCAATTCTTCCTGAAGAGAATCAAGGATCTGAGAGGAGTCATTCAGTTCCTCCAGTTATAAAAAACCATAATATACAATATATACTTTTGAACCGAAGGAAGGAATTGTTAAGTCTTGTGTATTGATATCATTTTAAGCCCTTAGATGTTGTTGCTCTTTATGACCCGCTTCTGAAGTTGTCTCTTAACTGGACTCATTAGCTGCTATTACTGTCCTCCTTATATTCGCATAATGATTTTTTTAGTTCAAAAAAGTATTTATTGGTTTTACGTTAACCCTTGTGTTAAATTGCAAGTGAACCAAAAAAGTGAGTTGATAAAAATAGTTTATATCATATTATAGTGTTATCATCAACATGTTTGCCTGTTCCTTAAAGGACCCATTGCGAAGACTTTATTTATTTTTAGTTAGTAGATTTACACTGATTATAGTTAGTCGTAATAACCTAAAAGTATTCATGGAAATGATTGTCTATAACCTTTTTATTACGCTTAGTCTTAGCAACATTTTTAAATGAAGAGCATTTGATTTTAAATACCTTTATTATTCTTTATTATTGAACTTGACACGTCTATTCTAATTCATAAAATGAGTTGATAGAACTATCTTCAAAACAATTTAAAAAAAAGTTTAAATAAAGTAACGTTAACAATACTTTACGTAACACTTAAATGTATTTAAATCACCTTAAGATAATGAAATCCATATACAATATGGACACAGAATGAAGGAATCCCTATTATATACATATAGGATAATAATATTATTAAATATTTTATAATATACAAAATAACAATATTTTGAATAATTTTGCAGCCATCTTAAACAAACTCGGCCTGTATTAGAGCTACTGAAACAATCCGGAAAGTTATGAGACAACAACAAAATTATAATAACAATAGTCGGACCAGGCGTTGCATGACTATGAATTGTTATGACTTCCATAGTGAAATAGTCTATGTGCCAGCAATGACATCTTCCTTTCACTTTCCTTAGAATTTCTTTGGACGACTTTAGGTTATACCAACAGAAATTTTGAAGGAACAGAGTTTATAGTCTGAAAGAAGTAATCAATTCACATAAATTGGAATAATTAAGCTTTTGAAGGAAAATACCTGATAGGAAGCTTCCTATACCTCATGATGATGCTCTTCTTCGGAAGACTCTTAGGATCTTGATGGGCCTATATTTTTTCTATATTTCTACTATCAAATTAATCGATATCATTATGAAATCCTTCAACACACATTATTAAGTTATTTGGGCTTTAAAATTAAATCAGTGTTTGTTATTATTAATTATAAGCTGCTTAACAACCTAACAAACATCCAAACATCCCTCTTATGCTCTAGCCCTCTACCGGCGAAAAGTAACATTTCAGTTCTTGATGGGTGGGAAATTATACAGGGGGTATAAGTCCTAGGGAGGTAATGGTTCTGTTCCCGGTGGTTTGGATAATTATTTATTCAGTCTTGATCTTAGAAAATAGAGCACAATAGTTTTTGTTTCGCTTGACGCCAAGTTAATAAAATTCCCTTTCTCACTTATTTACAGCAACAAGCCGTGGCTGTACGCAGGCCCCTTCCATGGCTGAACTAGCCTGTTCAACTCATCTCGTCAACATAATGAGAGCCACAGTCTGTCTCTGCTCCACATCACTATGTAACGGGAGGACCCCAAACCTAACGGTCTCCTCAGAGTTTTCAACACTACCCCGTCTTCCGTCCAGCCAACTCATCGATGGCCAGCAGGGCTCCTCCTCATCCCATGGATCCAGGTCACACAGTCAGATTCCTACATCCTGGACTTTAATATTCATATTTGGACTGAGACATACTAACTTTTGTAAGAATAACTATGGACTCCATCTCCTACCCTTTACTTGAAAATAAACTATCATTGGTCTTTCCGTCATTTTGTACTTTCTTTTTATCTTGATATATGTATCCAAATATCGCAAATAAATCGTTATTTGTGTGACAAATAATAATAATATATGTGAAACCATACTGAATTAAATAAAAATTGCTGTTGAAAAGTATATATAATTTGTCGAATACTTTTTATTTGTCGAAAACTTTTTCATCCATCAAAAATATATATTTTTTAAATCGTAATTAGACTTTATTGAATTTATCGTAAATGCATATATGCTATATATAAATAAACATTATAGTTTAAAATTTATACACTAAATAAAGTCAATACGGTCACATAAAAGCACAATCACTTCATAAAACAAAGTTGTAATTAATTGGATATTAAAATAACATTAACATGGTTAGGAATAAATAGGCTTCATTTAATTTAAAACTAGATTGTTTTTGTAAAATCGTAGTAAAAACTTTAGATGGTGAGAGGTCCTCTCGGAACAGGAGGGAAGTACCGAACGATGTCACTCGCAAATCTCCAGCTTGAATCCTCTGGAATCTTGATGGAGAGCGCCATGTACCGAGCTGCTGCTGATAAGACAATGGATTTTAGGTCTCCCTCTTGAATAGGTTCCCTCGAAGATAAACGCTCTGCGATATAGCTTTTGCAACTTGAAAGTGCAAACTCAATTGCTTTTGTTTTTGGAGATGCTGTCCGTAGATTATAATTTAATCCGAAGAGAATTATGGGAGCGATCAGTTTTCCAGTTATTCCAGGAACATTTAGAAGAACAAAGTCTCTTAGGATACGTGGAACAGGACAATGGGAGAAGGCATGGATGATTGAATTAAATAATCTTCCACAATCCTTGCACGGAGCATCAAAGAACACACATCTGGTAGAAACTTGAAATTGGGCAGTAAAGCGTTTGCCGTGAACTATTTGGAGGTAGAAGACAAAATTATCTTTTTCCACGATGTCTTTAAAATACAAGTCAGCAATTTTCTCTGCCTCCATTTTTGTGTTATGGCCATAGTTCATTCTGAGGTGCCATGGGACAGGAACAAAGTGTTTGTCTGCCGATCGTTTAAGAGGAAACAAGAATCTTCCACACCTAAAAATGGACTCCGAAGATAGGTCATGAATAGTTAGGGTGCCAGATGTTAATGCTATTTGTTCCAATCTTTTTGGAAGCTCCAGGTTTTGGAAAAAGAACTTCTTTTTACAGTTCAGGCGTATAATGTCGATTGTTGTCGAACATTTGAATATAGGACTACCCCGCCAAATCAAACTATTTACTGTTCCTAAAGATGGAGAAAACTCTTTAATCATGTCGTTAGAAAAGTCTGTTCCCAACATTAAACAGGTATACACCGGGCTGTTAGAAATATGAGCCCTCCATTCAACCTCTTGGTTTTGTGAGAGATCCGTCATGACCTTTGAGTAAATCTTTGGGATTATTTTCTGTAATAAAGACAATCCTCCTCCTAGATGCCGTTTGGGACGCTTTAGACCTGGCCTTTAGATCTGTGGAATAATATGCTTAGCCACTTGTCTTCTTCTAAGACAGCCTTTTCAGCTATCCAGGGAACTGCAGTAGAACTGTACAGGACTGCAGGGATAACGAGGAAATTGTACAGATCAATTCTTCTCTGGATGTTGAATTTTCTCCAAAGAGAAATTTGTCTGGTCACACGGTTTGTAACAAAGTCCAACTAAGACTTGTAGGACCATTTCGACTCCATGTTATACCCAATATTTCAACAGTATCCTTTACACATAAGTCAGCTACCCTTTGACCATTGAATGGCATCCAATTCCCCAGCTGAATGATATAGATTTTTTTGCTATTTATGCGGAGACCTGATCTTTTGCTAAATTTTGAAGATATTTGATCATAATATCAATGCGTTTTAAAAGTTGAGATTCTGACTTCGCTTCTAAGAAAAGGGTAATGTCATCTGCATACATGTCAATAATATGTCTATCGGAGCCAAAATCAATGCCAAAACCTTTATATATTTTTACTATACCCTCACTAAGATCTTTTAGGCCTGCCACAAAAAGCAGAGGTGCAGTAGGGCACCCTTGGCGACAGCTCCTGTTTAAGGTAATGGGATCACTGTTCATATTCCCCATAGCTATCGTTGACATTGGATTGAATAAAAGAGATCTAATGGGAAAAATATTTTTTAAATCATTTTGTATATTAATTACAAAATATACTTAAAAATAGATGGAGTTTTCCCCTCTTCGATTCCTTTATTAAGTAAATAAAATAGAGTAAGTTGTGAAACATCAAAGCTAAGGCTTAAAAATCTAAACATTTTCATTTTTTCTTCATGCCTAATGTTTTTTTGTAGGAAATTCCTTTATTTTTGTCATATAAAACATTGATAAGGTATCTCTTATGTCCTTCCCAAAAATAATAGGACTCTTTGTAATGATTAATGTAAGCCAAATACTATGTATACATTAATCAACCTATTTTATGACATTTTAAGCCAGTCATGAATCAGATATTTTTTTAACTCATTAAACTAATAGTATATATATCGAAAAGTGTGAGCCTTTTCCTCTATTATGTATATTTAAATTATCTTTACTTTACTGAGGTATTCTTACACATAGGTAAATCATTTTCCTTGACAAAACATCAGTTCAAACTTAGTGTTTTCATATTTCTGTATGCAATTTGACAAACCATTTTTACAATTTTATTGGAACATTATGTCTTTCTCATCGTTTTCCATATCATGCTCCTCAATCATAATTAGAAGTAGAAATACGAGCTAAGCTCTTAAAAAACATCAAACAAAATAACTAAGGGTATTTTCCATAATTCTTTTGAAGTATCGTTCAAATAATATTATCTAAAGAGAATGCGTTACTTTGATCTATGTATAAGGATGGTAAAAAAATAATACTTTGAGCTATTCTTACGTTTTCAGAATAAAACAATAGCCCATACATTTATTCAAGAGACTAAAGCCTAAGGAAAATACCTTTCTTTAAAACACAGCATTCTATCAGATTATCTCTGAGTTCAAAAAGGTATTGTTTCTTTGTTTTAGTAGGGTATGATGCTAAAATATAACTTGAGGGGAGTCTTCATGATGTAATCGCAAATAAGATCTAAACTCATCCTCTGTAACACAATAACGATTCTTTTGTTCATTCAGTAAGAAAAAGCTATGCAATTTTGTGTATTTCTTAAGCCCGTCTTATATATTGGCTTTGGACGTTATAGGTTCCATTGCATAGGGAATAATACTTCTTTGTCTAAAATGACTTTTTTGAATAGTTATTGGTTGTTTTGAGGGGTTTTCACACTAAGAAAAAAATATATTTATTTTTTCAAAAGGTTGTCAGTAAAAATTCAATTAAAAGAGGAGGAAGGCGGCACAAAGGAGTGATTGGTACGAATAAATAGGTTTAATATTAGTATATAGATATATGTGCAATATTTTCGTGGTTTAAGGATGAGATATATAAGATATGTATATTTTGATGATGATGATGTAAGAATATAGTATATAAATAGATACAAAAGGGAAGTTGTCATCATTTACAGCAACCGGATCCTTTCGGCGTGGGCTTTGGGTTTTTGGTTTTTTTATTGGTTATGCATCTTTTATCACAAGTATTTTTATTTATTTATTTCAGATAAGCAGTTGTATAAAAACATACATAAATAAACACTATATATTTAAAATTATTACTTGCTGAAAAATCTTTTGAGGCTTTGTATATTTGAAATCTTCCACCTATGCCAGAGACCCATTTTTGTTCGCTTAAGTGTCATAATTCGAGGTTACTTTATCAGTATTTTTCTTAAACATAAGTTATGTTCCCCTCGAGTATTAAAAATGCACGTTTTATTAATGGAAACAATTTTTAAATATTCAAATCGAACAAATTTAACTGCTTGTTCAAATAAACTGATAAATTTCTTATGCAAACACTCAAAAAAAGATTGGAACTTGAGGAAATACATTTTAAGTGAGTACTTGAAATATATGCAAACAAAATATAAAAACTACCAATACAGTAAATACTTTTTTTTTGTTGGCAGTGTAATGTTTAATTTAATTTTTAATAATATTATAAAAACCTTTATAGTGCATTCGAACCTAATGTACCTTTATGAAAGGGCCCTTAAATCTTTTCAAATTTAACTCATTTCTCGGAAGAAAAAAACCTGGATATACTTACTGAAGTTCTGAAGATACTCACAAATAAAACGATTGAGGACATTACAAGAAACACACACAAATATTATTAACATCCTTTTTTGCGTCTCAATACAGCTCATATATATATATATGCAATATTTGTAGCTGTTGATATGAACTGTATTTTTTTACCAATCTATACAATACCAAGGAAGACAACTTTTATCCTTGAAATATGTTATTTCTTTAAAAATATATTCCGTTATTTTAATCATTCATTTTTTATTAATTGTCTTCTGTGTTATGTTGTATAGTCGAAATATTAGAATAAGAGATGGTCTGACTTATACATTAAAATGTATTTCTGAGATAATAAAAAAGGTGGATCTTTTATTTACATTTCATGCTACATATCGTATTAAGTAAAATTGTAATACAAACAATACTTTTAAAGGTTCAGGATTTTTTAAATAATGTACATATGTATATGTATGGGATCAAAGCCATGATACGCCCTCTGGAAAAATATAGGAAGAGGTTAAACAACCATTTTCCAAGCAGTACTCTCTGCCTCTTATAGATAGTAATCTTCCATCCGCTTTAGTTGCTAGAGCACAAAAATAAATAAAAAATAAACATGGTGCCATAAAAAGGCTTCAATGAGTTCTGTTCTCCTCAGCTAACCTCCTCTCCCCCCGACTCTTATCATAGCATTAAAAGCAAAACATAATGTGAAGAAGTTCTATTATGCTCTTTGGCATATGAAGGCATCAAGATTCTTTCTTTTTTATCTTGATGTTTATAAATCTTAATGGAATCATTTACCACCTCATGAGCAACAAAGAAAAAAAAGGAAATTACATACTTTTGTAGGGATAGGCGACCTCGTTTTTGGGGATCAACTACCTTTCTTTTGCTTTCCAAAGCAACAACAAAATAACATTGAGATGTGAAGTGTGTACTTATATTATATCAGTTAAAGGTTCTTCAAGTTTCAACCATAGAGATATAAAGATATAGAGAGCTTATTCCCTCCAATAGCAGAGAAATCCCGTTCAGCTGTCGCCTGTGCCCAATATAAACAAAGTGATTTGGTCTACGTCATTGTAAGTTGATCATAGAGATAGAAAGATTTGTTTATATTGGGCACAATGGCATACTTCTCTGAAGAATCTAATAAGCTCTCTATGTCTTTATGTCTCTATGGTAAGAACACATCTTTTTTTTAGGAACAAGAATGCTAAATTGGATATCCCTTGAAATGAATATAGTTAATATCACATCAGATGATGTGTATTTCATTATTTACACTTCCTTTTTGAGAATACTTACTTTTATTAAAGTCAGTCTCTATTTTTTATTAATTTTTTTACTTAAATGAAGAGATTGTGTAACACAATAAATAAATAGACATTGTGGTTTAAAGTTTTAGTTCCGATTAACACAATTTTAAAATTCTAAGATAAAAATAAATAACTTATTCTAAAATACAAAACAATAAAAGGAAATACGAAATATAAGTAAAATTTGAATCCGTTTTTTATATACTCTTTATATAATTATATAATCCGTAGTATACATTTTGCAGGGACGCTCTAAGAGTTTTCCAAAAACCGTGGTATCCATGGAGAAAGCACTTATGGCTCTAAGTTCCTAGGATTTGATGTATTGTTTGCAGTCTATAAGTGCCTTGATTTTATGTATGATTGTACATGCAATTGCTATAGAAGCATCTGATCATTTTGTCTGAGGTTTTGTTTTTTGGAAAACAAAACAATACAACGGCTTTCAAAATGTTATATGTTCAATCCCTTCACATTAAGAACTAGAAAGGTCTTTAAAATGTACACTGCAAGGCAATTAGCAAAAGCATAACAAATAATTTGACATATATTCCTTGCAATGGCTTGGGAATATATAACAATTATTTATTTTATTATATAAAACATAAAAGGAAAGTATTCAAATAAGAAATCCAAGAGTGTCGAGCTACTTTAACAGGGTCATTATTGAAACAAGGACGACATTACGCGCCAAAAGTTTCTAAGGCTTCAACCATCACGAAGGATTAATCTCCATGCAGTGCAACTTTTGTAAAATAATCGACCAATGTGAACAAGAATATCAACTAGGCTAAGCAAATCTTATAAACTTTGATTTATAGATTTCAATCATCCTATTCTTCTCAAAAACACATTTATCTAACCTTTAAAAGCATATTCTCTTGCTACTTGTGAACGTTTAAACACATTTAATTTATAATTTCACATGAAATAGTGATATATATATACATACATATATATATGTTACGGGCAATGTGGAAAATCGGGCAATCTATACATTGCCCGGGCAATGTATAGATTGCCCGTTATGTAGGGAAATCTATAGATTGCCCGGGCAATCTGTAGATTACCCGCTATTTCGGGCAATGTGGAAAAAGGCGTAAAAACGAATAAAAACATATGACAATGTATTAAACTTGGTTTGAATTAATTAAACTTAAGGTAATGATACTATAAATGTCATTTTTTAACCCTTAATGTTACAAAATTACCAATTTAAATGGATGAGAAAAATGTATTCCGAGACTGATATTTGATACAAATTAAGATAATCTATCCAAAGGTTCATGACGTCATAGGGTTAATTATGTATAACAATGCCACCTATAAATCAGTGCCTTAGAGTAGTAGAGTCTGGACGAAAGACTGATGAGTCATAATTAACATAAGCTGACAAAAACCCATAACAAACAAATTTCATATCATAAATTAATAGGTGTTTGGATTTTATAGCAAATTTAATGTTATTTGTATAAATCAAAGGGGATATATTTTAATGTAAAAAGAGGGTCATTGAGTTGAATTTGCTATGAATTGCATTATTTTTATGATTTTGCCACTATTTTGAGCAGAAATAGGATTTATATGTTGAATAACAATATTATTGCATTTCTAATTTTATTCGTAATGTGGTAAGCCCTTCATTGATCACGAAACCTTTTTGTTTTTATATTTTATATCTCTAGGATCAGTCATCAAAATAGGTTTCTCTTAAAACTTTACCCGAAATAAGAGCAACAAATGATCTTTCCGGAGTAAAAAAAACAACCTTGGAAGCATTCCACATACTGCCATCGGAGAAAACTTATGTCGAAAGGCAATCCTATCGCACATCACACAACTCAAGAGTAGAATGAGGCTGCTGACAATATTCTCATCCTACTCTTGAAACTGATTGGACTCCAGAACGATCATTTGTTGCTCTTATTCTGGGTAAAGTATTACGAGAAAACTATTTTGATGACTGAACCTAGAGATATAAAAACAAAAAGGTTTCGTGATCAATGAAGGGCTTCCCACATTACGAATAAAATTAGAAATGCAATAATATTGTTATTCAACATATAAATCCTATTTCTGCTCAAAATAGTGGCAAAATCATAAAAATAATGCAATTCATAGCAAATTCAACTCAATTGCCATCTTTTTACATTAAAATTTATCCCCTTTGATCTATGTCCATTTCCTTGTGAAAGAGCCGTGGTCGTCTGTCGTAAGGACACTTCTGCTTCAGGGGCATCTCTAATATTTAGGAATGATTCCTTGCACGCATCAAATTGGTTTCTGGAATAGACTTGCTTTAAAGTTCCTTGGGCTGTGCCCAATTTGTAAAGCCCGTCTTCACTTTTTCCACAAACAACGGCTATGACTTTGCGGGGAGCGGTTTTCGAGCGATCCACTCCAGGAACCGGAATTATAACGGACTCTCCCTCCTCAACTGCTCGGAAGCGCTTAGAGGATTGCTCCAGCATTCTTTCGGCTTGTTCTTCTTGCCTCTTTTTAGCTCCTTTTATGTGTTTTTTACGCTCATCGTTGATGATGCAAGCTTACATCCCTCTATGCGTCCTTGATTGCAAGATGGGCATTTATCTGTGATCTTTTGGATTTTTTCATTTGTTTGATCCACGATTTCGGATAATTGCTCCTCAAATATGATATTATTATCTTTTGGCAGATGCATTCCTTCGAGTCCTACTCTCATGGGGCGACCATACATTGCCTCGTAGGGAGTTCGTCCAATACCAGAGTGGTATCTGCAATTTTTGGCGTATTGGACAAAGCAAAGTCCATCGGACCACTGGGTTGATTTATTGTCCCGGAGCCACATCATTAAAATGTCTTGAATATCGCGATTCGCTCTTTCCACCGATCCTTGGGATTGAGAGTGACGAGGCTTCCCATGCACAAGCTTGCAATTTGGTCATAGAGAAACCAGTTTTTCTATAACTTTGTTGGCGAATTCTCTTCCATTGTCACTTTGTAGAATTTGCGGCGCTCTTTTGTCACATAATTTTTTTACTAATTGTCCAGCAACTTCGTCCGCGGTCTTTGTTTTCAAGGGACGAAGGCAAACAAATTTGGTCAAATGGTCTTGATAGACCATAATAAAGCGGTATTCCCTATCTGCAGTGCTTTGCATGTCTTTTAAGTCCACTTGACACCGGGAATTCATATTGTCAGAAATTATTGGTTTCACAGCAATATTTTTTTTTGTTTTAGATTTTTTTAGTAGGCAATTTTCGCACAATTCTAAAAAGAGCATTATATTTTCGGGTACGGTTACTTTGATCTCCTACCTTAGCTATAAACAAAGAGAAACCACACTTCAACACGGTCATCGTGCTAACATTCCTCACAAACCTCTCTATTATTGTACTTATTATAGAAGGATCTGGATCCGCGAGTCCCGTTGAACATATTCATGAGCCGAGTCAGTGCTAGGAGCGACCATATTGATGAAGGAGCTCCCAAACGTCTCGTCTCCTCCTCCGATCATTGAGGAGGAGGATGAGACGAGACGGGCAAATATAATGACTGGAATCATGCCACCCGTCCACTCCCATTCGAGAAATTTGATCCCAAGCAATGATGAATCAATGTAAACAATAATAATAAGAACAAGGCAGGAGCACTCTGGATGACGAATACTTTTTTTCCTTCTTCTTCTATATTCTATAAGTACAATAATAGAGAGGTTTGTGAGGAATGTTAGCACGATGGCCGTGTTGAAGTGTGGTTTCTCTTTGTTTCTAGCTCAGGTAGGAGATCAAAGTAACCGTACCCATATTTTCTTTGGTAATATTGTAGAATGTTTTTTGTAGCTCTTTCATCATGATGTTACGTCCTGCATGTCCTAATTTAATGTGAACTTCAAATATAGTATCGAAGAGATCTTCTTTTGGGACAATGAGTTTATTGAGTCCTCTTTTGGCAACTTTGAGCACACCATTGCAATCGACCAATTCGTAACGGCTTTTCCAAAGGTATTCCTGAGACGAACGGGGCTTGCAATCTAATCGAAGACGTTGGAGGGATGATGATATACTCTCGTAGTATTGTTTATCTATCACAATAGTATTTCCGGCTTTATTCTTGAGAGCTTCGTCCAATTTTGATAGATAAGCTTCTCTATTAACAGCCGAAACACTCATTATGATAATTGGAAGGTATATTTTGGGAAGCGTAAACTTTGGAGTATGATTTAGCTCTTTGTGGGGTCTTTTTTAAACTGATGAATCATCTCAGTGATGTCCAATAGAAAAGAAAGAGAAAAAAGCAACGTAATAACAGTGGTTAACTTGTTCTTTTTATAAGCGAAGAGGTTGCGTAGTCTAAAAAGGAGAATATTATGACGAAAATATTTGTACAAGTCATCAAAGCGTTATAGAAAAGCTAAGTTTATACAACTAAGGTTAATAAATCCTATAAAATATATTATACTATTCCTTCGATTTAAATTTGACTGAAGTACCCGGTTCTTTATTTGAATAAATTAAGGCACGATTGATTTGTTGTATATTGGTTAACTCAAAAAGGTATAATTATGATAAAAATCTTTTTACAATATTCTATGAAGCTTAAAAAAGAAGGACTCAATTTAATTTTGAGAACCCTTTTCAAGAAGAAAACAAGTATGACGTAACAAAACAGTATAAAGGGAGAAAATCCATTGTTGTGATACCGTTTCTTAATAATATTTTTCCAGGGAGAATTTGTCGACAATTAACAACGCGAATAAAAAAGAACAAATGCATGTGTGCCATACTATTAAGGAAATAAAGCTCTAAAAAAAGTGAAAAACTTTATTTACAGAGAACCAAATTGATTTTAGATGCACTGCTATCTTTCAGGAGTAAAATGTCCAATTTCTTAGATTTTCTATTAAAGTCCCCGAGGATTCTTTAATTTTTCATATCTTTTGTTGAATATAACACAATTAGAAATGTGATTTATTGTTATTGATATTTTTCTGATAAAAAATATTGAGTTTTATTGGGAAACATAAGAGTGGACTTAATTTATTTTCCTTCATCGATCGGAGATGAAAATCTTGATAAACAATAAAAAAACTGTTGAAGTAGAGCAATGGGAGAAGTGTAGTTACATGTAACATGG
Organism: Caligus rogercresseyi; assembly: GCA_013387185.1. Taxonomy (NCBI): domain Eukaryota; kingdom Metazoa; phylum Arthropoda; class Copepoda; order Siphonostomatoida; family Caligidae; genus Caligus; species Caligus rogercresseyi. Next base: position 12,567,677 of record CP045898.1, on the reverse strand, counting down.
ATCTTTATTTTAATTAACCTTGATATACTAACAATTCTATCGAGCCATATAGGCAAAAAAATAAATAATAATAATAATCTATTAAATAAAGTAACTAAACACTAAGAAACGAAATGTATAACAAAAAATACAACAATTAATAGACAAGGAATGCCAAATGTTATCTCCTCATCAACAGTACGGTTGATTACACAGCCCCCCCCCCCCCCCTTCCCCTTTTCGAATATTCTAAAATAAAAACCTTGTAAAAGAAGAGTAAAAAGCAATATATTGTTAATATTCTAAAAAACGTGCCACTTTCAAACGAAACAAATTTACACTCGAGAGGCGAAGAGTCATCCAAGGAGGATAATGTCAGAGTTGAAGAGAAGTTCCAGCCGTAAAGGACTTTCCTAGGATCTGAATTTTAATGGAAGATAGGTTTCTTCTGCAGTAAGTCAGAAAGTTATCTCCACAACAGAATAAGAGTCTTTCCAACATATCACTTCAAGATGAGAGAAAGGACAAGAGTCAGGCAAAAAATAAGAAGCGAAAAGTGTTTTTCTAACATACCAGTTCCCGGAGTAGTATAAACTAATGCCGAATCATCCACCAAACCAATTGGACAAAGCTTTTATTCGTAGAGGGACTTCAAAATTTCATTTGTGATATTTTATTAAGGTTCACTATCATCATTAATATCTAAAAGCCGTAATGGAATATAACAATGATAAATAAACAATCAAACCCCTTTGACGTCACCATAAGTTATTTATTAGTGCAGATTATTTTGGTCTGCATGAAAGATCGGTCTCGTAATTATTCTTTTTATTCCTTTTTAATGAGTAATTTTGTAACATTAAGGGTGCAAAAAACGACATTTATAGTATCATTACCTTAAGTTTAATTAATTCAAACCAAGTTTAATACATTGTCATATGTTTTTATTCGTTTTTACGCCTTTTTCCACATTGCCCGAAATAGCGGGCAATATACAGATTGCCCGGGCAATCTATAGATTTCCCTACATAACGGGCATTATGTACATTGCCCGGGCCATCTATAGATTGCCCGATTTTCCACATTGCCCGTAACATATATATATATTTCAGAAAGTATATAAAAAAGTATAAATAAGCTATTAAATCTTTTATATTTTTATATTTACAATTATTTTTATGCTAAATATTTATAATATGATACAAAAAAGACGTATCTTTAGAATTGAATTCTTTATATTTCGTGAGCTTATTCCCAAGTCAAATCTTAGATATCAAAAATAATCATCAAAAGAATATTTTATCCCCAAACTTTAGTCATTAACCTTTCAGCATTATTCTGATCTCCTTCATTATTTATCCAATATATAAAGCAAGTTTTGTGAAAAATAATAATTCCATTATTGTAAGAGTATTGGAGTGGCTTCTTTCATAGTTTAGAAAAAGTAATTTTTCTCTATTTAATAGTAAATGACATTTTTTTTAAATATTTACAATTATTTTTATGCTAAATATTTGTAATTAATATGAAAAAACGTATCTTTAGAATATAATTCCTTATATTGCGTGAGCATATTCTCTTGTCAAATCTTAAAAAACAGAAATAATCATCAAAATAACGTTTTATCTCCAAAGTTTAGTCATTAACCTCTTGGCATAATTTTGATCTCCTTCATTTTTTTACAAGTCTCTCATGATACCCCCCCCATCATTATTTGGCAGAACACAAAACTTTTATTCCCACCATCATCATTTCCCAACTACACATGTCACTTTTCGTCCTTCTTGCCTACAAATATTCTTTGTAAAAGAGAGAGAAACTTTATTTTTGAGTATCACCTAAAAAACACTTTTTATTTACTTCATAATTTATTATAAGGATGATGTTCTTTGGGGCTGTCAACTTCTTAGCCCCTCAATACATACAACATCAAATAAAAAAGTTCCTCCCGCTTCTTAAGCATTTGGTTATTGTAGATGTACAGAAGAAAAAATCCTTTAGGATAATGTTCTATAAAAAAAATATTGAATGCCTTTTCCGGATAACCTTTGTCACTCAATGGGAAAAAATATATATATATGCTCAATAAATATAGATGTGTGTATACTTTGAAAGGAATGAATTATTTATATATATACGAATACATCGCCTTATAAATCCTGACAAAGTATATCACATATAATATTATGTGAACAGATATAAAAATTGATCATGTGTATATCAAGATTAGGAAAGCTGAAATGATTTTGGATATCACTCGTATGCTTACTTCCTTTTACAAAGTCTCTGTGTTGAAAAGTGAGGAACACTAGATTTGCTGGGTGTTTCATAAATATATATTTGTGCAATGATCAGGGTTGTATTGGGTAGCTCCCAGTTATCCACCCAGGCTAGTTTTTATTATTTTAAAAACCCATGGTTTTTTAGGGGTTGCAAATTCAAATGCCTTTTCATTTTACTGAATATTTCTGTGTGTTTCACTGGAGCCGAAAAAAATAACTGCGACGTTATTTTCTGGGTTTTATATAAGCTATGCCTATGAGCAGACAAAAAACTTAAAGAAGATAAATTATATTCTAACTTTCACTCTATCATGTATTTACTATTAAAAATTAGTGTTATTCTTTTGATAAAACACATTTAAATATCAATCGTCAAATCAGAAATAAAACTGCCGTTGAGATTAATTTTTTTAAATACAAATATTGAATACAAAACTAAGCGTATATATCTTCTTCATATATATAGTTACTATTAGAGTGCTTCTAATATCGGTATGTTCGTCATTTAAGACAATACTTATTATCTACAATAATTGGATGATTTTGAACTACATTCGATAACAACAATTTTTGAAACTAAAATAGGAACATGTAATTATTTTATATCATTATTTACTCAGTTTATGTGAGAAATAGTATTTAAACGATACTTCGATGTATTCCACTGAAATACTTGCCTCCCTATGTAGTTAGGCCATTTCTTCCTATTTTCCTTTTCTACTTTGGTCCATTTCTTCTTGGTCCATTTTTTCCTGGTCCCTTTCCTCCTAGGCCGTATTATCCTCGGCCATTTCTTCCTAATGTTGAAAATAATACAATTGCGAATATAAAAAAGCCAGAATTATACAATCTATAAAATTATGCAAACTAAAATAAAAAGCTTCATATGATAAATATGTACTTCATCAGCTTTTTCTCCTTGCAAAAGAAGAAAGCTAATAAATCAATTTGATCCCTTCACGATTAGCCTGTCAAAGTCTTCTTGAATATGGATTTAGTTGAGCCTTCTATGTTCAGGAGTATCAACTTCATAAGAAAGAACAGGGGACTGTCAGCTTTGATGTATCATGTTATTGAGAGAATGAAGGGGGGGCATTCGTTTATATTTATTAGTGAAGTGTAATAGATTCTCCTTCTTTTTAAATGTCTTTCTCAGCCTTTAAAGAATACATATTGCCGTTTGTCTCCTATTTTAATGAACAACTACCTAATAAAAAGTTTAATTGTATACAACATAATTTAAAAATATTATTGTCATAACATTTGCTCATCAAAATAAAACATTTATAGGAGATAATCGAATCATACAAGCCTTTTAGTTTTAAATACTCAAGCCCGCCATATTGGATCAAACAACTACTATTTAGACTTCTGTCAGGTTGTGATGTAAGCTTTTTATTATCACAGGTCGAATAACATAATAGTATACATACAATGTAAAATAGAATCATAATTACTCTTTAACCAAGTACATAAATCAGGTCCATAATAGCTTTAAGTCTATTTTCAACTTCATGCATAAGTATAAGAACCCACAATTTCTCTTTTTCAAGAGAGAGTGAAAGTAGCTTTCAATACCTTTAAATTGAATTACTATATATTTTCGAATCGAAATAGAAAAAAATCAGATTATTTAGGCTGACAGCTGTCAAATGGATATTTGCCGCTAAAAAGAAAATCACTTTCACTTTCATTTTTTCCTTTCAAAGACCGTTCACTTTATTTATAGATAAAAAGTCAGTATAACCCTCCAAAAAAGCTCTTCTTATATATATATATATATATATATATATATATATATATACATGACATAGAAGAATATGCAATGCATTTATTAGATCTTGCTTATCCTTCAACAATATCAATTTTGAAAGAATTTATTATGAATTATGATGTAAATATATTTATGGTTTATGTTTTTTCATGGTTCATCCCATAAAGATAGGAGGAGATACAAATTTGCTTCTTCAAAAGTGTATTATTCTTGGCCTTGTGTGTTGCATTTCTTTGATTTACGACTTGTGTAAAGATAAGACTCTTAAAATTATATATCTTTAAGTCCTGTATTTTCCAAGGACATATCCATACATTCAAAACAACTCTTAATGAGGATTATGCATTAAGAAATACAGCCCACAACTTGGGTACCCATATCTACAAGTGTAAATTAAAGAATGCTCATAGACCCTTAGGGGTAAAGCGGATCACATGGCAAGGAAGGAAGGGTTCATCGCTAAACAAGGTCCTTCATTGCATATTTCTATACTAGAGAAATAATATTACAAACTAGTAAATGATATTTAATGTCAGTGATTGTCGTAATATTGAAGATGATATATCAGATTAATTTAAATATACAATTCTTCAAGATGGGAACGGCTAAAAACCAGATCTGTCAGTTGTACAAGGACACGAGAAAGTAAATATATGCGCAGGTTCGACGAATCCCGAGTAGGGATGGTCATTTTTGGTTTACCTCATTGATAAGATTCTAGGTTCGATAGACTATTATAATGATATATGATTATTTATACCCTGTCGGATGCAATTCTAACGAACCATAAAGGCACAATATATATATATATATATATTTATTTATTTATATTTATATCATTAGGAATAACTAAGTTAAATAGTTCTACCCATTTATGCCTCTTACGTCATTAGTTATTCTATATCTTCGTCATTCCGAGTCAGGTATTACAAATGACAAGCATAACATGAACTTGTTAATTAGGAACTTGAAAAAGTTCACAGCTCAGTTGCAGATATCTGCTGGCTGTTTATCCTTTGATTTTCATTGCTTTAATTGTGGTAAGTTGTACAACGACGTTGAACACGCATTTGTTGACTGTCCGCTTGTCATAATATAAGAAAGTTTCTGACAATCAACGAAGAGGATTTAAGGTCAACAACTGCAAATATATTAAATCACAATCCTCTTCGGTCTCCTAAAGAAAAAGGACTCAATTTCCATAAAAGTCAGCTATTGAATTTGCTTTAAGAGTTGTTTGACGAAAAAGAAATGCTAAAACCATATATTCTTCTATCTGTGATGCTCTCAGCTGCCGCCCGATACACCGCCCTCTCCCTCAAGATCCTTTCTGACACCGAGGACTCATGGGTCCATGCGGGGAACGTCATAAAATTTATTCATCTAAATCAAAAGAATATTTTAAAATTATGCAAAAAGTATTGAAATATTTTAAATAGATACCCATTTGATATTTTGTTTATTGTTTTACCTCTTGTTTAGATTGTTTTAATAAACTATAATGTTTATTTTACATATATATTATTTTTTAATATTATTTTATATAACATTAAATGATAAAGGAGAAAAAATATTTAACTTTTCACTGCCTCAGAGTAATTGGAGCAACAAAAATGTTAAGCTAGGAAAGGTTTCTTCATAATTATATAATGATATGTCTTACAACATTTATATAATTTGAAGAAGTAGGTCATCTATAATATTCATTATTATTTATTCTAAAAAAATAGGCTGTGTTTTCATAGGATTAGTAGGACTAATAAGGACTCAAGAACAACTTTATTGTAAAATGTTTTTATTTCAATGTCAACTTCTATTTACATTGATCATATTTTCGGAAAGACTCCTCTGTTTATAAAGGTTGTTATAAGGGACATGAACAAAGGCAAACTCCCTTCAAATGTTTGCCCCGTCTGCCTAACGGTAGTGAATAAATCTTAGACATTAAATAAATATTATCATAGTCACTTCCATAATAATAAAATTATAACGCGTGGACAAAAAAAATATCAATATAGATATACAATGATAAACTAAGTTCTTATAATATATCTTGTCTATCAAGTCTGGTATAAGGCTTTAGGGTAATAGCACCCCTTAAAATTTAATATTTCAATTTATTCATCTAGTTTTGGAAAGGTGAAAAAGAATTGAGGAGGCTATTGAAGAAATAGTTTTTTGAAGGGATCATTTTGCTGATAGTGTATATAAATATTAATAATCCTTTTTATAAATGTAGCTCTTTTTGGACGTTATATATATATATATATATTGCAAAGGATCTTTTCATCAATCAATGATCAAATATCATTCTTCATCCAGCAGTTCCATCAATAGAAACTACTTATTAATACCATCGCATTTATGCTTCACGACTAAAAAAATGATATTCGAATGACGCTTAATTAAGTTTTACCTCATAATGGTCTTTCACTTAACACTAAAATCATAATATGCCATTTGGGTATTCTTCGAAAAACTCTGTTTTTTAAGTAGGCATTCCTAAGAAATGCTTTTACTCACTTTTTTGGTGACTTAGGTAAGTAGACAAAGAACACTGGATGTCTATTTATAAAGATCAACGAAAACTTTCATGATCTTTTCTTTATAATTGTCCATTTACAAATTATAATCGACTGAAAAAAAAAAATAATATGGACTTCAAAGTATGAACAAATATGTTTTTGTAAAGATTACAATTAAGTTTGGTTAAATAAAACGACAATGTTTTTGTTTTAATTGTGATATTTTAAAAATAAACATATTTGTTCATTTTCATGTGAGAATAATAACGATGTGCGTCCTTTAGACTTGCTGCAGATATTAGCATTTTATCAACTCACATGATATAAGCATTGTTGATTCAAAACTACATATGCGTTTACTCTACCTTTCATTTTACTCCTCATTCCTCCTCCGATAGCTAAATCTTATGACTTATTTAACTTTGAATATACAAACATTACAAATTAAAACACCAAACAAGAAACAACATCATAAAGCTTGGCCTCCTGTTGGCTTATCCAAAAAATTTGGACATGGTTTACTGTTTTTACCGACTTGAGTTAGAAAACGAAAAACAGCGGTCAATTGGATATGTCAATTGACAAGGATGAAATTCGTCTCTCATGAACATATTAAATAATAATATGATCTTATGATAAGTATTTTATATGTATCAGGGGGAACATATGTACCATTTGTAGCAGACAAGCTCTCTCCATCTCTCTGCTCTTCTCTCTGTCCCTCTCTCTCTGTTTCTCTGACTCTTCTACATTTCACTCCTTATCTTATTAATCAAAAATATTTATAAATATAATACCAGATGGGGCGACAGACGTTTTCTTTCACTTTTCTCAAAGAGACTTTCTATATAAGTTTGTATATAAATATTCTAGTGAATTACACCTTAGTTATCAGAATAATGAGTGTGTGGGCCAGTATCTCCTTCGTTTACAGAATGAAGATAGCCTTGTTAGGAGATATAGAAAGCAAACGCTATTATTATTATTCTCAATGCTTAAGATTTTCTATTCTGGAGGATTTGTTCTCTTGTTTCTTGAATCACTTTTTACACATGACACGTCATCGTCTTTCGTCCTTGTGGTTCAAAGCATTCCTTGTCGCCAAAAAGACATGTTTCTCAAATAATATTTGTTCCTTGTAAACTCCCTCGTCTTACTTAGAGATTCGTTCATTGAGTAAGTAGTTAAATGCTCCGCTTGTCGAAGATAGTTTTTAATCCTTCTTGAGTAATAACATTGATTCCTGTAGCAATTTATGCTTCGATTTTGGACCATACCCATAGATTTTATTTATCTGACCGTTTATATTGAATATCTAGCTTTTTCCATCGTAGAGGGAGCATATGATGCCAACCAATAATGCAATTATCATGATTATTGATTATTATTAAATTTACGTCCTTCCAACAGATGGTACCCTGGAATGACCATGGACTAATGACAGGTCATTAAAGTAAATTGTCTTAATCCTTCTTACCTAATGACTTTTTTCTTGTTAGTTTTACCCTTTTTATATTTGTAAAATACACCGGGTTACGGGAAAACCCCAATATTTATTTCTAAGGTACGTATTGGAGAGGAGAAAATATAATTATTATCCAAACAAACTCTGGCTTGAAACGTTATTTCTTTGGAAAAAAAAACTTATTTTGTGTTTTCTCAAATGTATAAGGGATAGTTTCAAAAAGGTAGTTTTCTTTATTTTTAAAGTGAAATACCAAAACAAATATGCATTATAGAAAGTTGTGATAAAAAAACAAATAACTTTTTATTATTTCAACATCCAATATGTATTAAAAAGTGTCTTCAATACAAAGAATACAAATGCTTTGTTTAGTTTCCTTATCATTTTCAGACGACAAATGTTTGTGAGCAAATATATCCTGATTCATGTTTTTTTTAAGTGTCTTTCTTGACCTGAATAATCCCTGACACACCAAATATTGAAGCCATTATCTAAGTATTCAAAAATCCTAATATCACGTACATATATAATTATATACATTTTACTATGCTTAGATTTCACCTAATATGTCTCATATTATATATATATATAATTATTCCTATACTTGGATTAATGTTAAATATATGATTCATTCAAAAAATCCATACAATCTAATATTTCCTACAATATTTTGCAGAATATTTTACAGGAATGTGATATGGAAAATATTAAATGGATAGGAAGATAAAAATATGCATATGTTTTTCGTAATATTTGAAGATAAGAAACTTGGATATATTATACGGCAATGGAAAGTTTGAGTTTGTCTGTTTTTACTTTGCTATCTAACATCAGAGTTTGCCCTTACTTGAAAGATATTTAATGCTCTCTGTATTTTAATCATTATTACTTATTTAGAACTCTGAATTTTTTTCTTTGTAACAAAATCGATTCCCTAACATTTTTTGGCCTATTTGGGTCAATAGAAATGTATCTGACTATATATATATATATATATATAATATAGATACTATATAAGTGTTATAGCGTGTAAAATTAGTCTATTCAGCCTATGATACTCTTTCAATGAGATGACCAAAAACGACCTTCCCCCCTCGAGAGGAGTATAACCTTTGCTCCCAACGTTGAGAGCTGACACCCCTTAACACACTGAGCTGTCCCACTCTCTTGGATTGTCATGTATTTTCAATGGCACCGTGTTTTGATTCAATAAAATAACGAAGTAAGACAAGAAACTGGACTCCATCTTCCTTAATTTAAACTGTATAAACTTCATAAAACTTTTTCATCATATGAATGATGGAGTAACAATGGAAACTTAGATTCATGTTTAGGGAGGTGATTTCATCTCTTTTCTTAAAAAATAGGGTAAAATAACTTCTAGTGAGCAGCTGCTGTATGTTCGTTCTCCGATTAGTTATGTCGGGGAATCGAAACTCCCTTCTTTTTATGCCAAAGTTTAAACACCTTCGTAAAAAAGGAAAAAGGAGGGAGTTCCCTATGGAAGACTCCTTCCTTTTTCCTTTTGTTTTTTTTCTGAGGTAGTTAAACTTTGACATAAAAAGGAGGGAGTTCCTATTCCAGTTGTTGTAGAATTCCCTGCTTAGGTATATCCACGTAATATACATTGAAGTCTTAACATTAAACCTAATGCGAAATGAAATACATTTTATATGCAATCACTTTTTTTTGCTTGTTTATTAGTTTTTTGGACTGTGGAATAAAAAATTGGATCATCTTATCAGTAACTTAGCAATATATGTTCATTAATATCATTAGAACCCTTTTTACCTTTGGGCTTTTGGTGTTGGAATAATTAAATAAACTATAATGATAAAACTTTAAATATGAGGGGATAGAACAAACAAAAACAACAGCAAGGACTTAAGTTTCAAGAATGACTTTGTTTTTACATTTTTACACACATCTTCCCTTAATGTGGACAATAAATCGTTTATGTTTTCTCCAAGAGAATGTATGATATTGGTAGACTAAAATAAATTAATCAAAGTACTATAATTTATAAGAAAATATTTCGAGGACGATGTAAGATAAATCAGGGAATCTTTAACCTGGAATAGGAACACCCTCCTTTTTATGTTTAAGTTTAACTACCTTTTGTAAAAAAGAAAAGGTAAAGAAAAGGAACTCTTATCAGGAAGAACTCCCTCCTTTAACTTTTTTTTATACTAAGGTAGTTAAATTTTGCATATCAAGGAGGGAGTTCTTATTCCTGGGTATAGTATTCACTGTTTTCAACTAAGATTTTTAGGGACGCATTTACTTCCTGATGATTATATACTAATGCTTTATAATTTATTCCATTAGTACCCTCTAGGGGCAGTGGTGCCATGGTGACGGCCAACGGGCCGGACGCC
>CP045898.1:12540436-12557174 GCA_013387185.1 Caligus rogercresseyi | reverse complement strand
AACTTCGTTGTCTGACTGTATTCTGGAATCCATGTCTCACTTCTTACCGACAGAAAATATCTTTAAAGGAATGCTTTATCACCAAAGTTTAGTGTCTTGAGTCATAAATTTGAGCTCCTTTGTTTTTACGAGTCTCTCATGATACACGCCACATCATCGTTTGTTGGAAGAAGAACTTTTATTCCCATCATCATCATCATTCCCATCTTCATATGTCATTTTATCTCTTCTTCAAATATCTTTGTAAAAGCGGAAGAAACTTTGTTCTTGAGTAATTACTAAAGTATTTTTTTATACCTACTCTACATTTATGATAATGATGATGTTCCTCCTCTTCTTCAATTTGGGCTGTCAACTTCTTAGTCCTTCATATAAACAACAACAAAAAACAACAAAGTTGCTTCTTAAGGATTTTGGTTGTTGTAAAAAAAACTCTATGATATGTTTCTATATAATGCCTTTTTCGGACCACCCCTGACACTTGTTATATTAATAAATATATTTTTATAGAGAAATAGAGTGCCGAAGTAACAACGTTCGGTAGCGCACCAGGGAATTTGACAGTTCTCAATTTTAGGGATAGAGACGGATACAAAAATAACTTAAGACCAAAAGTGATAATCATATATCTCATAGATCTTCCTATGAAATAAGAATTGGCGATGATGTTACATTGCTCTCACTATTTCATGGATAAATATGAACTCTCAATCTATTTTTAGTTCTTTCTGTTGCTTCTCTCACCAAAACAATTGAGTTATAACAATACACCGATATGCAACGCAACCATACATTGTTGGGACTCTATATTCTCTATGGTTTGTATGCTATGAAAGCATATATATATATTTATATATATTTTTTTTTGTATATTATATATACATAAATATTATATTATATGGCCATATATACGGAGTGGCCATATATATTGTGTTTATATATTGGAGATAAAGCGGCTAGGAACATTGCCCCGGTGGAAAAGTCTTCCCACTCCGCCCCTATATATAAAATATATATATACAGTCAACTTCGCCTAAGTCGATTCTCTCGGGACTGTGCACAAAACATTCGACTTAGAGAAATTTGAGTTACGAATTTGATTGCTAAGTCGAAGAAAAATTCGATATACAGGTAGGCGTGTGTGTGTGCACTCGCTGTGCCTGCTTCCTTGTAATGCACCAGTGTGAACGGCAGGCGCAGTGCATGAGGGCAGTGTTTGGAAAGTGAGCGCCCTCTTCGACTTATGCGAAGTTATTCTCTTGTTTATGTATGTGTTACTGTCAAAATATCTGTTCGACTTAGGCGAAATATCGACTTACAAAATCGACTTGTACGATTTTATTACACACATGTCAATGGAGAAAAAAATGGGACTTTTGATATATTCGAGTTAGGCGACTTTTCGACTTATGCAATTCGACTTAGGCGAAGTTGACTGTATATATATATATATATTATACATATATCCTAAAAAGAATATGTATAAACATGAAAAAATAATTTTGATTGTAAAGAAGAAAAAAACATTTAAAGGATATATCATTGGGACTTTAGACCTTTCAATGGGTATTTGAACAATAGGCTGTGATAAGATTTAAAAGTTGATAAATACGAGTTCCACCACTTATTATAAAATAATAAGTCATTATCAAAAGCCCAAAAATGATTTTTGCATGTATTTACGTACCCTTTTTTCTAGACGCTTACATCTTGGGTCCATTTTGATTGTTTACGCTAAAATCAAAGATCTATATATATATATTAGAAAAGACTTTCCAAAAAAAAAGTGTCGACTTTTTTTAAGAAAATAATTTCCAATAAAAGTGACGACGTTTTTGAATTTCCAAAAAAAAATTCTCATAAAAAGTGATGACTTTGTTTAAAGAAAATAATATTGTTCGAAAATTCCTTTCTAAAAAAACGTCGTCACTTATGAATGACAAAATATTTCAGTCCCGGCCCGGTGTCTAAAAACTGGGACACCGGGCCGGGCCAGAACTAAAAAAACAGCCGGGACCCGGTCGAGTACCCGGTCGTTTCCTGATATATATCTATATATGTTCATTTTTATGGTTACCACAAGTTCCCATATTTTAAATTTTACTTCATACATGTGTAGTCTGTGGTAAAATAAAAGAAGACTTTTTATTGACCCATTTCATCCTTTCACGATTAGCCTGTCAATGTCTTCTTGAATGTAGATTTAGTGTAGCCGTCTTTTATTATTAAGTAATAAAAGTATCAACTTTACTGAGAGAAGGTGGGAACCTCAGCTTTGATGTATCATTTTGTAGAGTGAATGAAAAAAGAACATTTTATTGCTTTATTCATAATACAGGGCAACAAATTAAAAGTTTCTTGGGATTATATCAACTGATTTGAATACCTAATGGGTCCCTGATAACTAAATTAAAAACCGTTTTGCTCAATCAGGTCATAATTTTTTGAAATTTTGAGTTTTTTGTTTTCGATTTTCAACTTTTAGACAAAATCACAACTTTTTTGTTTATTGAGCTGCAAAAAATAGTATGAGTGTTTTGGAAATGGCATGGTCATATTAGTGGGGGAGGAGACTAGTTAAGTTGAAAAAATAATCAGAGAGGCCCAAAAAAGCCAAAATATTTTGACCGATTTCGAGCGATTTTGTAACTTTTGTTTATAGAGCTATAAAATTCGTATGGATGTTTTTGGAAATGACATACTCATGTTAGTGGGGCGGAGATAGGTTTTTGGAGGATAAATAAGGTACATCAACATATATTTCTTAAACAGGTTTTTGCAAATTGCTTCTAATATTTTAAAATTGTCTCCTAAAGAATGATAAAAGATTGGGCCCCTCCCATTGTGTGTGTTAGTTTCATTACACAATTTAGAGAATGGTCTAAAGGCAAGAAGAAGAACTCAAGTTTTTTGTACCTATGGGTGTGGAGAGAACCAAAAAAACCACTCAGAAGAAGATTGCCATTGTTGCGCTATAAACGTTAGGTATAAATAAATAAAACAGAAAGAGTTTAAAGTATCAACTTTGAAGATGTTCCAATTCCATTGTTCTAGTCACTTCCAGATGTTACAGATGATGAGAGTACGACTGTGCAGTTGCAATGTGATAGTTCACACAATGCTCATGATCAGGGTTGTGATTTTTTTGATTTAAATCAGATTTTTTTTATTTTAATTGATAACCATATTTTATGAACAAAAAAATCTTTTTTACAATGTGTAAATTTTGTCCATACTTTAAATTGTACTTTTTAAAACATGCCCAATATACATATAGCCTACCTATTAATCAGGGGACTTTAAATGCTGTCTTTGATTAAATTCTCGTTGCCTTACTTAATGATTTCATTTTAATAAAGAATGCAAAGGAGGTAAACAATAAAATACAGAACTTCAAAGGCCTTGTAATGAGTCATACTCGATAATCACGTGACAGTTCGAAATCCAAGCGAGGATCGAAGAGTCATGACCATTTTCTACCTTAAAAAATTACTGGGTGGAGCTGCCAACGGCTGATCAAAGATGACTACAAGATGGATCACTCTCGATTTTAATCATTGATTATAAAATGTCTTTGGAAAAAAAACTTAATTTAGATCGCAATCCAAACTGCTTCATTTAAATCAAATAATCCTAACTCAAAGCTTAATGATATATTATATGATAAAGGCCTATAGTCTGAGGCTATAGATATAATGAAAAAGGCCACTGCTCTACTATTAAGAAGACAGACATGAAATGTTTTGTTTCTGTCATTGAGAATTAGAAGCATAAAATTAAATATCATTTTATTTATTGAAAAAAACATGAATTGATTTAAATCAATGATTTTAATTGGAAATCCACTTGATTTAAATCGCGATTTAAATCAATGATTTAAATCAGCCTGATTTAAATCAAACAACCCTGATCATGATATACACTTTGAAGGTACAACATCCTAGCCGAAGCAGTTCAACCAGGGTGAATAAATGACCTTGCGAGATACTAAGCTCGCTAAAAAAATATGCCGAACTTATGGCATCTAGATTAAGTGAGAATAATCTGCTTGAAAGTGGTACAACAAAATCCTTCTCAGAACAAGAAATTCAGAGTTTGTTCCTTTCTTCTCTGAGAAAGATGACTGTAATGACATTCCTGGTCTCCTGGATAAGTTAGGTATAAGTAACTACAATTCTCAAGACTTGTCATTGACAGTTATAAATACAGTCACAAAGTTTATTGTTTTTAACACGTCAAAATTAGTTGATTTCATGAGAGCACACACACATTATATATTATATACATGCATATAAAAAATGTAACTCTAAACTAATTTTAAAATGTAGCAGACTTTTGAACAATTAGATATAAAATAATATCAAACTAGTAAGATGCGATAAAATTAGTAAAATAGTTAAGTTAAAAAATAAGTTTGAAAATAGTAATAATAACAAAGCACCCTCACCTATGCATCACGTTGTGTACAAAAAACAACACTAAATAATATCTAAAAGTTTAAATCATTGAGGGCAGCGATTGCCATAGATTGATGAGGGTCGATCTTTTGAATACAGTCACAAAGTTGTTTGCCCCATAATGGAAATAAATATGGATCCATTCCAGTTGCCCATGTCACCAAACTAAAAGAAACCGAAATCCCTTACTTTCTCTTTCACTGGGATAATAGGGGAAGAGAGGAACACTGGATGAGGAAGGAGTGGCCAGAGAGGACTCATATGACTGTTGGAGAGAAAATGTTATTGTTGAGCCTCTGGTGGAGAGATCAAAGATAAATTTCCCTCGTCTTCACATTAAGGATTAATGAAACAATTTGTCAAAGTCCTAGACAAAGATGGAGACTGTTTTAAATACATTTGTGATGCTTTTCTGACTGAGTAAAAAAGAAGGCTTGAATTTTGATGTCCTCAGATCCAAAAGCTAATGAATGATCATCTGTTGTTTTTATTATGAAACCAGATTGTGTATAATGCATGAGTTCCTTTGTCTGGTTGTGGATAATTTTCTTGGAACAGCAAGTCAAGCAATTATGTGAAGCTTGTAAACAGTATGTTGTGAGCTAAAAGCAGCTAAATGTATATTGAGCATCAAACTTAATTTCCTTTTTTGTCACCTGGAGAAATTTCCTGAAAATCTTGGAAGTGTTAGTGACGAGCAGGGTGAGAGGTTTCACCAGGACATGAGGGACATGTAGAACAGGTACCAAGAAATATGGGATAGCCACATGATGGCTGACTGTTGCTGGAGCATAGCTCTTGACTATCCTAATTTGCAGCACAAGTGGAGATCTTTAGAGAGAAGTTTATACGCTAGTAATTAGCATTCCATGCATTTTCAATTTGAATATGTTTTTTGTATAGTAAGAAATAAAAAAGCTTAAAAAATTTTTTGTTTTACTTAAGAAGTTGTAATATAAATAGTATGTATACTGAAAAATATGCAAAATTTGGTCATTTTACCAAAAAACAGTGTACTTTTTTGGGCCTCTCTGATTATTTTTTCAACTTAAACTAGTCTCCGCCACTAATATGACCATGCCATTTCCAAAAACGCCCATACATTTTTGTTGCTCAATAAACAAAAAAGTTGTGATTTTGTCTAAAAGTGAAAATCGAAAACAAAAAACTCGAAATTTCAAAAAATTCTGACTGATTGAGCAAAAGGTTTTTAATTTAGTTATCAGGGACCCATTAGGTATTCAAATCAGTGATATATCCCCAGAAACTTTTCACTGTTCCCCAGTGTAATCAGAACATTGAATAATGATATGTATAGATCCTCTTGCTTGAATATGTCTTTCTCAGCCTCCAAAGAATCATAGTGTCTTAATTTTGATGAATTGATACATAATTACAAGACAAAATGTAATAAAAAAAGTAAATCAATATACAATATTTATTGATGATAATCAGAAATTCAAAAGGATAAAAATCAAATGATTGTGCTGACAGCTGTCAGTGCTTACCGCATTCAAACGAAATATCCTTCACTCTATTTTTGTGTCTATACCATACATTATGAATGAATGTGATTGAAAACCCATCAAGAAATAAACCCTCGTATATTCTTAAAAAAATATTATTTTAATAGATGCCACATATCTTTTGACAATGCCATTTTGTTTTGTGGAAAGATTTATGATGATGTATGAATATTTATGGCTTAGTTCTGTTACATTCTATAAGGAGATACAAATTTGTTTTTGAAAAGTGCATGTTTGTTGTTCTTATATTATGCTTTCTCAGATTTACGACTTGTATACTAATAAGACTTTTTGTTTTTAAGTCATGCATTAGAAATAACCTTTGTAAGGATGTTTCTATGAGAGATACATAATATTAGGTATTTGTGGAGATATTAAGGAATGATATGACAAGGAAATAAGGGTTGCCTCCAACAAAATATTGCATCACTTAAGCGCATAATAGATTCAATACGAGAAAGGGAATTAAAACATTTCACTCAGTTACTGATGAGAACCATTAATGTCACGTCATATGAATATAGATATTCTTAAAGTAAAAAAAACGAAAATTAAGAATTGGTTATTGAACAGTCAAAATCTAAATATCAGTTTTAAGGAATACAAGGAAAGAAAGGACAATATACTACCAAGCATAATTCTACTTTAATACAAATTCCAATGATTGCTCCAGTGGTGATACTACGCAGAACAAGCCATAAATTTATTCCGTCAGCGTCAATCGGCTTTTTTCATTTTTAATGGATTTATGCAATTTTCTTAATTTTATGATTTTTAAATGTCTTATTCTGAACATTTTTATGCTTAAACGTTTACTTATGTAAGATACGTAACTTCTTCATTCACGTTCAAGTATATGAAATAAATTTTGCTTAGAGATATTTTAAAAACTTTAATAATTATTATTTTTGAACTTTTCTTCTTTTATTTAAACCTGAACTGTCAACAATTGGATCGTCTGAAGGAAGCAATCGCCCAGAAGCGGCCAGCTTTGGTCAATAGGAGAGGAAATGTGTTCCATCAGGACAACGCCAGGCCACACACATCGTTAGTGACTCGCCACAAGCTCCAGGAGCTTGGTTGGGAGGTTCTTATACATCCATCTTATATTCGGACCTGGCACCAAGTGATTACTACCTGTTCCTGTCTATGGCGAATGATTTTGCTGGTGAAAAAATTCGCCTTTTTTTCCAATAGGGAGGAGGGTTTCTCTGAGAGAGGACATCATGAAAATGACCTTCAAAATGGAAACAAGTTATCGAATCAAAACGGTGCATATTTGACCTAAATCGATTCATTTTACATAAACTATGCTATATAAAACTTTCAATTTACTGCACCTATAATATATATATAAATAATCGTTACAGACTGGTACCTATAATTCTTTTTTGTTTTTGAAATAGTTACCCTAACAAAGTAATTTTATGCAACTGTATGGATTGTTACTCAAAGTTCCATATCCATTCTGAAAGTATAAAAAGTATGGAGTCCATACAAAGGCTCAAATATATCACGTTGTAAAGTAATCTAGTAATTAGAAAACTACTATGATTTTTGGCTACATTACCTACCCTGTTTTTTTTAATACTAGAAACTTATCATTTTGGTCCCATTTTGATAATTACGCTAAATCCAAAAATTTACATTTTCAAAGGTTTTCGAACTTCCATATAGATTGAAGCTGTTTTACGATATATAAAATAACTATCAAATGCTGTTTTACGATAAAAAATCCACAATCAAAAGCTAAAAAGTAATTTTGATCCTAATTGCCTTATCCATTTTGGATTATAAATTCTTTTATTCCGATTTTGATTATTTTTGTTTTTGCCTTATTTTCAAATCCTCTCAAACAAAAGAAAAAAAATAACAATATGCTAATATGTGCTTGTGTAAAATATCGATATATAAATTAGAAAGCTCATTTGAATATGAATAGTAATATTGGGGAAAAAAGGGTACCAATACAAAGATTATGGTAATATATATATATACATATATATAAACTATATCAGAGCTGGGATTCGGTAGAAAAATCTACCACCGTTTCGATATTCGGTATATACCTCTACGATCGATATCGGTATTCGGTAGATTTTATTATATATCAACAGTATCGATCAATATTCGGTACGGTAGATTAGAAAGAGAGATACATTTATTTATGTATCTGCTTTTACTTCTTCATATGCATTTAATATCGGACGGTTTATAAACAAAGGACAATTAAATACATCCTTTTTATTTATTAGATATTATTTGAAATTAATGCATACTAATCTTATGTAAATTATATATTTACTTGGATTTTGTACGAAATGGAAGGATATACAAATTTTTTCATTAACTGTCTCTTATTGTCCGATATGAACTGCACTTTTAGGTACTCTAGTATTCAATGCATAGCAAAAGCTTATATTGAATGTCTATTTATGTATCTGCTCTATAATACTATAAGTTGTAGTTGTTTATTTATTTTGCGAAGTCAAGTTCTTCACATAAGGATCACTTGGGCAAAGAGATGTTTCTCTAGTATTGAAGGGAATAAGCTCTCTATATATATATGTCTCTATGTGAATGTCACAAAAACCATACTTTCAAATATGAAATACCGTACCGATTGACAATCAGTACGGTATTCGGTAGTTTCTACCAAATATCTTTATTTGAAATCTACCGTCGGTAGTATCGAATACCGATTTACATTCGTTAGTCACAGCTCTATATATATATATATATATATATATATATATATATATATATATATATATATATATAGATAAATACATCTTCATCTCAGATATACATAGGAGGGTCTTATTTTTACAGACAGAACACAACACACGCAAAATAACAAATTTTATATAGTTAATATTTTTCTTTTACAAACGCTGAGACGAACATAAACCATTGACAAAAATAGTAATTTTTTACAGATTTAACATGAGGTGGGGATAATAATATAAATATTAATAATAATAGATATAATGGATTGCGGATGAAATTGCCTCCGAATCAACGCTTCAGCTTCGTATATATATATAATATATATATATATATATATATATATATATATAATATATATATATATATATATATATATAATATATATATATATATATATGAATAATTATAATATATATATATATAGTATATATATATAAATAAATAAATATATGTATATATATATATCTATATGATGTCTATAAGTATGATGAATAATTCAAGTCAGCCCCCCTCCTAAACAAATGATGAATAGATGAATAGAAGGGGAAGGGATATTTAGTAATCAATTTCATCTTTTCTAGCTTAACCTATCAAAACTCTTTGAATAGAGTTTGGATGAGTCTCACCTTCATTCAACAATAAAGAGGAAACTGAATGGTTGTGGGAGGATAGTCCCAGTTTTGGTGTAGATAATTATGGTAAGCCTGAGTGAATAAGGGAATATTTGTCTGGAATTTAGTATGATCAAATCTTTGAGTGGGGGCGGTGTGATCATATAAATTATATGTATGTATATATATATAATATAAAATAGAAGGTACGTTTATTCATGTTTTCATGGAAAGTGGAACAACAATATTATTATCATTATTATTTTGACGTCACTAGAAATTTTGTGAAATGCTCTTTTTACCGCTTGTCGTAGATTCAAATGACGTCACTCCGATAAGTGAAAAGTCACCAATTGTGCCCGCTCGGAAGATTGGTAGAGCGCTCTTAATAGTGTATCTTTCTGAAATGTAAGCGGAATAAATATCACTCTACTATGTTTATATAGTTTTTGAAATTACAAAAAAAATATAGGATATGACTCCTTGCTTCTGACTTAAAAGGTCTTCCCTAAAGCTTTCATACTTGATTAATACATTTTATCAATATTCTTTAAAATAAAACTATAAAAGTTGTACCGAGACTTTAAATCTCTACGATATTTTTTTCCTATATGTTTCGACAGAATTCCTTACGACAGGATATAAATAAACATTGTAACACGTAAATTAGTCTATCGAACCTAGGATCTTATTAATTAGGTTGACCATCCCTCTAGGGATTCGAACCTGCGCCTTCAACATTGAGAGATGAACATGCCTTAACGCACTGAGCTTTCCCAATCCCTTTCTACGATAAAATTTCGTCACTCCTTTTTATATTACTTATTACTTAATATATGGACTTCAAGCTTGATTTCTCTACTTTTTTTTCGGTTAAAAACATTTATTCGGTTAACAGCATAATTTTATACAGTGTAAAATAAAATACACTAAAATATATACAGAAACAGAGTAAAACTATTCAGGGCAGTTGCGAAAATACATAAATGTCTTTATTAGCTCTTTAGTTGAGTAACTAAAACATAATATATATTTTATCTCAGAGGAGATTTGTACGCTTATGACAAGAAATTAATCATTCAATGTTTTCCAAGTTCTCTATCAAGCTTAAAAAAGATTTGCTACAGGAAAATCAAATAATTATTACCTTCAATGTTTTTGTTATGAGATTATTATCAACTTTTAAATGTTTTTTCTTCCTTTACAAGCAATATATATTTTTTCATGTTTATATTGTTCAATTATAGGATTTTTAATTTTTCTTTTATAAAAATACTTTAACATATTTATAAGCTATAATGCCTACAAAAAGTAAAGTTCAAAAATTGAAAAAATAATAAGACCAGCGAAAAATAATAAAACAAGTTGTTATAGCTCAATATTTCCTTTTATATTGATTTAGGTTCCTTCATCCATTTAAGAACCCATGTTTATATGAACATAAATCGTAAATTTAAATTAATATTAGGAGAAACAAAAAAGAGGGATTTATAAAATTAGTCACTAAAATTAGATAAATCTATTAATCTTATAGCCTAACTTTTATGACAAATTAGTCTTAGTCTTTTCACATCTACGGTTCTGAATTCCATAAACTCGTACTCAAATGCAAATATTAAAACAATGCCCTTATATATATATATATATATATATATATATATATATATATATATATATATATATATATATATATATATATATATATATATATCTTAAATTCTTTATAATTTATATTATGATAAATATATATTCCATAAATTTAGCGTATGTTATTCTTATTCTATACAGATAATAAAAAAACGAATTGTAATATTTTAAGTTCATTTAATATTGTCAATACTTTGTGTTTGATTTATGATTTTTTAACAGCCTTAAACAAGATTGTTATGTTAACTTTAAAGGTTTTTAATCTATTAGGGTTTGATGAAAGCAAAAAGCAGGAACTGATCATGATTAAAAGGTTAAATAGAAAATCCTTTAAAAGTTGTGCATGTCCACTCTGATCATAAATATCTTGGTCTTGATACCACTTTGAATGGTGGTTCTGATATATTTTGAATAAGATATTGTTGAAATTAACCAATATAAAAATATAATTAAATTTAGGATGATAAAAGTTAAAGAGTCGCCACATGACCTGTTTTGTCCGAAGTTCTTATTTTAAGAACAACTTTAGTGGGATTTGGATCATCTTTGAAGTCGATTGATGTTTCGTTTTGGGCTCATGCGCATAGATCCATGATTTGTCAGCGGTGACGATCTTATAAACACCTTTTGAAGCAACACGAGCGTGTTTTCAACATTTCCTTACACCAATTGATGTTCGAATTGTGAGGGATTCAACGAGAAATCATCTTTTTGGCCAGATATTCATGCAAAATATAATATACAGCCCCGTGCAGGTAAATTTGGAACAGTTTATGGCCTCCAGGATCAATAAGGAGATGTTCTAGAGAATTATTTATTAAACAAAAAATACACATTAAACAATTATGGTCAACTTTTATTCAT
The DNA here is from genome assembly GCA_013387185.1 of Caligus rogercresseyi. Classification (NCBI taxonomy): domain Eukaryota; kingdom Metazoa; phylum Arthropoda; class Copepoda; order Siphonostomatoida; family Caligidae; genus Caligus; species Caligus rogercresseyi. The sequence goes on along the minus strand of CP045898.1, from coordinate 12,545,339 downwards.
GTGTCCTCCTCCAGCTTCCCACAGTCTCCACACGGGACCTGAATGCCCTCACTGACCTGGACTCCTCCGCAGCCTCAAGGACATGGCCACAGACGTGATGGACTTTGGACACAAAAAGAGGAACAGGCAGAATGACAGGTGGATCTGTATGGAGTCTTCTGAGGTCCCCATGGTCTTCAGGACAAAGAACCCGGCTGCAGTGATGGTCCTGGGTGTAATCAGCTAGTGAGGGCCACGTCATGCCGCCACACTTCTTTGAGCCCAAGCAAAAAAGGTCCACCAGGAGGTGTACTTGGAGGTCCTCAGTTACGTGGTCAAGCCTTGGATAGACACTGTGTCCTCTGGGAGGAAGTACACCTTTCAGCAGGACTCTGCCCCCGCCCACAAGGCCAAGACTGTGCAGGCATGGCTCAAGGAAAAGTGCCTCCCTTCTGGGATCCTCAGACCTGGCCCTCCAACTCCCCAGATCTCAACCTTGTGACTACTGCCTGTAGGGGAAGTGGAGGGGGAGGCCTGTGCGACCCACCACAACTTGTGGAGGCCCTAAAGTCGTCCATCACGTCTGTGGCCATGTCCTTGGAGGGCTGCGGAGGTGTCCAGGTCAGTGAGGGCATTCAGGTCCCCGTGTGGAGACTGTGGTGGAAGCTGGAGGAGGACACAATGAATAAAAGTGACCACAATTGTCTAATGTGTATTTGTTTGTTTAATAAATATTTCTCTTAGAACCTCTCCTTATTGATCCTGGAGGCCATTAAACTTGTTCCAAATTTACCTGCACAGCCCTGTATATAACAGTGGAAAGAAAACGCCCAGAGAAATCCCTACACACGGTATGTCACATGTAGATCTTACATTATCACTTTACGCACGCATCAATGTTCTCTGATACAATGCCACTTTTTGGGCAACCGTTACGGGATTTTTCTTTGAAACACTCAGGACCATAATTATTAAATCAGCTTGTCACAGTGTAATAAGATAGATTTTGTTCTTCAGTGGCTTTATAAATATATAATAGAATAATTTATGTAGAGTACCGTACTAATATTAATTCAATAAGTATAGTTTTAGTGAAATAAAAGTAATAAAACTCAATAAAAATAATACAATATTTGAAAACAAATTGGTAATTTGAAGGATAAACTCACTTTCTTCGAATGGGTACATTATAAACGTATTTAAAAATTGCAGCTTGAGTAAATTCGTATTAACGCTCTTTAAAAATAAGTGTTAATATGTAGTAAGACAAATAAAATTGGACTAAGTCACCGTATTAAAACAAGAAGAACAATTACATGAGATAATTTATAATAGATAATGCTTAGTAGTACTAGCTGTAGAGTGATACAAATGGTTTTGAGGTTCATACTTGCTTATGACAATTGGTGCTGGCTAGCCTTTTGAAATATTACTTAGGCACTTAGAAGCATTTCCAACGCACGGTATAGTTTTTGACATGTGTCCTTGATATTTAGAGAGAAATAAACTCTTTCAGAGTTTAAGAGCCGGTATTTTGCAAAAGCAGGAGATAATTTGTTATAGAGCAGTTCAAAGATACAAAGAGATAAGGGATATCAGACAGAAGTCGCTAATATACGCTTATATTATAGATTGTAATTAGATTCTGTAAACATAGCCATTTTTTATTAACAATTTGGTTAAAAATGATATGAAAAACAGATCAATGAAAAAACTAATATGACCTTATATTTTTGACAGATATTTTATCTTAAAAAGACTAATTAACGCAATAGTGACACACCTTTAACGCAACCTTCTGTAAGCATCAAAATCATGAAACTTATTTGTTATACTTTATGAAGGTTAACTTTGACGTTTCTTATAATATTTGGTCCCCCTCTAAGATATTTACCTCCGCCGAAGGAGGCATTGTTTTCACTGGCGTTGGTTTGTGGTTGGTTGGTTTGTTTGTCAGCAGGATAACACAAAAAGTGCGGACGGATTCGGATGAAACTTTTGGAGTTGTTGGAAATGCCAAAAGGAACAAGTGATTAATTTTGGCATCTCTGAGTGCTCTTAAGATGCAAAATGAGAGCTAAATACTAATAAATATTCAAGTTAGCCTACTCTGCCAATAGATGTAGCTGTGCTGTGCTCTCAAAGAGGAGAGCACAGCACAGCGACATCTATTGGCAAATATAAAAAGACCAAGTGATTCATTGGTGGGGATCGGCGGAGGTTTGCACTCTCTGATTCCTCTAGTTTTCTTTAACAATTTATTGAATAAACCATTAAATTTTTATAAATTAGAAGGAGTCTAATCTAACATTTGAATTAAATTATTATCCATATGTGTTTATCCTATTATAAACAGACTACGTTCGACCCACTGCTTGCCCGGGATCTCCGATGTTTCTAATGACTTTGTCAACGAGAGTATTACTCTTGACGGCTGGCGACTCATAAAGGGTCAGCCCAAACCCGTCAACGTCAACTCTATTACGTTGAAGGATCAATGTCATTGAGAACACCTTATGTGGCTCAAACCTATGGATCCATCATCAACGAAAATATGATCTGCATCGACTGCATAATAGCGCCTCAATTAAATAAAATAATGTTTGGCTATTTGAATGATGATAAAAATAAATATGTGTGTTGTAAAATACTAAATACGCAATCAAAGCAGTTAATTTTAGTCTTTGTATACCTTTTTGACTCGATCAATGTGTTATGAAGAATAAGCAGAGAGAAGGATGGAAGGAAAAGCCTGCTAGGACAGAATGGGGAGTGTGACGTCACTAATATACTCTTTTTATAATACTTGGGATCCTTAAAGATATATTTTTTCTTTGAAATTTATTATATGAAAAATCATTTTTTTAATATAAATTTTGACTATTTATTTTATGATGGTCTCAAAATATTTATGGAGACTCATTGAAGCCAGGGAGATACAGACTGTGACCACTTCAAAAGGGAGTTATAATGACCTATATGTCTGTCTTACTGATAGTTACTGATGCCTTCTTTAATAAATTCGACGGAGAAAATGATATAAGAAGGAACGCATATGTAGTAAAAAAAAACCTCACTGATATTTATAAGATATTTAAATGAAGCTTCCTTCGGATATAATAACAAAAATCTCCAGATTGAGGACATTTATCAGAATAAAGGTACTGAAGAACAAAATCTTCGATTAAAAAATTAAAATTTGCCCTTCTGACGTAATTTGAAGAAAAATTCAATTCAGATAAATGTTAAATAAATATATAAATGTTTTTTACACAATATAATATTAAATAAGATATACTAAATTACTTCACTTTATCATTTATGTGTATTATTTTTTCAATTCGGATTCCGTATCTCCTGACTCATGAGTCTCAAAAATATCTTGATTCATCATTAAATAATTAGTCAAATTTAATTTAAAAAAATTTACTTATAATACATTTCAAAGTAACATGTTCGTTAAGGGTCCCAAGCAGGGTTGTTGATTTTTTTGATTTTTTTCAAAAAATCAAAAAAACGGATTCTTTGATTTAAATCGGATTTTTTTGATTTAAATTAGATTTTTTTGATTTTAATTGTTAACCATATTTTATGAACCAAAATCTTTTTTTCAATGTGTAAATTTTGTCCATACTTTAAATTGTAACTTTTTAAAACATGCCCAATATACATATAGGCCTACCTATTACTCAGGGGACTTTAAATGCTGTCTTTGATTAAATTCTAGTTGCCTTACTTAATGATTTCATTTTAATAAAGAATGCAAAGGAGTAAACAATAAAATTACAGAACTTCAAAGGCCTTGTCATGAGTCATACTCGCTAATCACGTGACAGTTCGAAATCCAAGCGAGGATCGAAGACTCATGACAATTTTCTACCTTAAAAAATACTGGGTGGAGCTGCCAACGGCTGATCAAAGATGACTACAAGATGGTCACTCTCGAATCTAGGACGCGCCAGGTACGCTTGGAAAAGGAGGCGCAAGACAATCGGACAATTGATAACTCCTGTATTGTCAAATTTAATTGAGTTTACTTTTTCAATCATATTGTACAAGCAGAATAGAAGCCAATTGTTAAATATGTCATCAAATCTTAAGCTAATTAGAAGATTTAGAAGAGCAAGAAGACTGACAATTAATAACTCGTTCCTGTAATTGTCAAATTGAACTGCGTTAACTTTTCCATTTACATTGTACAAGTAATAAACATTTATTTGATAAAACATGACTTGATTTTAATCATTGATTATAAAATGTCTTTGGAAAAAAACTTAATTTAGATCGCAATCCAAATTGCTTGATTTAAATCAAATAATCCTAACTCAAAGCTTAATATGATATATTATATGATATAGGCCTATAGTCTGAGGCTATAGATATAATGAAAAAGGCCACTGCTCTACTATTAAGAAGGCAGACATGAATGTTTTGTTTCTGTTATTGAGAATTAGAAGCATAAAATTAAATATGAATTTAATTATTGAAAAAAATATGAATTGATTTAAATCAATGATTTTAATTGGAAATCCACTTGATTTAATCGCGATTTAAATCAATGATTAAATCAGCCTGATTTTAATCAAACAACCCTGGTCCAAGTATTATAAAAAGAGTATATTATGACTTCATACTCCATTCTGTCCTAGCAGGATGAACTCATCGGCTCTGATTACCTTATCTCTATGGTTCTGGCTTTTGATTAATTAATTCCCTTCAGCCACCTTTTCTTTTTCTTTTTTTTTCAATTGTTACAGTGATGAATGCTTTGAGGGAAACCTGTGACGATGATGACCACGACATTTAAACGTGCAATTATAAGCAGAAGTGACAATAGAGCAACACGTTAATGATCTTGTTTAAAAAAGAATGTGGCGTTGAAGGCGTGCGATAAAGGAACACACGCAAAAAAACATTTCGACGG
>CP045898.1:12518101-12540336 GCA_013387185.1 Caligus rogercresseyi | reverse complement strand
TTATCTATATCATATTTATTATCAATAAATAAGATAGAAAGTGATAGTATTTAAAAAATAACAAAATTCAATTTCCTTTCATGACGTCGTAATAAATATAAATTATGGTACCCAAAAACAATGAGAATCTATGATTTTCTTTACTTTGCAGATCACAGTGGTTGCCGCGTGCGCATGAAATGAGCGATAAAACGATAATATTGTGAGGTCAAACCTTTGATCGTTATCGTTTATACCAAAGGTTTTCTAAAATTACCGCTCATTCACTTCATCGTTAGTCCCAAGAAAGAGGAACGATTTAAAACGATAAATTCAAAGGACGACTTTTGAAAAAAAAAATGGAAACTCTTTGAAATAAACGTTCAGCACTTTTTCTAGAAATTCTTTTCTTAAAAAACACATCACTTTTTTTTGAGATTCTTTTCTAAAAAAAAAACGTCGTCACTTTTTTTGGAAATTTTATCGTTATCGCTTACCGAAAGTTGGGGTTGTGAATTTTTTTACAGTTTATCGTTACGCAAGTTGAGAAAAAAGTTATCGTTTATTTTATCACAAGTTGAAAAACAAAGTTCTCGCAGAAACCACTGGAAGATCATACAATTGGATTAACGAGGACGTGGAAAGGAATTAATCCTGGTAATATCCAATGAGTAGCAATTAAACTACTTATTTTAGAAGAAGTAGTTACTCAAGCCTGCTTAATTGTACAAACATTCATGCAAATAATGCTTTTTCGGCTGATGAGTAAATCAGTTTTATTTTTGAATACATATCTATAAGGCAAAAAGGGTGATTATAGCAGATTTCTTTATAATGCCCTTCAACAGACTTCATTAAAACTATTATATAAATTATATCGTTCAGCTGAACGCACGTTCAATGAACGGAACGCTGAACGGAACGCAACTTTTTTTTGAACGCTGAACGTTGAACGCAAAAAAAAATAGTTTTGCGTTCAGCGTTCAATTTTTCCAAACATTTCAATGTAGTTTTGATTAAGTATTTTTTCTGGGATATAAACAAGGGGATGAAATATTATAAGAAGAACTTATAAACTACTCTCCCAAGAACTCTCTATAGAATAGTAAAGCACTTTTTTAAATTTTACCCCAAGTGACAAAATTTACACACAATTGAATGACCTTTTATTCATTCATTCCTATTACAAAATAAACAACTTATTTAGTATTTAGGTATGAAACTATTGTTGAAATAAGTTGAGATTAAGTCTGACTACGGGATATTCATCTGGGCTGTGGACTCGGAATCATGGATTTGCTCATTTTGATGGACTCGGATTCGTGGACTCGATAACTTAAATATTAGGACTCGGATAGGAGGGCTCGAGAGTTAAAATCTTAGGAATCGGATACGAGGACAGTATTAATTTCGTCAGCTTTTTTCATTTCGTCATGGAGAATAAATGACAGTCTACGAGCAAACAAAAATATATATTTACAAGGTTAGTCCCTGTACGCTTCCTAGTAATTAGCATAGTTTGGTAAACATTTTATACTCGCACTTCACAATTGTATATGGATGTTTGATGACTATAGATGATAATTATTATTTTGGCTTCTCCTGGATATAGCAGATATATAGATTTTTAAGGCGCCATGATGGTCGCGAATGTCTCAACCAAAGTACTCTGAGGAATGTAAGATCAATTCTTTGCACATTCCCATAGGCCAAGCGACCTAGAAACTTGTTGTTGTTGCTTTAAAAAAAGATAATTTGACGCCATTGATCAGACAAAAAATTAGCCTTACAACAGTTGCAGTTAATATTTGCGTTTTGTTTGTTCCTTGCATAAATTTAATGTTAATAATTGATATTGAGATTAAGTTATTTTCTAATGACGAAGACGATATTAACTTCAATTTAATGTAGTAAAATTCGTGGTTATATAATATTAAATGTGTTTTATATTGCAAAGATGATTAAAAAATACATCTCTCTAAAATAAGATGCATTCATATAATGTTGTTTTATAATATTAATTTGTATTATATAGCTTTGATCTCGTATTTGTCTTGATTTATTACACCTTAAATATGATTATAATTAAAATGTAATGTATCCATTACGGAAGAAAGTAGGGATCCAGTTACTCATACATCGAAGGTTTAAAATACTATTTGCAGATTCTTAATATCGAACTCGGACTCCGTTATTCGAAAATAAGCGAGTCTGGTCATCGCGACACTTTTTCAAATATATTTGATCTGAAGTTGTTTTAATAAGATTGAAAATAGTTAAGTTTCTTTCATGCTGACTGGCGTGTTAGTCTTTATATATGGAAAACTATTAATATAATGATTATTTGTTACGGGTCAGGAAAAAATATATACAAGTTGGGGTTTGATCAGGGGTTCCCAACCTTTTTTCTTTGGCGACCCCCCTATAGAAAAATCTCCAGTCTGGCGACCCTCTTATGTAGTGAATATAGACGTTCTGCGGACCCCAGGTTGGGAACCCCTGGGTTAGATCCAGTCAACAAATTTATATCATTTGAAAGTCGGTTCGGGCTCATTTTTATTATAAAACCCCTAAATAGTACTTCCATTTTTCAAAATTACACATTGTTATTTTTTAAATATTTGAACGCTGAACGCTAACGGAACGCTGAACGCAAAAACATTGAACGGAACGCTGAACAGAACGCTATTTATTTTTGAACGCTGAACGCAACGCAAAAAAAGCTGAACGCTCACAAGCCTGATATATATATTAGTGTTGAGTTTCGGTCCGAAAGAACTAGAACGGTCTAAAGTAAAAAAATTCATATTAAGATCGGTCTAAATCGGTCTATTGACCACGTCTCACATTTGGACCGATATAATCGGTTCTTATCGGTCCAATTTTATATTTCGGTCTGTTCGGTCCATTTTATTTCGGTCTGTTTCGGTCCAATTTATATTTCGGTCTAAACGAGGTTTTGTTGTGTTTTCGTAAGTATACGTTCGCTTTTTTATGTCAATGTATGTGTAAAAAAATAATATAATTAAATATTCACATGTAATCAAGAGAACGTTCTCCCGTACTCATACGATTAGCAGGGGTTGAGCACTGAAAACTCTCGTGAGCACGGTGCACAAAATGATTGACGTGTCTGAACTAACAACTGGTACTCCGAGTTAGGAATATTCGCTCGAGCCATTTGACAAATATACCTAATAAAATTAAAGGTTTGTCGTTCAGATCGATGAATCTGTGATGAACTAAACGGAAATACTATGTCGGCCATTTGATTCCATAGACATTTATATTCGGAGGAATTTGGTTTCTTATTCGGAGAGGTTATTGTCCTGCAACAAAAGAAGGTTTTCTTCCTTTGGTAAGATTAACAAAGTTATAGAAAATCAGGATTGTGAGCGTTCAGCTTTTTTTGCGTTCAGCGTTCCATTCAGCGTTAAAAAATAGCGTTCCGTTCAATGTTTTTGCGATAAACGTTCCGTTAGGTTCAGCGTTCAAATATTGAAAAAAGTGACGACGGTTTTTTTAGAAAAGAATCTCCAGAAAAAGTGACGACGTTTTTTTTGAAAAGAATCTCAAGAAAAAGTGACGATGCTTTTTTTTAGAAAAGAATCTCTCAGAAAAAGTGATGACGGTTTTTTTAGAAAAGAATTTCCGAAAAAAGTGATGACGTTTTTTTAGAAAAGAACTTCCAAAAAAGTGATGACGCTTTTTTTCTAGAAAAGAATTTTCGAAAAAAGTGATGACGTTTTTTTAAAGAAAAGAATATCCAAAATTAAAAAAAACTTTTTTTATAGAAAAGAAGACGTTTTTTGAAAAGAATCCAATGTTTGAAAAATTGAACGCTGAACGCAAAACTCTTTTTATTGTTCAACGTTCAAGCGTTAAAAAAAAGTTGTTTTCCGTTCAGCGTTCCGTTCATTGAACGTGCGTTCAGCTGAACGCCGTTCAATTTTGCGTTCCGTTCACAAGCATGTAGAAAATACATACATATGTTGAATTGTAAGTATGGGTTGTGTTTTTATAGGGTTATAATTACAATGCTACTACACTTCTTCTTTGGAAAACATATTAAGTAGTATTTACTAATTAGTACTGTTTTTATTTCGAAGACATAAATATGTTAAATATATACACACCTGTACATTAGGGTGTTCTTATTTTTCAAATGTTTGAAATGTTAGCAACTTTGTGGATTTCTGTTTATGAACACTAATATATATATATATATATATTATATATATATATATATATATAATATATATATATACATATATATTCAGGCTTGTGAACGGAACGCAACTTTTTTTTGAACGCTGAACGCAAAAAAGAGTTTTGAGTTCATTTTTTCCAAACATTTCTTGGTTTTTCGGAAAAAGTCATCTTGGGGACACATGAAAAAGGGTCCCCTCCAGTCCTGTGTTATGACTTTCTTTTTACTACAAGCTGTGGCTAGCGCTAAGGTATATCAAGAGTGAAATATAAACTTTGACGACAACCGTTGTATAGAATTTACACAAAATTAGATTGGATTAAAGTACTTAGAAAACACATTTACATAAATTCATTCGTACGTAAGTTTATAGAGAATAGGAACATAGAACAAATATCAACTTTTAAAGTATAATGATTAAACGAAATTCAGGTTGAAATTATAATTGGTTTATGTACAATAAACGGGTACGGTTATTTTGATCTCCACCTGAGCTAGAAACAAAGAGAAACCACACTTCAACACGGCCATCGTGCTAACATTCCTCACAAACCTCTCTATTCTTGTACTTATTATAGAAGAAGAAGGAAAAAAGTATTCGTCATCCAGAGTGCCCTGCCTTGTTCTTATTATTGTTATTGTTTACATTGATTCATCATTGCTTGGGATCAATTTCTCGAATGGGAGTGGACGGGTGGCATGATTCCAGTCATATATTTGCCCCGTCTCGTCTCATCCTCCTCCTCAATGATCAGAGGAGGAGACGAGACGTTTGGGAGCTCCTTCATCAATGTGGTCGCTCCTAGCACTGACTCGGCTCATGAATATGTTCAACGGGACTCGCGGATCCAGATCCTTCTATAATAAGTACAATAATAGAGAGGTTTGTGAGGAATGTTAGCACGATAGCCGTGTTGAAGTGTGGTTTCTCTTTGTTTCTAGCTCATGTAGAGATCGAAGTAACCGTACCCGAAACTTTTAACATCGGTTTTCTACTCGGGAAAAATTGATTTTTGACATTATTAACCAAATGCACGTCTAATGAATGAACCAACTCAAAAATTAGACTGAAACATAGCCCATTGGTATCTTCATTGAAAAGTACTTTACATGACAATTGATCAGATCTGTCAACTAAGTATAATATTTCAAATATTATTGTTCTTTTTAGAAAGTTCACAAATGTACTTTTAGAATATTAAGCTTCCCAAGGTACCGACACATACTACTTTCATCAAGAAGTTATCAACTTTTTTATCGTGTGGCGCACTAAGGCAAACCGATTTCAACCATGTCTTTTTGTTAGGGTGGTACAACATTGTTCATATTCTCTCTAATTCTTAGAGCATTGATTATTATCATTTAACAAAGTTAAAGTCAAAGTCGTGTTCATAGGCGTAGGGGAGATGTTTAGTTTGGGGGGGGGGGGCAGCATTCAATTTGCCCGAATTTTAACAAGAACTGTTAAATCGGTGATAAAATAACCGAATGAAAAAAGCTATGTTGATTGACATTTTCTTTACAGTAATTTAATACAATTCAATATAATTTTTATTTTGTATACTTCAAAATCAGGTTACTTTCATAATTTCATTTTTGTCTTCAACTGAAATGCCCGAATACCTCAATCAATTTGCCCGAATTTGAGAACTCACCCGAATTTTGGGGGGCAGTTTCCCCCCTGCCCCCCTGTCTCCTACGCCTATGGTCGTGTTGTTAACATTAAACTCTCAGTGTATTTTCGATTTTTTTAATGAATACAAAAAAAGAGAAAAATTATATATAATTTTGTTTAAAAAATGTGTTCTGAACACGTTTAGAATGTTGAAGAAGTGATTCGGTGACAGTTCTTTGAGGCTAACAACAGTTCGTGAATGACATGGATGGCCCATTGCCGACGATGAACGTTCTGGCAGGCCATCGACATTAACGAATGTGGAAAATATCGACATGGTCGTGATTTATTGACTACAAATACGTTTACGTGAAGCCGTTTATCAAAAACAACCAGAGTTTATGGATGTTACACCACAATTTGACAACGTCTCAACATGTTTTCCTTATCCATAACTACTTGGGTAAACACAGCACCAATACCATTCAACAACACCAAATTCACATGATTTGGCTCCTTGTTCCGATCGGACAGGAACCGTTCCGGAGAACGTGTTTTAGAAGTCGAAAGGGAATAGTATAAAAATCCAAGGCCTTATCGCAAATCGAATATAGTGTTGTAAGGGCGACGCAGTCGACGGAGAGTACTTTGAAGGAGACAATATGGATTTTGATGAATGGTTTTGTATTTTTAATTATAATAATAAAAGTCGGGGTCAAAGTTATATTGACATGTGATTATATGGAAATTAAAGAAAATTGATCGCACAAAGAGACTTGGTCAATAGAATAGAGCAGGCTTGTGGGCGTTTGCACCTTAGTGTTCGTTCATTCGATTTGAAAAAAATCGTTGAGGCGTTTGTCCGTTCGTTGTAAAAATATCAATGATTTCCTATTTCAAATTTGAAAAAAATCCATTTTTAAAAAAAACGTCCTCACTTTAATCCAAGAATGACTTACAGTAATTTCAAATTGTACTTCTCTTTGTAAAAAAACGTCCTTACTTTTTTTTAGAGATGCACCGAAATGGAAATTTGTGGCCGAAACCGAAAATAATTAATTGCTTTGGCCGAATGCCGAAACCGAAAATAACAGTTCAATTTAAAGTCACGGAAACACTAGGCATTTAAAACAATAAACAACCGATCAGAAACATTGTAGGTGCAGATCTGATGACACGCTGTCATTACAAAAAAGCGACCAGCAGGTGTCCTTCTCCCATACTGAGACAGTAGTAACCTACTAGCCCTTGCAACATTATAACATTCTTTCTTGATTCTCATCAAAACACTATTTTTAATATCGCTTAAGTCTACTGGTTACAATAAATGTTTAGACAAGTTTTTCAAAGAAAAAATGTTTATTTGAAAGCTTCAAAAATGTTGGATAACTGATACGAGTTTCATTTATACCCTTCATACATTCTGTTTTTTCCCCATTCATTTCATACTTTTCATTTTAACAAAAAGCATAAAAACATCACCTTTCTACCCGTTTCATCTCCCGTCTTTTTTCGGCCTCCGATCCGGCCACTCAATTGGCTTTCGGCCGAAAGCCGAATGTGTCTTTTTTGTGTTTTCGGCCGAATTTTCGGCCTACTTTTTTTCTGAAGTGACATAAGAAACATTGATTGAACTTGTTATATTAAAAAAAACCGTCACACTTTTGAAAATAATATAAATTGAACGGACGAACGCCGACAAAAAAGATTACATTCATTTAAATTCCGTTCAGGAATTCGATTTTCAACGTGCGTTCGTTTTTCCTTTCAATTTACAACCCTGGAATAGAGAACCAAGTTTTATGCCCGGAGTAAGTTATACAGAATACAATATACCTTGGTTCGAAAAAAAACCTGTCTATTAATAAAATAACTCCATGATTTCTTAATATTGACTGATTTTAAGAATAAAATAAGAATACTGAACAACAAATTTGAATATTATTATTTATTTTATATAGAACTGTCTAAAAAATACAAATATTCTTTATCAATAGTTTCAGTGTATTATTATCACACCGTACTGATGTGACATATTTTTAATAAAAGCTTTTATGACCGGAAAAAATCAAATACCATAATTATTTTGGAATATAAATAAAAGATAACACGTATCATTAAAGCTCAAAAAAATATATATGTATTTACCCAACGGCATGAAAGTGCACAAACAAACCAAAAATAATGAAACATAATATAATAATCTCTAGAATAAACTATAAATAACTATTTGAGCGAATAAAGTAACAAGGATAAGGTATTCTAGGGAATAAAAAAGGATGGAACCAATACAAATGATATTCATGGATTTTATCGAATTTTACAAGTAATGAATGCTGCAAAGATAAGTTAACATTTCTGGCTTATTTTGAAGCGACATCTTCTCACTTATAAAGAATCCTTTTAGTAATGACATGATATCCTTTGGATCCATTGCCAGCTCTCAAATAGTCAACTAATCAGATAACAAAGAAAAAAGTATGTATGATATTATCGTCCACTTATTCTTTGGAGTCTATTAGGTACATCTACAAATCATAATGGAATGGATTTTAACGTTCCTTCCTCTTTTCAACTCCATAGAGACTATCATCCACTAGTTATACAAGAACACAAAATGAGGAAATGAAGAAAATAAAACTTTATATATCATCAAATATATTCCTTGGAGGCGATGATTTTCTGAATCTCGGCGGAGGGGAACTGGAATAATCTATGTCTTTGACTAGTCGTTCTCGCTCTGGACTATTCACTGGCATTCCCCTGGAAGAGTAAAGCGACTCCACTTCTTCCTCTTCATCATGTAAAGTCTGGACGACTCGGAAGTAGTCCCCCCCTTGATCGTCTCCTTCCTTGTGAGACTTCATTGTCCGTTGAGATCGTCGTCGTCGAGGAGGTGCCTCGGTGCGAGAGCGCATCCGCTTCTCTCGATCAATGTGATCCTTACCCTCTTTCACCATTTCCTGGGTGAGCTCGCTGTCTGTCGTGAGGAACTGCTGGAAACCAATGGCTGAAAAAGAGAGCATAAATAGTTTATGAGCGATTTAGAAAAACATATTACGATAAAACACAATGGCGGATTGAGTTTTGATATGTACATATTTATATAAATTAAGAAAGACATTACTTTTGAGAGACAAACAACTATTATCTAATTAATCAATGAACAATTAGTGATTACTACAGATTTATCAAGTATTCTAATAATAATAAACAAAAAGTAGGATAACCAAACCCACTGTATGCATCTGTTTAACGTGACGTCATATGTGAAATGAGCTTTTGCTGCCGGTTTTCTTAGGTTTATGTTTATGTTGATAAAAGCCAATATATAATTAAATATTAAATGAATGGTCTGAGAAATACCTTGTTAGCTCAGGTAGTACAACAGAAATTCCTCATTCATATACAAATTATTGCTAATCTTTAAAACCCTGTTCAATAGCCATGTAACTTTACAATGGGATTGTATATACAAGGTTATTATGAAGGAAGTTCTCTTAAATTCACCCAAAATACTTTTTTATTAAGCAACTCAAATACATTTCCACACATCTTATCGTCATTCTGGTGATCCATTTATCGTTTACCGGATGTTTTAATCAAAATGGAGGTCATTACCTTCCTACTAATATATTTATAAATTGACATTTAATATAAAACTTTTTAAATATCAATGTATTTTTTTGAAAATAACAAAAATAATGTTATTATAAAAATTATATTGTAGACATATTTGTAGTCAATAGCTGCAACATTATCATCTTACCTGACAGACATCTCGCTCCAAGGGAGAAATACGTCGCTGTGGAGAATGCAAGGAGCAGCATGGGGAAATACACGTTAAAGTAGTCCGAAATAAGTGAAATGAGATCCATATGCCCCATAATGCTCGTATACGCCGTTTCCTCCTCACTATTCCCAATGACATGTGAGTCCATATGGATCAAAGACAGGAAGTTAAGTACCAGAGGTGGTGTGAGCCGACACAAAAGCGCACCAGAGAAGAGGAGTGTGTACTCATCCGACTGATGATTCTGGGCCAAATAGTAGTAGTTGAGGATCCGTATTTTGAAGACGGTATATACCGTGGCCGTACAAAGATAAAGAGTTGTAACAAGCACACCGATTTCAAGGACAAAATACCGTCCTGCCCCAGCGGCCAGCTGTACGAATAGTGCGAAGAATGAGATGGGTGACTTGCTATGAAGAAGGTTAATTCCGACCAAATAATGAGGGCAGACATCAGACAAGCCCCACAAGCAGCTATCTTAAGAACAGAGGCCGTAGAAGGCACTTCCAGTACCATTCTATTGTAGGGTTTAGGAGGATCCTTGTGAGGATATTACGCTGCGTAGGCGTTCCGAGTCGGTGTCGGAAGACATGCTCATTGGATATGATGTTGACGTTGATGTCCTCTAGTTCGAGGATGGAGGCCGTGAGGTCTGCCCATTGGCTCTGGGTTCGGTGGTGGGTTTGAAGGGCCTTGATGACGCGACGATGAAGGCTGATGAGGCTCCGCTCGTCTACATCTAGGGAGTCTTCGAAGCGAGAGCCGCGAATGCGAATGCGCTGATGGTCGTAGAGCTCACGTGGGATCTTGGATATTATGATGTCTATCATGGACCTGTAAGAAGGGATATGGAAAAGTTAAAAATAAATAGGGAATAAATTGTATTATCTTGTAATTTATGTTTAAAATGTTAAATATCTAGGTTACAAATACATTTTCAACGATAAATGTAAAGAACAAAAAGGTCAAAATTGAAGGGGAAATGGAACACAGAAAAAAATCTAAAAATGAGAATTTTAACTTAATCTAGCATTATTTATCACTTAAAAATATTATGGGCCCTATTCACACTCATTAATTCCATTCAGAGTCAAATTATCGGGAGGTACAATATCTATACTAATATAAAAAAAGAATTCCGTTTGTTCGTTTGTTTCTTTATATCTCCCGAACGATTCATTAGATCTTTACAAAATTTTCAGTGAATATTTTGAGAGCTCAGGGAGTGTTTTAGTGGGGGTGTAAACTCCCAAAAATTCGTTATCATGTTTATTTTATTGGACAAAAAGTTTTTTGTCGATTTTTTTAAATTGCCAGTTTATATTTTGACCAAATTGTCTGTGGATGATTTAGAGGTGTTAAGACGTGTTTTTGGTTTATTGAGTGTTTACCGAAAAACTCGTTTTCCATATGATTACTTAAAAATAAGTTATTTCTATCCCTGTCCCCCCCCCCCCCCAATTTAAGTTTCGAAAAATAACAGCTTTTTTATAACTCAACCTCGCGCTAATCAAATTTTAATAATGCATAGATGGAAAGTCCCATCACCCTCAACTTTTCTGATAAAGACATGAAGATTAAACCAATACTAATTGTGTTATGAAAATTTGGACCAGGGGTTTTTCTGTGTGAAGTTAATCTTGCTAAGCCAAAATGATGCGCTCTTTCAAGGTTGCATGCGATACTTACTTGATATCATTTTTCAACCTGATCAGCTGTGTCCAAAAAAGTAATTCCCAAATGATGTGTTTTTAAGGAATTTATTTTAATATGAAAAATCATATGCGATGACATCATTAGAATTATTCGTAATGATTTTTTTTCTATTCCAAACACTATTTTCAAGTTAGAAAATCCCGGACAGCGCCGATTAACATCCGCTAGTTATTTATATATTATAAAGTCGTTACTACATTTATTGATTTTACTATTCATTTATCTCCAGTAAAACTCAGTGAAATTCATTTGTTTGACCATTTTTTCCTTTATTATTTCTTCCCCACATCCTATTCAATAACTTTTGCTTTATGATAGTTTGCATAATACAGAAAAGTGATTAAAATATGAGTCATTTGTCTCAATATATGAATTATCTGTCACGTATTAATTTCCATGTTCAATTGTTAGTCTACCTAAATGTAGATTATAGAGAAAAGGTCACACGTCTATTTGAACATTTACTTATTCTTTCGAAGGATGCACGATGGTCAACCTAAATATTCTCGTATTTAAAAACTAACAATTGTATATCTACGTCGACTAATGATACAATACTTAACTACTTAAAATAGGTAGTGTTTTAATCCAATTGAGTTTCTGACTAGTTTTTGAATGAATATATAAATATATTAATAACATATGTATTTCTTTGTATATATCAATAAAATTTGTGATAAATTTTAAAGAGAAAAAAAATGAGGCGCCAGATCACTTTAAACTACATTTATATTTGAGATCAAATACGACAAAAAAATATATAAATACAGAAGTCAATAAAACAAATCATGTCATAAGAATAATTATTGTAATTCCAATTTTAGTCTCAAGCTAGTAGACTCACATCATATATTGATAGAGGCTTACAAAGGATGCAAGAAGCCTTTTTTATTACCATATATATTTAAAGAAAAACTGCTATTCAGAGAACGACGCCCCAGAGGGAAATATCTTCTCAAGAAAGCTCATTTTAAGAAATCCAGCATTTCATAGATGCATCTAAAAGCTACAATACTTAATAATACTATTTATTTACGGTTTTGCCTGAACTTAAAGGCATATCATTTTCTGTAAGTATACTTTGAATGAAAATGACTTACATCAATTCATTTGAGCTCATGGATTGTATCCGTTGATGCAAGGCATACACAAGTGCAAGTGAGTCCTCAAGTTCTTCCTCAGCATCCGCCTTTTCAGACATAAGCTTTGCAAGCTTAAAATACGCTCGATTGAGGGAATGACCTCTAAGAGACGCCTTCCAAAGAGACCTCGGAACCTCAATGAGCCCGTATCCCAACATGAGAACGAGAACAAAGAGTCCCCAGGTATTGGAGGCCGAGGAAGCGATGGCCTTGAGCCTCTCTAGGTTAAGGTGGAGTCCGGGCTGTAGGAGGATATAGGTGAAGATGATAGCTGATATTATCAGGTAGGAGGTGTAGTAAATGACGTTGTCCCAGAGGGAAGAGCGAAGCTTGCCCCAAAAACCAAACTCCCGGCCTGGGTGAAGGAACGCATGAGGGGAAGAACGATCCATGTGAGGAACTGGGAGGTCCAGTAGACGATCCGCCAAAGGCTTGGGAGAACATAGCTCGGGAGAAGGGAGTAAGGGGCCTAAAAGTAAACCAAATATTAATTAAATGAATAAATAAGATTTCACTTAGTACTAACAAGTTTAGTAACCAGATATATTTATAATCGGTGATAAATTGATATAAAGCGTATCATTAATAATGCAATACATATTACCAGAACTTAGACTACCTATTGTTGATGGATAGACAGTAATACCGGAGTTCGATTTTTTCTATCGTTAAATACCATTTCAAACTTATAAAACTACCGAATATCGATTGCATTATTTTTGTCAATCGGTAGCAGTAGATTCCCCCCCGGTAGATGAATATTTTTCTAAAGCATCTATTAAATATTTATACCACCTACTGAGGGTATTTTTTTACGTTGTCCTAGCTCTGCATATTTTCTATTACTTATTTCATATCAAGTATGGAAGGCCGCTTATTAATGGGAGAGAATAACTATGGTATGCCTTCTTTATGAAATAAAGTATGACATCCAATCTCATTGTATTTAACGTGGCGGATATTGAATATATCTATATCCAGGCTATCAATGAGTTTTTGGATAATATTAAAGTTTGAGGAGCCTTTTATTTGTATGAAAGGCTGCGTGGTGGACATTTATCATTTTGCCATATAAACAAAAAAACATCGTTCAGTGATGAAACAATTAAGTTGTATTGGAAATATAAATAAGGAAATTCCACAATAAATTCCTTTGATATATCCCTATATTATGTTATAAAAAATATTTCTTTCCTAAGACTGTCCAAGGTACAGATAAGTCATTGTGTCTATTATAAACAAATTTTTCTATCTCTATGATAAGCTACGATGACGAAGTATAAATTACTTTGTTTATATTGGACACAGAACACAGCTGAACGATGCTTCTCTGCTATTGAAGGGAATAAGCTCTCTATATCTTAATATCCCTATGGCCGGTGCTCGGTCATATACAAATAAAACTTGACCCTGGATTAGGCCTAACAATATCCTTAATCACATCTTACGTCATACTAAATAGATTCATACATTGAGACTATTTTCGTAAAAAGATACATATTTTAGTGTGAAATTCCCATGGGAATATGAAAAAAAGAGACAAAAACCATAATGATCAGCCTGGACTTATTAACTTTTATATCTACACCCGAAGGAACAGTATGTGTCTCTTATTTTGTTCGAAGATAAGATATTGTATGCAACTTACATAGCAAACTCCGGATGAGTTGTTGTTATCATTATGTGTAGAGTTGAGGGTCACATTATAATAACCTGTGCCGTTACCACGTTCTCCCATGATGGCATTGTCTTCATCTTTGAGCGTCAAGTTGTTCTCCTTGAGACAATGCCGATACTTGGTCATGGAAACGTCCAATGGAATGATGAAAACGATGAGAAATGAAAAGTACCAGGCTAGAAAGACGGCAAGTGTGACGATGATTCGCTGACGGAACCAGTCCCCGTAGCGGTATAGGAGACATCCAGAAAGTAAAAAAGCCAAAGCAAGTCCGAAACAAAATGGTAGCGCTCATTGTGCAGTTGACTTTGTGCAAGAAGATAAATTTATTCCGTCTGGAAAATAACAAATGTTGCATATATTAAAAAAATTACCATCTATTTTTGCCAACGAAGGATACACTCTTTGATTTATAATAGCTCAAAGTTGTCCACAAATAATGTTTAATCGAATATATGTTAGTTAAAAACAAATATAAGTCGATGTCTTATGTATTAAGAGCCATGATTTTTAAACCTTTTTTGAGACAAGGCAAGTTTTCATAAGGACACAACACGAGCTGCTTTTACCAAGCGCTAGACTGCACTGGCACACAAAAGTAAAACTTTCCACGACACACCAGTTTTAAAAACCACATTGATTTGGAGGCATCCCTAAAAATGTCAACCATTATTTCTCATGCCTCATAAAATAGTATTAAAAAGCAAGTGAAGCCATCGGAGAATAGGCTTCGTATATATCTACATAGCAGATATTTCTGAGGGACATTTTTGTAAATGAAAAAGAAACAGACATTTAAAAAATAATATAGTTTGATGAAAAACCATAGTGATGCAATGAGCATTATACTTCAAGTGTAATTATTTAGAAGTCCAGCAATTCAGGGTTCTTTAATGGTAGTTGAAGCTAACTTCACATTTTTTCAGTAAGCAGCTTTCATGAGTGGTGACGAGTCTATTCAAACGATTTTGTAATTTAAATTCCCATTGATAGAGAAAATAAGTGTCTTAAAGGAAGATGACATTCTTAGTTCTGAGTTGAATAGCACACATTAAAAACTATGAAACGTATACTTCTTCTTTGTATTAACACTCCTATTCCTTCATCTATTCGCGCTCAAGAATGGATGTCTAGTTTTGAGACCTATTTAATATATTAATGTAAGGTGACTATCAAACTGAAGAAAAAATAAGGGCATTTGAAGATTTAAGATGTCAAAAATCAAGCTATTTACGAGAAACTTATATAGGAAAGATCTTGAAGGCAACAGTATTTCTTATGTTGAACGCTTTGATCACACGGCATAATGAAAGTTGCGAATATATACGTCGACTCATGAAATAATTCTTAACTACCTGAAAAGTATATTATAAAATACTTATAAATCATTTCCATTTTTCCAAATATTAATTTTGAAAAAATGTCAAATCATCCATTTATTCAAAAGTGAAAAATAAACATTTATTTTCAGAAAGACTTATTAATCCACTTCGGTGAAACGACGTATTAGAAGTACATAAAAAATCATAAATAAAGCTTCATGAAGTCATAATAACTTCCATGATTCGAAATAATCAATCACAAATTTAAGGTCTCCATCCAACAAGGAGGAAAATAAATACTAAATGTAAAAGGTATTGCATGGTAATACGTCGTCGTCTTCATACAGAAGAGGTTTTGCCCTAATGAGTCATTGATACATAAATCGATTGTTGACTTTCTAATGTTTGAAGTAGTTTATGGTCTGACCCAACCCAGTAGTTGACGCTGTGTACTAATAGCGTTTGATACTCCACGTCAAAACTGTTGATTGTATTTTCTTTCAAGTACGACATCGTATTATGTCGCTCTACTTATCCTATTTCTAAATAATGACAATGGACTTCATTCATGTAAAACCGTCATATTACATTCAAAGGGTAGTAGCTCTCTATTCTTAATCCATGTCTCTCTCAACTCGAATATAGATTGAATATCGAACTAATACTGTGCATCAAACGCAGCTTATCTGTTCCAAGTTCCTCGAGTTTTAACCTCAGTCATGACTCATCTGGTATTTGGAGAGCTAGCTTTGCAAGCAGAAATTGGATGGATAGGTCGTCAAAATACCCAAAGATGTATGTACTGTACTCTCTCTTCTTCATATTGGCCCTGAATATCTGCTTGCTTGCTTACTTGCTTGTTTGGTATCTAACCAGGGTAATGGAGTTTACCGTTGGTTTCTCTAGTTCACTTACCTATTCTTCTTCGTTCTTGTTTCCTCTGTGAGTCTGAGTCGTCATGGTGAGAATCTCAGCGTCGTGTTGAGGAGGAATCCCTTGTGGCCCAGTTGATCTGAGGAGATGTTGTCCTTCTTCTCTGAGGACCAGAGCCGCTCGTGCCTGAGACTCCTCTTGCATTTGCTCCAGCTTCTCAAGCGTAAAGGACTTGAGGGGGAGGAGCTTGGGCTTGCAAACAATGGTGGATGACCGGGCTCGGAGGAGAAGGAGAGGCCGCCCCTCTTGGAATGTACTCGCGGAAGGAAGGGATCTCGGACTCGACGAAAGAAGAACCTGAACCTGGAGGAGGCGTTGGGGGTGATGATGACATCTCTCAGGGGAAACAGAGAGAGAGAGAGAGAAAGAGGGCCGATACTACCGACAACTGAGGAGGAAGAGAAAGATATCAAGGTTCCACTTCAAAATACGCCACTGCGAGTGTGCGATTTATGAGAGGGTGAAAAGACGGGAGAGGCGGGGAAACTATAGAACTATGGACTTATTTTTCTATGACGTCATGTATTTCTTGTCATTATAGTCTTCATAGTCTCTCAATGATAAGAGTAGTTTTAAAGTGATCATTTTGAGATCAAATTGACATTATGACAAAGCAATCCACTTTTGATTCAACTTGCAATAAAGAATAAAAAATATCCCAATTCCTTAATTAAAGTATTTTGTGTGGATGATTCGTAAAAAGCCGTAAAATATATCATTTCGTGTTCTTTTGCCGAAGTATAAGTATAATACGTATGCATTTCGTCATTTATGAATTGTAATAAAATGAGTGAATAGCGATTAACAATCAAACTATATTTATATTAGATATTAACTTATGATAATGTAAGGGATAAAATTAATGGTTCTCTAATAAGAATGTATTTTATTTTGGTTCATACAAAACAAGAATAACCTTTATTTTGCTTGTCGTGATTAGAGAAATGAACAAAGTTAGAATAATTATTTATTAAATATTCAAAATGTTTATGTAATTCTTATGTTTGCCTTTATATATTTATTAAAGACATAAGAGGTTTATATGGAGTAATGTTGAGAGTCCATACTAGTGACACCCTCGTTGATAATATTATTTTCTTTCTTTGTGTACGTCATGAAAGAGCAATCCCTTTATTCAAATAAGCCAACCATAGATATATAAGATATAGTGAGCTGATTCCCCAATTGCAGATAAGCAGCGTTCTGTTGTTTCTGTGTGTTCTAAATAAACAAAGTAATTTGTACTACGTCATCGTAAGCTGATCATAGAGATAGATTCTATCTCTATGATAACTTACGATGACGTAGTATAAATTACTTTGCTTATAGTGGACACAATAATACAGCTAAACAATGTTTCCCTGCTATTGAAGGTAATCAGCTTTCTACATCTTTATATCTCTATGAAATAAACTGACATTCATGACGTTGTTTCTATACAATCAAAAAGCGGGAAGTTTCTTGATTTTATTTTCAACGATCTGGTCTTGCATCGCAATATCTCTAAAATCCACGGATTTCTGAGTTCTTTCTCCTTTTTTTTGTCTTGCAAATCAATCCAAGAATGGGGGGTCAGGTCAGCAAGCTTATTCCCGGAGAGACCATTCTGGGATCATCGCCAAGCGGATCAGATGAAAACAAGGATCCCTACTCTCCAGTCTCAACATCCTCTTCTTCACCAGACAAAGAAATCATGGATGAAAATGATACACCGATTCGAAACCCTCGGCTCAAGGGTAAGACTACGGGCATTGGGATCTCTCTCTCTCTCTCTCTCACACACACACTGATTCAATGATATTCTTGATTTCCAGCCTTGAATTCTGATCCTCGCTCCCCAAGCGGTCTTCCCCGGACTCCCATTCTCGTGGAAGAAGACCCCAATTCTCTCTCCTCCCCAATAGACCTATTCAGCGACTCGCTCATGCACGCCTCATCACCCCGTGGAGGCATCCTGTCGATCACCGCTTCTCATCGAAAATGAGGACGCAGAAACGGAAGTCAAAAAGAGAATCCCTAAGAATCTCAATGAGAGCCTTGATGAATCCGTCGTCATTTAAGGATTGGCACGACTCAATCAGAACAACAATATATATTCATGTGATGAGACTTTTTGACAAATTTTTATTAAGGATACTGCTGCTACTATTTTAATGTGTAGAAAGACGTATATACAATTATAAATATATATTTTTTAAATTTGTATGAATACAAATATCATTGATCATTTAGTTATTGCGTTTGATTATCTTTGTTGGGACTGGTTCGTGGTTGAACTCATAAATAGATAGCATACTTACTTCAAACACAAAGAGGAAGACTTCAAAGGGATTTTTATATCTCGGGCCCATTTTTTCTGTAAACCAACCAAAATATGAGTTGCGTTGATATGTACATAAAAACCCAAGTATTTAGTTAAGAAATAAGTGATTGATTTTTCATATCCAGAGATGCAATTCCAAGGCAGTGCATAGAACCAATATAGGGGGGGGGAATGAAGGATTGACAGCTCTTGTGAATGCTTCTTCAAATGTACATTTAATTGTGACATAATGGAATAATTCCGGGTTATCAACAAACTGAGATCATCTCCTCGGATACATGATGATGGAGGACATAATGACAGGTCCTATGTTTTTGTCACGCTCTCATCCAGAGAGTAAGATCTATTTAGCTAAAAAAGGTAGATAAATAAAATAATATTTAATGATGACATGTTTAGGACATCAATGAATATTAATTTTTTGCAATTATTAAATACAACGCTATTTCTTAACATTTGTATACGTTTTTTCTGCTTTTCGTAACTACATGGACCTTTTCATACTTTGATTGATACGATGAATGATAACGAGTAAGGAAGAAAGAAAGGCAAATAATGCAGTTTGACAAAGCAAATCATCAACATCACACTATCACTCTTGAGGTCGTTGGAGGGGATGACCAGCGCCCTCTCATAGTCATCAGCTAGAAGGGCGAAATAGTCCAAAATCTAGTCTAAAAAATATATTCAGTTGCTCCTTTTCTTTCCCTGCGTAAAACGTCATCAATCAGTCATCATTTACATACACAAGAAGGGAAACTCACTTAGTATCAATAAACAAAGAGAAATAATGTTTCCTTATTACTTATGAATCGAGTCATTAAGTATCGTGAAGTTATTCTGCCCTATGTGAGTCCATAACAATGTCGACGAGGATGAGATGTTGGGCAACGGACATGCCCGAGAGCCAAAATCACACCTCAAAGAACATATACCATGGATGGAGCTACTCATCCCTCCTGGACCTTACTTATCGTGTGTAGGACACCCTTCTTCCCTCCCGCGTGTGGGGGATCCATTGGTCATTCTCTTCTTTAATTAACCTGGAAGACCTCTGGAGTCCCCTCCAGGATTTCCCTTTCCCCGATGGATTCCCTGCCGTCACGTGATTGTGGACAGACGGGACGAGCAACACCTCTTTCTCTACGAAGGATCCTTGGCAGTGGCGTTACTGATAATCCTGGAGCCCTCCTGCAAGGAGGAAAGTTAGGGTCCTTTCGTCACAGTGATGAGGCCCCTCTCTGCTAGGGGCCTCTCGCATTGCATCACTTGCTTAGACTACAGAACGCCCCTGATCCAATGATTCTGATCATATCTGTTTGAGACACCATGGAACGCTTCTTCAACTTTAATACTTCTTGCAGGCCCGAGGTCCACTTCATGATGATAATTATACGTGGGAGGAAGCAACTATGCTGGCTGAGGACCGACGTTGATATAATCGTTCTTGTTGGAACCTAACTCTCCCTGGACGACATGATCACAATGACTTATCTCTCCGCCGACAGATGCCCTCTTCGATAGAAATAAACTATAACTGAGACAGTCCCGCTGCTGGCAGATCTTCCCATCATAAAATTTAAGTTATTTGACGCAGCAATAGTTTCTTAAAGATTACATATACTTATTTATCTTGCGTCAGGACAATAACATTCCACATTCAAAGTATATTTTTTATTTCATAAATTATCAATTAAATGAATACTACTATACCAACTAATAAATAATGTACATATTAAGATTAACATCATCATATTACTTTTAGTTAATATTATCAATATATAAATAATATCAAGGGTAACGTAACAAGAAGGATTTGTCAAATTGTCTATATGCAAGGGAAGTGTTTTTTTTAATGGAAGAAAAATATTTTTGTGTAGAAGTAATTTATCAATAAATAATACAACAAAAGCCTGCTTTGGAATCTGAACAACTGTTTGGCACTGCAACAGTAACCCTGGCACATTAAGGCCTAACTATCCTCATTTTTCCTCGAAACAGCCTCGCTATGCTCATATTTTATTCTTGAAACGGCTTCACTATGCTCTTTTTTTAAAACAGCCTCCAAGTAAAGTGACGTCATAGGTGATCAATGACGTTACAATGAAGCAGTGCCGTAACCAGAAAAAAATAAGTAGGTGGGCATTTTATTTTAAAAGGGGGCATTTTAATAATAGTGGTAAAGTAGTATATTACGGTTCAATCTGGACTGGGGGAGGGGGCATTGCCCCCTAATGCCCCCCGTGGTTATGGCACTGCAATGAAAAATACAACCCGCACAGGAGATTTGCAGCACGCTCTTACTTTGATTTCAACAGCTAGTTTTTTAAAATATTTTTTGTATGTCAACTGCTAAGATAATACCATACTTCAAAGAATATTCTTCAGCAGTACAGTATAGTAAAATTGTCGAGAATGCCTCTTTGCGCCGCATTTAATTGCAAATATAAGTCCGAGGTTACCAGAAAACATTAGTTTCCCAAGGATGAATCGCTTGCACGGTAAATTTATCATTATTTTTCATCTTCTATTTCATTGTCCTATATTATACTTATATTTTCTCATTATTTTATTAGAGAGTAGGTACGGAACATGGGCAAGGCAAACTTTCGACATAATAAAGCATCTGTGTTATGTTCGAATCATTTTGAAACACAATGTTACAATATATCTTCCGATTCAAAAGCGCCTTCACCTTAAAAAGATCACTTTCTACAATATTCCAGGAATTTCCGGATCATACAAGGAAATATATACAGCGACAGAGTTCCAAACGTCCTCCATCCAAATAAAGATAATATTTTGAACCAATACTAAAATAAATTTATTCAGAAGTTTTTTTTTTTAATCGATCTTATTTAAGATGAAATTGAATTTCTATCGATCTTATTTAAAACTCCAGTTTATTAAATTAGGTTTGGTGATTTGGCAAAATATGTTGCGAAACTTTCAGTTTATGGTGCAAAAATGTTAGAAAAAACTTAAATCCTTCTCTAACATGATAAACTTTTAGATTTGGATGAATGGGAAAAAAGAATGGCTGAAAGAAAATCTAAGAGGGAAAAGGAGGAACATAAAAAACAAGAATTGCAGCAAAATAGTCGAAAGATATCTCCTTAGATCATAATTCTTTTGATGACGTGGATATCTCAAAAGAACATACTCGAAAAGTCGACGAAAAGAGTGGAGTATCTGGAAAAAAAGCTTAAGATCGAAAAAGTCAGATATAATAGAACAGAAAGTAAGTCAGTTGTTTTGTATCATTAATAGCTTTTAAAACTCATGTCAGAAAATATAAAAATATGAAATATATATGAACATCCATTAAACCACCAGTTTTTTGTGGTAGTTTTATATAATAACAGATAAAAAAGAATAATACAAAAAAAGATAATCATTCCAATAAAATATAGGGATAATTTTGAATAAATAAAAAAAACTTCATAGAACGACTAATAAGAAAATTAAAGAAAAAGACTATGTAAAATCAACCTTTTTAACTTCAGAAATTAGCTCATTGACAT
>CP045898.1:12494939-12518001 GCA_013387185.1 Caligus rogercresseyi | reverse complement strand
ATTGGTAGTACAAGAAGGTATTTTCAAAATACTCAATGTTCAATTTTAATAAGTAGAGAGTTATATGTACATATATAAAAAACATATCTCGCGTACTAAATGACGCATATAATGGATTATAAATGCGTCAGAGACAAAGTAAAATTTTGAGTGGATACCTTGACGCAAATCTAAGAAACACATTATTATTTTTTTTTCATAATCGATTTCTTAAAGGTCAATACAGGCTCTGAATCATATGATGTAAACTCAGATTGTACGAATTCTGAATTGATAGAATGCAACCAAGGTCATTTTTGGATTTATCATTCAAAGGTTTACTAAACTTAAAAATACTATTTTACTCTGAAGCGAACAAGTCATCTTCTACAGGCGAGTGAAGTTAATTGATACAAAAAAGCTATGAAATATGCTATCATTACACACTCCATTTTTTTCTTTGTTTTTACTGAAAACTTTATTTTATTAAAAAACATCAAAATACGTCTGGTAGTAAATTAGATTTCCTTTAAATCAATAATTATTATTGAAGTCTGTAACGTCCACCATTTTGAAGAAATTTGCAGAAAACTAATTTTTTACTAAATTTTTAAACTTTGACCTCGTTGCGCGACCTCGTAATGTTGATCGATTTTGTTCAAACTTTGTATATCGTCTTCTTTTATCACCAAGAAACAGAAAATCCACAATGTTGCTAACATTTCAAACATTTGAAAAATAATAACAGCCCTAATATATATGTATATATATATAAATGTATTCAGATATATAATACGAATCAATAGATTTAATAATGACAATTAAATATTACAGTTTTCAAATTCCGGTTTTTTTTTTTTTTCAAAAAGTTGTAAATACAATGAAATAAAAAGAATAACTTTCAACATGCTCTTTTATAGATACATATGCTTTTGAGGGACCCACTCTTTACCAAATTTTGATTTATAAATTTGGATATCGTTGTAATTGTTTGTTGTAAAGAAGGATAAATAAATGCTTTAGTATTGGGTTTTTGCCTATATGGTTCGACAGAATTGCATTCGATTGGATATAATAAGCATACTAGCATTATAATTAATCTATCGAACCTAAGATTTTATCAATGAGGTAACAAAAATGACAGAAATGACATTATAATTTAATTGCGCAATCGATACGTTAAATGGGATGGAACATGTGTGTCCACACGAAATACATTTCTCTAAGCATAACACCAAAATGTCTTTTGATAACTTTTTCCTTATTTTAATTACACATAGAAATGGTTGACATACTGTGAATTCCTATACATGATGATGATTCTAACAATATAATCATATAAACAAAGACGAAAGATCATTTAAAATGTATTTTTATTACAGGTCACAGAATATCTCCAACGTCAATTTATAGAACTGTTTCAACGATCGTAGATGAGTATCTAAATAGTTTAACTTTGTAATACATTCAAAATGATTGTGCATACCTGACATCCAGGACTAGGTTGGTAGATTTATAAAGGGTAATTGAGATTAACTTGTCTTTAGTTGACATTATAACCATTTCACGTAAAAATAATTCTGTTTTTAATTTATAAGTTGGAGTTATTTTTTTCCCCATTTTTTTTTTTTTTTTTTGTTTATGATAGTCCTGCTTTAATAAGTGTATGATGAGTATCATATAATATGAATGTATGAATATAAATTTAGTTCAGACCGGCATGTTTGTTTGTATTATTTTTATTAAATGAAAAACAAAAATTTACATTTTAATTCAAAATACTGGTCTAAGGTACTCTTTATTCGACACATGACTGTCCAAGTTTGAGATCGAAAGTATCGTCCTCCTGGGTGAGGATAAAGATATTTTAGGCTCATTATATCCTTAAAACACAAGTTTTTCAACAAATTCATTGATCGGGCAACGGATCCATTCAGCATTATTCTATGAATGGCAAACAAAAAAACCTAAATGACAGTACCAGAGGAAGAGTTTGTACGTCTTAATATTGTTGGGATAGAGGAAAGAATAGAATTGCTCAAGCTCATCTTAAGATTTAATTCCAATATTCGGACGACATCCCCAAGACCAATTTAGAAACGTCTGACGAAACTGGGTTGGGGCAAAAAAAAACTTTCCATAGTGTTCCAAAAAAAACGTTCACATTTATGATTTATTCACTTCTTAAAAAACTTAAATTAATAAACTAGTTATAATATTTTATTCATTAGAGTATTCATTTGAGAGAAGTATGCAGTTAATTCAAGTGTTTGAAGAGCGTTTTATATTAGAGTTTTTTTCTTTTATACAAGTGTCCTATTGTTTGGCAATTACTTTTTTCATAAAAAATTCATCCATAATGTTTATTCTATATTTTACCTGCTTTTACAGTAAGTTATAATTTAAACTTTATATATATATTATTTCTTTGTCTATACGTTAGCCAACCACGATAAGACTAACTTTCAGGACCATCAATCTTTCACGTTCATCCCATCGGTCACAGATTGTTGGTAATTCCGTCCAACGCCTCTGAGAAAAGTGAAGTAGTCAGCTCTACAATACTTTGATCCCATACTAGATATTTATTTTTGTTCCTGGTTGTTGTTTTGATTTCCGGCAAAGTATATACAAATAAATATGTATATAGATTATTGAGTATCAAGGAGACAAAGTAAATATATCGAACCTGTGAGACCAACAACAATTAATATTTACCTCCGCCGAAGGAGTATTGTTTTCACTGTTGTTGGTTTGTTGGTTTGTCAGCAGGATAACTCAAAAATACTGACGGATTCGGATTAAATTTTGCAGAGTTGTTAGAAGTGCCAAAGGAACAAGTGATTAAATTTAGCATCTCTGAGTGCAGAATTAAGATGCAAATGAGCTAAATACTAATAAATATTTCAAGTTAGCCTACTCTGTCAATAGATGTCGCTGTGCTGTGAAATCGGGTGCCGGGAGCGTCTTCCTCTCGGAATTTCCGTTGAGGGGAACCCTCCCCCGTCCTCTACTCTCCCCAGTCGTGAAAAATTCGCCTCGGAAGGCTCATAAGAACCCCGAGACGGCGGAGGTTTGCACTCTCTGAGTGTATATATGCCTCTAGTATTGATTACATTTCATGACTATTTAATATACGTTATTTTTTAACAAATGAAAATACTTTGATTTTATTAAATATAGAATAAATTATTTTGCTTTCTTTTTAAAGGTACCACAATTCTCACAGAAGATGCAATTTGTTTGAAAAATGATTGTGCACGAATTTTTTGGGCACCCATTTCCTTTCACAACAAATCACAGATTTAGCGGAAAATGCATCATATTTATATAAAAATAAAATAACCAACGTAGAGTATTTTCATTAATTTGATATATATATTGTAATCACAAAAATAAAAAGTTTTTATTTCAGGGCTTTAAATAACTGTTTGTAACTTTATCTCGTATATGAAAACGAATAATTGACGAAAGATACAACAAGAAATATACCACACAGAAAATTGTATGGCTATAAAGTAATTGTAGCGATTACAGAGAATGGCTTCGAAAATCCTATTTTAAGATCCACACGTCCTTCAATTTAAGTAATTGTTTATGACTTGCGTTTTCCATGTTTGTAGTTTTTCTTAAACGTAAGCTTCACTTTATAAGCCCCCTTTTGTTCATTTAATGGAGTTATCACGGGAATCTATTGTATGTACATATGTATAGGGGGCACTAAAGAAAAAAAACGCAGTACACATTAATCATTTATATATTAAAATATTTATGCATTAAAAGAGTCTTCCCAACACAAATATAGCTATTGAGTTAATAATTTGTTGTATGAAAGTGCTAAAGCTTTTTTAAAATATATTTCATATTCGACTATATATGTATATATATATATATATATATATATATATATATATCGGTGTGTATTTAGCGTTACTTGATAAAAACATGCCAACCCCATGACGGATTTATTGTTTTTTATCATTCCCGCCACACTTAATAGTGCGATCATAAATTGTAGATTTTTTGCGTATATGATTTACTGTAATTACATCCAAGTTGATATTAGAAAGGATTAAAGCATTAAATTAGTAATCCAACCTTAGAAAAAAATAATGCAAGACTTAACTGTCTTGTAATGAAAAGAAAAAGAAACGAATCGCTTAGTTTTGAGAATGAAAATCATGGTATTCCTATATTTCTGCGCAAGGGGTGATGAAGAAAATCCTCAAGTCATGGAAGGAATCTTTTTCCCCCACAAGCCTTCGTCATGCGCCTGCTACCATTTCCAATTGGTTGTTGTTGTTGTTATTGTTATTTTCCTAAGCCTTTATAAAAAGAACGCCAAGGGATGCTCCATAATATAATTTCCCTCAGAGACTTGGAGGGTCATCATGAGGTCGTTTATGCTCTGGTGTTGTTGAGTATAAGTGCGTTTCCCTGCAGGTCCGCCGAGCCCGGATTGGCCATTGAAAAGTGGCTAAAGGAAGTTGAGGAGATATCGTCCCCAAGGGAGTACGATACTCCAGATCCAATGTAAGAATACTTAAACTATACAAGACGATATTTTACAGGAGCTATATATACTTTAAATATGCTTGCTTAGTTCTTTGTAGGTTGGCAAGAACTCCTTCACATATCGTAAAAAGATTAATATTTACTTAAAAAATACATTTTATCAATATATTAATATATTTTTGACTATTTGGTCTGATAGAATGGCAGTGTCCTTGTGGACAATTATGTTTAAAATCACTCAATGTAATCCTTTGAGTCAAAGTTGTAAGTCAATACAATATACCATGATGGTTTTCAAAACATAGTTTATCTTAAAAGCTTAAATTGATATGAGATCATTGCTATATGATACCAACAAAAGACTCAGAGTGACTTCATTACCAGTCATGTTAATGGAACTAACAATATTTACGTTTGTATTTAAGCATGCTTTTAGACCCCGAAGTTCAAAAGAATTGCATGTTTATGAATTACAATAGAAATTTACTTTTAAAATATTGAACCTCATCTTGTATGAAGATATTATTTATCAAAAAATGATTCATTACATTCTGAGTTACTTAAAGCAATTTTAATTGTAGATTATTCCAAAGGTTTATTGAAATACAAGGTATCTTCATATTGCCAACCCAGCTGACTTTCGTTTGTCGGTGTGACGTCATTAAAACTTCCGGCAATCAACAAGAATGACATTCAAAACAAAACATAAATAAACCCACCATCTCCCTTGAATTTTACAATATATTTTTGATGCCGTCACAAAAATAGTAATAAGATTGATGGTCTTTTATATTTATGAAACATGCAATACGTTTTTATTATTTATAAATTGGTTATTTCTTGTGTTTATGGATAATTAATGGTCAAACATATTATCATTGGTCAAAAGATTGAGTGTGACACTCAAAAAAATAGAAAGGAGGAAACGTCATCAATTTTGGAAAATACACTAAATTCATTTATATTTTATTGTTAACAAGCGGATGTTCCCCGTCGCTGCCCGAGATT
Source organism: Caligus rogercresseyi (assembly GCA_013387185.1). Lineage (NCBI taxonomy): Eukaryota > Metazoa > Arthropoda > Copepoda > Siphonostomatoida > Caligidae > Caligus > Caligus rogercresseyi. The sequence continues at coordinate 12,512,499 of CP045898.1, read as the reverse complement.
TTCCTTTGGAATAGAAAAAAATCATATGAATAATTCTTGTGATATCATCGTATATTATTTTCCGTTTTAAAAGTAGTAGCTTAAAGAGTCGTTATGTCGTCGTCATTCACATTTCTTCCATTTTATTCCTTAATGTGTTTAATCTTCATCAAACGAAAGTATTTTCAAGCCATTTTCATAGAGAACATAGATGCTCAAGACATGTATGGAAGTGCTGAATATCAGAGTATTTGTATGGTCTCTTTGATGAGGGGAAAACAGCAAAAGAAAAAACTTAAGAGAGAGTGCGACATCATATCTTTATCAAGAAAAGTTGAGGGTGATGTGACATCACTCTCCATGATAAGGCATTATTAAAATATGATTAGTGCGAGGTGGAGTTATACAAAAGTTTGTTATTTTCCACAAACTTAAATTGATAGACAGGGCATAAATAACTTATTTTTAAGTAATCATATGGAAAGTGAACTTTCTAGTAAACACCTAGAAAATCAAAACACGTCTTATCACTTCAAAATCATCCACAGAAAATTTGATCAAAATCTAATCTGACAATTTAACAAATCGACAAAAAACGTTTGGCGAATAAAATAAACATGGCGATGCCGAATATCCGGGAATTTAGAAACCCACTAAAACACTCTCTGAGCTCTCAAAACCTTTCACTGAAAATTTCGTCAAAATCTAATGAATTGTTTTGGAGCTACATGAATATAATTATATATATTATATATATATATATATATATATACACCATTGTGCCATGATACCCTTCCTGATAGAAAGTGGATTATTTTACTATCTTAATGTTCAGGGTTTATAGTTTATGCTCATATTGTGAAGGAGAAGACATTTTATGTTATATTGTTATACATATATATATATATATTGCCATTTAGTTGGATAGCTATATCCGTGTGGATACAAATGTGCATTATAGCTTGAAAATAGTGGACTCTCTAACCTTGGATATTTAATGAAGTTAATCAAAATTATATTTCCTTCTCGGGAAGCTTCGGTGCATGTTCTCTGCATGATTGTTAAACATTTACTTATGCAATTCTTATATTTTAATGTCATAATACATAATCACAGCTATTTAATTATTAAATATATAAACACATCGTTTTCGCATAGCTTTTTTTATATAGACTTTGGAAGTCATTTTTTACCCAGGGCAAATTTGGTTTTCAGTTCTAAAGTATTCTAAACTTTTGTTATGAACTTTATTTAATAATTGAGTTTATAGCTACAAATAAATAAATATTATTCACCCAAAATATTACTTCGGGGAAGGTCAACCACAATTATAAAACAACAAAACAAACAAATATCAACGATAAAAAGACATAATTAGTAGTTTTCAAAAAACAATTTGCAACTACAAATGATACTTTATATATTTTTCTAAATATTACATCTAAAAAATGATTGCTATACGGACTCGATTAATACTGTTTGACTTCTTTTGCAACAAGGGCTCAGGAATTGTAAGATATGTTCGAACTATTCGGATCATTGACAATTCACCATATACTTTTAATTATTATTGTCGAAACCAATATGCAGATGTCTATAACCAAAATTTATATTCAGTGATGGAAATAACTGCATTGATTTGTGATGTTCTTAAGCAAAATATTTTCTTATTGTGAATGTTTCCGCTTAATATAAATGACCTCAATTATTTATTCATTCGTATTTTTGCTTGCCTGATATCGCTTTCAACTCTCTATATTATATATTTAATCCTTTAGTGAGAGCTCTTCATGCCTAAACAATACAGATTTGGTTGAACAGATCTCAGAGAATGGAATTCTGACCGGGATTTTTCGGAATGGGAGCGTGTTGCAGGTGAGGCTTTAGTGGGTATTTGATAAAATATATGTTTTTGATGTATGGTTTAAGGAAAAAACTTTTTTATGGTATAATACCAATCAGAACCTTGCCATTGTGGACTCAAGTATTGTTAATCTTGAGTCCATAATGGCATGACCAAAACGATTTCTTCATAAATACTATTTTGATATATTCTCACAAATAACAGCAAATATATTTTTCTTAAGCCATCAATGATTAAAAATAGATTGCCCTAATATGATTTCTCTAGAGTGATTTACTTAATATATTTTGGATATTATTTGTCTTATAGATATCTTCTTCTGAACAAGATATTATGAGTGCCTCAGGGAACGCTTCTCTAACCACAGGAGATTTTGAAATCCAAGGATACTTCTCCAGGGGTTGTTTTAAGGGATGGTTCGATTTTATCGAATCTACGACTGGACTTTGAGGGAGAGGAGCGCCGGCTGGAGTCAGCTCTCATTGGGATCACATATCTAAGCATGAGGGGAGTTCCTTATGCTGGACCAACTTGGAGTATCCTACGAGGAACCCTAGAGCCAAATATCTTTGGATACATGCTGCTAAAGGAGTCCCAACTTCCAAGACTGCCGAATTCGCATGCAGATTTTAAGGATATGTTTAGCGGGAAGAGGGTTTTGATGGTGTATCCGGACTATGAAACGCTATTACAAGGGGAATTTTCTGGAGGAGATTTAGTGGAAGGACGAACTGTAAGTTATATGATTTATTGATTCAATATACCTAGAGCTGGACTATAGATAAATAAATATATTGAGTGCTTGCCAAATAATAAAGAGGAGGGGGGAGTTGCAGCTGATGTTTTCATGGCGAGAGGATCAAAAGATGAAATATCTTGCATTACTTGTCACTATAGCATATTAAAATAATTAATAGTATTCATTCCCTTTGTTGTAAGAAGTATATTTTATTTATAACTTACAATTAAATTTGGGGAATTCAATTCATTGTTTTAACCCTCTTACATTCTTAATAAACATTTCAACTATGAATGCTTAGTTATTTCTTGCCTATGAAAAAGACATATTTATGCATATTTCTATGAACCGGACTCACGATACAATAAATAGTATATAAATAGAAGGAAGAAAGTAGACAATAAATTGAACGCCCTCTTGATGATATTTTGTTCAAGATAATAATATTATTTTATATCTTGATCAGAAGGGGAAATTACGGGGACTTTTAACAACTTTTTGAGAGATTCTCTTAAGCTTCTTAACAATAGTGAACGAATAAAATTATTATTTATTTATTTTGAATATACAGCTCTTTTATTTACCATATTTCTCCTTCATAATCGTAGAGATGCCTAATACAGTATCTACCAACAATATAAAGGTACCTAAATGCCTTATATAATATATGACGCAATATATGTAGGAGTAGATTTAGTGAAAGGACGACATTTAAGTTTATAATAGTATTTATAAATCGAATATACCAAGGTTCCACTAAAAGTGTGACTATAGAGTTGCAGTACAGTGTGTCCCAGCGAATCGTGAACGATACTTTGAAATATTTCCTTGGCTTACTATATATTTTTCTGGTGTTCTCTTTTCAATATCAACTAGACAATCAACGAAAACAAACAACTTTTGTTAATCAAATTTTGTCGTTGGAGCAAATATAATCGAGATGGAAGCCAAGAGAAATCACGTGTCAGCGTTTCTCACGCGGGAATAGTTACATCGAGATCTTCCGCATCGTCCCCTGTTCCAAAGGCCAAATTTAAAGGTTAAACCCTCAAAGAAAATACTAACAGTCTTAAGAAGAAGCCAGCAAGTGATGAGCATAAGAGGAAGAAGACAACAGACTTCCTGACCAACATCTCTGTGGCCATTGAGAACTTGCCCTCAACCAGCATCAGGGCCTTTATCAAAGAGTTTAATGTGGGGAAAAGCACCACAAAGAGGGGTTGATGACTTGAGGATTACATCCTACGTTTGAAGATACCGCCAACTCCTGACAAAGGTCAACATGGAGTCCAGGTTAATTAAAGGCAAGAAGTTCCTTAACTGAATGAAGAGCCACCCGTCCATTATCCGGATCTTCTCTTACAAGAAACTATTCACAGTGGACCAAACCAGGAATGCTAGAAATGACCGTTTCTTGGTCTTCTGTGCTGAGGCCTATTGATGGCCCAAAACATTCAGCCTCTGAAATGATGCTCGTTGCAGCCGATGGGAGAAAAATGCCACCCTATGGGTTCCCAAAGACTCTCAAGATCGGTGCAGATGTGTACCTGGAAGTCATGGAGACAGTGGTCTGGCCTGGCTGAAGGCAAACTACCTCAAGACAATCCTGTCTTCCAACAAGACTCCGCCCATGGTCAAAAGGCCAAAATAATTCAAAAGTGGTGCAAGGACAATTAGGCGAATTTTTAGCCTTGGTCAATGTGGCCTCCATCCTCACGAGACTGCATTCCTTTTGACTATGAGATATGACACGCCATGGCGAGGAAGCCTGTGCCACCCCTCATGCAAATGTGGATGCCTTAGAGGACGCTGTGGAGAAGGATTGGGCTGACATGTCAAAAGACTTCTTAGTGAGGACTTGTAAGGCCTTCAGACCTAGGATCAAGGCCATGATTGATTATGAGTAGGCCCACTTTTAGGTTTAGTTGCTTATTTATTGCATAATAAATACATGAGTTTCATTTTCCTACTACTTTTACCTTTTGAGAACCTTGATAGAATTCGTTCACGATTCTCTTGGACATACAGTAGTTATACATATGAGATCGAAACATAGGAAGGCCTATTCTTAAAAAAACCCGTTTCAAACTTTTTAGATAGCAAATATGATAATTATAAGCCTCGGAATTCCATTCATTATTATTTTGAAGCGCTTCTTTATATTGTAATTTTATTTTAAACACCACCCCAAACAGTAATATTTTATGTTTGCCAATATTCCTCTCCTACCGAATAATGTTAAATATAAGAAATAATATTTAATACATAACACTATGTAACAGGATTTTGCCCCTGGGCTGAAATTTCTATATTGAGTCCCATTTTTTTACGTAGATTCCAAAAATGCCACTCAAAATATCGTCCGAAAAAAGGTTTGGACGTTATGGTCTTTTTTGAAATCAGGATTTTCATCATTTTAATGGTTCAGGCAGAGTTATATTTGTGGAAAGTAAGAATAACCACAAATGTCAGAAGTATTTATTTTCTACTATATCTGAGAATTTCAAATCCGATCATATTAAGTAACTACTTTTAGGTAATTATTGAGGTTACATTTAATTTCAATGTGATTTGTTACGAAGAAAAAAACAGGTTTGCCTTTTTATTTACATATAATTATTTACAAGTGCCAAAAATAATTTTATTTTTAGAGAGTTACTGTTATTTGGAAAATAGCATTCCAATATTGTTATCAAATTATTTAAGGAACTTGCAAATAAAAAGGCAAACCTGTTTTTTTTCTTTGTAACAAATCACAATAATATTAAATGCAACCTCAATAATCACCTAAAAGTAGTTACTTAATATGATCAATACTTCGTCCTCCTATTTGATCTTTTCTTTACGTTCATGCCAGATATCGAAATTATAAAAACTGTTCTGAAATGCATTGACATATACCAAAAATATATTACATATTGATTATAGTCAATAGACTCGAAACAAAAAAAATATAGCCGCTTAAATAGAACACTAAAATATGGTCAATCTTTTGAAATATAAAGCCGATTTTTTCGAATAGTACGAAGATATATAAATTATAAAAACGGATTTGAAATGCTCAGATATAGTAGAAAAATAAATACTTCTGACATTTGTGGTTATTCTTACTTTCCATAAATATAACTGTGCCTGAATCATTAGAAATGATGAAAATCCTGATTTTCAAAAAAGGCCATAAAGTCCAAACCTTTTTTCAGACGATATTTTGAGTGGCATTTTTGGAATCTACGTAAAAATGGGACTCAATTTAGAAATTTCAGCCCATGGGCAAACAAAGAACTTAATTTTGTTACATAGTGTAATCTATTCGTCAAATTTAAATTATTTTGGCTGGACTTGGTCAACAAACAGAGGCATATTACTATCTATTTTTGCTCTTGGTTATTTACGTACCGTTAGTTGGATCAAAGGACTATAAGTCGAACTTTCCCTGATTAAATTCAATATTTTACTGCAGTATTTGTATGTTACATAATTTACTTCCAATGTCCACAATAATGTCCACAGGTAAAAAAGGATTTATGGTAGAAGGGGATTCTTTTAGAGAGTTGGAATAAATAATGATAATAATACAGCAATAAGAAGGTGACGCTTTGATTTTTCAGGTGAAACTACGAGGTGCTTCGCAGAATAAACATGGAATAATGGATACCGTTATCTCAGAGCCCTTTGGAGACCTGTATAAACGTGATGAGGCCTCAAAAGAACAGTTTTCCATTCAACCCTTCCTAAAAGGTATGCTACTGCATTGGCTAGATGACAGGTTACCAATATATATATATATATATATATATATATATATATATATATATATATATATATATATATATATATATATATATATATATATATATATATACATATATATATATAACGATAGTTGAAACAGGGAAAAAAACTGACTCATTACCGTTGCTTTTTTCAAGCATATAATATTACGAAGTGAGTTCATATCAAACTTTAAGTATCAATACCAAAATCTATGTATGACAAAAAATCAGCAGGCAGCGAAAAGAGACAGTTTTTTATGAATTTAAAAAACTGTAGCCACTGCTATCATAAGCGATGCCAAATTTTAAAACGTACTATATGGCTGACCAATTGGACAATTGTTCAAATGGCAGTATTAGGTTTATGGTACTTGGGGATTTAATAGCTTATTTGATAAGTCATTTTTTTGTCTATATGGTTCGATAGAATTGCATCCGACAGGATATAAATAAGCATTTTAGCATTAAAATTAATCACTCGAACCTAGGATCTTATCAATGAGGTAGACCAAAATGACCATCCCCTCTCGGGATTCGAACCTGCGCCCCCAACATCGAGAGTTGAACACGCCTTAACACATCTATCGGACTCCCTACTTTTTTTGCCTATATGATTCGATAGAAGTGCATCCGACAGGATATAAATAAGCATTATAGCATTAAAATAATTTTGCAAATTCAGTCATTAATTAATTCGATATATTTTGGTCCTTTGATTTTTGTTCCTTAAGAAGCAACTAATAGCTTTTCTCTTTCTATATTTTCGAAATATAATAGGATTCATATTCCATATGATATGTACAATTTATTTCGGGCTGGTTTTATAGAGAAAGTTTTTTAATTTCTTTTTAGACCCCTATGAGGCAAAGACCTTGGATATTCTTCCCTCCAGGATAGCCAGCGCTGGAGACGGTGTCTTTACAAAGCGGTCCATAAGAAATGGAACTACTATGGGTTTTTTCAAGGGCTTCCACCTGAGGGAAAAGGACATTGAGCCCCTGAGCATGTGGAATGTTCTCACGCTCTCCACACAGAAGTCAAAGTTCCTCATTCAGTACGGAGAACATGATGGGTACCTGGATGTTCCTCCAGAATCCGGAGAAGTGAATCAGTATAATGTAAGGAAACAACGGTGATGGATTAAATAATCGGCAAGGGATTATTTTATACCCGAGCTGAAATAGATAGAGAAAAACAGCTGTCGATTAGAAAATATAGAGACATCTTTCTTGTAACTCTCTAGTATTTATTTGATTATAGTATCAAATGAATCACAAACGTCTCCCTTTTTTATATTATTAATAAACTGATGGTTATATTAAACTGTTTAAGTTCTTCTACTCTGGAGCAGGAACTTTAATATGGAGTTCCCTTCTGTGTTCGGAGTTACTTTTTATTCCACAGGACTCGTGGACGAAAGGAACAAACCTCTCCCTTTTTTAAATTACTAATATCATATGTAAAGAAATCAACAAAAAAAGCTTTTGTCATTTATATTATTGCGTTATAATAAACAACTTGAGTTCTTCTATTCTTCATATCATGGTTCCTCCTAAAGAATAGAAGAACTTAAGATGTTTATTATAACACAAAAATATTAATAATAGCAACAGCAATTAATAATAGAAAAAAGGGAGAGGTTTGTGATTAATTTGATACTATAATCAAAGAAATGCAAGAGAGATAAAGAAAGATATCTCTATGTTTTCTAATCGACAGCTGTATTTCTTTTTCTATGTCAGGTCGGGGTTAAAGTAATCCCTTGCCAGATAATCACCATGAAGCTATTATGATCAATAATTATTTTTCTTTAGGCCACGACAGCACACAAAGTAAACCACTCTAGAAAGCCAAATGCAGGATACTACGACTGCAATCACCCGAGATTCGGGGAAATCCTATGTCTACAAGCATCTGAAGTGAGTACCATACTATAAATATGTTTTTGAAAAATATAATTGTATCCAAGGAACTCTCAAAGTAAGGTCTATAGGGTTAAATAATGAACATCATATTATAAAATCCTTACATTTTTCTTTCAAAACGAAGAGAGGAATTAATTGCAATATTATCTTAAAAATCATACGACCCCTAACTCAAATTCTAATACGTATTAATACAATGATTATTTCATTCAATGCATACTTAAATGAACGATCTTTTCTTTTTCCTTTACAATCTGATAGGCTATACATTTGACAGCTGCAAATGGGTCCCAAGAAAATAATCATTTTGGTATAAAATACTTCAAATATCGTAGATACTCTAGATATCGTATCAAGAGTATGCACTGTAGTAATAAGCCAGTTGTAAATGTCGGATGTATAGCTGGAACGATGTATAAGACTACAAAAGCTCTAAATAATGTATACGGAATATCAAAAATGGATTCTTAAGATCTTAACCTATGATAAGGGTTGGGAACCCCCTGTGAAAAGAAGCGCGCCCGCAAATGCAGCTAAAAGTATCTGGTCCCCTGTTTTCTTTCGGATATAAACATAAACAAAACTCTATGAAAGCATACTCCGGACGATGTTGTTTAAATTCGGACATGATTAAGCAAACTTTTGTCCATAAAGGACGAGACGGGCATGTATAACAACATAAACGGCAATATATCAGCCAACAATTAATGTCAACCTTCCACACATCAGTGCCTCCATTAGTAGAGATCCAAGAAGAAATATACTTTTTTCTTCGGCATGATGAGGGTGAAAGAATTGAAGAAGTGAGTTGTTTATGTCGACGTTCATTATGATAATGAGAAGGAGTCGTCTAGTATCTGCAAGTAGTGTTGTGTCGGTTCCTATTTAGGACCGAGGACTGCAGTCCGGTCCGGTCAAGTCCAGTCCGGTCTTCTTGTCGGTCCTTAAGAAAGGAAGAATGTTTCTTTTTGACGTCATAACCTACGTCATGTTGTCAAAATCTCATGCTTTTTATGAGAAAAGTAACATCGTCAATGAGCTGATGACAAGTATAACATTTTTTACTTATGTTATTAAATATTGATTGTTATTTTAAAAAAATGGTCGAGGTTTGATGACAGTACCTAAAAATTAGCCTTTAGCGGTTTAAATCATAGGGTTGGGCATGACTTATTTTTACAGAATCATTTAAGGAGTAATGACCGACGATGAGTATACTGAAAAACCTATATAGTGAGAGGAAAAATGTTTCCAAATTGTCCAATATAAATATTATTAAAGCCCTTTTGGTTGCTATTAAGTTAACGCCAATTTATAACAGAATATACATATAATATTAGCAGTTAGAACGTATTAAATAAGTATTCTTTCAACATTTTATGGAAAATTAAAGGATTGCCAAGAGACTATCCCAAGGACCGTCGGTCCTATGGACCGATAGGACCGATCCTAAGACTGGACCGGACCGAATAAATTGGGACCAGCATAACACTAGTTGTAACCACTTTTAACTACAAAGGAAATACATGTTGACCTATAAATTCAAATTTTTAAACTCAAATTTATAGAACTCTGTCCATACTCTCCTTAATCTAAGCAATTGTTAAATAGGAAACATCTTCAATCAGTTTATGTTTATATAAAACTACAATTTCAAAAAAAAAAACGATTCCCATAATTATAGTTGAAATATGTAAATGATAGGGAATATTGAACTACATTAGTTTTACTTTAGAGGAAAAGAGTGTGAAAGAACTCAATGTTATTTGATTTCATGCAACTGGACACACCCACAAGGGGTAAAATTGAGCCAATCAAAATGTGATTTAATGAGACAATCAAAGTGCAATGGCCCTCTTTAGGTTCTATCATCAATTCAATGGGTTTATTGGTGGGGCATTTCCTTCAAATGAGGGAGAAGTGCAATTCAATTTAGAAGGTTTGTATGCGGGAATTAAGTATGTTTTTTCGGTATGAATGTTACAAATACAGTTCAGTATTGGGTTACTTGCCAGGCAAAAGTAAAGGGAATATTTTTTTGGGGATATTTTTAAAGATAAAGATCCCACAATTAAAGGATGCGTGAATTCTTTAATATAGAAATTATAAAGTTACGGAATATGTTTAGCAAGAATAAGAAATATACATAAAGAAAGAAAGAAAAGAAAGAAAGAAAGAAAGAAAGAAAGAAAGAAAGAAAGAAAGAGAGAGCGATAGGATTATTTACGCCGACCTGACCAATAATAATATTATTATCTAGGTCGGTGATTACTTAGGAATGATAGTTGTTTTGAGACAAGATATCGAAATCTATTCAAACTGACTCAATCTATTCGAATATAAGATTGACTTCAGTATTTGATTATATTAACCTACTTTATATTAATTGAAGTTGAACTATAATTATATTATTATCCCAGGGATCACTCATATAGAGTGATCCTTGTACAACGAAAGACATATCTTATGAAAAAGATAGTAAATTCAATAGATCTTGAAATAAAGATCAAATTACAATAAACTAACAAAGATCCTGAAATAATTCCTTCAACGATGAAGTACAAGGCTTAATAATTATTTTATTAGAGCTGAGAGGTTCCAATTCAAAAGTGAATCAGAAACCTAAAGAAGCACAAAAATGGTTGACAACTTCTGATATTTAACGGATTTTATAGGATTACCCTGGCCTCATAAAGACTCCAGAATCCTTTTAAATAGAATTTTACACGTTTTCATGAATTGACGGGTATTTGACATAGTAAAAAGCATTGATTAACCTAAGAAAAAAAAGTGAAAATCAGATAACAAATAATAGGTTGGAAGAATTATATATATTTTTAATTTTCAATATCAATTGAGTATTGTATTCACAAACATGGTCACTCTACTAAGTATGGTTCAAAGATATAATTTGTCAAAAAAATGGTTCAAATGAAAAAGGACCCTGAAATTTGTAGTTCGGAATTAAAACAATCGGTTTTATAGCCCCGCTTTGCATTTTTAAAGAAAAAGTTTTCATTCGTAATTTTTATATGTTTATTATTTCAAAGAAATCATGAAATCTATATATGTGACGTGAGAACACTATTTGAATACAGAACGAAATATAAGAAAAGGAGAAAAACTATTATACGTATTTTTTGGCTATATTTACTTCATACGATGATGCTTCCATTTTTTATGATTTGAAAATATACGTTCTAAATACAAAAAAAAAAAAGTACTGACTTTCGATCATATTAGTTGGATGTTTGTAGTTTGTTTTATGTCGATTGTTTATTAAAATCAAAGGTTTTTCAATGAGCAATATCCTTCCAAAGATGGAAGGCCGTAATTTGTCCTGGAATCATTACAAAATATTTATGTTAGTATCCCTGCGCATCGACATGAAGCTCCAACAATCACATGCTCCAACAAAACAATGGCTAGAATTATGCTTTGAAGAGAGAGAGAGAAAGAGAAAGAAGGGGGGATCTAAATTCAAAACAATTCATGTAAAAAGGGAGACTACTGCCTACTCTATTTTAATATTAGAAAACGTACATTAACCATGAACAACGTAATATGATTGGTTAAAAACACAAGAGCACGCAAGATGATGCCAATATTCCTGGCCAATTTTTCATTTGATTAGCTTCTTCATCGACAATTATCCTCAAATATCGTATCAATTAAAGGGCTAATTGAAAATAAATAGAAGTACAAATGGAGAAGAGTAAATGAAGAATAATATTATAGGTCAGTCTCATTTTCACCAAAAAAAAATCCTGTATTCAATAGTGTTTTCACGTCACATATGTGACGTGAAAATACTATATAGAACGTCTAATTTCTAATCATAATTAATGGGAGCATCATCGTATGAAGTAAATATAGCAAAAAAAAATACGTATAATAGTTTTTCTCCTTTTCTTATATTTCGTTCTGTATTCAAATAGTGTTCTCACGTCACATATATCCATTAACTTGGATAAAAAAATGTCCTTATGTAATTTCTAAATATATTCCATTTAAGATTTATATTTATGAAAATGATCATGAAATTATGAACATCAATATAAAATACTCCTTCTTAACTTATATTTTAAAAATAACTTTAATATTAGATTCTTGATACAGTAATGAGATTTATTCAATAATAAGAATATATAGGTAGTTTAATAAATTGGATATTGATACATATACTTCAAAGACGTAAATATAACATATCAATTTATTGTAATAAGATATTCATAGATCAACTGCTATAACTATACACTAGAAAGTAGTAAGAGTTAAAGATTTATTTATTGAAAAGACACGGTTTCTCCTAAATCTACTTTTTTTCGATAAAAAAATAGGAATTGTAATATGTAAAATGAATATATATATATATATAATATAAACATATAAATGTAAAAAAGCTGCATAATAAAGGGTACAAGTAATTGTTTCCAATATATGTACAATATGTATTGAGTCTGATATGATTTGGTTGCCAGGGGACGCGCTCATCTATAGTCGTAACTCTCCATGCAAGGCTTTGTTTTATATAACATTTGGTGTCCACTCATTTTCTGTCATCCAACCTTAAATCCTTGATCATATAATAAAAAGAAAAGAAATGAACAAAAACAAAAATATTACTAAATACAATGGTTACTCATTATGTAAAGAAATGAAGAAAAAACGTAGAGGTTTTTTCAATGGCTTTGAATAATTTATAATTTGTTCAATATATATCACCAATGCAAGTCATGGAATTACTTTGATTTGGCTATAAGATGATGCTTAGAAATTATCAAGAGTGAGTGACTTGAAGACATTGTTGAAGGAAATTTGCTAGAAAAAAACGCTTTTACTATGGTTAAAATGCCACAAAGATTGTAATTAGAATGAGAGATGATAGTGATTTTAGGATGTATAAAACAAACAAAAGCATTGGCATTCACATACATATCTTTGTACTTTGAATGCTTACATAACAAGCCTAAAGGTAGAATTTGAAAGATTAAATGACCCTTATGGACTTTCCCCTATTTTTTTATAAGCCTCCCACATTCGAAGATATAATTCGAATCAACAATAGAGAGTTCATTCAATTTCATATTAACGAACCTTTAAATAATTTGGTCTACGATCATTACTTACGACCATTGCTTTTTAGGTAGATAAATTAAACTGAAAAGTATCGTCTGATCAAAGACTTCTAGTATGATATGTATATGGTTATAAGAATTTTGAATTATTATAATATTATATGACGTAGAAAAGCCTATGAAGAATGCAAAACCAAATTGTGGCTAAGATTAATGCAAACTTAAATTTAAGGTTCTGGAGATTTGGAATATACGGTTAAGGCTATTAATGTTAAATACAAATTAAGGAATTAATTTACTCAAGGAAAAGTGATAAATCTTTATATTTATTAAATAAATGAAATTTGATATTCTTATTTAACAAATATGCATTTAATATTTTGCACAATAAAATCTTTTAACTAGCGTTGTGTGACATATCTAAGAATTTGAAGGGTAGTCGGGTAGTCATTTGTCATGATCATTTTTTTCGCAACTACCTAAGATAAAGACATTATTTATTTCCTTTTATTCCAGGACATCGGAGCAAATCAAGAGCTCTTTGTACGGTACGCAATTTCTGTTAATCGTGATAGCTTGGACAGAATCGTGACGGCTGGCTTTCTCGCAAGTCAGACCTACACTGGAAAGTCAAAGGATGATCTGAAAGACTACCTTCTTCCGTATATCAGAATGATCGCGGACATCAACAAGGAACATCCCATTCAAAACATGATAGAGGATGTTTTAGGATTTAACTAATTAGATTATTATACTTTTTAGATAGGTTTTTAAGGAATGTTAGTTATATACTCTCGGTTGTTATTATTATTATATTTGAAGTCTTAATATTAAAATATACATATTTATCTGCTTAAATGATGAATTATTTTCATATTAGGAACACATTTTTTTAAATAGCCAATTAAATTGCAGTTTTTATTATAAGCGTCTAAAGGAAAGTACTTTGTTAAAGTCTTTATTTTATAAACATTGTTATTCCGTTCTTCATATTTGACAAAACTCATTCTTCTTATTGTTTCATATCTGACTTAAGATAGTCAAGGGTACTGATTTTTGGTTCTAAAGATGGCTTCATCAAATAAATTGTTTATCACAAACCTTTGGCATTAGTCTTAAATAGAACTAGCACATTTGTGATGTCATGAATCAAATAATGTTCTGAAAAGTGATTGGTTGAAATAAGGGGAAAAGGAATAATAAAAAGAAGTTGGTACGATGCATTGAAGTACCACTTCACTCGCAGTTGTTGAGGACTCAACATTAACTTGAGAGAAGAAGTTAATCCTTAAAAATACAAATTGTCTCTTCGTCATTGGCCTACATCCATGACGTCATTGGCGAATCCTTTGAATGGACTCCTCCACTTCCACCTATTAATATTAATTGAATAAAGAAACTGCTTCTACTCAAGAAAAAAAAATATTTTATCTGCTTAAATATATTAAAGATGGATCCTCACTCCGACTATCGGATGCAGAAATAGAAAGAAAACAGTAGTGTATTCAAGGTAAGCATCAGTTCATTAGTGATTTTGTGAGAACAGCCTTTTCTCTATCCCTACTCATATACTCTCATTCAAAGCCAACAATCAAGAGAAGAAAAAATATTAATTTTACAACACAATTTGTAGTGAGGCCCGTAACGCTAGATGGCGCTAGAACTTATTTTTAGACACTTATTCTTGTAGTGATCCTTCTGACACCTCAAGATATCTAGAGACTGCCAAATCCTAAATTGGAAGAGAAAGTGGACTTTTAGGTTCACCTTCACTCCATCCTAAATCCATGTCCACGTTGTGAAACCTCTCCGTAACGACCTCAAAAATCGTTATTATTAATCCTTATTAATACAAGCTACTATACAAAGTATTTGTAAATAGCTGTAATATGGACCATTGTTAAAATTAATTCTGGCAATTTTGCTTATCTATACTAATAAAAAAAGAATTCCGTTCGTTCGTTCCCTGTATCTCCCGAACAGTTCATTAGATCTTGACGAATTTTCAGTGAATAGTTTTGAGAACTCAAGGAGGTTTTAGTGTGGTTGCCAACTTCCTAATAATATTCGTCGTCGCCATATGAAGTAGTAAGACGTGTTTTTTTATTTACCGGAAAATTCGTTTTCTATATGATGACTTAAAAATAAGGTTTTTTTCTGTCCCTATCTTTCCCCTCAAATTTAGTTTTGTGGAAAATAAAAACTTTTTTATCATGCAACATCGCTCTATTCAAATTTTAATAATGCCAAGAGATGGAGAGTGATGTCAATCACTCTAAACTTTTCTTGATAAAGATATGAAGCTGTAGTCCCTCTTAATTTTTTCTTTTGCTGTTTTCCTCCATCAACGGAGATCAAACTAATACTCTAATATTCATCACTACCATACATATCTTCGGCACTCTATGTCTCTATGAAATAGCTTCAAAAATAATTTATCTTTACGAAGCATAAGTACCCAGGCTTAATGAATAGTAAACGGAAAAAATGGCAATGAACGACTTTTTAGGAACTACTGTTCATAAGAAAATAACATAGGCACTCTATGAAATGACTTAAA
The DNA here is from genome assembly GCA_013387185.1 of Caligus rogercresseyi. NCBI lineage: Eukaryota > Metazoa > Arthropoda > Copepoda > Siphonostomatoida > Caligidae > Caligus > Caligus rogercresseyi. The sequence goes on along the minus strand of CP045898.1, from coordinate 12,496,581 downwards.
ATAACTTCTTTCTACTATATTAAATTCCCAGCCTTAAGGAACAAAAAAACGGAAAAAATGGAAATGAAGACCCAATGACAATTTTTTAAGGAACTGATTTTAATATAAAAAATCACAAGTGATGACATCACTAATTAATTCGTATGATCTTTTTTCTATTCTAAAGACTATTGTCAACTTGGAAAATCTCGGGCAGCGCCGGTTAATATCCGCTACTAAACTATAAGTTTACTTTTTCCCTAAACATTTCTCCATCCATATTCCAAACTTTTTGATCAATACTTATACTTGCATTGAGTGTAACCATAACAATAATTTATGTATTTTTAAAGGTTACTTTACAAAGTTTTTTATAAAGTTTAAACATTAAAATGCACAAAGAATAAACAAACGTTTTAAAAAATAGGAAAAAGCTATAGAATAAGTAAAACTATTTTTTATTTTGAAATTAGATATAAACATTCTTATAATATTAATTAAAGTTGCACTCAACTTTAAATAGCTTCAAGCAGTGTATAGTTTAGTTAGACAGTTATGATATACCAAGATATACGATTCCTTAAGGCTTTTTAAAAAATATGTAGGAAATATATAATTATCATATTGCGAAATAAATAAATTATTTATTTCAGGTCTGGAGCTATTAAAAACTTGAAACTAGAGCTGAGCAGAAAGTCAAGGCGTTTGTCAGCAAATAAAACAACATAAAATGTATCACCGCTCAGTGACTAAGAGTGTTCAATTCTCAATGTTGAGGACACAGGTTCGAACTCTTCTCGATAGAGGAACGTCGACTACATTGAAGGGATCTTAAGTTCTATTAGTTAGAAAGCTATAATACTTATTCCTAACCTCCAGATGCAACTCAATTGAGTTACATATGCAAAAAACAAAATAAGAACACTATAACAAAAATAACAAGTCATCAAATAAAATCTTTTCGCAAGCAAAGAAAAGTTTTTTGGTAAAATAATACATTTTAAGGCATTCAGCTTTTGGAAGCAAAAAGTAAATAAAAAGGCAATCATGAAATGACAAAACGAAACCATTAACTCACTTAATTAAAACCATTCGAATAGTGACTCCGATCAAGTAATATGAACGCTATAATGTTTCGTAATAGATAAATGACACAAAAACATGTTCATGATCAACTCTTAACCTTCCATCACTATTAAAATGTCATGTAAGGCAATGTATAATGGAAACTAATTTTTTTTATTCCTATAAAAATCAGCAAACCGAAAGTCATAAAATTCTTAAGTATAATATATATATTCAATTAATTTTTTGCCTATATGACTCGATAGAATTGCAGTATCCGACTGGATATAAAATAAGCATTATCACATTAAAATTAGTCACTCGCAACCTAGGATCTTATAAATGAGGTAGACCAAAATGACCATCCCCTCTCGGGAGTTATCGAACCTGCGCCCCCAACATTGAGAGTTGAACACGCCTTAACACACATGGCTATCACACTCCATTTTTAAATATTCATTTGTTTAAATTGTACTACTGGATGCTCCCCTGCGTTGCCTGGTATTTTTCGGGAAGGTCCATTTTGATCGAATATTCCCGTGGCACCTTAAATTAGTCATAAAAATTATCAATTTATAGACTAAGTATATATCAGATA
>CP045898.1:12464348-12494839 GCA_013387185.1 Caligus rogercresseyi | reverse complement strand
CTTAGCGATCTTACCAGCGCTTGCAAAGGACCGAAGGAGAATGTGGCAGATGACTTGGGCCCGATGACGGTGGGGGTTTCAACGAGGGGAGGCCGTGCCGCAGTTTCAATAACTTATCTATGTAAAACTTATTTACGGCAGGTCGCAGTCTCTCCATTGTCCATCGTAGATATTCCATTCACCTCGAGCGAAGCCGGGAGGGAGGACGTTTGATTTGCCAATGGCCTCGTTTGCAAGGCGCCATAGTACCTTAGGGTCATTGGGACTCTTTCGCAGTTCGCCCATATTCGTGCAAATCCGGTCCCGTTTAACAAGGATGAGACTTGGTTGCGGATCCGACGGTATTCGCTCCCAGAGGCTCTGTCTCTCTTTCTCATGAGTCGAGGGTGTCTGACGCCAGGTTTAAGCTCCTTCTGTCTTCACTTTGATGGTCTTAGTGGGGCTACCTCGTTGAGGGCCTCCGTAATGCCATCGATGAGGAACTGGTGCACTGTGTCAACATCTTCGATGCTGTAGATTGATTGTCTTTCAGATGTGAAACACATTTGATACTTGGGGGCCTTTTTGATTCTCCTCCTATACTTTCTGCCTCTTGTGACTCTGATACTTTTTAATTGTCATTAGAGAGCATTTATCATTTGATTCCTTTGCTTTGGATCTTATATTGAGCGTGATCTGGCAGGTTTTGTATAAAAACCTCCATCCTGAGGAGGACTAATTTCATTATTATCTTCGGTTTTTTGGATTTGATTTACTTCATTAGTAGATTCCTTATCTTCGGCACCAATGGACTTATTTTCTTGTGATGCGATCGAGAAGTAGACTTTTTATTGGATTTAGTGGCTCTGTATCAGTATTCTTCGTTTCTCGCGATGTAGAACGTCTTGAACCTATTTACCACGCTCGTGGTGGCAGCTTCTTCTTATCTTCTAGGTACACCTTGTATTTCTTCATTATTCTCTGTTTCGTTTTCATTTAAATAAAAAATTTCGGTCTCTAGAGGAGAAACTTCACTTGGGCTACCATCGACACTTTGCTTCTCATCTGTTGACTTGATGAATCAGTCCTTGGGATTTCATCGTTGTTTATTTTAGCTTCGTCTTGAGCCTTTTGTTTCTGTTCTTAGCCTTTAGCTTCTCATCTTCTTTTTTCTTTTGTCCCTTCAATTTATTTTTCTTCTCGTCTTCTATTTTCTTTTTGTCCTCCAATTTTTTGTTTTCTTCATCTTTTTTCTTCTTTTTCTTCTAGCTAATCTTCTTTTCTTCCTCCTTTTTTTATCGAATTCTTTGCTTCTCAACCGCTAGCTCTTCTTTTCTTCAGCTTCGATCCGTTTTCCTCTCTTCGACTTGTTCTTTCAACTTCTCTTTTTCCTGTTCCTTCATCATTGTGGTTTCCAATTGTCTTTCTTCCTCCATCTTTCTTTGAAACTCTTGCTCTTTCGCCCTTCTCTGGATTTCTTGTTCGTCTATCTTTTTCTGAAAGTCTTCCCATCTCAATTTTTTTTTCGTCTTTTATTTTAGCTCAATCATCCTCTTTTTATAATACACTATTCTTGGTGGAGCCTTAAGGCCCATATTAGTCTCATGATTTGCGTGTTTTGTTTGTCGTTTGTTGACTTCTTCGCAAAGTCTACAAGATAATCGACAGATGAGTTCGGACAGTTATATAAAATAACGCATAATACCGTGAGCAGCTGGTGGATCTTTGCCATGTTGTATGTAGGCCAGTTGAACAAATGGTAGTGAATTGGCTCATTCTGATTTTGCACCATTGATAATATTTCTAATGAAGGAGTATATTGTCTGGTTTAGTCTTTCTGAGAGCCCGGTTGTTTGAGGGTGGTAGGGTGTTGAATTCCCATAGCCTTGTTTGTCAGTTCTATTAGTTGATTGGTATATTTTGTACCGTTGTCGGTAACAAGAAAATTGGGGGGTCCGAAATTTTTAATCCAGTTATTAATAATGCGCCACTATTTCTGTGGCTGCTTTTGTTTTTAACGGTACGAAGATGGCTTATTTAGTATATGTGTCGGTTATATTATTATGTATCTAAAGCAGGGTTGGAAAAAACCCGGTTTTTTTTTTAAAAACCCACTGGGCTGGGTTTTTTCGGGTTTTATTGGGTTTTTTCGGGTTTTTTTGGGTTTTTTTCGGGGTTTTTGGGGGTTCATTGTTTTTTGGGGGTTATATTGACGTTTCTTCGGTGTTATTGGTTTTTTCGAGACTTTTGAAGAGAGACACATAGATTAGACAAGGGTTATCAAAGTGAGTGCTACAGCACACTGGTGTCGAACCTGACTGAGTGCACACTGATGAACACGAATGGATGGATGAGGTGGCCGAGGGAAGACCTTACATCTGGCAGCAGGACGGTGCACCGGCGCACACGTCCAAAGTGATACAGAAGTGGTGGAAAGAGAACTTTCCATACTTCTGGTCGAAAGATTTTCGGATCCCCAAATGTAAATCCTCTGAATTTTTTGTATGGAACGTGACTGTGAGCAACACCAATAGTTCCTCTCACAACCAAGGTTAAAAAACCACTGGGCTGCTTTTTCGGGGTTTATTGAGTATTTTCGAGACTTATGAAAAGAAACAGCAAAATTAGACAAGGATTTATCAAAGTGGTGCCACGACACTGTGGAGTGCCATCTGACTGAGTCTATGTAGACTGTAGCTAATTGAAGGGCGTTTTAAAAATATTTTTTGTCTATAATTCTTTCTCAGTGTATATATTTACGTAAAATATTTTTTATTATCCTTGACATCACCCTCACACGTAAAAATAAATAGATAAGAGTTAATTCAAATGGTTTGGTAAAAAAATGTTGTTCAAGCAGTATTGACATCGAAAACCCATTTTTTCCCCTCCTTCTACATGAAGACCCGTAAAAAATCCAACATTATCCATCATTAAAGATTAAATGTACTTCAAAGAAATAAAATAACCCAATCGATAATAGAAATTGTCTTTATTAAGTATACATAAAATCAATCATTCAATTTCACTCGAAGATAAATTGATGCTTATTGTGTCGGCCTCAGATTCCTCTGCTGCCTTGTTTCCTGTACCAGTGTCTTCACAATGTCTTCTTTCAGAGTTACAATCTTTAGACCGAAGTGCCCTGTACACGGTGGCCAGTTTCTTGGCCTTTTCGATCCCTAATCGGTTTCGGGTTTTGGACCAAACAAATCCGACAGTGCTAAAACATCGTTCGATGCCAGCCGAACTGGCAGGGCAGCTGTGAAGGCTTTTCATAAACCTTGCGAACTCTGCAGTTGTCCCAGAAGAACACTTTCTGTTGATGAGTGACCACCAGTCGCTGGCTTCTAGTTTTCTAATGTTTTCTGTAAACATATGCTTTGGATAAGTCTCAGATTTCTGCAACTTGAAGTTGAAGAACTCTATCAGGTATTCAGGGTTCTTATTGCTAAGCCACTCCTCAACTTCGTTCTGAAGGTCCTGTGTGACGTTTTCTTCCCATTTATCATGATACTGGGGATCTGTCATATATGCTAATAAGTGGGGTTCACTTACTGCCTCCTTGAAACGAACTGAGATTGCGTGTCTGAACGGTTCCAATTCATCATCTTTGAGAAGACCATACCATACATGACAAGCATCTGCTATGGTGCACTTTTCCCTCTGTAGTGTGTCTAGAGCTACTCCAAATTTCTTAACCTGATCAAGTAGACGACTTGTTTTTCGTAAGAGTCCAATATTGTCAATGTTCTTAGCAACATTGTCAGGCATAGATATATCTTTCTCCAGATACTCCGTTCTCACCTCAACGTATATAGAATGGTTAGCATTGAATGTTTCAAGGCAGGCTATGTGACTGTTCCACCTAGTATTATTTGGGAGCTGTGGTTGTTTCCCTCCTTTCTCCTTCAAAAGACCATGCGCCAAGTGAACATTTCTGAAGAATTTATGCACTTCAAGTACTTTTTTCATTACAGACATGCTAGATGTATCTGCTTCGAGCAAAGCGAGGTAATGTGCATTGCATCCATATGTTATCATATCGGGATATGTGACATTAAGAAGCCTGCGAAGCTTTTTCATCTTTGCTTCGTTATCGGTACATATAGCAAACACATCTTTTTGATACTCATTCTTCATTTGCTGAATAGCCTTGCATAAAATCTGGGCACAGTATTCTGCAGTCTTCTGAGCTGTTCCATATTCAATTAGGTTCAAAAGATAAGTTTTTTGTCCGTCGCAAAAGGCGTGGGCGATGACTGGATCATTTTGAACAGATGACCATCCATCTTGCGTAATACATACAGTTTTCACTTGTAGCATTGATTCCGCAGTCTTCTCCTTCACCTCGTCATATATCTCGTCGAGTAATTCACCCCCTAGCATTCCTGTTAGGAGGAGTGTAGCCTGGACGAAGATCTTGGCACATCTGCCTGAAGTGCTCACTTTCAACAGGGGTCACGGACACTTCGTCCTTTCCATTTTGTCCCTGCCCAAATCGTCCCTGCCCAAATTGTCCCTGTCCAAATCGTCCCGTGCCCAATTCGTCCTTGTCCAATTCGTCCTAGACCCAACTCGTCCCTGCCCAACTCGTCCTCACTTTTTCTCAGAAAAGAAGACATACCCCTAACATTCATTCATGAGGAGTTCCTTAGCTTCAGGGAACCCTCGTCCAATAGACTCTCGGGTTCCGTCAAGCACAGTGATAGGGTATTGGGTTTTCTAACCCTCGGCCAAAGGACTTTCGGGTCCCGCCAAGCACAGTGATGGGGTATGGGGTTTCTAACCCTCGGCCAAGGGACTTTGGGGTCCCGCCAAGCACTGTGATGGGGTATTGGGGTTTCTAACCTTCGGCCAATGGACTCTCGGGTCCCGCCAAGCACAGTGATGGGGTATTGGGGTTTCTAACCCTCGGCCAAAGGACTTTCGGGTCCCGCCAAGCACAGTGATGGGGTATTGGGGTTCTAACCCTCGGCCAAAGGACGTTCGGGTCCCGCCAAGCACAGTGATGGGGTATTGGGGTTCCAAACCCTCGACCAAAGGACTCTCGGGCCCCGCCAAGCACAGTGATGGGGTATTGGGGTTTCTAACCCTCGGCCAAGGGACTTTGGGGTCCCGCCAAGCACTGTGATGGGGTATTGGGGTTTCTAACCTTCGGCCAATGGACTCTCGGGTCCCGCCAAGCACAGTGATGGGGTATTGGGGTTCTAACCCTCGGCCAAAGGACTCTCGGATCCAGCCAAGCACAGTGATGGGGTATTGGGGTTTCTAACCCTCGGCCAATGGACTTTCGGGTCCCGCCAAGCACAGTGATGGGGTATTGGGGTTTCTAACCCTCGGCCAATGGACTCTCGCGTCCCGCCAAAAACAGTGATGAGATATTGGGGTTTCTAAAAACAAACCTCATAATTAATTCAAAAAATTTATAAGTAGTTTGTTTAACTTCTTTCACCACAATGAACACTTCTGACGATTTATAAAATTATTGCGAAATTAGCGGGGACAAGTTCAACAGGCAAGAGTTAGGAAGGGACAAAAAACGAACGTGATCCATAAAGTTCCAGAATGCTAGAACACATCAGCTGATGGTTTGAAGCCGGGAGAACCGTCGGGATCCATTTCAAAACTTAATAATACATCATTGTCGCTGGCAGGACCCGAAAGTCCTTTGGCCGAGGGTTAGAAACCCCAATACCCATCACTGTGCTGGCGGGATCCGAGAGTCCTTTGGCCGAGGGTTAGAAGCCCCAATACCCCATCACTGTGCTTGGCGGGACCCGAAAGTCCATTGGCCGAGGGTTAGAAACCCCAATACCCCATCACTGTGCTTGGCGGGACCCGAAAGTCATTTGGCCGAGGGTTAGAAACCCCAATGCCCCATTACTGTGCTTGGCGGGGCCCGAGAGTCCTTTGGTCGAGGGTTTGGAACCCCAATACCCCATCACTGTGCTTGGCGGGACCCGAACGTCCTTTGGCCGAGGGTTAGAAACCCCAATACCCATCACTGTGCTTGGCGGGACCCGAAAGTCCTTTGGCCGAGGGTTAGAAACCCCAATACCCCATCACTGTTCTTGGCGGGACCCGAGAGTCCATTGGTCGAGGGTTTGGAACCCCAATACCCCATCACTGTGCTTGGCGGGACCCGAACGTCCTTTGGCCGAGGGTTAGAAACCCCAATACCCCATCACTGTGCTTGGCGGGACCCGAACGTCCTTTGGCCGGGTTAGAAACCCCAATACCCCATCACTGTTCTTGGCGGGACCCGAGAGTCCATTGGCCGAGGGTTAGAAACCCCAATATCTCATCACTGTTCTTGGCGGGACCCGAAAGTCCTTTGGCCGAGGGTTAGAAACCCCAATACCCCATCACTGTGCTTGGCGGGACCCGAGAGTCCATTGGCCGAGGGTTAGAAACCCCAATACCCTATCACTGTGCTTGACGGAACCGAGAGTCTATTGGACGAGGGTTCCCTGAAGCTAAGGAACTCCTCATGAATGAATGTTAGGGGTATGTCTTCTTTGGGAAATAGTGAGGACGAGTTGGGCAGGGACGAGTTGGGTCTAGGACGAATTGGACAAGGACGAATTGGGCACGGGACGATTTGGACAGGGACAATTTGGGCAGGGACGATTTGGGCAGGGACAAAATGGAAAGGACGAATTGGGCGGTTACGTTCAACAGCATGAAAGGGAACATTCTGTGAGAAAAATAATTTTGCCACTTGTTTGTTAAGAAGTCGACTTTTCTCGTTTGATGTTTTTGTGATGAAGGGATCCATCGAGTTGTCTCTAATTCTCTTGTAGGATATAAATGAATGGCTCCCTGACGTTGATGATGAGGTGGATACCCTCGATTCTGTTCTGCACAGCTGGTATGAACACGAGGATGAAAGTGGTCGAGGAGAGGTTAAATCGTCTGTTTCTGAAATAATAGTTTCTTGTTCTGATGGAGGAGCTTTTCTTTTATTGCATTTCGACAGGTGTTCTTTTACTCTTTCGATTTTTTTGCTGATAACAGTTTCACAGTATCTGCACAACACCTTGCTGTTTCTAGGCATTCCAGTATTTGTATCCTTCAGATCTGCAACCTCTAGCTATGCTTGATCCTTCTTTCTACCAGAATCCGTAACTTGAGGCATTGTGAAACCTTGTTTCTGTAGATAAATATAGAATGTAAATTGTGAGGTCTACTCTATGATCGAATTAATCAATGGATACTTTACCTAATAAGTGAGTATGATCTCACACGAAGAGCTGACAAACTTTATATTATTAAACACAAATTACAAAATACGTCGGGCATTCAAAGAACAACTAAAACGGTTAAAATAATAGGATAACTATGATTCTCTTTGTCTATTCTGATTGATGTGTGCGCAGTAGTAAAGCCTAAGAACAGTAGTGTGTCGCCGGATTAGTCTAGTCTTCGTGTCTCCTTTTGTAGGTCCTGCCTTAAGTTGTGTTTGGTGTGTGAGAAGTTTTAAAATGTGTATGTAAAATAATGTGGCTCTCTTTGCCTATTCTTATTCTTGTATAAGCGTTACTAATTAATACATGGTCTAGACTACTCACGTGAAGAGCATATAATATGTTAGTCAGTCTACGTTGTACAATTTAGAATAACGTCTAATTAATGATGTAATTTCATCAGTAGATGCATATTATGCATTATGAATGTCTATAATAAGTTGATAAAATATAAATAATAAAAGTGAGTATTCTAGTAGTTAAAAAAAAGTTAAAAGGGAAATATTTTGAAAAAACCCCGAAAAAACCCAAATTCTCTGGGTTTTTTCAAGTGGGTTTTTTTCGGATTTTTCGGGTGGTTTTTTTCGGGTTGGGTTTTTTCAGTTGCCACCCTGATCTAAAGCCATTTGAGGGTGTTGATATTAAGACTATTCAGTCTGAGTGGATTCTTTCGTTAAATTTGCATGGGATCCATAATGGTTTTAGGGCATTTTAGTGGTTAGCCCTTTCTTGTTAAACTGGTATTGTCTAAAAGTCTTTATGTAATCTGCGACGTGTTTTGCGTCTCTTAGGTGTATGGAAGTATTCTCTGATCTTTTTTAGTGTGGGTAAATATCCTCTATGACCTCCCAACACGGAGTTATCTTGACAAATCTGCATGACTTTTTGTTTAAGACTTTCTGAGACCACGATTGTGAGTAGGTTTGTTGATTTGATAATAAGTATATTATTTTATAAGGTAAAGTGTTGTCCCTTTGTATTGTTTGTCAGCAGGTTATTGTAAATTGGTCCCCATTTATTGTCATTTTTCTGGGCTTGTATGAGCTCCTTTGCTTCGAAGTGGATAATTTTCTCCATGTTCGAGTACAGATATTTCGGTTAGTTCCGCTTATCTAGATCCATATTTAGATAGTCGATAAGTATAATTGGAAGAGAGTTGCACAGTTTAGAGTCTATTATTGAATTGAAGAAGGGTGGAGACTTTTCATTTGGACCATATATATATATCAATTAAACAGAAACTTACATTATTCGAGGACAGATAAATCTTATGCCATTAACTATTAACCGAATAATCGTCACTTAATTCGATCACTCTTATTTTCTTGGTTACGAATGTCAGTACTCCTCTTTTTGAATTTAAACCTGTGAAGAATAAGTGGTAATTGAATGGCTTGCATACTAAGCAGTCCTTAGGGCATGTAGCATAGACTTCACATTTGACATCTTGTAGACAAGGCAGGTCAGGTTTTATTGCGAACAGATATTATAATAAAGCATGGCGTCTATTCCTACCCTTGCTTCCTCTTGTATTAAGGGATATTATTATTCTTAGTTTCAAATTCATTTTAGTTTCTTCTGAAATTGGGAAGGGCTTTTCAAATTTCAGGAGAGTCGCTTGTATTCTTTTTTATTGTATTATGTATTTTTTTGCAGATTGGGAGCGAGTCCTGTCTCTAAAAATCATACTCTTGTCAAGGAAGATTGCAAAGAGTTATTATCTGGTATAGATGCATTTGATTTCAGATTATCTTCTTGATTTGCGGCAGCAATGTTTCATTTGGTGGAACAATCTTTGGTGGAGGCCTGTTTGAGTTTGATATCGATTTAGGATCTTCTATTACAAACGATGCATTCTCATTTTGCAAGGTTGACTTTCGGGATCTAAAACATTGTCATTGTTTTGATCTTGAACGTTGCATTGCAATTTTTCACTTGAAACATTAATTTGAGTTTCTTTTTCATTTTCAGTTATTTCATGTAAGTCATGCGGAGAGTCATTTGATATATTATTTGATATGGCGATGGTTTGCTCTTCTTCTATTTCAATTGGTTGTTCTTCTGCCTTGGTATTTAATTCCTTAGGTTAAGAGTTTTTATTTTATTTCAGTCACTTGATCTCTTCATTGCTGTTCTTCAAAGCTTTTCCATAATCAAAAGTTTTCAATCGTTTTTGAGTGCAATTATACTTCATATGACCAAAGTTGAAGCATCTTTGGCATTGCATTCTGATTTACAGGGAGTTTTTGAGGCGTAGCCTATGACAAATAGTTTGCCATTCTTTCTTTGACATAGTGTTGCCCCTAGACCTGGGGGTATATTTTCGTTTGTATTTATATTACGGGTCTCCATTTGCCGTTCTTTTTCTTGACGCAGAATATTGGTGAGGTCTATCTTGATCTTGCTGCTTCTATTAACTCAGTGTCTAGTAGTTTTATTTACATATTCTTGTATGATGTCTTGGTGCATTATAGGTATGGGAAATTGCTTTGGATAAACAAAGTTGTTTGTTGACAATTATATTCTGTGGATTACCGTGTCTGTCCATCCTATATCTGTGTCAGTTTTTGAGAAGATATGTAAGTTTTTGGTAAGCAAATGTTTATATTGAATTTCCCACTGTGGGGGTGCCGATATTTGTAATTCATTTAAAGATATGTTTGCTGCAGTATTTTGTTTTGTTTTTAAGTTTGTGATGTTGTTTATGATACCAAGGTTACATTGCTCGGGGTCTTTGTATAGGAAGGCTTTGCCGATTTCTTTGTTCCGGTCGAATTTAATTACTGAAGGGTTTGTATGTATTACCAATATACGTCCGTGTCCTTTCTCGTGGTAGAAACAAATGGAGTTGATAATGCGTACTCCATTCCTGGTTCTTTCGGTGGTCATCATTGATTGGCTTCCATTCTTGGCGGTTACTTCGAGTATTTTGACGGAGTTTTCTGGTATGGTTTGCGCTCTCCGTGCCCTAATTGTGCCTCCGTGTTCTATTGAATGTACGTTCTTGTGGAAGTTCACCTCTGAGCCGTGGATGCAGACGTCGTGTGGAAGTCCGTACCGAGTATGACATCTGGTGCTAGGTTTGGGATTGGGTTTTGCAGCTTTTGGAGGCAGTCTTCTTTGATGTAGGACACGGAGGCACCGGAGTCGAAGAGGGCATATATTCAGTTTCCTATTTGCCCTTCTATTAGTAGTTGCGGTCGATGTGCTTCCATTTTTGAAACTGTTATAATTTCTGGAGTGATAGGTGCAGCTTGTTTATCCCTCCTTGTTAAAAAGCCATTTCTTCATTAGATGCTTGGTTAGTATTGTCTAGGCATCGGGATTCGATTTCATCGACGGACTGGTAACTTTTTTCTTTTGTATGGTATCCCCATCGATTACAGTATGTACAAAATACTTTTTTTTCTTGTCTTCCGTCTCTGGTTGGTCTTGAATTTGATCGGCATCTTCCTCTCCCTCTGTACTTCTGGGGTGTATTGTATCTATGGTTGGTATATTGTTGCTGTGGCCTTCTTCATCCGTTCTATGTTAGCGATGGACATGTTGACGTTCGACCCTTGCTGTCCGTTGAAACGGGTCATTGTATTTTTTTCTGAGATCGTTCCATGTCGTAGTAGGGAAAAGTATTTTCGTTTGCGGAGGCGGTCATGTTGTTCTAAGATTATTATTTTTTCCGCTGCTACCAATGCAGATCGTAGAACCTTCATTATGATAGACCGTAAGGAGAGGATTCTAGTTTGCAACTGATTTATTAGAGTGACTTTATCTTTATATATACAATAGGGAGGGGAGTAGAATGGGGTGCAGCTGGGGTATTGTAAGGGCAGGTGATCGTTGTACAACTTTAACGATATGTTGGGTTCTGTCCAACAGTTCCGTTCAATGTTTTTGCGTTCAGCGTTCCGTTAGCGTTCAGCGTTCAATTTTTTTTAAAATAACATTGTGTAATTTTGAAAAATGCCACAGCCCAGATGAATATCCCGTAGTGAGACTTAATCTCAACTTATTTCAACAATAGTGGCCAGGAAACGACCGGAACACCTTTTTTCGCCGGGACTCGGGTCGGGCCAAGACTTAAATTTTTGAAGCCGGGCCGGGACTTAATATTTCGTTCCTTCGACATTCTGAAGTGGCGATTTTTTTTTAGAAAAGAATCTCCAAACGAAGTAACGACTTTTTTTAAATGAAGTGATGACGGTTTATTTTTAAAAGAATCTCAAAACAAAGTGACGACGTTTTTTAGAAAAGAAGTGATAACGGTTTTTTTAAAGAATCTCCAAACAAAGTGACGACGTTTTTTTTAAAGAAAATAATTTCCGAAAAAAAGTGATGACGTTTTTTTATAAAATATAATTTTAGAAACCGGTCGTTTCCTGATAGTTGCATACCCTAAATACTTTATTTTGTAATAAGAATGAATGAATAAAAAGGTCATTCAATTATATGTAAATTTTGGTCACTTGGGATAAAATTTAAAAAAAGTGCTTCACTTCTTGTTCACACAGTTCTTGGGAGAGTAGTTTATAAGTCCTTCTCATAATATTTCATCCCCTTGTTTATATCCCAGAAAAAAATACTTAATCAAAACTATATTGAAATGTTTGGATAAAATTGAACACTGAACTCTGAACGCAAAACACTTTTTTGCGTTCAACGTTCAGCGTTCAAAAAAAGTTGCGTTCCGTTCATTGAACGTGCGTTCAGCTGAACGCCGTTCAATTTGCGTTCCATTCACAAGCCTGATATATATATATATATATATATATATATATATATATATATATATATATATATATATATATATATATATATATATATATATATATATATATATATATATATATATATATATATATATATATATATATATATATATATATATATATATATATATATATATATATATATATATATATATATATATATATATATATATATATATATATATATGTATGTATATATTAGGGCTGTCAACGAATATTTGAAGTTCGAATTCGAGTTCGAATAGTATCCCAAAAAGCGAATTCGAACTTGAAAATTAATATTCGAATGTTAAAAAACACTCCCGCGTACAAGCTACAAATTAATATTTGAATGGGAAAAAATACTCCCGAGGTACAAGCGCCTCCATCTGTTCGCAATGTCTCTCGCTTTAAGCTCATACCGTCTCTGCTGTAATCTGATACTGTAGGACTACAACGTAATCTGATTGGCTACTGTACTACTGTGCATAGGCGCGGGAAATTTCAAAAAACCACTGCAGCGCAAACACAGAACATAGCTACGTAATGAAGTATTGTACAGTACACATGCCTGCAAAATGTAAACGAATCACATCAGCACAAAACCCAAAACACAGCTGATATTACATGATATTCGAATAGTTTGAATTCGTGATTTTTTTTCAAACGAATATTCGAATGTCATTTTGAGCAATTTTGACAGCCTAGTATATATATATATATATATATATATATATATATATATATATATATATATATATATATATATATATATATATATATATATATATATATATATATATATATATATATATATATAGTGAATATTTTATCACGTGCAGAATCTAAGACTAGTATGAAATCAGGAAATGCCATAACCTGGAATAGAAACTCCCTCATTTTTATGTTAAAATTTAACTACCTTCGTAAAAAAGAGAAAACGAGGGAGTTCCTAATCGTAATGATTTTTTTAGAGGTACAATTACACTTAATATTTCATGGCAGGTAATCTCAATTTATTGTTGCAGTTCTATTGAATGGTGAACTCTGCATGTGACAACATTATCAAGGTCAATCAATAGTACCTCCCGCACGGATATTACTTTTGATTTAATACTTCTCCTAAATACAAGATTGTTAAGAAACTTTATTAAATGTCTCTCTTGTATAACTCCCGTCATAAAAATTCATGATTATTGAAATATGGACGATTGTATATGATGAAAAGGGTTTGAAGAGGCTGTCAATCATTTATAAGAATAACAAACGGGAAACCCTTTCTCGAACGTGATTGGTTTAAAGAAAAAAAAGAAGAAACAAAGAAAGAAAGAATAATAATGAAAAATATTAGCACTCTGTCACAAAACATTATTTCCCTGCGTCTGTTGATGTACAAACAATTCCGAGAAAATAATATCCTTCTCAAAAACACAAATAAACTTTCTCTTTGGCCTCAGTCAGCAACACTCATAAAGTAGCTGCACATAGGAAATAATAAATGCTTTTTTTTTCATCATATGTGATGAAAAATGGATCAATTCAACAGAAAAATTATGATCAATGGCGAGTTTGCAATAGCTGTCATAATGTCAGCGTTGTGGATCGAACAGAAAAAACGAACGCCGTTCGCGGACGTTCGTCCGTTCAATTTATATTATGTGTATCAATATAGATACTTTCTTGTGAAAAGTGTGGATGTTTTTTATAAAGGAACTTCTATCAATGTTTATGTCACTACAGAAAAAATGAGGTCTTTTTTTACAAACAGAACTACAATTGCTGAGAGCCAGTCTGGATAGAAGTGACGAGGGTTTTTTTTACAAAGGAGACAACACTACTGGGCTATGAAGAGTACTTTTAAATTTTGGTGGGGGGGTTGACATTCATGAAGATATATTGAATAAGAACAAACCTGCATGTTACTGGGTGATTTTTTAAACAAACGATTACAAAAACGACAAATCAACTGATTTAGTGTATTTAATTCAAGTTTGAAATAGGAACATATTAAATAATTGATATTTTTCCAACGAACGGACGAACGCTTAAACTGAAGTTTTTTATCGAACGGACGAACGCTAAGGTTGCAAACGCCCACAAGCCTGCATAATGCTATCCCTAATCATTGTCAATCATCATAAAATAATCAACAAAGGAGTCAATTTCATTGAATACCTTTTAAATTTGTATGGTTACTATCTTCAATTTAAGAAACATAAAAGTTACCAAGCTTTTCTACAAAGACTATATTTTAATAGTAGGTAATGCACGTTGTAAAAATGCGAATCCGAATGACTCTGTTTGAAGAGTTCCAGGCAGCTAATATATGAATAGTAATAAACATTAACATTAGATAATTCGCTTTGTAGTTAGAATTTAAAAGCAGATGCTTATGATAGCAATCCTTACATTCATTCTATATACCTACTTAGCAGTCTTCTTTCGTGTCTTGTACATTTATATTTATGCAATGATTCAGTTGTTGTATGTACTCAATGAGAGAAAGAAATATATATGAATTTAAGATACCATTATTCATATAGTATCCTTAACTCGCCTATGTTTTCATTTATCTTACAGATTTTGACGGCGACAACTACATTGGGTCCTCCGACATCGAGTTCGCAGCCAAGCTTCTTACTCAAAATGAACTTTGCGCCCAAGAAATTAAGGATATTGTGGACAGCGTATGACTATTAAAAGCATGAGAATGCAATAACAATATTAATTATCCAATTTTTTATTCCTTCATAGGTTCTGATGGAGGGAGACATCGATGATGACAAGAAGCTGAGTCCTAATGAGTTCGAACATGTCATAACCAAGTCTCCAGACTTTATTACATCTTTCCATTTTAGCATTTAGTGGATATAAGTGGATAACCAATCGACATGTGAAATTTAATAAACATTACAGCGAGAAAAAAAGATTGAGTCATTCATTGATTTTGGGAAATAATTATGACTAATACCGACTAAAAACCATTATATATGAAGAAAAAAAGACATCCTGAAATAAGATCAACATTTTGATTGTTCTCGCAACCACACCAATGCAAACCATTTTTTCAGTTGATGTTTCAGTTGATGTTTCTACGTTTTATAGTTAGAGAATTTCAACTTATCGTCGAATATGATGAAAAAAACTTTTCATTTTATCCCCGAGTATTCATAAGTGATATTCGTTAAAGACACAAAGCGAGACCCATGAGATTGTAATGATGTGCCTTATTTAATAATCTGAGCTATTTTTTTATTCACTATTATTTCTTTCCACCCGCCACGTCTGAGAAATGTATCCAAGTTTGCAGAGCTGGGATTTGGTAGAAAAAATCTACCGCCGGTTCGATATTCGGTATATACTGAATACCGATCGATATCAGTATTCGGTAGATTTTATTAAATATCTACAGTATCGATCGATATTCGGTACGGTAGATTAGAAAGAGAGAAAAATTTATTTATGTATCTGCTTTTACTTTTTCATATGTATTTAATATCGGACAGTTAACAAAGGACAATTAAATACATCATTTGTTATAATCATTAGAGATATTTTAAATTTAATACATACTAAGCTTATATAAATTATATATGTACTTGGAGGAAATGGAAGGCTATAGATCTTATTATCCGATATTAAATGAACTTTCAGGTACTCTAGTATTCAATGCAGAGCATAACCTTATATTAAATGTCTATTTATGTATGTGCTCTATAATACTATAAGTTATAGTTGTTTATTTATTTTCGAAGTTCAAGTTCTTCATTCAAGGGGCTAAGCGACAGTTGAACGATGTTTCTCTGCTATTGAAGGGAATAAGCTCTCTATGTCTTTATGTCTCTATGGGAATGCTACAAAAGTAATACTTTCAAATATACCGTACCGATTGTCAATCGGTACAGTGTTCGGTAGTTTCTACCGAATATCGGTTAATCTGTTCGATATTTGAAATCTACCTTCGTTAGTATCGAATACCGATTTACAATCGGTAGTCGCAGCTCTGCAAGTTTGTTATCCTTAAGAATAGGGATAAGAAAAAGGTGGTGTATCTTTAAACGTGATTGGTTGAAAGAGAAAGAATAGCATTAAAATAGTATTTAGCATTATGCAATAAGGAATCACTTCCGACTCTTGATGAGTGAACATCCATTCAGAGAGAAGAAATTCGTTAATAAGAACCAAAAACTATCGCTTCTCATGGGTCTCGAACCATTTATTTGTCGAATCCTTTGAATGGACTCCGCCCCCAACATCATATATCATCAATTAATTAAAGCAACTGTGCATATTCAGGGGGAAAGGATGCTTATTAAGAAAGCCTTGTTACCAAATGGAGTAAAGAAATAATGTTAACCCGGTAGCCTGCGAGAGCAAACGTTCTTCCTATCCCTAAAAATAAAGCTTGAAATCCGGGCAGGCCTCCATCCAAAGAACTCTCAAATCAAGGCACGCCGGTAGGATCTCTGCATTTACAAGAGTAGCCAATCTCATCATTTCTAGTAATAGTTTTATTATCTAAGGCGCGTGGAATTTCATAAACGAAAAAAACGAAACGAAAAAAAATGTTTGCATATTTATAATAATATGAATAATATTAATATATGTATGTATATAAAGAGATAGGTGAAAATGGGCGGGAGGAAGTGGGGGAAAATGGTTGGGTATATTTTCTGCCTTGCTTCTATCATGTGTGTGTGTGTTTTATAGTTTTAGGTATAGACGTAATTATAATTAATGTTGAAGAAAATCAATAAAGATAAATAAATAAATATGATTCATCAGTGTGTCTACTCATCCCGGTGATAAGAGAGGTTGCGTGCTTACAATAAAGGGGGACTCACTTCAGCGAAGCCATTATTTTTAAAAAAGAGTGGGAAAATTATCAGCTCATCTATGGATATGGTAAACATAAAGAATAAAAATATATTAAATAATAAATTTTGTCAATATATTTTCTAAATAAATACTTCACATATCCAGAGAGAAGGATGAATCTCCTTTACTTTTAGGGGCGTATGGCTATGCTTTCTAATTACTATTTCCGATGAAGAAATAGTTGGTTTGTTTTGGGGATGACCATTGATGATTATAAAAACACGTTGTTTATTTGTCGTCGTCATAAAACGTCAAGATTTTTCTCACAGCATGAATCACTTTAGTTTCCTTTTTTTTTTTTTTTCTTCGAGGAGTAGATGAACGACGAGTCGTGAGGACAACGAATAAAGGGACAAAGTTCTTCCTATATTGGGTTATATATATTAGGAAGTAAGGGGGAGACACGACAATTCAATGATAGTAATAAAAATTATAATAATGTTGTTGATAATATGAATAGTTATAATAATAATTATTATTATGAAGCAGATGATGCTTCTTTATGGAGGGTTCTTCTTCTTTAGAGTTGGCAGGGCGTTCACTTTGGGGGTGGGGGAAGCCGGTGCCTAGTGGGCCTCCTGGGAGAGAGCCTTTACTCCGGAAGGGGGCAATAAATGACCTACAAAGAGATAAAATAATGGATATTAAAAGGGTTTATACATAAAACATATGCTGACGTCATCCAAAAAAAAATATATATATATATTGTCAAGGAGATTCGCGGATTCCATAGATAATAATGAGTTCCAAAGTAATGTATGGCGGCGATGGATTTCGGGGTATTATTTGTACTCTCCCCCATTGTTGGGGAAGACAGTAACAGAATAAACACAAGAAAGAGCTAGACTTTTATTTATCATGAAATGGAGAGTGAACTGACATCATTGCAGTCACTATATATGAAGAAAATATATTTACATAGATACAAAGTGTCTCTCTTTAATTACCTCCGCCGAAGGAGGTATTGTTTTCACTGGTGGTTTGTCAGCAGGATAACTCAAAAAGTACCGAACAGATTCGGATGAAACTTTGTGGAGTGTTAGAAGTGCCAAAAGAAACAAGTGATTAAATTTTGGTATCTCTGAGTGCAGAATTAAGATGCAAAATGAGCTAATACTAATAATATTTCAAGTAGCCTACTCTGCCAATAGATGTCGCTGTGAAATCGGGTGCCGGGAGAGTCTTCCTCTCGGAATTTCCGTCGAGGAACCCTCCCCCGTCCGCCCCCAGTCGTGAAAAATCGCATCGGCAGGACTCATAAGGACCCGTGACGGCGGAGGTTTGCACTTCTGAGTGTATATATGCCTCATTTCTTTCTGTTACGTCTTGTCCCAAGAAGAGCTACAAAAATGCCCGGATATTCAGTGCTACCAACGTTACGTTGGCACTCAATTATCAATGGGCATTCAATTTTTTTCTAATTTTGATTATCGGTCTTGTCCCTTGCTATTTTTTTAATGGCGTCATCTCTGGTCAGCGAAAAGTCGGCTCGAATGGCAATAACCCCCTTTTTCAATATACCCTGGATATATTAAATCTTTGCCTTCAGTGTGAAGATGATTTCGACATCTATTTGCCGTGACGTAAGAAATGAAGTAGATATATTGTTTACTTACTCTGAAGTCAATGTTTAAATTAAGTAAAGTAATCAACCATTTAGTGAAGGGACCACCGACTTATTTAAAGAATTGGATATTCTCCAGAAAAGGAAAGTTTCCTCGACTTTCAAGATTTGTTGTCAAGATGTAAACTCGAACTAAAATGGCTGCATCCACCACTGAGTGATACTATTTAATTTTGGGAATAGACAAAAAGTAAGTCCATCAATAAATTCTAGTGCCGTCACTCTTGGTTATATTTCCTGATACAGTATTAAGCTTTTTATCGGTCTAAATAATAACTGAATACTCAACAAAGAAAGAAAATGTTTCGATTTTCAAGAATTATTAGATGAATATAACAGCCTCATATGGCTTAGAAATTTAGTCATATGAATAGAAAAAAGGAAATATGACAATATCTAATGAAAAGACTCTGAATGACTCCCCGTTAAATCGTCATATTTTATTGATTTATCTCTGACGTCAGAGTAAACACGTGCGCACACCATGGTACTAAAAAAAATATATTCTAATGTCTGCAAATCATTATATATAATCATACTGAGGTTGCTGTTTTAATATATTTGTTGACAAATGTAAAATATATATTAATACGCAATATTTGATTATGTCAATGACTATTTTTATATAATTCAATTCTCACTTTCATATATTATTTGATGCAGAATACATGATATAACTTAATATTTTATCATTTTGTTTATTTTATAGTCTATAAAAAATTATATTTTATATATACTCTGGATCACACTACTAAACTTTTTTTATATAATTCAATTCTCACTTTCATATACTTATTTTGATGCAGAATAACATGATATAACTTAATATTTTTTAATTCTTTGTATATTTTATAGTCTACGTATATAACATTATATTATCAACGCAGTACATTAAACTAATGCCGAGGGCATCAAATGATATTTGGAGAGTATATTTTGAACATTGATTCTGCAGTATGAATTTAAGATGTTACTTGTAGGAAAATATTGAAAGAACGTACCTTTTTGATTGTGCCATATGGACATGTTTATTATTATTAGTAATGAGGCTTTTCACATGACACATTGATGTTGAACTTCAACTAGAAATGTGAATGTATTACATTTTATAGGTCAAATGGTTGATACATATTGAGAGATGTTATTAATGATTTGTGGTGCTTAAAGCTAAGCAGTTCAGATGAAAGAGAATCTGTAAAGTAAACTGTCGGGATGTCTGGAACAATGCCATAAATACGCATGGAACCAAATAGACAAAAAACTATCATCAACCTCTTATATGAAAAAATGAGGCCCTTCTCAACTCAGATACTATTATCTGTAAAAATATATATCAATTATACAAAAATACACAAGTGTTCAATAAAAAGGCTCGTTGTAATAATAATGAAAACGACAATTTTTTCTTCCATAGAGCTTCTACAAATGTATATCTTTTGTGCCAAAAAAATAAGGATAAGAAGCATCATATCCAATATATACCGAATGGGAAGATATTTTGCAGAGCCATGCCATCTGAACCAAACGAGATTTCAACGTCTAACTAATTAATTCGCTTTGGTCTATACATTTTTTACTCAAAAGGATACAAGCGAATTTATATATAAATACTTGTTATATAGAGTGTGCTACAAAAAAGGCATTTATTCTTATAATAATCGGTATCCGCGGGATATGCTTAAGAATACTTTATATGAAGCGTAGTGCACATACAATAAAAGACATCGGTATTTTTATGTCTGTAGTGGGGTGTCTACGTTTATTTGAGTTTCTGTCTCTAAGATTAGAGTTGTGAGTTGTGGATTACAAATGCATAGCAACAAATTTAATAAAATATAGTTAATAAATTCGTATTAAAATATTTCAAATAATGTGAGCATAAAAAACATTGTTGTCATATTGGTTCTAAACATTAATATGCTCTTTATCACGATTTCTTTCTTCCTTCTTTAAATATGACAGTATATGCTAAAATAAAACAGATGTTCTTTAGAAGAGAGCCTGCCCCTACACGTGTGTTGAAAGCACAGTTGATTAAAAATAAAATGTTTTTAAGCCAATAAGGAATATCAGATTTATAAGACAAAACTTATTGGAGTAAATAAAGGGGTTATTAGAAAGGCCTTTTGATCAACTATATGCTTAAGTGATAAATGAATAGTTAGTTGTAAATAAAGATCAAATAGGAGAGAAGGTTTATTGTTATTATTGTACTACTACATAAACTGAATTCAATATTGATTGATATGATTGACCCATATGGACCAATACAATGCGTTGGCAAACCTAAAGAGATTGTGCATGAATAGAAGGTATTTAGCTATATTAGACAAATCAGTAGGCTTGTGTTAATTAATATAAGTTATAATTATTTTAAAAATGGAAATTTTATCATAACTTACAGAATATGAGTTAATTCGATCCATTATGTTGAGCTCGGAAACTCTCGTAATAATGACATCCGATGTCGAAGATCAAGGTATTATAACACAGTTAAAATTGGAAATGTTCGTTTTGAAAGATTGATAGTTAATCATTTCATCATTTTTTAATATTTAGATAAGTTTGGGATCACTCAAATCAAGTCAAATGATTTCAAATATTACTGATCCACATCAATAATGCATCTCTTATAGGAAACATCAGAAGTTGTTCAAGAATTTATTGAATGATGTGTTTAGAAGTTGGGTCATTTTGTCACATTAGAAAATAATGATAACAAGAGCATTAAGTCAATACCTTCTTGTATTCTGTAAATGTAACCCTCCTTAGGTTCTATAATGGTTCATAATTCAGATAATTTATAATTTTATTTCACATCCACATCAATAGCATTTTAAAGGGGATCCAATGACTCAACTTTGTGTTGACTATTAATTTGTAAATTATTCGTAAAATAATGGATTTTACTTTGTTTGATCCAATAATTACACTGCAGCACATAATTTTGACATATGGGAAACGAACAAAATAAATGAATAGGGAAGTATATAAGTGGAATATATTAGATTTTTAATCTAAATTGAGTAAGTAATGTTAAAAAAACAGAAATTTTGTCATTTGAAAGATAATGGATTGTCATGATACTTTTTATCAAGTTCAAAATCGCACAGATTAATCTATATAAATTTTATTGTTTAAAACGACACATATATCGAAATTAGAAGCACTTGAATATGAAATATTTAATGGAGAAGTAACATTTGCCTAATTTCGAACATTCTTCCTGGCATATTTTTTCCAAGGAATATTTTTCTTTAACTGTTTAAAGTAGGGCTGTCAACGAATATTCGAAGTTCGAATAGTATCCCAAAAGCGAATTCGAACGTGAAAATTAATATTAGAATGTTAAAAAACACTCCCGCGGTACAAGCAACAAATTAATATTTAAATGTGAAAAAAACCTCCCGCGGTACAAGCGCCTCCATCTGTTTTGTGAATGAGCCTCTGACTGTTCGCGATGTCTTTCGCTTTAAGCTCATATCGTCTCCGCTGTAATCTGAATTGTAATATTATATAGGCTATATATGATGATTTAATGATCTGATTTTAACTAGTTTTTGCCCCATTATTGCCGTATATGGGCTACACGGCAAATGCGTAAAATGGGCAACCAGATATTCGAATAGTTCGAATTCGTGATTTCTTTTCAAGCGAATATTCGAATGTCATTTTTGAGCAATTTTGACAGCCCTAGTTTAGAGTTAATCCATTGACGGAGCTACAGGAACCAAAGGGAGTGAGTCATGTTTAAGGTGTCTTGCGTCCTTTTGGGTGCTGTGGCCATTCATAAGATTATCATTTATTAAATATGATTATATATTCATAGTCAATCAAATGCAATTATATCTAACTAAATAGGCAAAAGATCGAATCAGTTTTAAAATTACTTTGCAAAAAGTTTCCTTTATCTTTAATCCATCGAAATAACCTTTAGGCTTAATCAGAGTTCATATTAACAAAGTGGTTGTTGGAAGAAGCACAAGAACCAAAAGGAGTGAGTTTATCATTTTTCTCTCTTACTTGGATATGCTCCCGGTTGAATGGCGTGTGAGCACTGGGCGGGGTGGGGGAACACCTCCGGTGGATGTAGTAGGGGATACCCGAGTCCAAAATGCGTGTGCGTATGTGTGTGTACGTGTCGCAGTGGGGGCGGGGAGCGGAGCGAATCAGTCCAGGTGCAGCAGGTGATGGAGACGCGGGTGAGGGTGTTCGCTTTCGAGAGCTATCCTTGGAACCTCCCTTCTCCGAAGACTTTAGGGAGCGATGATCCGAGAGCTCATGGATCTTATGTGAGTTTGCGTAGTATGAGGATGCGTGTTGCTGTAGGAGATCCAGGGCCTTTGTGGCACTACTGCTGCCGCCTTGAGGAGGAATGACACCGGACGTACTGCTACTACTATTGCCGCTGCCGCTATTATGCGGTGGATTGGATCCTCCCGATGGTGGCCCTAGGCTTACGGAGCGGCTGAGATCCTCGGGTCCCTGTGGTGGGTTGTATGGTTGTCTATGTTCGGGGCCTCCGGCATATGGCGGCCGCATGCCGGGGTGTGGGGGTAAGTATGGGTTGGGCATGTATGGGTTTGGACTAAGTAATAGGGGATTAATGGATCCTGCTGCAGCCGCGAGGGCTTCATATGATAGCCCTCCAACGCCGGGTCCTGGGGGTCTTAATAGAGAGGAGGAGTGATGAAGATATTGATGGTATGGATTAATGCTGGCAGGAGGGGGGCCTCGGGTCTCCATGGTAGGCTTGGAGCCTTCATCCTTTCCCAGAGGGGTCTTCCGTCCAGGCTCCGACTTGGGAACATTGAACTCGGGCTTGACGCTGATCATCATGGAGCGGGGGCTGGGCTTGCGAAGGTCCTCGGGCGCCTTATTTGAAGGAGGTGGGGGAGTGATTCCTAGAGAGGAACGCCTTCGCTCCTTAGCCTCAAGTTGTTCTTTCATGGCCTTTTCCTTGACTTTGAGTCCTCCAGGCTCTCCCATCATTAGGCTTCCAGGATCTGGGAATGGGGAAAGGAAGGGAATACATAGGCTTGGAACATCTTTTGTAGTCTGAGGCTGCTGTGGCCTTGATGGGCTCTGGCTTGAAAGAGGATGCAGGAGAGGAGGAGGGAGGTGTGGTGTTGTTGAGAACTGCGTTGGATGCGGTCGAGGGAATGTAGGGTGCGAAGGGGAAGTGATTGTTGCTGGAGGACGTGGGAGGGGGAGCAGCGGGAGGAGGGACCAGACTGGATGATGAAGACGGCGGTGTTGATAACGGATGGTGGTGGTGGTGATGGTTGTGATGGTTGTGATTGTTGGAGGAAAGAGATGGAGAAGATGGAACAGGGCTGAGTGCACTATTGCTGCTAGACGTTGTAGTAGTAGTATTAGCAGGCGCAGATGACGAATTACAGCTACTACCACCACTACCACTATACTAGTGCTATTATTATTTTGCTCATTGGATGTGGGTTTACAAGTAGTAGTAGTGTTAGTTAGAGTACTACTACTACTACTCTTGGCCTTCAGTTCCTTTAGCTTAGCCTCATCATCTCCCACATCATCACTGATGTCCGAATAAGCAGGGCTCTTGGCCATGCTGCTAGCATTCGTGCTGTTATTCGTAGTAGCCGCATGTCATTATCTGTGGCGGGTGCTGCGCCATTACTTTTCTCAACTCCGTTCTGAGATTCCTGGGCGTCACTAGCATTATTTGCACTACCTCCGTTATTTGGCACACTTCCACCACACTCCTTGGTGGGATCCTCCTCCTCTGTTGCTGTTGTTGTTGTCTCCATGGGAGAGGAGGATAGATCCAGGGACTTGCCTTCAGTCCCATTGCTCTTATGCTGCTGATCCTCCTCCTTTTCAGGAGGTTCTTTATTGGGCGCACCCGCCGCCGCCTCCCCACTTCCGTTCATTAATGGAGCTTCTTCTGAGGGAAGAAGATGATGCTTTTTCTCATCGCCCTCAGCTCCTCCTCCTCCTTCCCCATCCAGAAGTATGCCTCGCTTCTGAGGCGCTGCTTAGCCTCCTTTTCACATTTATCAATGTCCGAGGTGTCTCGGATGTCCCCTTTGGAGTCCAGGAGCTCCTTGTGTGAGTGACTGATGTGGAAGCGGAGGCCGTTGTGCTGTCGGTAGCGTTTCTTGCACCCAGGGCTCGGGCAGGAGAGAGCGTAGGGCAGGGGAGGCGGAGGGATGTACTTCACTTCCTTGGGGTCCTTGGGAGTCATCTCTACTTCTTCTTCTGGAGGAGCTGCCTCCTTGGATGCGGCGAGAGGAGTGGCTGCTGGGAGGCCTGCACTACCTGAGAGAGGAGCAGACGACGTGTTAGGGCAGAGGAGGAGGAGGGATTGATGAGGGGAGCGGATGAAGGGGGATTATTACTACTACTCCCATCTCCCCCATCCTTGCTGCTGCTGCTCTCCTTCTCGGAGTCATCCTCATTCTCGTCTGCTGAGTTGTTTTTGGAAGAAGTGCGCTGACGCTTAAGACTGGAGCTGCTGCTATCGTTGCTGTCTTCGTCTTTGAGGCCCTTCTTACGCTTGGAGGGAGAGTTGCTGTTTGCGGCAGCAGAGTTCTTGAGGGGCTTGCCCTTACTACTCCGAAGATTCTTACGCGTCAGCTCGGGCTCTGAGCCGGGTCGGCCCGCCCTCTTGTTTCCACGACCTTTCTTGTTGTCGATCTCGGCATTGGGAGACTCGGAGTATCTACGGAGAGAAACAGAGAAAATTAGATGAGAGTCTCTACGCAGGTTCTAGGAATCGCTTGAGGCTGATCTACGCTTTAACAAAGGTGTTTTTTGATGTCCAAATCCATCATTAGTGCTTATTGGTTAGAATTTCATATTATACATTAATAAAAATAAAAGCAGGACACATACAACAACAAAAAACAGAGGTGTTAATAAAATAAAAAAAGCAACAAAATATATGAAGAATATTATAATGGCACACAAGTAAGTAAAATCACTAATCTGATGGAATCTATTTATTAAATATATAATCATAATTACTGGATCATAATCTATTGGGCTTCAATAGCTCTTTGATAACTACATTGAGGTAGTATTTTTATATTGACGAGCCAAAGGAATCAATTTCTTTTCATGCGTTGATTTAACAAATAGATCTTTAAATTCATTATGTTGAACGATTCGGAGATAATCTCCAGTACGCCAATATTCCAAGTCTTAATAATAGACAAAAATACATGGTAAGACAATAAACATTATTGTAACACTTCCACCTTTTTAAAGCCAAGATCAGCAGGCAAAATTCAAGAACCGCGTGATTACCTTGGAGGTGCCCACTGGTTGACATGCTGCGTTGAGTCCAGAAGCGTTCCTACATACGTCTTCCCTCTCCATGTCACGTTTATGACGAGAACACCTAGTTTCATGCAAGGAGTTGGAGAGAGAGAAAAGGTACAAAAAGTAGGAGGCCAAAAAATCAAAATAAAATAAACTTGTGCCTATTACCACCTTCAGTTTCATGCCAAACAATTCCTTCGAGCGTCACGGATGTGCCGGGGTCCAGGGTCCTAGACAGTCAGGCTCCGTCATGGTACCAATCTCAGTTCCGACCGAGGCGTCCATCTGGAAAAGGATCCGCGTGTTACACATATTTATGGCGGTATATCCGATTATTAGAGTCTCGCATCGATAAATTTGACTACATTTTATAATTTAAGTTTTTTCTGTCGCTCCTGCTACTGTATTATACTAAAAATTGAATTGCTAAATACGAATTTTCCTTATTCAAATACAGTTAATAGGTACATAAGAGCCTTTTTCTTAGCCAAAGTGATTTATTTATAAGTAGGGAAATATTATTTAGTTGCTATGGTCTTAAGAAAAAGGAGAGATCAAAGCATTCAAATGAATTCACGAAATTGAATTCTATGTCAAAATTCTATTTCACAATTAAAAGATAAAAATATTATTGGATGAACCTTTAGTCTCAAATCTTTTGAAAATGAAAATCCTCACTTTCAATATCCCCGTTAATGTATGAGTCAATGCTGCTCCCTATGTATATATGAATGGAGTAATGTACCTTAATAAAATTCAAGGATCGACACTCATGGCAGAAGGTCCGCTGCCATTACTCGTACTGCTATTCGATGAGCAATTGTTAGTGGCCTGAGACAAGGCTTGGGCGTTTGTATTGGCGGTGAGTCCAAGACCTCTCCGTTTTGTTTGTTTCCAGGCGGCTTGCTCAGGAGCTTGGAACAAAAGGGCGCCTGAGACGCTATAGGGGCATTGGACTCCTCATGACTCAACCCCACACTCATGGGCTGTGTTGTATTCATCGTTGCTGATGATGTCGTAGATGGTGGAGGGGAAGCATGGATCTCCTCGGACGCCTCGGCGTCTCAGGCTTGCCCAGCGGTGAACCCGCGCTGGAGCTGTGTGAAAGCGTGGTTTTATTCCGCTTAATTTCATTTTAAGCCCCTTCTCATTCCCCGTGCCGTTGTTGTTACTCCCACCGTCCATAAATGCACGCGGCTCATTGGATGCACTGGAAGAGGAGGAGGACGATGGAGCAGTGTTGGCGGACGTGGTCATGCTACTCTGAGCCGATGTGTTGTTGTGCGTCGTGGATGTTGTATTCGTTCCAGAGGAGGTGTTCCTGAAGCACCAGAGCCGTGGAGGGGCCTTGGGAAGAAGGGGAAGTATTTTGGGAGGGTTGCTGAGAAGTGAGCTGGTCGTGTTGGCAGGAGCAGGTTATGCGCACTGCTCGTGGATGCGGAATTCGGAGTGTGATTGGTGTTGTTATTATTATTGTTGTGAGGTGCTTTGTTGGATGTGCTCATTTTTTGCTTGTTGTTTTGTGTAGAGGAAGAGGAGTGTGTCCGTGAGGGTGAATGGTGTGCCGAGAGCGAGGATGTCGCCGAGGAATTGTTAATGTCTGCGTCGAGGTCTGTTATGAGATTCCCCAAGTCCACGGTGGGCCAGTCGTTGTCATGCTCGTTGAAGAGGGATGAGAGGAGGCTTTGCGTTGAGGGGGAAGGTTCGGCTGGCAGGGGAGGCGGGTGTCTCGCGGGTGTCTGTGAGTGAGTCTGGTTGTCCTTGTCAACGTGAGAGGAAGAGGGGGAGGCTGAGGATGCGGATGCGGAGGAGGAGTAGGAAGGTGATCTGGCTGATGAAGAGGTGTCCGTGCGTGGTGAGGAAGGCGTGTGAGAGGGCTCTGCTTCGGGCATTGGTTCATGGAGGGAAGAGAGGCAGGAAAGAAGGAAGGAAGGAAGCAAGGAAGAGAGACAGACAGAGAGAGATGCAGGAAGGAAGCCTCTGAGTAAGTCTAGGTATTTCTCCAAAGCAAGCAAGTGTAAGAGAGCGTCCAGACGGACTCCACAAAAGACTCCCGACGTGGACTGACGACTGACTGACTCCCTGAGCAAGCAAGGATCCCTCAACACACACACAGGAATCAAAAAGCCGAAGGAGGTCGGACAAGAGCTGCTTATCGAGGACGACACAAGGGGAGGTCAATGGCACAAGGCAATCTGGGAGTGGAAGCCATCCAGAGGCCTGGAAAGAAAGGAGGGCAATTTCATGTATCAGAGACCTACCTATCAAAGAAACAATGCATCCCAGAATTGGACTCCATCACTCACATTCAAACAGGCATCGTATGAACTCAAAGAAAGAGGGGAGGGAAGGAGGGGGAAACACTTCCCCGAAGACTATTCCGAAACGTAAATCCTGGATTCACCCATCATAAACACCGGAGAATCACCAAAGAGACCAAAAAGAGAGAAGAAAAAGCCACCTAAAAGACTCTTTCTTTCTCTCTCTCTCTTCTCTCTTCTTTCTCTTTCTTTCTTTCTTTCTTTCTTTCTCTTTCGTTTTTCTTTCTCTGCTTCTTCCTTTTTTAGACCCCCCCCCTCCTCCTTCTCCTCTACCTTTCTCACACATAGAAAAAAGAACGTCTGAGGAAGAGAAGGGTTCGACGGTGTAGCCATAGGGTGGATGAACGAGGACGTCATAAATATAGGATACGCAAATTGTGGATCCGAGGCTTAGGTTATTTAGGTTCAATATATTTTTATTAAGTAAATTTGATTATAATAATAGTGGTATTGACAATGGCTTAAAATAGCTCTTGTATCCATCTCTTGCTTCGCTTAAATGCAAGAGGGGATTTAATAACAGTTGTTGTTGTTTAAAAAGTATTCTCTAAACTTGTGTGAGGAGCATTGTCGATCTTTATTATGGTATACTATACTTATGACGTAGCCACATCTCATTCTAACAGTCAAAGTGATGCTCGTTCTCTGAATGAATAACCCCTGCTGATGAATGGAAAAGAAGAAAAGAAGAACAAGGCGGCGGCAGTGAGAACGGAGAACCAACCCACAAATCAAGAGAGAGAAATGACATACACATCAAATCCCTTCAGACAGAAGAAGATCCAGCGACACCTGGTGGATATACTCATGCTCAATCTAGATGTGCAGAACAACCGTTCATGAACACTATTTTAAATTGTATGATTATTAATTTCAAATTTGCATTCTTTTTGGATGACATATATTTAATAGGGATAAATAAGTTTTAAAAGGAAGGATATTTTTTAAGTAAGGATTTCATAAAGTAATGTCTGATGACTATGAGAGCGCTGGTCATTCCCCTCAACGACCTCTCAAGAGTGATAGTGTGATGTTGATGATTTGCTTTGTCAAACTGCAATATTTGCCTTTCTTCCTTACTCGTTATCATTGTATCATGTATCAAAAAAGTATGAAAAGGTCCATGTAGTTACGAAAAGAAGAAAAACGGTATACAAATGTTAAGAAATAGCGTTGGTATTTAATAATTGCAAAAAATTAATATTCATTGATGTCCTAAACATGTCATCATTGAATATTTATTTTATTTTATAACTCTTTTTAGCTAATAGATCTTACTCTCTGGGATGAAGAGCGTGACAATAAGCATAGGACCTGTCATTATGTCTCATCATCATGTATCCGAGGAGATGATCTCAGTTTGTTGATAACCCGGAATTATTCCATTATGTCACATTAAAAATGTACATTTGAAGGAAAACATTCACAAGAGCTGTCAATCCCTTCATTTCCCCCCCTATATTTGGTTCTATGCCTGCCTTGGAATTGCATCTCTGGATATGAAAAATCAATCACTTATTTCTTAACAAATACTTGGGTTTTTATGTACATATCAACGCAACTCATATTTGGTGGTTTACAGAAAAAAATGGCCCGGATATAAAAATCCCTTTGAAGTCTTCCTCTTGTGTTTGAAGTAAGTATGCTATCTATTTAGATTTCAACCACGAACCAGTCCCAACAAAGATAAATCAAACGCAATAACTAATGATCAATGATATTGTATTCATAAAATTTTAAAAAAATATATATTTATAATTGTATTAAGTCTTTCTACACATTAAATAGTAGCAGCAGTATCCTTAATAAAATTTGTCAAAAAGTCTCATCACATGAATATATATTGTTGTTCTGATGAGTCGTGCCAATCCTTAAATGACGACGGATTCATCAAGGCTCTCATGAGATTCTTAGGGATTCTCTTTTTGACTTCCGTTTCTGCGTCCTCATTTTCGATGAGAAGCGGTGATCGACAGGATGCCTCCAGGGGGGTGATGATGGCGTGCATGAGCGAGTCGCTGAATAGGTCTATGGGGGAGGAGAGAGAATGGGGTGCTTCCACGAGAATGGGAGTCGGGGAAGACCGCTTGGGGAGCGAGGATCAGAATTCAAGGCTGGAAATCAAGAATATCATTGAATCATGTGTGTGTGTGTGTGAGAGAGAGAGAGAGAGAGATCCCAATGCCCGTAGTCTTACCCTTGAGCCGAGGTTTCGAATCGGTGTATCATTTTCATCCATGATTTCTTTGTCTTGAGAAGAATGTTTGAACTGGAGAGTAGGGATCCTTGTTTTCATCTGATCCGCTTGGCGATGATCCCAGAATGGTCTCTCCGGGAATAAGCTTGCTGACCTGACCCCCCATTCTTGGATTGATTTGCAAGACAAAAAAAG
>CP045898.1:12422212-12464248 GCA_013387185.1 Caligus rogercresseyi | reverse complement strand
TTAAAATTTGACAGTGTTTCACATAGTCAAAGGCTTTTTTTAAATCTATGGTATTGAGGCGCCAAATTTTTGTTTTCTCTAAAAAGATTTATAATGTTAAATGTTTCTTGATATGTCCGTAATTTTTCGGTTTTTAAAGAAACCTTTTTGCTCATCCTTATGTTTTTATTTAAAATGGGCTAATTTTCTTAGCAAGCCCTCCGGACAGTATCCTGTAAGTATCATATAGGACAGTGATTGGCCTCCAGTGATTAAAATTCGTTCCATCCCCTTTATTTGGTATCAATGCAATCCTTCCTTTGAGAGAGAGTCCGGCATTTTTCCGTGTCTTTCCATAGTCCTCCCAATCGCTAAATAAACGGAGCAACTTCCTTTGAAACGAGCGAAAATAATATCCCATCTGGACCAGCTGCTTTAGAGTCTTTATAGTCTTTTTAAATGTAATCAACTATATTTTGTAGGGGTGTAGACTTCCCCTTATGAGATCTTCTATTCTTTGGAAAGCGTTGTCTCTCCCCTCCAAGGATCTCCGAGAATTTCTCATGAAAGTATCGAGAATTGCATAAGGTTTCCTAATTATTTTATTGTAAGTAACAATTTTTCGTAAAGTTGAAGCAGTAAATTTTTTTTTTTGTGGAAGCAACTTATTTCTCATTGTTGGGGCAGACTCACGATCCACTTTATTTTTCATTTCTGTTTCTACTATATCGAATATTCTATATGAGTTGACTAAGTCCGTGGTATATTGCTTCATAAAATAGGCGCCTTATTTAATATATTGTCCACTTGATTTAGGAGTTTAGAAGACTTCTTTTTATGTGAGTCGATGAATTATTGACAGCCTTTGTAATAATTTAATGCAGAAAAGTGTAAGGTCTTTTTTAGAAATTGGAGATCGTCCTTTCACCAAATTTAAAGTAAGAGTTTTTTTAAAGTTGTCTTCTTCCAAAACCCATCTTGGAACCTTGAACTGGCGCTTACGAGGAATAGAACAAAAATATATGTCAATAGCTTTGTGGTCCGACGAAGGTTCCGGTCTATAGATAGCATTTTTATATTTTTAACTAAAACGGATGAAATCAGAGCTAAACCTATTCTTGAGGGTTTCCCTCTCCTACTCCATGATATTACATCATCAGGACTAATTTTGTTTGTCACATCAACTAGATTGAACCTTCCCATTATTTCCCTCAGACTTGCTAATTTGAGTATTGATCTAAAGGTTTGTCAAGATCACATTCAGGTCTCCAATCAAAACGAAGGGAATCTTGTCGTTATTTTGGGAATCAATAATGGTTTGAAAGAAGGTAGAAGATTTTGTATATGGGCCTTTTGCGTTAATGTGGGAGAAAGTACATCCTGAAGTGTTGATGATTAATTTATGCCAATCGCTATCGTTCGTATGCTCCTTAACAAATAAGGGTTTGAGAGCTTTTTTGTTAGGAGGGTTAGGACACCCCTTTTGCCGATACCCGTGTAGAAATTGTGAAACATAATTGGCAAGCATCCGCCACAGTTATCATCACATGTTGTAGAAGTCTTTGTTTTGACGTCTTGTAAAAAAATTACATCAGGGCTAAGAGATAGCAAGTGCTTCATAAAACCATATCTTACACGCCGACCTTTTCCTCCTCTCATGTTCAACGATAGCATCTTGGAGAAACCCATGTTGGCTCCCATGTCATTTGATATCCTTTGCAGAAAAAAGTCTGTAATTAACTGTTGTTCCATTGATTTATGAGTCATTTATTGTTTTCTTGTTTTCATTTGAAGAGACCTTACTAACTTCAGAAGTATTATTCGAGTCCCGTCTGCTTCGTTTATTAGCTGATTGTGATCTAGTTCTGACAAGTAAGGCAACTTTTTCTGTCATTGGAGGCTTTTGGGGAGTTTTTCCTACATCTTGATCTATATGGTTTGATTTTATTTATCCTTTTCCACGTCATCAAGATTCGTGTTAAGGTCCAAGTTACATGTCAGAGTACCATTATCAGATTTCTTGTCGGAGTATCAATATTTTCAACGGTGGAATCGTTAGGTCCATTGCGAACCTCAAC
The DNA here is from genome assembly GCA_013387185.1 of Caligus rogercresseyi. Lineage (NCBI taxonomy): Eukaryota > Metazoa > Arthropoda > Copepoda > Siphonostomatoida > Caligidae > Caligus > Caligus rogercresseyi. The sequence goes on along the minus strand of CP045898.1, from coordinate 12,462,191 downwards.
TTGATCCCCTCCAGCTTGTTTGTTCCCTTCATTTTCCCCAGATGGTTCTTGCAGAACCTCATCTTGATCCCCTCCAACTTGTTGTTTGTTTCCTTCATTTTCCCCAGTTGAGATTGAAACCCTTTGAGTTGCTTCATCAATTATAGTGAATAACCTTTGCCCATTCTCAGCGATCTTTTTTAGTCTCGCAAGCATCCTTGATTTGTAAAAACTAACAGATCTTGTTTTTTCTTTACAAGAGGATTGAAAGTGTCCAAACATGAAGCAGTTCCCACATTGTCGTATCCGACCGAGGAACTCAAGAGTTTCGATTTCCTCACCTGAGGGAATCAATGAAGGAATATTTCTGGGATTACCTGTCACATTTATGACTAAGTCAGATCCTTTTGTGTTCCAGTGCTGAAATTTAGGATCATTAAAGATGGCAAACTTTTTTAACGTGGACTTTTCCGACTGGGAAGCATTTCCAACGCGAAGGAGTTGACCTTACAAAAAGGATCAAGCATAGATCTCACAGCCTGTTCACATATTTTACCATACCATATTTCAGAGTCACGTCGAAAACATGATCACCATCCCTTGCTAACATTAGTTTACGTCAATCAAGCAGAATCTTGAACGGGTTATTTTCTTCGTCTTTAAAGTCCATTTCAACAGGAAGAGTAATTTCATCTGAAATTCTTTCCATGGGTATTTTTTGTCTCGTAATAATGAGAGGGCGATGGGGTCTGTCCCAATTAATGCTATGTACTTCAGCTGGATTCAGCTTAAGAATATCCGTCGCTATCGCTGCCAAATTACCAGGGTGCATTTGATTTTTGTTCAGAGGCTTGTCAAGCCTTTGAGCAAACAAGCAAAAGTTCTTCCAGCCATTAGAATCATTTACAGATCCATCAGTTATATTATTGAATGACGAGAGGGTGTCTTCTTTAGAGTTGAATTAACTGCTGCGCTATATGTCATTTGAATCGTTTGCTTCAAGAAAAACCGCGTTCTTAGAAGCATTAGATATTTTTCATCACTCATACTGAGAGTGAGCAAAAAAAAATAAAAGGGAAAAGGTTGATCAAGGTAGATCCTGATCAAAACGTCAGGATTTAAGCAGGTTTATTTTTTTTCCTCCGGAGAGGGAGAAGAGACAAAAAAGAGAAGGTCATCTTACGTACATGCTCCTCGATCCCGATTCCATCCACCGAAGACAAAATGGTAAACACAGTGAATCCGGAGGACCCAGAGGCGATATAGGAGTGCCCTAGTGGTCCAAAAATGTCAAAAATCTGTCCAGTCGCACGTACTTAATGAATACAGTGTAGAGGAAAAACACACACGTCTGCACGCTTCAAACACACAAACAGAAACACCTTTCTTTCTTTCATTGCATTCGAAGTCTTAACATATCTCGGGTACTTTTCAAAACTAATCCAGCAGTTTTGCTATCAGCTGCAGCCAAATATACTGCTTTCTCCAAAAAAATTCCGTCTCTTCGCAACGATTCGTGGACCTTTGCTTCAGAGGAGGTCAGATACTTCCCATCAAGTTCCTATCTCATTTAAAGATTTTACGTGGGATTCTGAAATATTCAAAGTGATTTATTATTTAAAATATTGGAGAAGCGTTTTTTAAAGTATGTATTGTGCCATTTAATGTTCGATTATTTTTTATTATATGCTTTAATTGTTGTCGTTCTTCTCCAAAGTATTATTCTAAACTACAATGTCCATTTATGTTTTTTAACGGAATTACTTTGGAATTTGGAAGAACTGAAATAAATTGAAAAATAAAAAAAACTAATCAATCTCCTTTGCGAAATATAATGTATATTAAAGTACATTCATTTTATAATATCATGAAACTAATAGATATAAATAATAAAAATCCAATCAAAGAGAAGATTTTGAGATAAGAAGATAAAGGTAGAAAAAGGGACACTGTAAGAAATATATAAGGTAGTCATTTTTGAACAGTTAATTTGAAATATAATATTCATTTACGTTTTGTTTGACGCAACTGCTCAAAAGTGTTTTATTTCTTAATATTTGTTATATATATATAAAATCTATATATACATTTATTTATTTATTTCGAGTAATAATAGTCAAAGGCTTGTAAAATAAGAAGATAAAGGTAAAAAGAGAGACATTGTCATGGATAAGTGAAACGGGTTTACATGCAAAATCAAGGAATAATCATTTAGGCCACAAAAAGGTAAGTCAAGGTAGATATAACAAAAAAGTTAAACGTTAAGTTGTATCGTACTGCTACCCTTGTTTATGCAAACCTGATTCATATATAACTATACTATAAAGATTTCAGTTGTGCCTCTACCACTCCAAATGTAAAACTGACATTAACAAATATGTAGTTGTGCATTAACAGTCAAACAAGTACTTGGGTATGTGTTTTCATTTATATATACCGCTCAATATCATAATCGCTGCTGTCAGTTCTATCGACAATAACAGTGCAGCGTAGGCTTTCTAGTAAACTTTCAGGCTTGCATGAACTTCGTGACCAGGGATATAGTGAGTTCAATAAGTGTCGCAACTATGTTTCTCTATAGCTCTGCATGTAATTAATTTTTTAGAATTCTGAAAACAGTTGCTAAGTAACCCGAAACTTTAGTCTGTTTAGTTACACGTCGCTGCGAAATAACATAAAAGCATGAACAAATGGCTCAAAAGAGTAACCCCCATCCACGGAGAGACTTCCAGTTCCTAGCCAACTACCGAGGATGTTGGACTAGGAGACATAACCCATATTTATCTCCCGAGGACCATTGTACTAGCAGCAACATGGAACTGCTTCTCACCTAGCTAGCATGGTTAGTGCCTCTGATCGTGACAGTGAGGATGAGCCCGCTGACATGAGCAAAAATATGGATGCAGAAATGCCAACACCGGTAAAAAGACGAAGATCTGATGACAACTGTATTTCGTTGGGTTTACTTGTATTGTTACTGGTTTGTCTATTCAACAGCAGTGCGTTGTATGTGTATCTCACAAACTCGATGAAACCGTCACTCTTGCGCATACATTTGGAGAAGAATCATCCCCACTTAAAAATAAACCACGGGAGCTTTTTGAATGGGAATTACGTGGACTTTTTACCAGTAAGAGCAGCATAACAAAACCAGACACAATGAACAAGAAGGCGTTAGAGGCGTCTTATATGGTGAGAGATACGAGTAGCTCAGACTGGTGAAGGGATTATGTTATGCCTAGCTTATCCTAGTGATATTTTTCCTCGGCTGAATGAACTTAATGTTGGATTACAAGGGCTCTCCACAAAACATTTACAATAGGCAAGAAAGACACGAGATAATTATTCAGAAATTGAAGCTATGGATTGACTGCGTAGGCAAGAACAAGAAAGTTGCCTCTCTTTTGTTGCAGGATTTCTATGTGAAAATGACCTCAGTCTGACAGATGGCATCAAGCGTTACATCACATCTCAGCGAGTTAGCTGCTGAGATGTGCAGGTACTTCCCCAAGTCGGACAGTTGGATCGACATCCCTTTACTACTGCCCCTGCTACTCTGTCGGTATCTTAACAAGAGAACCTAATTGACATTGCATCAACAGGATCTTGAAAATTGATTTCACCACAGGCCTCTTATATATGTCTGGATAGGATATGCACCGATTAGATTCGACAGATATGCGGGGGCTATATGCATCCTCTCAAGCACATCCCTCACATTAATCTAGATTTTAGTCGTACGAACTATAGTTACCGTCACGCACTCTTTAACTCGATGAAGAGCTCCACAGTTTTGGTCAGGGGTGTGGATTGAACGCCGTTTGCGAACGCATGTTCAAAATCGAACGCCTGAACGGAGATAAATAAACGGACAAACGTATTTTTTTTGTTGGCGTTCATCCGTTAAATTTATATAAGTTTTTAAAAGAAAACTTTATACGATTTCTTGAGTGAAAAAAATGAGGACCTTTTTTTTACAAACAGAAGTGCAATTGAAAATACTGAGAGTCATTCTGGCTAAAAGTGACAACGATTTTTTTACCACGATTTTTTTCTAAGGAATTATTTATCTTCAAAAAGGAACCAAAAAGAACAACACTAAAGGGCTATGAGAAGTACATTTCCTATTTTGGCGCTAGGGGTAGACATTCATAAAGATATATTGAATAAGAACAAACCTGCAAGTTACTATGTTATTTTTTAAACGAACGACGAACGATATTACACTTTTATTGTAGTCCACGAACGATTACAAATTAATGACAAATCAGTAAGTCTGATTCAGTGTATTAAATTCAAATTTGAAATAGGAATAAATTAAAATAATTGATAGTTTTTCGACGAGGGGAGGGACGGGGAAAACGAATGAACGAACACTAAAAAAATGAACGGACGAACTCTTGCACGGATTTTTTTAAATTGACGGACTAACGCTAAGGTTGCGAACGCCCACAAGCCTGGTCTTGGCTATATTATTAAAAGGCTGAAGTCTTTCTTCTTGTTTGTATGTGTTATTACCTCCGCCGAAGGAGGTATTGTTTTCACTGGCGTTGGTTTGTTGGTTTGTTTGTTTGTTGGTTTGTTTGTCAGCAGGATAACTCAAAAAGTACGGAACGGATTTGGATGAAACTTGGTGGAGTTGTTGGAAATGCCAAAAGTAACAAGTGATTAAATTTTGGCATCTCTGAGTGCAGAATTAAGATGCAAAACGAGCTAAATACTAATAATATTTCAAATTAGCCAACTCTGCCAATAGATGTCGCTGTGCTGTGAAATCGGGTGACGGGAGCGTCTTCCTCTCGGAATTTCCGTCGAGGGGAACCCTCCCCGTCCCTCTACGCCGCCCCAGTCGTGAAAAATCCGCCTCGGAAGGCTCATAAGGACCCCGTGACGGCGGAGGTTTGCACTCTCTGAGTGTATATATGCCTCTAGTTTGTTATGTTATCTTTAGATGTAAGCTATTGGAAGCTAATTAATAAAACTCTTATCCGTAACAGTTGAATGTTTTTATTTCGTGCGTGGTGGGGGATACACGCGGATGGAGATGAAATGCTCTAAGAGGTACGTGATGTCAAAAAGTTTGGAAGCACTTCCAGAGACAATAAAAGAATATACTTTTGTACTCTGTGCTTTACCATTTTTTGTTACGGTGACAAATCAAAAATATAGTTATAGTAAATTAGATAAATATCAGTTCGTTGAGAATGGGAGTCGTAATTGTTGACTGAGGTTCGTTGAAACTTATGATAATATAATTATATACTTTGCTGCATTTTTAAGTTAAGCAATACCCTAAAATTAAATATACTCTAAATAAGCTAGTTTTGGGTTTCGTAGTACAAATAAATTTGTAATTACTTTTATATTTTTACTAGCAATTCGGCTATGATGTGTGTAACGACTGTATAAATCAGTTGGCCCAGAAGTAAATTTATGAGCTGGGTGTACAGAGACCTAATATGAAGATCACTTTTAGACAAGCAATTGACATCATATTTTATGCTCTAATTTCTCGTCAAAGTCTCAAAAATTAATTACTTTTCTTACTTTAATTAATTCATGTATTTAAATCTTTCTTCAATAAAAAATATAATAATGATATATATTCACTTAAATTGAGATATATTACAAAACTAAATTTATTAAAATTTTATTCTGCAAAATGTAGCACAATGTGTAATTTCAAAATTATTTCAATAAATTCACAATTCCTTTATCCTAATTTGAATTAGGGGGAGGCTATCACAGGAATAGATTTTAGTTGTAAATTGAGTCTCATTAGTGAACTACCCGGATATTAAAATTTTATATAAACATAAACCGAGTTTTTTTCATTGAATCTAAAGTAATCAACTTATTCATAAATAAGTCAATAATTAGATTAAGGAGGTAAATTTAAGTCAATATTTATTTAAATAATTATTTTTCAAGATCTTAAATATTAAAGAAATAAACTTTCTGAAACGTATACTCTCATTAATGTAGCTATAGATAAATATATATATATATCTATATATTATATATATATATATTAGCCTGTCCCGTTTTCAGGTCAATCGCTCCGATTTTTTGCTCCAAGCACTTTTCTGCTGCGTAGTGATGAAAAAATGAGATTGAGAAAGTTTCAGCCTTCAAAGGCCATTTTTGTGACTGCACAAGCCACTCAAAGTTTCAAAAAGGCCGTTTTTGGGGTCAAAAATGGCAATTTTCAAGTGGCTTGTGCTGTCTGAGTTTTAGTGATATCGAGTTAATTTCTTTTCCTAAGGGTTGCTTGAAGTCTCATCTTTCAATAAAATTTTTGGAGCAATCAAGCAAATAAATATTTCTATTGTTTTTGGCCCGTTCAGTAGGCCTCTTTTGGCCCAAAATAGGCATTTTTGTTTTTTGCTAATATTTGCCCTAAAAGTTATCTTAGCAATTTTGTTATTTTATGGCAAAATAATTGCCTTGTCATAATGCACGTTTTGTGCAATTTTCATAATGATCAAGAGGATATAGACGTTTTGATAGAAAATATTGTGTTTATTGTTATGAAATATTGTTCATTTGCAGAAATAAAATCGCTATTTATACTTTACAATATTATTTATTTCCTCATGGAATAAGTTTTTTTTATAATTTTACTAACTTTATATTGGTTTTTAAGATGAGTAAAATAACCTAGCATGTAGCACGTAAAATATTATTACTCATTTTTATTTACTACAAAAATAATAAAAAGTTGGTTATGCAACTAATAAATAAGATCATTATATGTAGATATAATGTGAATAGTTTAATTCAGTCTCACAAAAATATTGAAATATTGAATGCAAAAAGATCAATCGAGAAAATTTTCCAGAAGATACACTTCCAAATGTTTTTATAAGTAGCATAACAAAATACAGAGATTTTTATTGTACATGGATGAAAAAGAACATACAGAAACAAGCAAACAAAAATATTTTGAAATATTAAAAGCTTTGAAAAAAATACTGATTGAAAATAAAATGCAAAGATTATTGGCAACCTATGAGCATTTTATATGTATCCGAATTCAAAACAACTTTACATAAAACTCCCTACACCAATACACCATGCTCGGTTTATGTCGAAGGTCGTTCATTACATTAAGTTGGAGAGTCTTGGCCTTACAGAAGGAAGTAAAATAATTTCAACAATAATTTCTTTATACAATTCCAGATGTTTTTTTGACAGCACACCAAAATACGTCTTCACCAAAAAGAGATATAGAAGCTGTTTGGAAAATGAAGCTTTATTAACACAGCAATCCATCACTTTACGAAAAATGTTTGAAGAGTATGTTTAACCAAACTTGGCATTTACATGGAAGTACATGATTCTTTAAAGTCTTGGAGACGAAATCTTACCGGATCAAGAAAGGTTGGACATTACAATTCGATTACTATAAGAAAAAAATAAAGATATTTTTTAACCAGATATAACCAACAAAAATAAAAAAGAAACAATTAGTATAGTTTCGCACCCCTTTTCTCTTTTCTTATGTTTAACTTGCTTGTAATGGTCAAAGAAAATATGGAATGGATGAGACTACCTACATAGTACTGGCATCTTATATCTCATAATACGGAATTAAAAATAAATTAATTAAGGAATAAAAAAAATCTTTAAAAATATCAATATGACTTTCAAATAAGTCACAGTATATGAATAGATCTCTAGGGGGACCATCCACACAAAAGGGTAGTGCGCTGAGTGGTGTGGAAAACGTATTAACATTTTACGTAGTTATTTTACTCATCTTAAAAACCAATATAAAGTTAGTAAAATTATAAAAAAAACTTATTCCATGAGGAAATAAATAATATTGTAAAGTATAAATAGCGATTTTATTTCTGCAAATGAACAATATTTCATAACAATAAACACAATATTTTCTATCAAAACGTCTATATCCTCTTGATCATTATGAAAATTGCACAAAACGTGCATTATGACAAGGCAATTATTTTGCCATAAAATAACAAAATTGCTAAGATAACTTTTAGGGCAAATATTAGCAAAAAACAAAAAATGCCTATTTTGGGCCAAAAGAGGCCTACTGAACGGGCCAAAAACAATAGAAATATTTATTTGCTTGATTGCTCCAAAATTTTTATTGAAAGATGAGACTTCAAGCAACCCTTAGGAAAAGAAATTAACTCGATATCACTAAAACTCAGACAGCACAAGCCACTTGAAAATTGCCATTTTTGACCCCAAAAACGGCCTTTTTGAAACTTTGAGTGGCTTGTGCAGTCACAAAAATGGCCTTTGAAGGCTGAAACTTTCTCAATCTCATTTTTTCATCACTACGCAGCAGAAAAGTGCTTGGAGCAAAAAATCGGAGCGATTGACCTGAAAACGGGACAGGCTAATATATATATATATATATAATATATATATATATATATATATATATATATATATAATATATAATATATAATATGTATAAATTATATACAGAATGAGACCATGTCTATGAATAGGTGAACATAACAATATATAGCAATCAAATGAGTAGCTCGTTAGATGACAAAATACCTCTTAGTAATATGACGTTTTCTTTTTGTTTATTTTTTGTTTACGAATGTGATAAAACCTAATGGTATTATTTTTTTAAGAGTCCTATAAGATAATACAATACGTTATCAAATTTATTTGTAAGTACATAAGTGCTTACATACATGTTAAGTGACTCAGCTTATTATACTATAGAATCAATAAATAATTATTTAACAATCCTGAGGAAATATCTGTTGTCTAGTAAGAATCAAAAATGTATTATGCTTAGGTGATAAAAGTTCAACGAGCGCTTTTATTCAAGCTGTAATGTGACGCATCTTGATCTTTATGAAATACTTAACATTATCTAAATATCTCGTCAATCTATCATTTTAGTATAAAATATAGGTGTCCAGAAGAAATGGACTAGAAAAATACGGCCCATGAAGTAATGGACCAGGAAAAAATGGACCCAGAAGAAATGGACCAAGTTAGAAAGGAAATTGATGACTCATGGAAGAAATGGCACATACCTTACTAGGTAGGCAAGTATTTGAGGGAATACACCTAAGTATGTTTAAATATTGTTCTCATAAAAATTGAGTAAATCAAACATTAAAAAATATTTTGGCAGTTTAGATAAACGGTTCTTTTTTGTTGTCAACTTTAGTTCAAATTCACCCAAATAATTGTATATATGTTATTGTCTTAAATCAATAACATATGATGTCAAAAAATCACTTTCGGGGAATACAGATTAAATTGCGGGCGCATACAGATATAAAGCACTATATTAGTAAATATAATGAAGAAGAATTTTTTTTTTTTTTACAATTTATCGTTGATATATATATATATATATATATGTATATGTTGTTGACGTTCGTGAAAAAAGTTGGCGCCAGAGGTAACCATTCATGAAGATATTTTGAATTATTAAAAAGAAACAAGTACTGTATGATTTTCAAACGACCAGTAGGAATTTCTTGTTTTCGTTCAATGTTATATGCTTTTTTTAAAGTAACAGATAATAGACAATTACATATTTCATGAATTTCAAACTTCAACTCAGAGGTCCAATAACAGACACACTACATACATTTGTTTTTATACTGTTTGCTGTCGTCGGTGGCATCCCGATCAACGTCATGAAAAAACAGCCTGGGATCTTTTGGCGTGCATTTCATCAATCTCATCGTCAAAACGAATAATTGGCCTCAGCAATGGAAGGATAATATTGTAATCCCAGTGTTGAAAGCTGGCAAACCTCGCCTTAACGTCTCCAGCTACATACCAATCTCCCTTCTCTATGCTATGTCAAAACTCGCTGAACGTGTCCTTATAACTGACCCCAAACTATACCGCCAGTAAACATGGCTTCCGGTTAACAGAGCTATAGCCACAGCCTTGATAAAATTCTTATATGTAGCTTCAAATACATTGATCAAGGTTGCCTTCGTCTACAGTGTTGCTTTCGACACAGTTGATCATGTTACTCTTGTCCAAAACTTTGTGCGAATCTATATATCAGGGGCACCCAAAGTGGGTATCTGGGTCCAGAAAGATCCATTACGGCGTCAGGCAAGGCTCGGTTCTGGGATCACTGTTCTTTATCTTGCTCACTTCAGATCTTCCTGACTTCGAGATAGACGTTCCCATCCGAATCTGCAGAGTCTGCACTCAGCGTTCAACATGGCAAGAACATGGAATTCTATCCGGAGCTGAGGCAACCACCTTCTGGAAGTAGGGCGAGTGGCAACAATGATTGCAAGGCGCTAAAGACATCTTTAATTTTTAATAGATTAAGCCGCTTGGCTAGATCAATATTTTATTTTTCTAATTTATTTATGTTATTATTTATATGATATATTTATATTTATTTAATTAGTTTTATCATAACTTTTAAGTAGCCCTGAAGCTAGAGTCAAATTAAAAAAAAAATATATTTCATCACACATACTAGGAAATGACCTATTATAAACATCAATACACTTTAAAAAATTGCCCCATCTAAGCCGTGTATGGAAATCAAACATTCATGTGGCGAATATGTATAATATATATATATATATATATATATATATATATATATATATATATATATACAGTGGTGGGCACTTCCGCTCATTATTCCGCTCGTCCGCTCTTCCGTTCTGAGCGGAGGAGCAATTGGTGTGCGGAATGCAAAGAGCGGATCATCTTTGTGAGAAGTGAGCGGAATGTGGTGAGCGGATCATCTTGTGATAAGTGAGCGGAATGTGGTGAGCGGACCCTCTAAAATTAACTTCCGCTCATCCGCTCACATAAAAAAGTTTCCGTTATTAAAAAGGATTACTCATAGAGAAAAGACTACTTTTTCTCACTTTTTGCTCTAAATATAATGCCGCTAACGTGGCATGGACTAAAAATGTGCACCAGAAATTGTTTATTCTTGTCTAGACACGTGGCAGCAGTGTTGCCACGCGTAGCCACTCAGTTCACGTCGTGCAGTTATTGTGTATACGCAGAGAGAATAAGTGACAATCATCCTTTCTTAATATATAAAATGTGTACCCCCGTCATAACAAAGAGGTTGCGTTCATGGTCCCATATAGAATTTCATTTTATATTCAGAGAAGAGAGAGAAAAGTTACATTATTATATATAACTTTTCTCTTTCTTCTCTAAATATAAAAGAGATAAAATTATCTTTGTTATAATTATTAAATATTTATTACATGTAGTATGATTAGAAATCCATCTGAAAAAATGACGTCATAACACATATGTTGATGATGTCATTAAATGGCTATATGGGACCCTACTTAGTACCAGCTTAGTACTTATTCGGCGTACAAGTTTTGTCTCTCTCTGGCACTCTCTTATTCTCTCTGTGTATACGTTTGTGTTCGTGTGTGTTCATTGTCTGACGGTCACTCTGAGTCAGTATACTTTACTTTTCGTTTTTTTACGAATCACGAGTCATGGATAAGTTTGTGACCCGAACCCGACCTCTGAGCGGAGAGAGAAGCTACAGGTTAGTAAATTGATTAATTTAATTGAGCTATTCATTTATTTAAGTACAATTTTTAAATTTTATAAAATTAATCTTATTCTTAATTCATCTGAATAATGCGTGAGCAGTGTGACAAGTAACATAAAAAGTTAATGTAATTTGTCAATTAATAATTTGTTCTTGAAAAGGAGCAGCATGGACCTGGAGGTGGACGACCCCATCTCCCAGGATGTTTTCAGCAGCCCGTGGCCACTGGCAGTGTGGAGGAGGTGGGCGCCAGCCAGGCAGACACTGTGGTCTTGAGCCAGAGCCAGGACACCCAGGGATCTCAGGATGCAAGCACAATGGAAGTGTAGAGGGAATTCGCTCATTTGAAAAAGTAAGTCCCAAAAAGTGGCTGTTCAGTATGGCCTGTGAAGTGCTGAGGGCCAAGAGGTCGTGCCTCACGGCCGAAAACTTTGAGAACTTGATTTTCATAAAGGGGAACATGGTCATCATACAGCAGCACATCATGTCCCTTAAAATCCAGGAGGAGGAGGAGAAGTAGTGATTTTTGTGACTGTTCTTTTCTTTTTTTAAAGATGGTTTGTCAATAGGTAATATTTTATAATTTCATTAAACGGTTTATTACCTAATTATTAAGCCATTCTTGTTTTATTTATTAATATTTAGTATTATTACTTATTTGAAGATATTAATTATATAAATAGCCTAAAATAGGTGTTTCTTATAATTAATTATTTATAAATATTAATAATTAGTTTTAATAACTAAATAATATTAATATTTATGAACGATTATTTCCAAGAAACACCTATTTTAGGCTATTATAAGCTTGGAGCGGACTTATAGTAAAAAATTGGTGATCGGACCTAAAAATTAGTGAGCGGACCTATTCCGCAACCTGAGCGGAAGAGCGGAATGAAGTGAGTGGAACAGCAGTACTAAAAAAATGAGCGAATGAGCGGGAGCGGATCAGTTGCCCAAAGTGAGCGGATGAGCGGTGAGCGGAACAGCAAAAAAGTGAGCGGTGCCCACCACTGTATATATATATATATTATATATTAGGGTTGTTCTTATTCTTCAAATGTTTGAAATGTTAGCAACATTGTGGATTTTCTGTTTCTTGGTGATAAAAGAAGACGACATACAAAGTTTGAACAAAATCGGCCAACATTACGAGGTCGCACAACGAGGTCAAAGTTTTAAAAATTTAGTAAAAATATAGTTTTCCGCAAATTTCTTCAAAATGGTGGACGTTATAGACTTCAATAATTATTATTAATTTAAAGGAAATCTAATTTACTACCAGACGTATGTTTGATGTTTTTTAATAAAACAAAGTTTTCAGTAAAAACAAAGAAAAATGGAGTGTGTATTGTTAGCTTATTTCATAGCTTTTTGTATCAATTAACTTCACTCGCCTGTAGAGGATGACTTGTTCGCTTCAGAGTAAAATAGTACTTTTAAGTTTAGTAAAACTTTAAATGATAAATCCAAAAATGACCTTGGTTGCATTTTATCAATTCAGAATTCAGTACAATCTGAGTTTACATCATATGATTCAGAGCCTGTATTGACCTATAAGAAATTGATTATGAAAAAATAAAAAATAATGTGTTTCATAGATTTGAGTCAAGGTATCCTCTCAAAATTTTACTTTGTCTCTGACGCATTTATAATCCATTATATGCGTACGCGAGATAGGCTTTTTTAATGTACATAGACTCTCTACTTATTAAATTGACATGATTTAGTATACCAAAATATTAAAGCTGGTGTACCAAGCTTTCATTTGATATGTTTGGTGTTCTGAAAATCGCTATATTTTAGAGATATAAGCAAATACATTTTTTGCACGTACTCTCCCCAAAAAATTGATCTTCTGATATGAGAATATACAATTACCATTTGGTAACTGCAGAGTGTTACCTGGATAGAAAGAAAAAAGAAGGGAGAGAAGTCAGGCAAAATACTCTCCCTTCTCTTCTCTTTCTATCCAGCTAACACTAACAGCAGTTACCAAATGGTAATTGTATATTCTCATATCAGAAGATCAATTTTTTGGGAGAATACGTGCAAAATGTATTTGCTTATATCTCTTAAAATATAGCGATTTTTAGAACACCAACATATCAAATGAAAACTTATTTAACCAGCTTTAATATATTGGTATACTAAATCATGTCAATTTAATAAGTAGAGAGTTATATGTACATTAAAAAAAGTCTATCTCGCGTACGCATATAATGGATTATAAATGCGTCAGAGACAAAGTAAAATTTTAGGCGTATTCCTTTCTAAAAACGTCGTCAATTTTTTTGTCAGAATGACGAACCACAAACGAACAATTACCGACGAACGATTCAATCTTAAAACGAACGATAACTTTTGGTGAACGACAAACGACAATTTCCTTGCGATACATACCTATATATACATAGGCATAGGAGACAGGGTGGCAACTGCCCCCCCCGAATTCGGGTGAGTTCTCAAATTTGGGCATTTCAGTTGAAGAAAAAAAATGAATTTATGTAAGCAACTGGATTTTGAATTATAACCAAATAATATAATATAATGATTAGTATGCATTACTACAAAGAAAATATTAATCTACAAAGCTTTCTTCATTCGATTTTTTCACGGATTTAACAGTTCTTGTTAAACTTCGGGCAAATTGAATGCTGCCCCCCCAAACCAAACATCTCCCCTACGCCTATGTCTATATACCTAGTTCAATGGTCCAATCTAATAAATAATACATAATACTTTTATACAGAACACCATTTTTATTCTTGTATTATTCTTGTTGAACTTGCATTTTTATAGGGAATTGATGAAGAATCTCTTTCCCCTTCCGTAAGTCCCATTTATGGTACGTTTCAAAAAGTCAAAGTTTGTTTGACGAAGCCTCATTTATGTGTGCTATACGTTGCCTGTCTAAAAGAAAGTTCAAAGTGATGGAATGCATTGTATACAACCAAAAAAACTATAAGATTTCTATTATCTTTTTCCTTAGATGTGACGTTTATTCTCAAGTGATCCCACAGAAATAGAACAAACAAGGACAAAAAACATGTTCAAATCCCTAAACGTACTACTTAAAAATATATTCTATAGATCTTTCAACTTCTTTAAGTTTATTTTTTTAAATTTGTATAATGATTGAGCCGAATATTATAATCCTTTAATTGATGTAAGTAAATTGCTACAGCCTAGCAAATAGAACATATTCATTATTGACTAATGCTTTACAAGGAACAATAAATTTGGCGGAGAGCATCACTTCTTTCTTCCTCACAATTGCAAGCTAGGATAAATATTATAAGAAAAAATATATTTTTTGGTTCAATCCAATATTTATTGGGACAATAATGTTCCTTTTACAAATAATATTTGTTATTTTCCACAAAACTTTAAAGTTATATTTAAAAGAACAACCATTTTACTGAACATATTAAATAGGTACATGAAATATTTAGTTGTTTTTCAGTTTTGTCATTAATGCCTATTTATTCATCCTAAATGTATATACATTTAAATATACATACATATATATATATATATATATATATATATATATATATATATATATATTATAGATATAGATATATATATATATATATATATATATATATAATATATCCCTTCTATTGTGTTAGGGTCAAAATTGACCCGTTTTTCTAGTTTGAATGTGTAAAAATTGCCATTTGCTTTTTTGCTCTGGAATGAGGCTTCATCTAATCCTCAGACACTCCCGATTGAACTCAGAAATATCATTTTTCACCATTTTAGTAAATTATAAAGGTCTCCAAAAAAAAAGTTACATCTGTGGTGTTACGGGTCAAAATGACCCAGCAGAGATACTGGCTGTTTTATGCATCACCTAAAAGCTATGGGTTGCTCTGAGGATCAATTGTGGCCCAATATGCCCAGTTATGGCCCACACACACACACACAAACAGGCTTCTTTCACATGCACAGACAGACATATAGAAAGCGCATTCAGGCACACACACACATTTTACACGAGTGGTACATTTTAAAACACTGTGTCTGTGGAGCCAACTAAAGAAATTTCCCACACTGGTTCCATTTATATGAATGTATACTAAGCCAACAATGACTTGAAAAAACATGGAGAAAAATGGTGATTTTAAGCATTTTAAAGCATTTTCAAATCACGGTCAAAATTGACCCGCGAACACCACAGGTGTAAACAGCTTTTAACACAATATAAGGGATATATATATATTTATAACAATATATATATATAAATAAAGAAAATATATATATAAATATATATATATAATATATGTATATATAGATAGATAATATATATATATAATATATATATATATATATCATCTTATATTTGTTGGCCTTGGTGGTGAAAAATAGGAATAATCTTATGGGATTATAAGTAATGTATATTTTTTATATCTTTTTACAATAACCAAAGCAAACTTTCATTGAAAGAAATGTATGCATTGAAAAAGCATACTATAAAGTACCTCAAAATGTAAGCGTTGTACCATTTTTGTAATTCCATATGACCAATTATATAGACTTACATAGTCAATTCCTACCATAGCAAGATATATAGCAACCTGTACTTTCTTAGAAATGTTTAAAAGGTTCTTAAAGTAAAGATTTTATTAACTTTATAAAGCCGTTTTATGCCAGTATGAATTTTATAAAAAGGTCTTGCTAATGCTTATATGTCTTACATTTATCTTCAAAGGAAATAATACAATTTCAGAAAGTTCATTTCTCGAAAATTTCATAAAAGATTATTAAATTGCCATTTTTAAGAATCTGTCACATCAAAGACTTCTTTTAAGGCCAGAAAAAATATTACTTAACTTGCCAAAGCATTTGTATGGTTTTTTTAAAATTTTATTTAGGAATCTATGTATTTTAAGCTTATTTTTTTTTATCATGGTAATTTATTAAAATGAAAATATGATCAAAGAAGCCTTACAGAACATGACATCCTCAAGAACAATAAGCTTATGCTTTCTTAGTCATTGATCCACGTAATTTATGTATCTGTTAAATATACTATTCCAATGTACCTTACCAACATTAATAAATCAAAGCTACTGCATATTGTTTAGAAACAAGAATATTATTTATTTTGATCATCCTTGATAATTAGTGTTGTGTCGGTCCTTATCTAGGACCGAGGACTGCAGTCCAGTCCGGTTCGGTCCAGTCCTTTTGTCGGTCTTTAAAAAAGGAAAAAAATCCTTATGACGTCGTAGCCTACGTCATGTAGTCAACATCTCTTAATAATATGAAAAGGAAAAAATATTTATATGAGGAAATTAATATCCTCAATGAACGGTTGGCATATATAATATTTTTTACGTATGTTATTAATAAGTATTAATTATTGATTATTATTACAACAAAAATCGATAATGTTTCATGATAATACCTAAAAATAGCATATAGCAGTTGAAACGAATGGGTTATGAATGATTTTTTATTGAAATATTTAATGAGTAATGACCGTCGATCATATATTGAAAAGCCTATATTGTGAGAATCATTTTTTCAAATTGTCTAATATAAATATTATTAAACCCTTTGGTTGCTATTGGATTCACACCAAGTTATAATCAGACATGAAGGAAAAAATCAAATAAACTTAGCCACATGCTACATTTTTTTAATACATTCAACAAAGTCAGCGATATTGAAGGAAACCAAGGAAATGCTTTATTTTGTAAATTTACTCACTAAACCTAACCACTAATAATTATTATTTATTAATTAAAGATTATATTCTTTACAATGCTATTGAAGAATCATAATCCTTTTGCTTCTTATTGCTATGATAATAATAAATAGTGTTAGTTCATAGGGACAAAATAGAAATGTGAAGCCTCTTACAATTACAATCAGTCAAATTCTCAGAAGAATGTTTACTTTTCTGGGATTCTATGAATGGAGAGGAACCCTACCTCGTCTATATTTAGGATCCTCTACGTTAAGAATGCGTGTTCCACCTTGAAGTTTCCGGAGCTTCAAGAGCTATGCCCTGAACTCGAGATCGGGGAGAATCAGGATCAATTACGGGCAGGAAGAAAGCAAACCTGACTGGATAGATCTGGGACTATCTGTTGTAATGTGGAGTTCCAGCATATATAAGTTCGTAGAGGCCGAGGAGCCCCTAGTCAAGGAGGAGTTCGAGAAAATCTTTAAGGCTAAGTCTATCGACGATTTCGTTACCCATCGGATGAGGTTTGGACACTACTAGTGTGGCAAAACGACACTACAATTCTTCCTGACAGTCTTCTAATAGAGAAACTCAACCCTAGGGAAGTCATCAAGCTCGAGCGAATAATGGAGTCGAACACTAGTCACTCAAAAGAGATGGTGGGGAAGGATTCAGCTCCCTTACCGAAGTATAGATGCTCCAAGGCGTGGAGTCACCCCAAAAAGTTCAAAACCCAAATACATCCCCAAAGCACGTGACCACAAGTGCTCTGCATATGAATGGAACCAACGAGGATAAAAATGCCCAGGTGCAGAATGGAAGTGCAATTATAGAGGGGAAGTGGGTCTCTTCGCTTTCTATTTCGAGGAACCTAAGCCGACGACTGCAGCTGCTTCTTTCGGCCTCGTAGGTGGTGAAGGTGACATAATTTCATCGAATTTGTTGTTGATGGTTGTATAATTAAATTCATGCTCGACCTCGAGTTGTATGAAGAAAACTAGACACTAAGGCAGTCTCCCCCAACTTCTGGGGGTCTTAATTGGAAACCTCTCGAGGCCTTTACATACATCTTCATGATTAGACTGTCTATTTCGGAACCTGATGGGATTTCTCCAAATTAAATATAAATTACTAGGAGGACAAAGCTACTGCCGAGGAAAAAGAGGGAGAGGCAAAAAGATGATGAAACCCTGAAGAAATAATGGAGCCACGTTAATTATTACAATATGAAGGTATTTATGGCACCATGTTTAAATTGTTTTTCCCTGAAGAAATAATGGAGCCCACGTTAATTATTACAATATGAAGGTATTTATGGCACCATATAATTTAAATTGTTTCCAATTAATGTCATTAAAAAATTCACGAATATTAAAGTTTTTGAATCGAATTTTATTCTTAGATAACTAATAGATATATTTTGTGACGGTAAATGAAACTACCTAAACATTTTACTAAAAAAAAATAAAATGAAGACGCATTTTCTTCAATATCGATTAAATGCTATTTCTTATGATAACCCTCTCCTGGTATGGATGGTTTTTACGTAGACTGATGCAAGATGCTCAGTTTATACCCAATATGACTTTTGGATTTATTTTTCTCAGACTTGTATCCATAAGTTTTTATTGTTTTATGACTTATGATTTTAGCAAAAAGTTGTAAATTCTATTGAAGGTTGAATATTTCAAGAAACTCAATACTCCTTCTTGACATGATATTAATTTTATCATGCGAAAGGATATTCTGTGATGTAGATGTATGATAAACAGATCCGTATATGAGTAAAGGCCCTAGATTGATATTATATGAGACATAAATAGGTTAGAAGTTCAAATTGGCTTTTCGATTTTGAACTAACATAGCCATGAGAAATAATATATGATATAACCACATTGTAAGTTCCTTTCCTTTTTCATATTTCAATCCCCTTTTTTACTTTTAAGTTTACGAGTATACTCTAATTTAAAATATGAAATGATTAAGAAAAATAATATTTTCTAGTAATACAAAGATAAAAGTCTAAAAAAACATACTAAGTTCACATTAAAATAGTGAGGGATATAATTACATGGAAGTCTAAAGGATCAGGATCAATCTTAAGAACTTCACCCTCCAAAGTTTGATTAATTTTATTTGTCAATAGATATTTTTATGTTAAAGTGAGAAGTAATAAGTATTTGGACGATTTTATGGGGGTACCGATGAATAAATTATTAAAATTAAGAACAATAATGTCTCCCTACACTATAATTTCTCTGAAATAACGGATAGTGATTTTAATATGACAAAGTTATAATATTTATATATATACTTTAATCTGTGATTGTTTTTAAACATGTGGGTAACATTTCATAGAAGTGTATTTGATATTATTTGTAAATGTGTACATGATATTATTTGACCCAATTATAAATAAATAGGAGGCTAAACATCTAACATACAATATTACTAACCAAATATATCGAAATAATAAAAAATGTCAGAGAAGTTCGTTAATTAACATGAGTAAATGTATTATCCCAGCTCGAAAAAAAAAACTAAGAGCAAAAAAAAATCAAAATTAAAAGTATGGACAATGTTATTTATCAAAATCATAAGTTAGTCATTCCAACGAATGATAGACGTCTTCAATATGAGCCTCCGTTAATTTTCCTCTGTTGTAAGATTTGAATTTTGGGAGGCAGAAAAGTGTAGTTTGAAGTATTGACCAAAGGAAGCATACCTATATAGCAAAGCTTGATTGTCTTCCCATGATTGGAATGCTGTCTTTGATGATTGCTAGCTGTGGAATGATCTCTGCATTCTGGAAGAGTTTTTGCTCTATTATTCCCACAGTAGTGTCCTCCAATTCGACAATGATTGTCTACTTTCAAAAGCTACAATTTTTTTGATCAATATAAAAAAGAGATAGAAACTAGTCAGGTACCTATAAGTTCATTATAATAGTTCCATGGAGGTTAATTTAGTATTAGTTCAAAGTCACTAAGATAATTAAGGAGAGGTTCTGGAAAACAATTTACTCAAGCAAGGACACATTCGACTCATTGGTATCATGTCCTCATCCAACCTCTAGGACTTATCTACACGAAACACATAATCCTTTTAGAGGCCACAGTGTCTATCCAGGCTTGACTCCGTCCCTGAGGAGGCATGACTTGGCCTACATTGCTACAACTCACTACAACACACTACCAGGAGCGATCCTCAATTTTTGACGGACCTTGAAAGCAGCCAGTGCTTGGGCCCTCTTCCTTTGGCCACTTTGGGTTGCGCTGAGACCTGCTGGAATCGTCCTCGCCTCTTTGATGATGGTCGAAACGGTGCTTGATGGGGGACTTGAGGAGCCTCATGATCTCTTCTTACCTCGAGCCCCATGTTTCATTTAAAAATCTACCATAGTTGTGCATTGATCCTCTTAGCAGATCTCTTCTCTTTCCTTCATTCATTCTTTCTGCGCCTGGCCTCAGATATTGATAATTAGCTAGCGCGAACTTACATCTATATTGGACGAAATAGAAGAGTAATGAACAATCTCTGAAAAGTCTCCGGGGGTCCCAAACTGCATGTGTTAGATTGAAATAGAATTAAAAAAAAAGTCTTCTTTTTTTCCGTCCTGATTTTTTCAATTCATATTTAAAAAAATCCTCTTCTTAAAATGAAAAAAATGAAAACAAATCAATGACAAGAAAAGCAAGGGTAGAAACCGTGTCGTTCTTCCTTTTTTTGCTTGTATTTCTTACTATTTCCCTAGAAATAATAGCAAAATAATAATCAGTTGGTGTACATGTAAAAAAGCCCGGCCAAAAGCAACATTTACTTACAACTCGTTCAACAGCATCATTTGAAACCCATTGAAGCAAAAAAAGGATGGAGGTTGGTGCTTCCAATTGAATGTAGCCGTTTTTCTCGCACTATTTTCTTTTGTTTTGGCCGGAAAGGATAAAATTTATTGTTAGGGCTATTTCAGTGTTTTATACATCTCTAGCTATAATATAATATATACATATAATAATAGCAGTTAAAATTATTATAAAAATACTCTTTCAACATTTTATGGAAAATTAAAGGACTAACAAAAGACAATTTCAAGGACCAATAGGATCGGTCCTAAGACTGGACCGAGCGAATTGGGACAACACAACACTATTGATAATCATGAGGGCTTCTCTTCGACAATAATGGTTTGCCATTGAAAAGGTATGTTTTTGGGCGAGTTTCCTCTGGATAGATCAAGCGTTATGAATATTTGCTTCAAATATCAGCCTTGTAATGCCCAGCAATCTAAAAAAGATAAATTAACAGGCTTGTGGGCGTTCGCAGCCTTTCGATTGAAAAAAAAATCTGTTGAGGCGCTCGTCCGTTCAATATTTTAGCGTTCGTTCGTTCGTTATGCCGTTCGTCTGTTCGTTGAAAAAATATCAATTATTTCTATTTCAAATAAAGAAATGCGTAAAAGCCGTGATGTCGGGATTGTTTACATTTTTATTAAGATGACAATCAGTCATACAATTATGAGGGCAAAGCAAATCTTAGCATTACACGGTTTAAAATCCAACCCTTTAGTGTCCTATCGTGAAACATTGTTTTAAACAACAAGATAAATCATAAAACGAATTGCAAAATCCGTTCATACTGGTGCTTCTTGCACCACAATAACATGAAAATAAGCGTTATGAAAATCAATTCTAAGCTGTCCATGATTGATAATCCAACCCTTTAAGTATGAACTAAAAAAGAAAGAAATCAATTAAACGAAATAGATAAAAGCTTACACTCTAATAAAATATAAGCCGTCTTACATTTAGGGAGTAATTAAGCTGTCCATGTTTTAAAATTCAACCTTTTAAACCTGGCACATTATTTAAAAAATAAAGATAGATCAAGTTTATGCATTAAAGTCATCATACCGGCGTTGTTTATCTTAAAATATCAACACCTTCAAGAGGCCATGTCTAAGCTGTCAATGGTTAAAATGTGGACCCTGCAATAGTCAATATATACTTTAAAAAACTATTAAAAATCAGGTCATTGATATGTAAAGGAATATCAATGACCTGAAATTCATAAAAATATTTAAGTTAGGGTTACTTACTTTTTTAATTTTGTCAAAGAGGAAATGATTAAGTCTAAACCATCAAAAAAAAGGTTAAAATATTTTAACTCCATAATAATTATTGATCAATTTTTTAAATAGGAGGGAATCAGTGGGACTCAAAATGAATCAAAGTCTTACTCCTGTAAGTCATGAAAAACAACCTTGGACATTGAACTAAGGGCATTCAAGCTTTAAATCCTCAAATATGAACCCTGTTAAAGAGAAGAAATAAGTTTTTATTATCCTTCTTGAAATGCCCATCATTAGGAAATGCAAATATAATAATGGAGGCCAAGAGGATGATGCAAATGCAAGCTGCAGTGATCCCTCAATAAATCATTCAAGGGCAAGATGTCTCTTTTTTTGTATCCTCGAAATTCTAAATAATCTTTGCTGCAATTTGATATAAAGTGATGAGGAGTAGAGGGATGATAATGATAAGAACTGTAACGAAGAAGGAAATTGAATTTTTGTGCATTTGCTCATTTCGGGGCTCCCTTTAAACAACATATATATATATTTCTATTCAAAGCGCAGCAGTCATTTGATGCCCAAAAATTGAATAGAATTCATAAAAATTTAAGAAGATAAATGAATACCCTTAAACAATGGCACTACTACTAAGCAACTGCATTTGCTTGTCAAAGCCTTCAAAAGACTTGCTATTGATTGTTGTAACAATGCCTTGCTTTGGTAATATTACAAGTCGTATGTAATCCAAGGACACGGGGAAAATGCAAGTCCTTCTATGTATTCAATGATTGTCCTACAGAATCTGTGCTGAACTTTGAGGTAATTTATATTTATGTTTTTCCCTTTTTTTAGACTTCTCTTTTCCATGACGTGCATCCATTTTGACCTCTTAGGAGGAGTTAAACCACCAACATTAAGGGTCAAACACGGTTTCCCTTTTACCTCTTGGCCAAATGGAATTGTAATTTCCGTGTAGATATGAATACTCAAATACCTCTTTGGAACCTAGAAATCTCTTTTCAAAGAGATGATCAAATTTGACCTTTTCCTCTGGGAAGGAGTTGAACCGCCGATCTCAAAATAAAGAGTCGAGCACGCTT
This sequence comes from Caligus rogercresseyi, assembly GCA_013387185.1. NCBI lineage: Eukaryota > Metazoa > Arthropoda > Copepoda > Siphonostomatoida > Caligidae > Caligus > Caligus rogercresseyi. Next base: position 12,438,813 of record CP045898.1, on the reverse strand, counting down.
CCCCTCAGCTAAAGCTATTTTTTGTCTGATTGATTCGATTAAGGATATGAATAAGGATTAGATAATTGCTCAAATTAGTTCAACGAAAAAAAAGGATATTCTTTTCAATGAAGTTGATCATTATCGAAGAGTCTGTTAGGGAGGACATTAAACCTGTACTTTTAACATTAAGAGTTGGCCTCACTTCCTGTGAGCTAATGTACTCCAATTCATATTTTGTGTTTATTAGAGAATCCCAGTGTTTTGTAGTTGGAATGACGGTTCAATCAGTGATTTGGAAAAAGTGTATTTTAATGTCTCTTGCCTGTCGCCTATATAGCTGCCGCCAGGCAAGAGGTCTTAAGATTAATAAACCTGTTGAGGTGTGAGATAAGGGATGGTAGATTGACCCTCGAGATATAAAGATATAGATACCTTTGTCCCTTCAATAGCGGAGAAACATTGTTCAGCCTTATTCTGTGTCTAATACAAACAAAGCAATTTGTACATTGTCATCATAAGTTGATCAATTTGTTTATATTGGGTAATATGACGTATTTCTCTAAAGAATCCAATAAGCCCTCTATGTCTTTATATCTCTATGAGATTGATTTCTAGTTAGTGAGCAGATCAATCCACCACAGTATACATAGAAATCCAGTATTTTTAATTCAAGGTGGGCTTGGTTATTTTCAAAGTCTAACTTCTTTTAGCATGAATGAACTTGTATATATATATATATATGAATGAACTTATATATATATATACCTATATATATCACAGCTTGGATAAGAGATCTTAAATTATGGAGTTAAAAATATTTATGGTTACGTATTAAAATTATGTAATTTTAAAGGCTGGTGATATCGATTTTATGTCTCTAGTTTTTTGTTTACATATATACGTAAAAATCTTACTAAAGTGATCTAAAAGATCTACATATTAGATTTAGGAGTTGTTTACAGTAATGCATTTGCATTTCAAATAAATAAAAGCTTATATCGTTCCTCCATCGAAGGCATATATTGTAATATGTCATCCAATCTTTGTCCTTCTTGTCTCATAATCAAAATGATGACACATATTCTTATTATGTTCAAATGAAAACAACCGATTGGTTTTTTACAACAGATAGTCGGTGTTTTGATAAATTGGTACTACTTGCAGCAAATTTTGTTCTGTCGTTAATTATTGTTATAAAATCACGGAATGCCAAAGATAATTAAATACTTTTATATCAATAGGTATGTAGGGAGCTTATGTAATTTTTTTTCGTTATTGGCCCCTCATATCCCCAATATAAATGTTATCTAAAATAGTTGGGTGAAAATTGTTGATAGGATCTGAAGGAATCAAAATTATATTTTATCTTTATAATTATAAAAAATACTCAAGTCGTTAACGTTTTGAATTAGTCATTGTTGGAGCATTTGACAAAAATTACAAATTCTAAACGTTAATTACTCGTGTATTTTTGCATCTATCTACATTTTGCACTCCGTCATTTTGAAATAGCATTTATTTTAAGGACATGAGGGAAGATTGAACGACGAAAAATTTACTTTATAAGTTTATTACTCAACTTTTGGGTCCCTCGTCGATAAAAGCAAGTAATTCTCTTTATTCTTAAAACATTGAAATATAGCTAATCTAAGTTTTAGAAATCAATAATATTTAAGAAACTAAAAAAGACTGATTTTTATTTAAGCACATAAAGATATTGCTAAGACACTTTGGATTTTGCAAAAAAAATTCCTCATACAAATGAATATTAATGTATAAAAATAAATATAGAAACTTGTGACCATAGAACCAAACAAAGGAAGGGAAATTATGTGGACGATTACATTCTTCCCATTATGTTATATTGAATTAGATGATCCGACAAGGAGAAAACTTCAAGTTTATTTTGATTTATCTATTGTATGCTGCCTAGCGAAGGCATAGTTTCTTATTTTCTGTATATGAAGCAATATAAACTTCTTGTTTGTGTGTTTGATTAAAAAGAGTTTTGAATAAGAGCTTTGATAACATATTTTTATTGTTTGGAGTATACATTATTTGTATGTACTCGTTGTGAAGAATAAACAACAAGAATTATAATGGTTGCTTTTTCTACATCGTCTAACTTGTATAAAAAGAGCCTTTACCTATATCGAAAAATAAAAAGAGCCCAGGGGGAAAAGCAATCATACTGTCTTGTAGGCAAATAAAAAAATCAATTAGGAACAAACTTACTTGTATAGGTAGATAGATAAGTAGTTTGAGGATGATTGAAGCTTATTTTTATCTTAGTGCGTAAGTTCTTGCCATATCAATCTATAAAGGTTGTCTTGGTCATGTTCTTCTAGTATCACTTGATGGTATTCAATCTAGATATATGCATTTAGATGTGTCGTAGGTTACCACTTAGGTTTTTTCAAGGTGACTGCTTAATTTTATACGATTCACTCACTTAATGAGTACTTGGCCAACCAATACTCCTTCTCAAAAGAAATATCTATAGAATACTCCGGACTTCTCGATCCAGAGGTCATCAGTATGGATTCTGAGTATTGGAACAGTTGTGAATTTACTTGGTTTTTTAATTACTCGCTTAAAGATAGAAATAATAACATTACTGTTTTTATATACATATCATATATCCATGTACCTATGCAACATATTTTTCTTTAACATAAAATACCTTAATTTTTATTTCATAAAATCCAGGAGCTCACCAAATTCGTTATAGTAAGTGCTATAAAAGGAGTTACGTAATACGGGGAAAGTAATTGTTTCTTGAGGTTGGTGTTAGATCTTTGGTTCTTGGGATTATTGTAAAGAAAATAACTCAATTCCTTTTTCACCGGAATTCATAAGGTATTTTTTAAAACAGTCCTGGCGTATTTTATTGCCTGTTTATTTCGATAGAATAGCATCCGACAAATATAAATAAAGATACGAGCATGCAAATTAGTATATCCAACCTAGGATCTTATGAAATAGGTTTACCAAAATTGATCTTCCCCTTTCGGGAATCGAACATGCGCCCTCAAAATTGTGAGATGAGCACACCTTAAGGCACAAAGCTATCGCACTCCTGGCTTATTTATAATAAAATGGAAGAACAAAGAATTTATGACTGTGTTAAGAAATGATTAATGGTTGAAAAATCGTGTTAGTAATAAAATAGGTATTCACATTACTTGCACAGTCACTGGGAACTTCAAATGCTTTTTTTACGAAATGAACATCAGTAGAAAATTAACAAGAAATGAATTGCATAAAAAGGAAATAAAATTTAAAATAATAGACGATTAATGGCGTTTTGTGGTGATAATTTGATTGGAACTTGAACAATTAAAAGATAGTGCTGGGTTCGAGGGAGGAGTTGATAGAGCTTCACACCTTTTATTTTTGCTCTGACACTTTCTTCGCGTATTTATTTATCATTATTACTACCTCATTTATATATCATTCTAAAATCCTTTCTTGTATATATCTGTTTTCTTGTTTTAATCCCTAGGACTACATAAATTTTATTAAACACTATTAATTGTAATGGGAATCTAGCTAAATATATTTTAAAGAAAGTATTTTTTTTCCCTTCAAAAAACAAATTAAAAGACAAATATTTGATTGTGTCTCATCCCAATTAAAGGAGAGTTTTTTTTTATTACGGGGTCCTAATTATTTGTAGTTTGAAATAAATAATTCACATGTTTTATTCTTTTTCTTTTCTCCTTTATTGTTTAGATGTTATATAAATTATATAAAATTTTGCATAACTTTAAATATTTTTTTGATTTGGATGGATAAAATGTGGCGTTCCCCGGATGGACACATGAGTCCTCCGTGTCGGAGGGGATCTTGAGGGAGAGGGCGGTGTATTGGGCGGCAGCTGTGAGCATCACAGACCGAAGAATAGATGGTTTTACCATTTCTTTTTTCGTCAAACAACTCGCTATGTAGGCTTTGGAGTTTGATCGAGCAAATTCAATAGCCTCACTTTTATGGGAATTGAGTCCTTTTTTCTTTAGGAGACCGGAGAGGATTGTTGATTTCGAATATTTGCATTTTTTGTTTTCAACCTTTTGCGGTATTGACTACATTCAACTAAGCAATAATTTGTAGGAACTCCAATTTCATCATGATAAAGTATATTATTTAGCTCTTTTTCCAAAAAAACAAACTTCATATTTGCTTCAAAATATACCTATTAATGTTTTTTTTTCTGATGTCCATTAGTTTAGTCAGTATTTCAGGTTGTATAACGAGTATTTAATGGTTAGTATGCGTCTAAATTGCACGAAACATCGATTATTCACCGTCTTCACTTTTGTGAAAAAGCATTTGTTATCATTATGAATAAAATTCAGACTCACTAGACCTGTTGATATGCAGGAAAAGATGTCAAATGACGCGACCCTCTTTGACGCGGACGTTTCTCCTTAAATACACTACACTATACTACTTCAAAAGTACACGTAAGTTACATATATGTATAAAATGCAATATTTACAATCGTGTGAAGTCTCAAAAGTTTCACCTTTGGCAGTTGTACCTTTTAGATTTTTGAGTGTAAAAACTAAACACCTTACTCCAGTTTACCTCTGTATATTATTTCCTTCGTGCCATGAGTTCTATACAAGTACAATTAAACTATTTTAAAACAATGCAAAAGGCTATTTGATACCATTGTTTTTTATTGATTATTATTTAAGGCATTATCAATTAATGACCTCTTAACTATCAATTCGAAATGCACAAATTTCTTGGCGTTCCTTTCAGCGTTCATTTTTTGATGTGTAGCTCACATGCCTACTTGAGTCTGACCAACTATAATAATGGATCTTAAAGTCACCGCTAATAGCAAGATACGCATAGGACAAAACTTGAGAACAAAAATGTCACTTAAATACATATGGAACTCTTGATTTTCACCAGCTACACTAATGGAAATTTGGAGTTTAAAATCTTGTCTCAACGGTGGTTCTTAACCCTCCGACAATGGATTATTGTTTCCTGCCAATTAAAATAACAGGGATATTGGAGTTCCGAATTTTACTCACAACAAAAAATATCACTCAGGGACGAGCGTTGAGGCTTTGGAAGGTGAGGCGCTAATGTCATCCATTATATTTATATACTTAAGTCTCTATAGTCAGTGTCGAGTAAATCTGAGTAATGTTCCTCAGGGTGTCCAGTAATTTTATCGTGCGTAAATTCGTGGACCTTTTTATAGCCGTTTTTTTTGTTGTGGGTATTTACCTGGCATACTCTTTTATAGTCAGTCAATTTTCTAGCTCTTCTTTTTTTGTGGGTATTTTTGTCACAAAGCTTTTTTGTAGTGAAGCAATTACGTCGTTCTTATTTTTTTCGTGGGTATTTTTGTCGTGCAGCTTTATGTATGTAGTGAAGCAATTACCTCGTTCTTATTTTTCTCGTGGGTATTTTGTCGTGAAGCTTTTATGTATGAAGTGAAGCATTTTGTGCGCTATTTATTTTTTAATTTGTAGCCCTAATCTCGCGCAATAAAATTACAGTAAATCGTACCTCAATACCTCAAAATACATCCAATCATCGCCCGTGCCTGATCTCAATTCTAAAGCGGCTATTGTGTTGTCAAATACTTAAGCGAACATGAAGACCTACATGACATCCCGTTGTGTTAACGTGTCGTTAGTTGAGCACTATATTCACTTAATTGACTTAAGGATATCAAAAGAATATGATTCACCAATAAGCAAAAATCCTCCTCTCTTAGTATATTATTATGCACATATAAATACAATATTTTACAATTTGAAAGAACATCTCCTCAGTGTTCATTATATGCTAATGAATATAACATAATAATACATTAGGATTCTTTGAAGTCAAACTCATATAATGCAGTCGAGCTTACATTATCCGGAGCATTAAGCATCCACAATGAAGTCGTTCGGAGCTAAGACTCGAACAAAAGATGTGTATTATCACAATCTTTGCAGAAATTTGCATTCAAGAGGCTTATATTGATGGTTGTTTGTTATATAAAAAAGAGTTCGTCAAGGGGATAACCACTGCAGTGTTGCTAAGAGTTAAATACATTTGAGTGCAATGGATATAATTGTGTCTCTTGATCACAGTCGCATAGTATTTATCACTTTCTGTAATATATTATGATAAATAATCTGCTTTAAGAGCATTTTTCATCCACAAAATGAAGCAAATGAGGAAAATATAGACAGTCAAAAGTATATACCCCTCAGTTCTTATGTATAATACATAGATCTAAGAGTAAGATTGTTTAAAAAGCTCATGCTAATGCGTAAAATACATTATTATGCATTGTAATTCATCTTTAAAATCTTCCAATACTATACAATACATCCTTAATACAAGATATCTAATGTTAAGAATAACGCTATGCACTTATACGTGACATATGACGTCATATATTCATTCTTAATATATCTCATTTGCTCATATCTAATGTATATATGATACCCTGAGAATATGTGGCAAAGAATTAAGCGCAATCACTTTAGATTATCAGCTTCTAAAAATCATAATTACAGTTTATTGAAGATCTAACCCCGTCACCAAGGGATCCTGTTGTTTCAACATTCACAACTATGACATTGGAGTGTACTAGACATTTTGAACGAGTTGACAGTTTGTTGTTGTTGTGTCGGTATATGGAAGAGAAGAATAATATATATATATATATATATATATATATCAGAGCTGCGACTATCGAATGTAAATCGGCATTCGATACTACCGACGGTAGATCTCAAATACCGGACCGAGTATACGATATTCGGTAGAAACTACCGATATATTTGAAAGTATAACTTTTGTGACATACTCATAGAGACATAAAGATATAGAGAGCTTGTTCCCTTCAATAGCAGAGAAACATCGTTCAACTGTCGCTTTGCCCAAGCACTCCCTGGTGTGAAGAACTTGAACTTTGCAGAATAAATAAATATCTACAACTTATAGTATTATAGAGTAGATACAGAAATATACATTCAATAAAGCTTAAGTATTGAATACTAGAATACCTGAGAGTGCATTGAATATCGTACAATAAGAGACAGTGCATGAAAAAAAATCTATAGCCTTCCATTTCTTACAAAATCCATGTATATATCTAATTTATATAAGATTAGTATGCATAAAATTTCATATAATCTCTAATAAATTATTACAAATTATGTACTTAATTGTCCTTTGTTATAAATTGTCCGATATTAAATGCATACGAAGAAGTCACAGAACCGATACAGAAATAATTTTCTCTCTTTCTTATCTACCGTACCGATTATCGATTGATACTGTAGATCTATAATAAAATCGACCGAATACCGATATCGATCGGTAGATGGTATATACTGAATATCGAACCGGCGGTATATTTTTCTACAGAATCCCAGATTCCTCACCAATTAGATTGCACGACAGAAAATAATGGTAAGTTAAGATACGTGTGAGAAGGTCATCTACAAGGAAGCTACTTTATTAAAACTGTATAGAAAAAGAAAAATATATACAGGGAAGAGGAAAGAGTGAGGTACAGTTGAGACTACGTGAGAGTGCCTTGTAAGAGTGACGTTAGGAACATAATACTTTGCGTCTAATCGACCTCCAATAGATTATTGGGTAGTTTCGTGTGTTCTTATATATTTTGTCTATTGGGATTTCAAATGTAGCGCACCTTGATCTTTGGGTTACGGGACCAAAGTCATGGTAGATTTTGATATGAAACTAACCGCCTATGAGCCTTTTGGAGTAATCCATACTTATATGCATGTACCGGCCGTGCAAAATTATTTACCGATGATGTAAATATACTTTTTAAGAGGTTTCGTGGCTACCTATCTGATTGTTTCGTATTTTTACTGTTAAATAAACAAAAATCCTTACTGTGAGAGCGTAACAACTTCCACACGTTAGACCATGTCCAATCAGGAAACAAGGAGGATCGAAATTGCAGCCCTCCTTCGAGCGGGTGTGCCTCATAACAACATTAAGGAACAGGTTGGGGCCTCGTTGAAAACAATTTACAACGTTTCCAAGCGCTTGGAGGCTGAGGGTGATCTCAAGCATTCCCCTGGTCTGGCAGGAAGCCCACTGTCTCAACAAGGCAAGTAAAGGCAGCGTTCAAGAGGGCTCCCATCAGGTCATTACCGGCATGGCCAGAAAGATGGGAATGTCGAGATCAACTGTTTCAAGGGCATTGAAAAGGCTGAAGGAAAGTCCCTGAGGCGTACTGAACGCCCTCTGCTAACTGAACGTCAGCGAGAAGTCACTTGAACGTGCCAAGAAAATCTTGAATGATATCAAAAGCTCATCTGGACGCATCATCAGATGAGAAAACTTTTACGGTCGATCCAGTATTCAACAAGCAAAATGACCGTGTTGTGAGCTTTGGAGATGTGCAAGATAAGCACAGCTATGTGGCAACAACAAGCACCCTGCTTCGGTGATGATGTTGGGTCTCGTGGCCTCTAACGGGAAGGCCCCGGTATGGTTCTCCAATGGGTACAGATTAACTGCGGAGGATTATGTGAAGATTCTGGCGTCCAAGGTCCTTTCGTGGATCAAATCCATAGTCGGATTTGGGGTTTCAACAAGATGGAGCACCCGCCCACGCTTCCAAGAAAGCTCAGGAGTGGCTCAAGGACAACATGTGGTTTTGGCCCAAGGACTACTGGCTCCCTCAGAGCCCAGATCTGAACCCGCTAGACTTCTCCATCTAGGCGCACGTGGAGACCAAGGCCTACAAAAACAACACAAGAACATAAATGCCTTAAAGGCTGCTGTCAACAAGGCCTGGGCCTCCATGGACGCCGATTACATCCAGCAAGTCTGTGGCAGCTTCAGACGTCGCCTGACCAGTGTCATTGAGTCAAATGGTGGCTACATTGATTAAATTTGATCACAAACTATTTTATTATTCTAAAAATGTATGAATAAATTGTTTCTCAAGTCATTCAAAATGTCGTTATTGTCCATGATATGTTCTGAACAAAAATAGGTAAATAATTCTGCAGCATATATAGAACTTGCTTATAATTTTACAGATAATTATGTTTTTAACTTCATAACATCTATGCCTTGCCTTCAAACCCAATATCCATTTCATATCTAAAATGTGTATTTACTACACAGAGCTGCGACTACCAAAAGTAAATCCGGTATTCGGTAAGTCGGTACTACGACGGTAGATTTCAAATACCGATTATACGATATTCGGTAGAAACTACCTAATACCGCAACCGTTAGTCAATCGGTAGGATAGATTTGTAAAGTATGACTTGTATGACATTCAATGTATGTAGCTATGTAGTCGACTGGAATTACAACCGCCCGAAATCAGCCAAAATAATCATTAGTTATTAATGTATCTCTTTTTGTATTTATGTATTGCTCGTCTGCTCAAGTGTATTTTTTATTTACTTATATATATATATACATTTATATCAGTTAAAAGTAAAAAAATCTTCAATTTTATAAAAATAAAGTTATGGTGTATGATTATAGAGAGAGAGTGAAAGAAAGACATAATGACAATTTTGTATAAGCTATTATGTACGTTTGTAACACATAATTATTAATGTAGAATATATATCTTCCTCCTTCCCTTTCTATGTACTACATCGAACTGAAACATATCCTCCAATCAAATTGAAGGAATGCTCTACATATAAAAAGAAGGATGTTATGATTCATCATGCATTTAATTTAGGACAACTTATGGTATTATGGAGCAGATACATAAAGGTACATTCAATGTATGCACTTGCTATACATTGAATACTAGAATACCTGAAAGCGCATTTAATATCGGACAACGTATAACAAAAGACAGTGGAGGAAATCATTTGCTATTACCTTCAGTTTCCTACAGAATCCTATTGGACTACATGACTTATCTAAGATTAATATGTATTAAATTTCAAATAATCTCTAATAAAGACTGTAGCAAATTATGTACTTCATTGTCTTTGTTATAAAATGTCTGATATTAAATGCATAAGAAAAAGTCACAGACCAGATACATACATAAATTTATCTCCCTTTCTTATCTACTACACTGAATACCGATTGTAATAGTAGATTTATAATAAAATCTACAGAATACCATTACCAAGCTACGGTAGATTTTTCTACCGAATCCCAGTTCGTTATTGCAATATTCCATTCAAGCTTATATTTATTCAGAACAGTTCAGAAATTACTAAAGATGTTTTAAAGTAGGTAGTTTTTCAGAAGCAACTTAGATAAAATATTTAGAATGCCATTTCGGCATAGCTTGATATCTAAGCTAAACCCCAATATTTTTTTAGAATGTTTAAAAAAAGTCTGAAATAAGAGAGCTTTGAGTCTTAAAGCAAGAATGGTTGTAGTGATGACATTGGTTTATAAATGCCGAACAAGTTTTGAAGTTTTGGATGTTTTTCTCAGTTCTGTTATTGTCAGATATTCTTGATTTAAAGAGTTTCTTGAGTCTATTAGTATGAGTACCTTTTGACCAGTATCATATTAAGTAAAAATCATTAACGGAGAAACGAAAAACTAATTTGGTTTTCCTGTTGTTAACTTTTATTTTTAGTAACTTAAGCATTATAAGAAGTCTTTGATTCATAAAAAAACCAGGAGAATCAACCATGTGAAAACAAATTGATGCATTCCCTCTAAATATTGCATTATAAAAATAAAAGCTACCTAATTAGTACATTGTGAATCTTTAAATAAAGAATGAGTACAAAAAATGATCACACAATTAATATTTATATTTCTTTAAATTATATTAGCAATATTCATATAAGAGCCGTTGGAATTATCTTGGGGTAATCAAATAAATAAATGTATTGTACCTTATATCTTAGAATATATTCATAAGTAAATATGTATTGCCAGAGCCCATTTTCCTGTTTTTTTCTTCTTTTCGATTGAAACACTTTATTTGATAATCTGCGACAATTTTATAGAGTGTAAAATAAAATACCCTAAAGTTATATACAGGAAATAGAGTAAAACTATGGGGGCAGTTGCGAAGATACATAAATGAACATTTTAGTTCACATTTACTGCCCTGAATAATAACTTTATATAAAAGGACGCATTATTTATTACATTTGTTTAAAACTACCGACGGCTTTTTCAAATCTTTTTATAGTTTTCTTGTTTCAATCTTGCTGACACATAAAGAATTATGTTACCAGCCCATTTCCACATTGCCGCTCCTCTGGTATTTCATGTGTTATCTATGTTTTAATATACATATAATTTCATTTATATCATCAATAAGCAGCTTTTATCCTCTTATGAGTAAAATATGACTTTGTATTAACTGTAAGGAAGACTCATGCATAAATATTTAATGCTGCAGCTAACTTTGTCCATTTGCATATTTTTTTGATGTAAGAGGGTTGTTAAAGAGGATAAACCAATAATCAATAACGTAATGGGCTGTTTTCTAATATTTTAAGGGAATATCGAATGCTCTCTGATGGTACAATACAACATATTTTGTGTCAATTCTCTCATTACATATCTAGCCTCAGACTTATTTACATAATGAAACATATTTAACAATCACAATTTTATTTAGAGTTATATATTTATATTTTCAAATCACCAAAACAATTAGACAAAATAAAAATAAATATGAGAAACCAGAGTTTTGAATTAATCTATATACTGATATATAAATATAGGAGTAAATGCTTTCAAATTGCATCAATCCAATGCTGACAACAAGTGGATTTTTTCATTGGATTACATTTGAAAAATCTAAAGTTTTAAGAAAACGCCAGCAGCGTGAGTTAGACTTGGATTCAGTGGATCTCATAAGAATTTGTATTATTTTCCCAATATAAGGAATGGACTCAAAATTTGTATTTCATTCCATAACCAAATAATGAACAATTATATAATTGAAGTGTATAACTGGATCTGTGCTTGCCATTGTGAATTAAAGATGTCCTATCTGAAGTCGTGATGCTTTAAAATGACCAAAAAATGACTTAGAGCTGATTAAATTCTAGGGAGATTCGTCCGTTAAATGGAATATTTGAATTAAGAATAGCATTGATACAATTGGTTGGTCTGAACTCGATTTCATGAATGGTGTATAATTAAATAATTATGGCAAAAATTAAGTATATTATTTTTTTACATTTTTCAAGGTTACTCCCACCTATATATGATAAAATAATTATTCGCTAAACATCAAAGTTCATAAATTTTCAATTCATCCAGCTATAAAATTTACAAATCATTGAATGATATTATTGTTTTTTTAAATTAAATATTTTGCATTATAATGAAAGTTTTAAGTTCTTCTAAAATAAATGGTCATTGTAGATTGATTGTATAGATATCCCTTATCTGCAATAAATTGTATTTTAAACATTCTTATCTTTTTTTTCTTGCCTATTTGGTTCAATAGAATTTCAGCTTCTGACTGGATATAAATAAACAATCTAGCACGTAAATTAGAATATTGAACCTAGGATCTTATCACTGGGGGGGGGGGGGGCACCAATATTGACCCTCCCCTCTAGGGAATGGAACCAGCGCCCTCAACATTGAGAATTGAGCACACCTTAATATACTGAGTTATTGTTCCCTTTTTGACTATTTGGTTCAAAAGAATTTCATGCTTTTGTATATTTATACTTCTTTTATTGAAGACATCATAATTACCAAAGTATTTTATAGATAATCAATTGGTACTACATTTGCAAGATATTATTCTAAGGATTTCAGATTTTTAGGGTTACTTTGGTTGACGTTTCATAAGAAATTCTAGTTTTCTAAAATGGGATTGGTCGATTTCAGGGTACTTGTGGATTAGAAGTTTTTCGGTTTTCATCCCATTTGTTATAAAAATGAACTAGAAAAAAGAGCACTACTAAAAATACAAATTACTTATCAAGATAAATGCCGCCCATTCTCCCTCAACAAACAATTCTTGGTGAATACTTTATGATGCAAGAAAAAATAGATTATTGTGCAATATGCAATCCATTAACAAGATTAGCCCAAGGATATGAAGATGCAATTGTTATTTTCATGGGTGATTTAGTAATATATTATAATTTTTGATAACCTTCCATACAAAGAAAAGCATTTTTTTCATTGAAATTGTTTATTCTTCAACAATACAAGTAACGAATCTACTTCTTTAAATGAGTAGAATGTTATCATTTTGTAAAAAAATATAATTAAAATATGATTTATATGTGGATACACACATATTTCAACTACAGTTCCGTTATTGTACCATACCATTAATCGTCTAAGGCTATATTTTGCCATATCCTTCAATATAAATTCGTCATTATGTTCCTTTAATTTTACCCCGTAATTTTACAGTAATTCTCATTTTATTGCTTGATGCAGTGGAATCAATTTTGTCCGCATATCAGCAATATGCTTACCAAGAATAAATTTTCTTCTTTGTTTTTCTTCTAGATCAGCCCTACCACACCGGAACTCAATACGGTATCAGTCGGTAATAAACTGTTTATGAGCTAAACTTTATTACCAAATAAATCAAATTTATATAAAAGTCAAAATGCTCTTATAAGGTACTCCTCCATATATTTTCCCCTTCTCGTCATCTCCTCGATCAGCTCGTCCATCCTCGTTCGGGGACACGAGCACATAAGGGGTTTAGGTTTTGTTTTATTCTTCACAGAGTCGGCAAACGGGGATGACGACTGTCTCATCTTGTAACGAAGTGTGTTTAGCCCAATATGTTTGTAACTTAAAGAAGAATGAAGAGCTTAAGGTGGGGCAGCAGTGGATCTCATTATTATTTCCTGTCATGACCTGTTTATATATGTATATTAATTATAACTAATCGATTGTTATTATTATATCAAGTTTGGGAGATATTTAATAACCTTTTAAATATTAATAAATACATATTGTCCTAGAAAAGCGGTGTGATCCAAACACATGTACATATTTTTCATGATCACTTAAACTCTCTTACGATATGTAGCTAGTTGTGTGTTATTTCAACCTCATTTACATTTTCTAACTCACGATAATTGATTCCAAATATATATCTATTCCTTTTTTATGTTATTACCACAGTTGTTGGAATTTGGAACAAAAACATGCACTATATGCCCAGAAATATGCAGTAAAGATGACTAAATATGCGAAAAATATGCGAAAAATTACCTTTTCGATGAGTAAAAAAAAAAGCTTTAATATGTGGAAAATAATGTATATTCTAAATAAAAAAATTTATTTCATGTAATCATTGTTTCCACTGAAATGAGCATATCTTTTACATGCCTCTCTGTCAGACTGGTCAGACAAAATAGACTTTTTGTGGGCCTTGGTTTCAGTGTGCTGAAACACTGTGCAGCGGCGGTTGGCGGGACAGGATGTGGAATAGAACATGTAAAAAAGGCTTTTTGTGTCGGCATTGTATTTCTAGACAGTCTTCCCTCCAAATTCTCGCATCAACGCATGTGGATCAACGGACTTGGGCATATCGAATGTGGACGTTGAATATCTGTTGTGATATAAAGTATGTTGTTGACCACTGTAGAGATGGATGAGCTGTATGAAAAAGAGGAGCACAAATCGGTGATGACCCCCCCCCCCCCCCTGATATTTAATGGATATTAGCACTACCACATAACTGACCCCCCCTTGAACTACCATATGGGTCATTTATGACCCATATAATAAAAGTCTTTAGTTTTTTACTTAGCTTACTTACATTTATTGAATATTATTAGATATAAGTTTATATACACATTATTTCTTTGCCATACATTTTTTACATTTATACTTTGTTACTTTTTCAGCAATTTCACCACATTTCCCACACACACACTGTCACATTCGATACAATTATTAAAAGATTTATTATTACAATTCTCACTTTGGCAATGCTTGCGTTTCTTGGTCGAAGTTATTTCCGAAGTTGTATTTTCTAAATTATCGGTTCTGCACAATTCCATAGCTAGTTCTTGTAAAAATTGACGACGTGTTATTTTGTCTTGTTGAGTTTCTTTATATAGAATCCATGCATTTATTCCTGCTATATCCAGAATGTTGTTGAACACAGCCACTGGCCATCGCCTAGTTCCACTTTTGGTAGAATATAATCGGCACATTTGATCCAAAGAATCCACTCCGAACTTGGTATGATTGTAATATTCAATTGTTTCAGGTTTTTTCTTTTTCTTCTCCGAAATCGAAACTGTAGGATGAAGACTGCTCATAACCATGACTGACTTATTTTTTTCGCCTTATAAGCAGTAAGAGTGCAATTATTTTTGCTTTTGAACACCATCGTCGAAAAAATGGGCAGACTCTTGTCCAATAATATTTCTTTGATAGGAGGAATATCTCTGCTATTATTTCTTACGGTTCCAACTAGACTAGTTTTCTTTTCGATCAAAGAATCAATTAGTGATTTACTTGTGAAAAAGTTATCGCATGTAACGTTATATCCCTTGCCAAGTATTCCAGCGTCATTGAGGAGTGATGTACTACGAATGAGCCCAAGGGAACGTTACTTGGTCTTGTTGAGTCTTTTCCCAAGTAAGGTCTTGCAGCGCAACAGTACTTACTCTCAACATCAGCAAGAAGCCAAAACTTTATCCCGAACTTGTCAGGTTTGTTGCTGATGTATTGAGTAAAGGGACATCTTGTTTTCGTGGGGAATAGCTGTTCATCTATGGTGACTTCCATCTTCGGATTATAGTACATTGAACATTATCCGTAAAGTCATTCCATATCTGGGAAATAAGTCCAAATTTATCTTGCTCCAATCGAGTCGATCTCTCTGAGCGCATATCAAATCTAAGGAATCTTTGAATCTCTTGGAAGCGATTTCGACTCATAGTCTTCTTGAAGAGAGACACACCCCACATTTGGGACCAAATTTGTTCAACAGAGTATTAGACATTCCTAAAACGCCCCTGGCAAAGAGAAGTCCAATAAATTGTTCGAGCTCCCTCATGGACATATCCCATTTTTCTAAGACTCGTTTTCCCTCAATTACAGTACATTTGTGAATATGTCGAAGCATTTTTTCGTCAATCATGAGCTTGAGTGCTGAACTCTTCGATTCTGCTAGGATACTACGGACAGCGGAGAAGTAGGCCAGGCTTTCCAGTGAAAATATTTTTGAACTGAAGTACGAACAGTGAGCTCAACATTTGGGCTCATCTTTTTCCAAGTTGTTTCCATTTTTACTAACAAAGTCGTCATGGAGGAAGAAACAGTACCTTCATTATCATCTGTACTTGAGAAGTCATCCCTGATTCGTCGCTACTTATGTCGAATAAATCACCAGTGTCAACCAAGCTATCGACTGGGCCCTCTCCTCTGATGATATTCGGGTATGCTTTGAAAGAACTCCAATGCTTTAGAAGCACATAGTCTCTTTGATCTTACTCGGGACATTTTATCACTACTAATCAGCACTGGTCTCTCAAAACTCTATGAACTCAATGTATTGAGAAGTACTCTAAAAGTAACAACGAGTTAAAACCTTCATGATATTTACTAATATAACTGAAAAAGGATAATTGCTTATCTAGATGACCAAACTGCGTGTTGGGGGGGGGGGGAAATTAAATCATTACATAAAATATTTA
>CP045898.1:12391532-12422112 GCA_013387185.1 Caligus rogercresseyi | reverse complement strand
TTAAAAACGAATATCATTCAACAATAAAATCCAAAAGTTATTCCTTTGTAGTTTTATTATTCAAAGAACCTTATTTTTGGTAAGAAAATGAGACAAAGTAATTTTAAAATATGCGATAATTATTCAATTATATTGTAATACTTTTTCTTGCAAAACTTTGGGAAAACACAATTGATTAAAATATTATGTCTTTGAGTAAAAACAAAACACCAAACTCATTCTTTCAACTCGTCTAAAAATACATTTTTTAGGTATTGAATGCATAAATGTTGGAATGTAAGGTTTGAAAGTATTAAAACAATAATAAAAATTTTAAATATTTTTTGTACCAATTAATATAAGGAGCTATTAAAAAAATAACAGAACCAGAGAAATTGTCTCATACCCACGCTTTAAAATTTTGTTCAGCCTTTTTAATATACATAAAAAATATGAGGAATATATTAATAAAACTCATTCAAAATGTAATAAAGTACCTTTTTAGAGATGATGATCATTTTTTTCCCTCTATAAGTTTAGGTTGAAGGAGGGCTTGATATTGAAAGTAGGGGGTTTCATAAGTTGTTGATTAAACTGACTCATTAATTGTTGAATGGCTTACAAATAAAGCTTTCGAACGATGAGATCATTGCCTCATCCCCGTTCAAACAAATTATAATCCTTTGGTTGATGTCCAAAAAGTATATTTTTAAAGACTCACATTCCTTACAAACATTTGTTTAAAAACTAATTATGATAAAAATATCAAACATAAAAGAATAACAAATTGAACTTGAAATATGTTTTTCTTCTTAACTCTGTTCTAGATTGCATATATATACCTATGTTTATATATATATATATATATATATATATATATAAATATATATATATATATCGTATAGATGTTAGCTTAAGTCGAATATTTCAGCTTATGTATTATTTATTCTATTCATTACACAATACATGATGACATTATTTTTATCCTACAAATTTATTTTAGAATTCAATACTCCAGAACATATTTTTCTCATTTTGTAATTTTGCTTCAGCAAAATGTATTCATCAGGTTAATAAGTATGACATGCTTTTTTTCTAAACGAATATAAATGTATTTATAAAAAATAGAGCTTAGTACTATTTGGTTTTTCTTTTGAAATTTAGAAAAAATATATATTATTTGATTTTATAATAGCTGGCACGATAGCAGGGGCGTAACTATCGGTAAGCAGAGGCGGCAGTTGCTTAAGGGCCCACGACCTCTTAGGGGCCCCCTCACGGACATCTGGTGGGCCCCCAACGCAATTGTGTACTAGGGCGTCTCTTTACACTTGAGATGGTGCAGTAAATTCCTCTCAAACCCACCTGATACATGCGTTCCTGGCCGGACCGTATTTATACCACAACTCATGCCAGATTTCAACATGACGGTGTGCCGTTTATAAACGACACCAATAGCAAATCAGTGGTACTTTTAATACTATGTTAGTAACTTTGTTTAGTTCATTAGACGGTTGGTATAAAATACACTCATACAATATGTTTCAAACCGAAATAAAGGTATTAACAGAACGATGTATTTGAGTATTTTATTTTTACGCTACAACTTGGAATTATGGGTTATGGGTTATGATAACTGACTGGACATATTACGAATTACGTACGTAACGTGCGTGCAGCGTGTTAAGACGTCACATCACGTTACACTAAACCAGAGCGTAGATTAAACCATAACATTGTATTAGCGACTGTAGGGTTGCGTGACTACAATGTATAAATATTTGTTTTGATAATAACAAATATATATTACCCTACACTATATCTTCTTCGTGCGTGTAGGGATAAGACATTAAAGATAGATTCCACATAGTTAATTATTCCAATCTGGATACGATCCCATCAAGGATACGAATACATCAGCGACGATGGATAACAAAAAGAAGTACCGAAGCGGATTTCAGAAAAGAAAAAGGCATGAAGAGCTGCAGGAAGAAAGGAAAAAACTTCCGAAAATAAACTCCTTCTTTCAGAGAACCGGAGAGGGAGAGGTGGACGCTGTTGCTGCTACTAGTCGAGTGAGTGAAGATTGCAACCAAGAAGAGAACAATGGAGAGAGCGTGGGTGAGGAGGGGGGCTGTGAGGCTCGAGCTAGCCCTTGTTGCGCTAACAGTGGGTCTGACAGTGACAGCTCCTTGACCGAAGTTGAAACCCCTCCCGGTTTAACATCAACGAGGGAGTACCCAACTGACATAGGACATTTCCCCGAGAGCCTTGATGCAGACGTGAAACGTTTTATAGTGTCGATGGGGTCGTGTAAGCCAACAGGTCCTTTCCCTCGGGACCCTGAACAGTCAAACCGGCGCTTTTCTGCATCGTTCTACATTAACAGAACCAAGTCTGGATTGGAGATACCGAGGAAATGGCTATGCTACTCTCAGATCCTAGACGTAGCCTACTGTGAGCCCTGTTGGCTTTTTGCAAAGCACACCTGGAAAACAAATACCTGGCGCAATTTGTC
Organism: Caligus rogercresseyi; assembly: GCA_013387185.1. Taxonomy (NCBI): domain Eukaryota; kingdom Metazoa; phylum Arthropoda; class Copepoda; order Siphonostomatoida; family Caligidae; genus Caligus; species Caligus rogercresseyi. The sequence continues at coordinate 12,419,615 of CP045898.1, read as the reverse complement.
GAGGAAAATTCAAATACACGAGACATCTACTGCGCATACAGCTGCATGTGTGATCTACGACCATTGGCGTCAGAATAAAGTCATGGATAAGGAAATGGAGAGAAATATACTTCAGGAGGCAAGCTTTTGGAGACAGGTAATAGACCGAGTGATTAATGTTACCCTCACATTAGCCATGAACAACATCCCATTTAGAGGGCACAGGGAAAAAATTGGCAAAGCCAATAACGGCAACTTCCTTTCCATCATCGAACTGTTGGCAAAATATGACCCAGTGCTACAGGAGCTGATAAGCCGTCCCGCTCGCTCGATCAAGTACTTAAGCCCTCTGATACAAAACGAGCTGATCGAACTCCTTGCCAAACGTGTCCAGAAAGACATTCTAGATGAATTACGCTCATCTCCATTCTTCTCGGTGATCATGGACACAACACAAGATGTGGCGAAAGTGGACCAGATGAGCCAAATTTTTAGATATGTCGTTATTGAGCGAGATAGCCAAGGGGTTGCCACTGATGTTGCAGTCAAAGAATCTTTTGTTGGCTTTCGTGAAGTTACCGACTCATCTGCCAGTGAACTAACCAAGGAGATAATCGCGTCTGTTGAGGAGAGCGGGCTGGACCTCTCCAAGTGCAGAGGGCAGGGGTACGATGGTGCCGCTAATATGAGCGGCATATACAGTGGTGTTCAGGCAAGAATAGCTGAGAAAGAGTCGACTGCCGTGTATGCGCATTGTGCCTCACACAACTTGAATCTTATCTTCAATGATGCGGTGAGGATACAAGAGGTGAGACATTTTTTTGATGTTGTGGAGCGTATTTATGTGTTTTTTGGACACAGTATAAAGAGATGGGCAATGCTCATAAATGCAGATCGGAGTGATACAACAGAAAACGACCAGATGGGCATCCCGCTACGATGCAGTCAGTGCTCTACGACACAGATATGGGGACGTGATGAAGCCACTGTCAAAAATCGGGCTGACGAGCCATAAGAAAGAGGAGCGGGACGAAGCAGCATCACTGAAACGCGCAATGGAGAAGTTCTCCTTTGTATGTCTGGTTGCCCTCCAAAGCAAAATCCTGGTGCAAACAAATGTGGTGTCAAAACTTTTGCAGTCTCACGAAACTGACCTGTCCATAGCTGTCCAGCTACTGGACTGCACCATTGCAGACCTGTTTGCTTACCTCGAGCACTTCGAAGAGTCCAAACAAGCTGCACAGGGCCTCTCAGAGAAGTGGGGGGTTAGCAAGGCCTATGAGAACACCCGAGAGAGAAAGGTGAAAGCGTATTTTGACGAACTGAGTCAAGACGAACGCCTAGCAGATGCAAACTCTTACTTTCGAGTGCACGTCTTCAACACCTGTCTAGACATCGTCATTTCTCAGCTGACCTAGCGATTCACTGGTCTACGATCAACAGCGGAACGTTTTAAAGCTATACAGCCCATGACACTCTGCACCGCCACAGACGACGAACTGTTTCGGCAAGCAAGCAAACTGGTCGACATCTACAGAGATGACATTACTGAAGATTTCCCCATTCAGTTGCTGTCATTCCGTGCTTTCTTGAAACAGCGCATCTCACAAGTCAAGAGTGTGCGAGAGCTCGCAAAGATACTGCTCATTGAGAACAGCTGCATCACAGCAAGTTTCGGAGAGGTTTGCACAGTAGGGTTGTTCTTATTTTTCAAATATTTGAAATGTTAGCGACTTTGAGCATTTTCTGTTTCTTGGTGATAAAAGAAGACGACATACAAAGTTTGAACAAAATCGGTCAACATTACGAGGTCGCGCAACGAGGTCAAAGTTTTAAAAATTTAGTAAAAATATAGTTTTCCGCAAATTTCTTCAAAATGGTGGACGTTACAGACTTTTTTTTTTTTTTTTTTTTTTGATTTAAAATATTTATTTATGATCTAAAAGATATCTCGAACAGAATAAAATGCACGTATAAAGGATGAATAAATAAATGAAAAGTTGATAAAGCTACGTTAAAAACAAAATATAACATTTAAAAAAAAACACATGCATTTATAACTTGTCGGAAGAAAAATAAAAGAACTCCCAACCTATCATCCTTCTTTTATGAGATATTTTGAGATAAAATAGTGATTTAGAAACCAGTTGACTCGCTGAGATGAGAGATCCAATGCGTCATTTGATTCAGTCCACTTGCACTTGAAGGGGAGAGGGCCCGTTTGTTTTGAAAACATCCCTGGGGATGGAGCGTAGAATTGCCAGGCTTCTTCTGACGAGATCTTGGAGACCCACAGGAAGCCACCTCCGCACGTTCTTGAGGCGTAGAGAGCCCTCTGCACCGTGGATATAAGATGTTCGATCTCGTAAGCCTCCTCGTATGTAGGTGATGTGCACACCAGCCAGTCTGTGGGGGTTAATGATACTCCAAAATCTTCTAGAATAATATCTTCCACAGCTTTTATGACTGGGATCATTCTGTGGCAAAGGTAAAAGAAGTGGAAGGAAGTCTCCTCGACCTCCCCACACCAATGGCATCCTCGCTTCTTTGGGTCCACATGGGATTTATTCAGGAATAAAGAGGACGTGGCGAGACGGTATCGGAACCATTTTGGTGAGAGTCTGTTAAAGGGTTTCGCATAATAATATTCGGGCACAGGGGGATATTTTTCAAATTGGACGTTACAGACTTCAATAATAATTATTAATTTAAAGGAAATCTAATTTACTACCAGACGTATGTTTGATGTTTTTTAATAAAACAAAGTTTTCAGTAAAAACAAAGCAAGAAAGGGAGTGAGTATTGTTAGCTTATTTCATAGCTTTTTTGTATCAATTAACTTCACTCGCCTGTAGAAGATGACTTGTTCGCTTCAGAGTAAAATAGTACTTTTAAGTTTAGTAAAACTTTAGATGATAAATCCAAAAATGACCTTGGTTGCATTCTATCAATTCAGAATTCAGTACAATCTGAGTTTACATCATATGATTCAGAGCCTGTATTGACCTATAAGAAATCGATTATGAAAAAAATAAATAATAATTTGTTTCTTAGATGTGCGTCAAGGTATCCTCTCAAAATTTTACTTTGTCTCTGACGCATACATAATCCATTATATGCGTCATTTTGTACGCGAGATAGGCTTTTTTAATGTACATATAACTCTCTACTTATTAAATTGACATGATTTAGTATACCAAAATATTAAAGCTGGTTAACCAAGCTTTCATTTGATATATTTGTGTTCTAAAAATCGCTATACTTTAAGAGATATAAGCAAATACGTACTCTCCCCCAAAAATTGATCTTTTGATATGAGAATATACGATTACCATTTGGTAACGGCAGTTAGTGTAACCTGGATAGGAAGAAAAAAAGAAGGGAGAAGTGAGGCAAAATACTCCCTCCCTTCTCTTTCTCCACATCAAGATGCGGCACTGAAGACACTTGGGGACTGGCTGAAAGGAAGTGGTTGGGTGAAAGCACTGGTGCAAGCTGAGATTGCGACAGCAGGGACAGCAGACTCATTCTTGCGAGCATCTTATGTTTTGCGCACTAGAAGAGCACATCAAGTGACTGCAGCAGCACTGTACATCCTGCAACACCATGCCTACAACCGCTTCTGTTTGGAAAAAACCAGAGAAGTAGAGGACCTTCCCGCGTTTGAAGACTGGTGTCACCAGAGACGAGACAACATCCCCAGTTTCGTTACTGGGCAACTGTACTGGAACTAGAATTGTCGGTTCAAGTATATGTGCGTTCTCTCAGGCAGGGATCGTTTGTGATGTACATAGATGCTCTGACAGATTTGGTCCCCTGGTTTCACGCACTAGATCATACCACTATGCTAGGTGGATACCAGTGCACCTGAAGGACATGACCGAGCTAACTACCAAACACCCAAACGTAGCCAGCAAATTCAGCGAAGGTCACTTCACGGTTAAAAAATGCAGAGGGTGTTCTCTTCAATCCCAACAGACCAAGCACATGAGCAGAATAATGCCTGTATCAAAGGAGACGGTGGCGCAGTTGGGCTTACTGACAACCCTAGTGCCCTTCGTCGCTGGATGGTTGCAGGACCAGAAGTTGCTAGGGTGATCGAAGAATTCCAAGACGGGAACCAATACTGTAGACGGCAAACAGCCGGAAACTCTTCGCAAGGAAGAACAATGTGCAGCTGATCCCTCCGACGAAGGCAGCTTTAGAGGAACATGTCAAAAGGACAGTATATCAAGGTGGACATGTGTGGGGTCAGATACTGCTGCCAGCACCAGACTCCCACCACCAACCAACTGGGGTTGGTCAATGACTGGAGGACATACACACCATTCTGGACTAGGCTACCTGAGGCAGCTCACACCTGCATCGAGCTGGTTTCTTGCAAGTGCCAGAGAGGGTGTGTGAGACGCTGCAAGTGCAATAAGGCTGCCCTTAAGTGCACAGCCCTCTGTGTGTGTGAAGGGGATTGTACATGAAGAGGAGTCCACAACATTCATTTACTTGTGGCAGTGCTGAACTGGTTAACATGACACTGTTTATGTCCAATACAAAGCATGTAAAATACATGATGATGAATGTTCATCTCTCATGACTTAAGTGAAGTACTGTAATAAAGATGTCATTTTGAAAATGAATATTGTCATGTATTGTTAACATTATATTCCTTGCCCCCCAAACATACATTTAGACACCAGAATCGAGTCAATAGCAGTATTAGACCCAAAGATAATCGAAAATGAAAATTTCAATCAACGGCCATTTTGAAATCCAATATAGCGGCTCATTGGTACAAAATATGCGATGCAGATTGTTTCCATTAGATTTCTTGCCCCCAAAAACATACATTTAGACACAAGAATCGAGTCAATAGCAGCATTAGACCCAAAGATAATGAAAATATAGATTTCAGATGGCGGCCATTTTTAATTCCAATATGGCGGACATGAAGGGAGAATTCCGAGTGGCTCAATATCTGAAAATGTTTGCCATATATCAATGTACATTTGTGCCAAATTTTATGCTTGTAATCACAAAATGCACAATTCTTTTGAAATTTTGAGCTAAACCGCCCCACTATTAGTACTATATTGTTTTATGGATATTTTCTTTTGAAATTTAGAAAATATATTTTTTGTTTGATTTTATAACAACTGGCACGGTAGTAAGATAATCAATTTGAGTTCGCCATAGTGGAGTCTATAAAATATCATTTAAGCAGAATACTTGTTGGTTAATGCAGCATTGTTATGTACAAAAAGCATGTAATCCTGATATATTTAGCTTTATAATTTTCCCATATAAACTGAGACAATGGATTGACAAATGGATTGGAAAAAAAAAAAAAAAAAAAAATTGTATTATAGAATTCATCATAAATGTAGTAAAACAAATTTGATTGCTCATAAAGTTACATTGTAAAGTAGAGTAAAACAGTTTATCCTTTATGGGATATAATGTTATATTAGCTGCGTAATAAATGAGGATAAAAATCGCATTGCATTTGATGATTTCGATACTACCTATGGTCTTTTTAAAGGGATTTTATTATTATAGTTGAACGGAACTGTTGCCTTAAAATCAGACCATCACCTTTTAAGTAAAATTATGTAGTATTTTTTTGGCTATTCAATCGCCTTCAATGTCCCTAATATATATGCTACTTTCAAACAATTTGAAGCAACATGCGGGTATGATCTCACGGATTCCAAATTAGTTTTTGTTTTTTATGAGCATCTATAATAAACCGATATTTTAAAGTTTTGAAACAGTCATTTTTGGGGTATTTTTCATAAAATATAATCTATATCTCGTTTAATTTTGTATGTACATATAAAAAATTGGAATTATGCAATCATACCCTATACATTTTGCTCCAAATTCTTTAAAAGTAGCATATTTATTCAACACCATAGAGGTGATCGAATGACGAGAAAAAATACTACTAAGTTTAAAACATAACTTTTGGGTCCTTTGAGGAGACACTTCCCATTCTTTCGATTTCGTTCATTTTTCACGAGATTAATATAAGCACAAAGGTAAAATCCTAGGGGGAGCCCACTTTTGAAATCCGAAATACGTGAAATAAAATCACCCTAATAGATATATCTATATATCTATATTATATATATATATGATATATATATATATATCTAGAGAGAGAGAGAGAGAGATGAGTTAATTGTTAAGAATTGGTATACGTAAACATACCTAAATAAACATTGCTATTTAATTTTTTTCTTCTAATACCTTAAAATATTAACTATTCATTCCTGTTCATTGTGTGTTACACAGGGACGCTCAATTCATTTTTTACGTATAGTACTGTCATTGAGTTATCTTTTTTGATAGTGGGTTCCCCCTTAACCGAAAACCCCCCTGAAAATACTATCAAGTCTCTTCCATAACAACTTTTTGTCATAATCCTTCAATGCATTAAAAGCAATTTATTAAATTGATTCATTGTTATCAATCATAGTCGATGCAAAAAACTGCATTTTATATATTAGCTATCTTAGACAAACATCTGAGGAACATTAATTTAATTTATTCTACTACGAAAGCATAATGTATTATAATGCTTTAATGCAATGTTTTTATTATTTCAATCAAGTACTTAAGATATATCAAGCAATGATTTGGATTAATTTTAAAAGTTAATTAGAGAACCACTTAATATTTTTTATCAGTTACTCATAGTTGTGTTAAATTTTAAAGTAATGCTAGAGTAATTTATTGTAGTGGCCATTATTTTGTTTCGATTGAATTCAAATTCATGTTGTTATTATGGGAATGCTTTAAATTTTCATTGTTTCATCATTTTTAAAGTTTTTTTGTATTCAAACTCACCGGCCCACGTAATAGCTGGTTATGAATTGAAAAGAAAAAATATTTTCACTTAGGAGCTGTTGCAATACATTAAATACACGGGACTTAAAAAAGCTGCCCCACATGATAAAACACTATGTACGTAGTTTTGAAATAGAAAAAAGGAAGTCCTACAATCTATGTCCAGTGATGTCGTGTGTCACAATAATATTCCCTTAATATGACGTCATTGGATATTACTTATGTCATTTATTCCTTATTATATTCCTTAGTATTTAGACTTTCACTGCTCAAGGGAAATTTCATCCTTGTCTTTTTTGTTTCATCATATTAATAATGTCTATTTCATCTTAAAGGATATATAAGATGGCTCGAATACGTTACTGACTCCAATATTGATTTCCCCTTTTTATACAGTCTATTGTGTATTCGTTTAGGTGGTGTTGAACTACAGAGGGCGATCAAATATATCACAACAAAATGCCAAAATCCACAATGTTATGGATAAATTTATATAAAATTCAAATATTTGCTCTCAATTTTACTCCGAAATACTGTCTTAAACAGACATACCAAAGAAAAAAACACATTGAATTAAAAGTTTATATATATTATATATATATAGATATATATACAGGTCGCTGATAAGTCCCGAGACTAACTAAGAAGAAAACATTTTCTTGACAAAATTCGATTTTATTATTCAACATAGTTGCCTTCGAGGGCGATACAGCGATTATAGCGATCTTTCAATTTTTTGATTCCACTTTTATAGTAATCTTTCGTTTTATCCGAAGTAGGCTTCTGTCTCGGCGATTACTCCATCATTGTCCTTAAATTTCTTGCCAGCGAGCATTCTCTTCAGGTCTGCAAACAGGAAATAGTCGCTGGGGGCCAGATCTGGAGAGTACGGTGGATGGGGAAGCAATTCGTAGCCCAATTTATTAATTTAGCCATTGTTTTCATTGACTGTGACGGTGCATTGTCTTGGTGAAACAACACTTTTTTCTTCTTCAAATGGGGCCGTTTTTCAACAATTTCATCATTCAAACGCTCCAACAAGGCTATATAATAATCGCTGTTGATTGTTTCCCCTTTTCAAGATAGTCAATGAATATTATACCGTGTGCATCCCAAAATACAGACGCCATAACCTTCCCAGCTGATGTTGCGTTTTTCCTCGCTTTAGATTCGGTTCATCATATGCAGTCCACTCAGCTGACTGTCGATTGGACTCGGGAGTGAAGTGATGGAGCCATGTTTCATCCATTGTCACATATCGACGCAAAATTCATTGATTACGATTGAACAGCTTCAACACTGCTCAGAATCATCAATTCGTTGTTGTTTTTTGGTCGATTGGAGCTCTCGCGGCACCCACTTTGCACAGAGCTTTCGCATGTCCAAATATTCATGCACGATATGTCTAACGCGCTCTTTTGATATCTTCAGAGTCTCAGGTATCTGGATCAACTTCACTTTACGGTCATTTAAAATCATTTTGTGGATTATTTTTATGTTTTCTGGTGTAACCACCTCTTTTGGGCGTCCACTGCATTTATCACCATTCGTGCTCACACGACCATGTTTGAATTCAGCAAACCATCGACATATAGTTTCTTTCGATGGAGCAGAGTCCGGATAACATTCTTCAAGCCGAGTTTTAGTTTCGACGGTATTTTTCCCATCAAAAAAATGTTTTATTAACACACGAATTCGTCTTTTTCCATTTTTCCACATAACAAAAGTAGCTTTTACTTAAAACGCAATATCTCACAAACTAGTTGTCAGACAGCTGTTATATTTATGCATGTATGTTTTGAAGGTTGGTACTAGCTGACAGCCATATGAAAAAATCCACTGGCGCCATCTATGTGTTAGTCTCGGGACTTATCAGCCGACCTTGTATGTTCTCAATAAACTAAAGAACCACCGTTGGTACCTCACCCAGGGAACAGTAGTATGTGTATTGTTTTATCTCACACGAAAGTAGACCAAGACTGCTAAAGAAAAAGTCGCAGTAAATTTATCAAAAACAGAGAAGCCTGAGACTACAGAAAGGAAAACCAGTGTTTCCCAACATTACTTAGACATTAACCTTCTTATACCTTATCGGACCTGAATTGCATTTTTTATTTGATGCTTTGGGACTAAATTCTGAGTGACTAACCACTCCTGCGAGACTTGGGGCCATTACTCCTCTCACCTAAAGAGTTGGAATTTTTAAATAAGTAAAGTGACGAAAAAGGAGTAACATGATTAGTGACTTCGCTACAAAGATAACAAGGGTTGGAGAACAGAGATATCATTTACTACAAGTGTCTAATATAACCAGGCAAAAATTCAACAATCCTAGGAAATCTACAATGATTCAATGAAAAGTCTAGTCTACATCCACTTAGCTATGAATCCTTTGATTGAGCTACTCTAATACACAAAATAATTTTATAAAGCACTCCTCAAGCTTAGGGAAATAGTCAATGTTTTTTATTTTTTAACTATATTTTATGATAAATCACTCTGACTTTAAGACGTAGAACTAAAAGAAAATCGAGTTACCAACTCAAAATGGTGCTGCTCAATGTTGGGCTTGCGAGGACTCCCATCATGTTATGCCTAACATACATATTTTATATACAATGTATATTTTGTCACTTTCTCTGCTCGCTGGTATATCCTTATTTTTACTTTACAAATATACCAAACAGACTTGTTGATTTGTCGTTCATTTGTAATCGTTCGTCGTTCGCGACCGACAACAAAAATTCCTATAATTCGTTTTTGGCGCCAAAAAAAAGAAAAGTATTTTTCTTTTTCATGGGAAAATTTCCTTTCTAAAAAAACGTATCACTTCTTTTCATAATGACGAAAGAAATTTTTCCATTCTAAAGTTTTCGTCTTTTTTTCTTCAGAATGGGGAACGACGAACAATTTAATCTTAAAACGAACGATGAACGACGAACGATAACTTTTGGTGAACGACGAACGACAATTTTTCGCGGAACGTCAAAAAAGTATGATATCGAATTATATTTGAAAATAAACTAATAAAAATAATAAAACATGAGCCGTGCAAAGTTGTACATGAGACGCCTATAGTAAACATCAAGTTCCTTTTCCAAGTGACGAAGTCTTGTTTTATTTATCTCTTTGTGATGTGTTTCATTCCATTAAAAAACAAATAAGTTTATTTCGTGACTCATATTTGTACTTTCTTAGAATAATATAGTTTCAAAATATTAATTAGATCAATGTTTCATTATCACATGAATATAAAAAGCATCCCTGTTTGATATGCTCTGTGAAAAAAGACCATTTGGTTCATCAATCGAATCATTTCCTTATCAAACTCCTGTCCTCACTTAAAAACTATAAGCTATCTAAGAGATCAGGGCATTCACTACAAACTTGACTACAACATATGTAGACTCTTTTGAACCTATGAGTGGGGGTTTAAAACTCTGACGTAAATTTTAACCATATCCAAAGTATTATAAATAGTCTTTACTTTAATTCAAATAAAATTATGGGAAATAAATGATATTGGCTCACTTAATTACGAATCCCCGACTCCCCAAGGCTCCACTTATATGATTTTTTTTTAAATACAAATATGAAGGACATATAAGAAAATCAAAATGAAATCCAAGGAATATAGGCTTTACGCCCACGGCCCAAATAGTTTCGTTATCTCGTAAGTCAAACAAGGCACCACATGTAACAAAATCAGCTGAGTTCAAACGTATCTGGTGTAACAATTTTCCAAAGGAGTTCTGTAGCAGCAAATTTTGGCCGTCGAAAACTTTTAAAGCGGAGAGAGTCTATAAATTAAAATAAATTATCAAAAACATATTTCTCAACTATTTACACATTTGTTTTCCAACGCAACTTCATTATAAGGAAATTGTCTCAAAGCCTCTTTTTTCGAGAAAATGAGAAATTCCTGTTCTTATGGTGTATGATTTAGGCAACTCATTTTAGTTTTTATATTTATAAGTTAACTTATTTTAAGCCATGATCTAACAATATTTGTCTAAAACCCCAAATATGTATAAAATAATGTCTTTATAATTTATATAGCATTTAATTAACTGAACCATCCATTTTGTTATTTATGTTGAACACACCTTGTATAATGCTTCGTATACATATTTGTATTAGGCAAGGTAAATCGTTTATTTGCATTTTTTTTCTTTATGTGAAGAGTATCAATCATTGGATTAAATCCAAATATGCAACCATTCCCTTTATTAAATTGTTGAAAGTAAAAAGGTTCTATTGAAATATCCTTTCTTCTATTCAATTTTGAATTTATTTCAAAGATGGATTATGTTAAATCATTATTGATATATGAGTTGCACCGTTTGTCATGTTGGTGACGGTGAAGAAAGGAAAATTATGTATAATACATAGTCAAATGTTTAAAGTGATTTTTATGTTCTATAGATTTTTTAGTACTTTATTATTATAAAATAAACCATTCAAAAGGTCTGTTTGATAAAATTACAATGTTTTGGATTTGGACATGACATATCAAAATAGTTCACAATTTTAATATTTGCACAAGAAGACATGTTTCTCTGCCCTCTATGCATTATCTCAGTAATCTTATGCTACTTTAAAATGGAACGCTGAACGCCAGGGGTATTGCTAGGCGTTTCTTTCAGCGTTCAATTTTTTGGGTGTTCCGTTCAGTGTTCCGATCATTGAATGCGCGTTCAGCTGAGTGCCGTTCAATTTGGCGTTCCGTTCACAAATCTGACTATTATGATTTTTTTTTTCTTCTCTCCTTTATTGTTTAGATGTTATATAAAATTATATAAAAAATAATATATAAGTAAAATAAACATTATAGTTTATAATAAAAATCTAAACAAGAGGTAAAACAATAAACAAAATATCAAACGGGTATCTATTTAAAATATTTCAATATTTTTTGCATAATTTTAAAATATTCTTTTGATTTGGATGGATAAAATTTGATGACGTTCCCCGCATGGACCCATGAGTCCTCGGTGTCGGAGGGGATCTTGAGGGAGAGGGCGGTGTATCGGGCGGCAGCTGAGAGCATCACAGATCGAAGAATAGATGGTTTTACTATTTCTTTTTTCGTCAAACAACTCGCTATGTATGCTTTGGAGTTTGACAGAGCAAATTCAATAGCTTGACTTTTATGGGAATTGTGACCTTTTTTCTTTAGAAGACCGAAGAGGATTGTTGATTTCGTATATTTGCAGTTGGTGACCTTAAATCCCCTTACGTTGATTGTCAGAAACTTTTTTAATATTATGACAAGCGGACAGTCAACAAAAGCGTGCTCGACGTCGTTGTACAACTTGCCACAATTAAAGCAATGGAAATCAAAGGATAAACAGCCAGCAGATATCTGCAACTGAGCCGTAAACTTTTTTCCGTCGTAGATTCCAGAGAGAGAATTTAATATCCTTGATTTCCATTCCCCTGGAAGGGAAAGCTTTTTTATATGGACGTTGGCAATAGACTCAGCTCCCTCATAAAAGCTTAAAGAAGACATTTTGAGGTGCCATGGACAGGGGGGTGTGTGTAAATGGGCTGCTCTTTCCAAAGGAAAACGAAAACGTCCATCACGAAATAGACAATCGGGCGATGTACGATGAAGACTTAAAATATTATTACTTATCGCCTTTTCTTCCAATACTGATGGACTATCGAGATTTTTGAAAAATAACTTTTTCTTGGTGTGTTTGCGAATGATATCCACGGTGCAGTCGCTTTTAAAGTTAGGGACCCATCTCCAAATAATCCGTTGCGCGGCACCCCAAGTCTCTGATAGCCTCGCAGTTTGTGCATTGGTAAGATCAGTTCCAAAGAGTAGACGAACATACAAATCATTGTTTGTTATAGTACATCTCCATTCCTTATCCGGATTCTTAGTGATGTCAATAAAACTTTAAGATATATTTTTGGTAAAATCTGAGATAAAAGAGCGAGACCTCCTCCAATTTGTTTTTTAGGTCTTTTTAGTGTTGGAAGATAACGTCGATGGAAAAGTTTGAGGAGCCAAACATCTTCCTCCACCAAAGCCTTTTCTGCGATTATAGGAGAGATGGAAGCCTTATACAACACGGCAGGAACGATTTGAGAATTGTAGAGGTCAATTCTCTTTTGGAGATTAAACCGTCTAAAACTTAAGATCCAGTTATTGATGAGGCAGGACAATTTATTCCAATTGTTCTCGAGAATGCCCTCGGAACCCCAGTCAATTCCTAAGATCGAAACCTTCTTTTTCACGAAGCAATTATGGACCATCTTACCCTCCAAAGGATCCCATAAACCTATAGGGAGGACGAAAGTTTTAGATCGGTTCAATTCCAATCCAGACCTTACTTTGAACTTATCGAAAGTTTTAAGAATAATTTCAACTCTTTTTATTAATTGCGCCTCAGAGTTGGCTTCTAATGTTAGAGTAATATCATCCGCGTAAAGGTCTATAAGATGTTTTGATTCATGAAATTGGACACCGAATCCGCTATATTTTCGCTTTAGCTCAACTACAAGTTCTTCAATAGCGGCTATGAAGAGAAGAGGTGCAGACGGACATCCCTGTCTACAGCTTGACCTTAGTAAGATTGGCTTACTTTCAAGGCCTCCTAAGGTTATCACTGACGATCCATTTAGCAGAAGAGCACGAACAGGGTTGAAAAATTCCTTTGGCAGCAATTTCCTCACCGACCGAAGTATCTGTTGGTGGGAGATAGAATCAAAGGCTTTTTTGAAATCTATTCCCACCAGAGCTCCATATTTTCCTCTAGACCTGACAGAGTCTATCACTGTTTGGATATTTCGGGAAACGTCGGAAATTTTGCGATTCCTTAAGAAACCTTTCTGGCTATTCCCAATTTTTTTATTGAGCTCTTTTTCCATATCTTGCGCTAAGATTCCGGATAAAATCCTATAGGACTGATTAAGGACTGTGATGGGTCTCCAATGATTGATTTCGGTCCCGTTACCCTTTTTAGGAATCAGAACGATCCTGCCTTTTGTCATAGATTTCGGTAGCCTTCCTTTTCTTTCCATTGATTCTGCAATGCGAAGAAGGAAAGGAGCAGTTTCTTCAGGAAATAATGTATAAATTTCCCCGATTATACCATCCACACCAGATGCCTTCTTCCCGTTGAATTTTTTCTTGATGTACGATTTAATTTTTTCCAAGGTATAAATTTTGCACGCTCTAATTTTCCTTTGTCTTGGATAGTTGGTAAAGTTGGAATGAACAACTTTCTGGAATTGCGAGTAAAAGCAATTAAGAATGTCATTAGGACGAGTGAATACAGAATCATTGTGAATAATTTTTGATATGGATTTTGCAGAATATTTTCCCTGAATCAACGGATTTTTCAACCTTGATAAAGGGTCACTTTCTGCTTCCACTTTTTTTGCCTATTATGAATTATCTTATATGACCTTATATATTTTTTTATGAATTAGTATTACCCCGTTTAATCCAATAAAAAAACGACGTGGGGGCAGCTTCCATTTTCGCGGAAGGTAGATTTCCTCTTCAGAGGTCTGTCAAAACCATGTGCCCTACAATGCCGTGGTTTTTAAAATTGAATCTTGACAGGCAGAAGTTTTATGAAGAAAAAGAAATAATAAGTAAGTTTTCAAGCATTTTAGTCTTCCTTCCTCATGGAAAAAAAGAATTTCGTGTTCGACCTGGAGTATTGCTGATGGGTCCAAATTTACAGCTCAATTTCAAATCTCGACTGGGCTCATTAAATTTTTTTATCCTTGCAATAATTGTGGCATTCTATACAATAATATAATACACGCTTTTGTAGATTGTCATTTATTAAGGACTGTGAGGTATTTTATTCAATTAAATGTCTTTCCGCAAGAAGATATCGACTCCAATATCATTAAGGCATCGATCTTGTTTGGACCCTTCAGGCGAAAACAGAAGCTAGCATCTCATCATAAGGCAATTGAATATTCGCTGTTAAGCATAAAATCTTTAATAGCAAAGAAATTGACAAATCATTCGTAAATAAAAATTGAAGACCTCAGAGCTATAATGATTGGGACAGCTGCTCGGTATTGCGCTATGGCAATTAAAATTCCAAGCGTCTCTGCATCTTCGTGGACATGTGCTGGTGACCTAATAAGGTTCATTCCCTCCAATTCCCTCCAATACCTCAATATCATCAAATCTACCATACGTAGACACCGCCGTTACAGATTGAATAGAGATTAAGTTTGTTTTGTTTTTAGGTGCATATTATATATATAGGTTTTTTTTTTCTTTAGACAGTAATTTTGAATTACAATGTTCATTTATGTTTTGTTTTAACGTAACTGTCTTTAGATTATATATATATATATTTTTATATATGTTATTGTGTATTCACTATATTTTTTTAGAATAATAAATATATATTTTAACCCAAAAAAAAAAAAAAAATCTTCAGCTTTTTCTTCCATCAGCTTTCTTATCATATATATATATATATATATATAAACTCAAATTACTTAATGCAGCCTTTTTCTGTACAAATGACACTAATAAATTGTTCAATTACCTTTAATTTAAACAACGTCACTTGTTCAAGTTGCTTTGTGTACTCGTTCTTAATAGTTGTTCGATGACAAAAATTCATCTAAAATAGCAGCCCAAGCGGGTAAGAATTTCTGTGGTGTCACTCTATGTTAATTTTCATGTGATGATGCTCAAGGATCAAAAACAATTTAAACATTGTATTTCAATCAAATTAATATCCAATTATTTCAAACATACCACAGACACCAAAACATGTTCAAAATAAATAGAGATGGCAATTAAAACTAGAGGCATATATACACTCAGTGAGTGTGTACCTCCGCCGATACCCACAACATTCCCATTCAAAACATTCTCCCTTTCCAACGCCGATTTCTATCTCTAATCATTGTTTCTCTCTGTTAGCTCATTTTGCATATTAAAAAAGCACTCAGAGACGGGAAGAGGGAAGAAGTTTAAGCTACGTCACTGGGTTAACATAGTCCTGAGCTGATATATGAACAAAATACGTCAATGAATATTTTTTTACCGTTTTGTTCTTTCTACTCCCTGAATAGAGACCCCATTTCATTTAGTATTTTGCTCATTTTGCATATTAAAAAGCACTTAGAGAGCCAAATTTAATCACTTGTTTCTTTTGGATTTCCAAACAATCCACAAAGTTCATTTGAATCCGTTCAGTAATTTTTGAGTTATCCGGCGACAAACAAACAAACCAACAAACGCCATTGAAACATACCTCCTTCGGCGGAGGTAAAGATAACATCATTCAATATGTTTTAAAAGTGGTATGCAAGGCCAAACACATAAATGTCGATGACAGAGCGAAACATTGCCAATATATTTTAACAATAATCATTCAATATTATATGCAATTGACTTTTTTAGATAAGAGGTGGTAATAAGTAGTTTAACAAATACTATCAAATTGATTTTTTATTCTTCCTTTGACATGCTTTATTTAAATAAAGAGTTTAATCTTTTATTTCACTATAGTAGGACGTATTTTCATGGCTTTGGAAGCAATTTTATACAATTGTTTTGTTTGAAATATAAAAACAATCCTTGTGAATAATATGAAAAACAACATTTGTCTAGTGGTTATCTCAATCATTATTCTCTAGCCACATAAAAAATTATGTTTTTCGACTGGCGCAAATATAAATAAGGAATGCGCTAAATAAGACTTTAGTTGAAATGATATTAGCTAAATCAGCACAACAATACACACGAAAGTATGTAATTTCAATTACTCTAATCGAGTCATCAACCTTTATAATATAACTGAATGCAGGGGAAAATAGTGAAGCAAGCATAGTAGACTTTTAAGAGTTATTCGATGACGTAAGATAAATTCAAATGGCACCCAAATGGGTCAATCAAGGGTTCTTGGTAATAGAAAAAAAGGAAATCCAGCAAGTATTTCCTCGGGTTTTAATCTATATTATATTTCATATACAGTATGTGTTGCCCTTTATAATAATGGCATTGCTAACTTCATCTTTTCCTTAAGATTTGTTTTAAGACTTTCATTATTTAAACAGTGTCAATTCTTCTTTCCTTTTCAATGTTGGATTGACCTTGATAATATAAATTTCACTCATAACATTAATTTGTATGTATTTTCAAAGCAAATAAAGAAAGTTTTATTTCATTTTTCTTTATTTCATTTTACTATTTTCAAAATTTGAGTTGTGTGATTAAAATTCTTTAAAGCAATCATGCTTTTTCAATTCGTCGTGAGTAAAATGGCTCCTATCCTTTTCTTCGTGAATATTGATTACTTCTCCTTTTATTGGATCTATTGTGCATTCAGTATTATTTTGATCAGGGAACCAAAATCTTTCGGTCTTAACTGATTATAAAACGTCCATTAGAGTCCTATATCTGCAAGTACTTCAAATAAACTTTAGTTTTGTAAGCAATATTATTTTTTGAATATTTTATGTCGGGATTTCCTGCAATTTTGATTTAATTAATCAAGAAGGCAGCATGGCCAATGGCAGCCTACCATTTTCGATTGGTAGAATACGTTTTTGACAGGATGCAGCATGAGCTGTATGCAACATAAGGATAATACTGTGGGGTTTATTTTTTATCCAGCGTGATCTTATATAAATGAGTCGCCGGATGGAGCATTGTAATATATAGCACAAATAAGCACCAGTCTTCAAGTCATGACCCTCTCACACGTGTCATTCTGTAATACTCGTTCCTGCCGTGCAACCTAATTGGCTGGGATATTGATATACTAATCATATATTCCCATTAAAGGTATCCCAAACAAAACACACAATCAATGAGTGGACCAAATATAAACATCCCCTCTTGGGATTCAAATCTACACCCCCAACATTAAAAGAGTTGAACACGCTTTAGCAACATGGCTATCGCACTCCCTTAATTTAATTGATTTTTTGTAGAATATTAAATTATAAATATTATATTTTATAGTAATTACACAATATCTTAATAAGGTCACAAAATAATGTTAATCGCTGAGTGTTATAGAACTAGCACAAATAAATTGTAAGTATGCATATGGCCTCTCAAACAATAGCGTACAACGTTGTCATCAAATCAAGTTGCTTTTAATTTGCTATCTCGACTTCATTCATAGACATTTAAATATTATTCCAGTGGTTAATACTTAGTTGTTGCACAGAGGTACTTTGTTTATACTTATTTGTATACATATTTGCATTTGTTTTGTTTTTGACATGTGTTTCGCTTTTATCTTGGCACGTTCTTTTGTGCATATAGTTTTTGACAGTTTTTGTCTCTTCATCGCTTAAGGGAAGGGAGTTTTCCCGTCTGTGAAAGATTTAATATCTAGGTACTTTTTGGCCCATACGCGGTTTCCTTCTTATACAGATAGACTTTGTTTGCATTGAAAGTTTTTTCCATCATTAAAAATATTGTTGGCTCCACGGACATATTTCAACATAAAAATTAGGAATAACAAAAAGATGGTATTCTAACACGTCATTGGTTGAAAGAAAAGGAGATGGAATAACCAATGGCAAGGGATTACTTTAACCCCGACATGAAATAGAAAGAGAACAAAATGCTGTCGATTAGAAAACAAGAGACATCTTTCTTGTATCTTTTTGATTATGGTATCAAATTAATCACAAACCTTTCCCTTTTTTAATAAGCGGTGGTTATATTAAACAGCTTAAGTTAATCTATTCTGGAGGAGTAACCCTGATATGGAGTTCCCTCCTGTGTCTGGAGTTACTACTTATTCCACAGGACTCGATGACGAGAGGAGCCAACTTAGCCCTTTTTTAAATCATGAATAACATTTTTAAAGAAATAAACCAAAAGCGTTTTTTGTTTTTATTATTGCGTTATAATAAACAGCTTGAGTTCTTTCATTCTTCAGGGTTCCTCTTCAATAATAGAAAAACTTAAGCTGTTTAATATAATGCAAAAATAATAATACACCAACAGCTTATTAATAATGGAGACGTCTGTGATCATTTGATATATAATAAAATAGTTGTCAGAGAGATACATGTTTCTAATCGGCATCTGTTTTACTCTTTTGATTTCATGTCGGGGATAATGTAATTCTTTTTTTCTTTTATTAATAATTGGTGTTATTTAATAAAGTATCATTTCATGCACAGTTGTGTGGGGTGAGCATCAATTCAGAGGTTTGAAATGTATCCTTATAAATAATTATTATATCTCATCATGGGGATACATCACGATCATTAGTGGATCCCTTGAAAGGACTTCTTCAATACCACATATTAATATGAATTAAAGCACCTGTTCATTAACGAGGAAAACACAATATTTGATCATAACTGTCTATAAATTGGTCATCACGTAGAGGTAGAAGAAAAAATAAAATGGTTTTACAAACAAAAAATAGCTTCCTAATTTTTTTGTTATCTTTAGTAAAATGAATATCCAAAGGAGGAGTTAAGTATAAAACCGACAAGGGATTGACATGTTGGAGGTTGAGTTTAAAAACCTCAGATATTAATAATAAAAAATAAACATTCTCAGGATCCAAATTCTTAGAGTGATTTGAACAGTGCGCCTGACCAGGGATAAAGCAAAGGACATTCTCCCAAACTCATCTATAAAAATAATTTTATCATTATTTTTTGGTAACACTATTTCTTTCTATTTCTACGTCCTATAGTCAGAGTGATGCTCTACTTTTTTTGCCAGATATGAATAAACAAAATATACATCTATTTTTCCTTGAGTATGAGGAGCTCCTTTATTCAATAACTATTAATAAGGAAAAGTCTATTCATTCGACAATGAAGACATGGATGTAGTACGTTCATGAAGAAGAGAATATTAGTATTTGGAGGATGAGTTTCTTCTATTTGATTGGCTGATATTCATTCCTAAACAGCCGCGAGTGAAGTGATAGTTTGTAGTATGCCAACTGCTTTTTATATTCCCTTCCCTTGGCACTTTTCGAGAAAATCGACCTAAGGGTTGAGGCTGAGCGATAATTTAAAAGTTCCAATTACAAAAGCTATCACCGTAAAAATAAGAGCAAGAAAAGAAGAAAGAAAGAGGTTTTCATCATTTAGTGGTGTTATTTATCGGGAATTTATGATGTAAGTCCTGCTTCCCTGGGCGTTATGCCTTCACAGAAAACAACCCTTATGATTCTCAATAGGCCCTTGACATTGCTAGCGATAAAGAACCAAGTCTCCTCGATTTCCCTTAAATAAATCATACTATAATCAGTTGGAATATATGAAATCAAAGAAAACAAGGGGATTTATATATTATTATATATTATAATATATTATAATATATATATAGATTATATATATATATATATAATATATATATATATATATATATATATGTGCATATTACACTTATTCGTAGTTAGAAAATTCAGATATGTTTTAATATGTTATTGAAGGCATCCTCCAACCTATTATGTAAAGGGATAAAGGCCCAAGGGAAACAGTACTTACATCATAGACAACCAATAAATAGCACCATAAGAGGAAAATCCCCTCTTTCTTTTTTTTTGTTTTATTTTTACAGTAGCACCTTTCGTAATTGGGACCTTTAAGTTTATCCCGCAACCTCAACCCTTGGTCGATATTGTTGAAAAGTGCCCTCTCCTCTTCCTTCAATCAATCACGCTTCTAAAAGCACACCTTTTCTTATCTCTACACCTCGCATAAGACACTTTAGTAAGCAAACAAGTATCTTTATTCCTATCAAAACCTTACAAAATAGAGAAGACTTGTCAAAAGGATATAAAAAGTACTCTCATGAGCAGCATTGCTCAGTGAGACAGTTCAGTCAATAATAAAACGTCAGATTGATAGGAAGAAGGAAGATTATGGGCTGAGAACACCAGTAAATGTACTAATTCAAGAATTGAAATGTAAAATGTTATACCATTCTCTCTATTGGTTTAAATACAAAGTACTTACCAGCACATTCACATTTGGTAGCATATATGGGAACACAGCGGAAGAAAGATTCTGGTTTTTTTATAAGAGACATCAAAACATTTTTTATAAGAGTGCAGATATGTGATAGAAATTTTAGAATATTATAATTATTATTTGATGATTTTTTAAATATGCATTCCAAAGTAATCCTTTTATTTATTTTTATATTGATCCGTACCCGGAATAAAATTACCTCAAAAAATCAGTATTTTATTTATAAAACACCAGTCCCTCTTTCAATTTTTTATACTTCTTTAATAGATTATATTGTTAATATCACGCCGTATTGATGCACTTTAATGAATATGATATGATTTAATAAAGCTATACTTTGTCAAAAATAATAATAATGATACTTTTCTCAGTCTATATTATAAATTTATATTAATCAATAGAAAGTACGAATTTAGTGGTGAATCATAGATGGAATGGATCTTAACTTATTCCCTACACAAACACTTCAATGATATTGCATGCTAGTTATAATGAACGAAGAAGGGAATATAACAAAAAAAGAGTCCACAAAACCAAAATATCCTTAGGTATAATCAAATCGGTAGTATTTTACAACCCCTTTTATTCATATATCAATATACCTAATTGCATGCATATTGTCTAACAAACACAAATAAAACGGAATGCAGAGAGAAAGAGAGAGTAGTTTGTATAACTCTAAAACAAAGTAGGTTCATTATAAATTCTGCTGCACTTGACATGTACTAAGTATATATATCAAAGCTCACATATAACTTCAACATTTCTCTACATTTCGACTCTTATTCCCCCAATAAACTGGGCTTGAAGTGAACCTTTTGTGACAGTAAAATAATGGTATGAAATGACATATTCCCTCATGAAACAGAATGTTAAATAAAGGGCTATCATCAAACTTTTACATTCCAGGTCATTCATATTGATAATTATAATACAAGGAATTTGATCCCCCCAATGGAATTGCTATTTCTTACGAATCGTGAGATCCTGGTAATTCAGACGAATATCAAATTGCACGAAATATATTATTATATGACTTGATTAAATCTATATTACTAAATGAGTTGTAGGACTCTATTATATCGAAAGTCCTTTGCATTGAGGTCAATGAGGTCAAATATAACTTGGTCAATAACAAAAAGATACTTTTTTATGGACAGAAGTAAACATTATTCAATACTTGGGAGTAAATAATAAACAAATCATTAATTGTCGATAAATACAACCTTATATTGATAAAAGACTCTTTCTTTCTTCTTTTCCTGTTCTTATTTTTACTCGGAAATTTAAAAATTATTACGCAATTTCAATCCTATGTTCGATATTCTTGAAAAATGCCAAAAGTTTCTCTTCGTTTATAAAAGCTTTGGAAAATGTCATCAGTTATTTCCTCCTTCTATTATAAAAGATACAGCTGCTTCTTTGTTCGGTAATGAACTTTGATCGTACCTCCGTAATGATATATACTTTATGTTAACAACCAAATACTCGTAGTTTGTTTAACTCTTTCACACCTGAAATTTATGCTTGCTCCTATTTCTCTGAAATTTGGACAGTATCTTGTAAATGTGAAAAAAAAATAAGTATAAAATTTCGTCAGCATACCATATTTTGTTCACAAGATATGAGGCCTTAAAAGTTTGGGTGTGTAACACCCACCAGGACTGAAGGGACAAAATATACCAATATTTATCTTTAACTGTTTATTTTCTAAACTATACCTAAATATAAAAAATAATGTATTAAGATGTAATTTACTAGTTCTTCTAAGTGTTCAGTCAAGAGCAGAGATATTCCTGTGGTAGTTATTCATGCAACTGCAGCCCTTCACAAGGCAGAGGAACTTCTCACAAGTCAAGCATTAGATACTTGTTTTGCGGTCCATCTTCGCTGTGTTGTAGCACCAGTAGTATCTTCCAGCTTTGTCCATCATGCGGATATCATGACAGTCAGTTTGAGGTTTCCCCACTGAGTTTGATCTTGAAGCTTTTTTTTTTTGACGAGAAGCCTTCTATCAATTAATTGGCAACAGATCTTTTAAATTCAAGCAGTGTTTTTGGTCTTCCATCTCCATGGCCACATTCGGAAGCCAGTTTCTCTTGAACGATGAAGACATTTGCTAGGAAAGTTCAAGGTAGTCATGAAACGGTCGGAGATAATATTTTGTAGGACTGCTATGGTCAAACGCATATGTTTTCGAAATCTGGTCTATGATTTCCGTGCCCGCATACCTTTATTGTAATGGCATACCATTTTTGGACATGAAACTGGCACTTTGCCGCTCTGACCTTTTATCCTTCTCTTTACAGTGGTGGTCTCGAGTGGGTTGTCAATAGTCGATAAGTCCATGACAGAGCGGTTATCAAACCACTTGACAAAGCATAATCCATTACTCTCGCTACAGTCCATATCACCTTTTTTCATTGATTTATCAGGAATATTTTTTTTGGAAGGCCCTTCCTACTATTCCTGACAGTGCCTGTTGCAAAGATGTTTAGAGCTTTTAGTTTGAGAAGAAAGAGGGGGAAGTATAGAAATTGTCCATGAAGATTCTTAAATTCATATTTTCAAGTGAGTGGCTCAAGTTGAGGACAACACCTTCACTCAATCCGTGTTCCGTGTTTTCCTTTCGTGCCACGTATATATCAAACTGGAACAGGTATCCTGTAGCTGAGTCATTCCTACACCAATGCTTAAATCCCCTTTGAATCGGCTTATCTTTCATGTACTGTTTCATGGAGTTATTTTCACGAAACTTTACCATTCTTTCATCATCGCTTGGTCGGAGGTAGGTGATAAGGCATTCATGAAGGCATTGTTGATATATATATATATATATATATCTATATATATATGCTATGTTACACGAATATAAAATAATATATTTACCTATTTGGATCCAACTGTTGAGAAATGGTCAATGGAAACGCTTTCGAGGACAATCATGGATATTTGTTTGACGGATTGGACGTAATCGTCTTTTTTCGTCTAGAAAAAATTACTCCTTTTCTCCATAAGCAGAGCATATTTTTGAGTCAACTGATTTTACTTCCTGCTGACGTAGACTTAATAAACCATACCCTCTCTCAATTAAATCAGTAAACCTCCCTTTTAAATTCTGGTCACGCAACCTGTTTTAAATATTTTTGACTATAAATTGTATTTTTTAATTATTTTTTTCATAATTAATGTTCCCCATACTCGTAATAAATGGACAATTAAATTGACTACTGATTGGAACATAAAACTTATTCTTATAATATATACTAGGTATATATATATATATATATATATATATATATATATATATATATATATATATATATATATATATATTATATATATATATATGGGTGGTAAGATCAAATCCGGCGTTTTTTCTACTCTCAACTTAAAATACACATAAAATCGTTAATTTCTATTCAATTTTATTTATTTAGATATCAAAATGCTCGTACAGATGTGTAAATTATGCGTATTTAATCCATCTGCCTTCTGCGGCGATGACGTGCTAGATCCTGGTGCGGAAGGAGGAGCAGGCCTTGGCCACCAGGGCCCTGTCCAACTTCCTGGCCTGCTTCATTATGGAGTTGATCAGGGCGGCCTTGGTGTTGTGAGCCAGTCGGTTGGTGTGTCGCTCAAGGTAGCCTCACAAAAAATAGTCCATAGGATTCAAATCAGGGGAGCTACGGGGCCAGTAGGTCTTGTTCTTCTGCATCAACAGCTGGCCAACCTTGAGTTTGTAGTTGTGACAACGCAAATCCTCATTCACACAGGCCAATAAAGCTCCTTAGCGACATCCCTGATAGACCTGCTGACGTCTAACACCCTCCTGATGAAGTCGGGGGTCTTGGCCTTGCGGGCGCTGCTGGAGGGCCTGAAGGCCCTGTCAACGACAGCACGAGGGTCCCTGAATTGAATCCATTGATACTAGAGTACCTTAAAGTGCATTTAATATCGGACAATAAGAGACAGTAAATGAAAAAAATATATATAGCCATGTATATATATAATTTATATAAGATTATTATGTTTTAAACTTCAAATAATCTCTAATAAATTATAATGTACTTAATTGTCCTTTGTTATAAATAGTCCGATTTAAATGCATATCAAGTCACAGAGCAGATACATAATAAATTTATCTCTCTTTCTTATCTACCGTACCGAATATCGATCGATACTGTAGATATAATAAAATCTACCGAATACCGATATGGATCGGTAGAAGGAATATACCGAATACCGAACCGGCGGTATATTTTCTACCGAATCCCAGCTCTGTATATATATACAGGGTGATTCACTTAAATTGAGACTCACATATTACAAACTACAATCTTTGTATTAAATTTTACACAAATAATTTTTAAACAAAAATGATAGCACAATGTGTATTTACAAAATGTATTTCATTAATTTTCACATTTCCTTCTTTGGCCTTCACTACAGCTTTGACCCTCCTCACGTGGAGGCAACACAGGCAGGAATTTATTCCTCAGACAAAGAGGCCCAGGCCTGAATCAGCTTCTTCTTTAGAATCTCCACCGATGGCCAGGACTTGCTACACACCCTTGTCTCCAGAATGACTATATTCCAAAGTCCATTGGGTTCAGATCTGGGGAGGAAGGAGGCCACAAGTCTTTGGACCAAAGTCTGCAACACTATCAGTGCAGAAGCTTTGAACCAATTTGCTGGTATGGGATGGATCTCCATCTTGTTGGAACAGTAAAAGAGCCGTAGATACTCTCTTTGTACCTTTGGGACGACCTCCTCTGAAAGAAGATGCAGGTATACCGCCAGTCGATCTTCACGCCCTCCTCGACAAAGATAATTGGGGCCTTCTTCCCGTCCGACGTCACTCCCACCCAGACCATGACTGAGGGTGGCTTTTGCCTCTGAAGAGAGTCCTCAGCTGCACGGGGATGTCTTCCTTTTTTCTAGATAAAACCCGTCATTCTGACTGTTGTGGGTGGCCTGGACCGTGAATTTTTTTGTCTGAGGTAGAGATTCCTGCCTGTGTTGCCTCCACCGTGAGGAGGTTCAAAGCTGTAGTGAAGTCCAAAGGAGGATATGGAAATTTATTGAAATACGTTTAGTAAATTACACATTGTGCTATCATTTTTGTTTTAAAAATATTTGTGTAAATTTAATTAAAAGATTGTAGTTTGTAATATGTGAGTCTCATTTAAGTGAATCACCCTGTATATTCAGTATTTACGGCTCAAACTTCCCCACAATGGCGCCATGAGAAGAAGGAGAGTGTTTACACGTGGCTACAAAACAGAAGAATAATGAATTCCCGCCCGATTGCCTCACGAAGGGGGGGAATCCTTACTAGCATCAGGCAATTACTGCACCTCTGATTGGTGCATTCACAATCCAACTAGCTCCTATATAAATGGACTCTATACTCAGTCTGAGTCAGATGTATGATGCAATCAATCAGGGAAAGACCTATCCCTTTATATCTCGTTTTTTGTATTTTATCTGCAAGGTATTAATATAAATCATTGTCCTTGGGGTTTAAAGGCGTAGGCATAAGATCTTCTTAAAAGTAAACAATCAGCTTGTTTCAATAATATCCATTAAATATCAGGGGGGGGGGGGTCATCACCGATTTGTCTGCTCCTCTTTTTCATACAGCTCATCCATCTCTACAGTGGTCAACAACATACTTTATATCACAACAGATATTCAACGTCCACATTCGATATGCCCAAGTCCGTTGATCCACATGCGTTGATGCGAGAATTTGGAGGGAA
The DNA here is from genome assembly GCA_013387185.1 of Caligus rogercresseyi. Classification (NCBI taxonomy): domain Eukaryota; kingdom Metazoa; phylum Arthropoda; class Copepoda; order Siphonostomatoida; family Caligidae; genus Caligus; species Caligus rogercresseyi. The sequence continues at coordinate 12,393,057 of CP045898.1, read as the reverse complement.
GACTGTCTAGAAATACAATGCCGACACAAAAAGCCTTTTTACATGTTCTATTCCACATCCTGTCCCGCCAACCGCCGCTGCACAGTGTTTCAGCACACTGAAACCAAGGCCCACAAAAAGTCTATTTTGTCTGACCAGTCTGACAGAGAGGCATGTAAAAGATATGCTCATTTCAGTGAAACAATGATTACATGAAATAATTTTATTTATTTAGAATATACATTATTTTTCCACATATTAAAGCTTTTTTTTTTTACTCATCGAAAAAGGTAATTTTTCGCATATTTTTTCGCATATTTAGTCATCTTTACGCATATTCTGGGCATATGTTTTTTTGTTCCAAATTCCAACAACTGTGGTAATAACATAAAAAAAGGAATAGATATATATTTGGAATCAATTATCGTGAGTTAGAAAATGTAAATGAGGTTGAAATAACACACAACTAGCTACATATCGTAAGAGAGTTTAAGTGATCATGAAAAATATGTACATGTGTTTTGGATCACACCGCTTTTCTAGGACAATATTATTTATTAATATTTAAAAGGTTATTAAATATCTCCCAAAACTTGATATAATAATAACAATCGATTAGTTATAATTAATATACATATATAAACAGGTCATGACAGGAAATAATAATGAGATCCACTGCTGCCCCACCTTAAGCTCTTCATTCTTCTTTAAGTTACAAACATATTGGGCTAAACACACTTCGTTACAAGATGAGACAGTCGTCATCCCCGGTTTGCCGACTCTGTGAAGAATAAAACAAAACCTAAACCCCTTATGTGCTCGTGTCCCCGAACGAGGATGGACGAGCTGATCGAGGAGATGACGAGAAGGGGAAAATATATGGAGGAGTACCTTATAAGAGCATTTTGACTTTTATATAATTTGATTTATTTGGTAATAAAGTTTAGCTCATAAACAGTTTATTACCGACTGATACCGTATTGAGTTCCGGTGTGGTAGGGCTGATCTAGAAGAAAAACAAAGAAGAAAATTTATTCTTGTAAGCATATTGCTGATATGCGGACAAAATTGATTCCACTGCATCAAGCAATAAAATGAGAATTACTGTAAATTACGGGGTAAAATTAAAGGAACATAATGACGAATTTATATTGAAGGATATGGCAAAATATAGCCTTACGATTATGGTATGGTACAATAACGGACTGTAGTTGAAATATGTTGTATCCACATATAAATCATATTTTAATTATATTTTTTTTACAAAACTGATAACATTCTACTCATTTAAGAAGTAGATTCGTTACTTGTATTGTTGAAGAATAAACAATTTCAATGAAAAAAATGCTTTTCTTTGTATGGAAGGTTATCAAAAATTATAATATATTACTAAATCACCATGAAAATACCAATTGCATCTTCATATCCTTGGGCTAATCTTGTTTAATGGATTGCATATTGCACAATAATCTATTTTTCTTGCATCTAAGTATTCACCAAGAATTGTTTGTTGAGGGAGAATGGGCGGCATTATCTTGATAAGTAA
>CP045898.1:12371407-12391432 GCA_013387185.1 Caligus rogercresseyi | reverse complement strand
TTCAAAACATACATGCTAAATATACAGCTTCTGACACTAGTTTGTGAGATATTTCGTTTAAGTAAGCTACTTGTTTATTGTGGAAAAATGAAAAAGACGAATCTCGTGTGTAATAAAACATTCTTTTTTGATGGGAAAAATACCGTCGAAACTAAAACTCGGCTTGAATAATGTTATCCGGACTCTGCTCCATCGAAGAAACTATATGTCGATGGTTAGCTGAATTCAAACATGGTCGTGTGAGCACGAATGGTGATAAATGCAGTGGACGCCCAAAAGAGGTGTTACACCAGAAAACATAAACATAATCCACAAAATGATTTTAAATGACTGTAAAGTGAAATTGATCCAGATACCTGAGACTCGAAATATCAAAAGAGCGCGTTGACATATCGTGCAGAATATTTGGACATGCGAAAGCTCTGTGCAAGTGGGTGCCGCGAGAGCTCACCTCGACCAAACCAACAACGAATGATGATTCTGAGCAGTGTTTGAAGCTGTTCAATCGTAATCAATCCGAATTTTTTTTTGCGTCGATATGTGACAATGGATGAAACATGGCTCCATCACTTCACTCCCGAGTCCAATCGACAGTCAGCTGAGTGGACTGCATAAGATGACCGAATCCAAGCGAGGAAAAACGCAACAATCAGCTGGGAAGTTATGGCTTCTGTATTTTGGGATGCAACACGGTATAATATTCATTGACTATCAAAAAAGGGGAAACATCACAGCGATATTATACAGGGTGATTCACTTAAATTGAGACTCACATATTACAAACTACAATCTTTGTATTAAATTTTACATAATAATTTTTAAACAAAATGATAGCACAATGTGTAATTTACAAAATAATTTCAATAAATTTTCACATATCCTCCTTTGGACTTCACTACAGCTTTGAACCTCCTCATGGTGGAGCAACACAGGCAGGAATCTCTTCCTCAGACAAAGATTTTCCACGGTCCAGCCACCCACAACAGTCAGAATGACCGGGTTTTATCTTGAAAAAAGGAAGACATCCCCGTGCAGCTGAGGACTCTCTTCAGAAGGCAAAAGCCACCCTCAGTCATGGTCTGAGCTGAGAAGAGATTCCTGCCTGTGTTGCCTCCACCGTGAGGAGGTTCAAAGCTGTAGTGAAGGCCAAGAAGGATATGTGAAAATTTAATGAAATACATTTTGTAAATTACACATTGTGCTATCATTTTTGTTAAAAATTATTTGTGTAAAATTTAATACAAAGATTGTATGTAGTTTGTAATATGTGAGTCTCAATTTAATTGAATCAGCCTGTATAGCCTTTTGGAGCGTTTGAAAAATATGAAATTGTTGAAAAACGGCCCCATTTGAAGAAGAAAAGTGTGTTGTTTCACCAAGACAATGCACCGTGTCACAAGTCAATGAAAACAATGGCTAATTAAATAAATTGGCCACGAATTGCTTCCCATCCGCCGTACTCTCCAGATCTGACCCCCACGACTATTTCCTGTTTTGCAGACCTGGAGAGATGCTCGCCGTGTCAGTTTTCTTCTTCTCCTTCTGTTGCTCTTTATTCTTACTGGGATATAAGCCCTTTCTAATAAACCGTTTATTGAGCCTGAGACCTTATGTATGTATTTTTTATCGAGTGATATCGAATCAAAATATTAAGCGGATTGCCTTTTTTCTGATCCCTCCAAGCCTAATTTTTTGAATAAGGGAATCGCTTTGTTCATTGAAGTTTTATATTATGTTATACTTTTTATTTCAGAAAAAATATGGAAGCACTTAGATAAATATTAGCATATATAACGAACGTCCTTAAAAAAGCTCATTAAACTATATATATATTACCATTACATTGCAACAAATGTAGAAATAATAAATTGAGCAACAAGGAAATTCTATTTCTTCATTGTTTATCTATTTAAATGTTTGCATAGCAATAAATGAAGAAACATTGCTTTTTTGCACTCATACATTAGGCATTTTTTTGTATTTAAAAAGGATAGCTTTAAGTGCACTTACCGGCTTATTGCATCTGTTGTAACATGTTAATCCTTTTAATTGATTCAAAAGTCCTACCTTAACAAATTCCTTACTACTTGTACTTTCTTTATAAACACTATAATTAATGATCAAGCAATCAATCGAAATGACTTTGGTGACTTTGTTGATTGGAAAACGTTGTATACTTTCATTTCTGAGATAAGTAAATATGAAACGCAAATCAATAAACCTTTAATTTATTGAAGGCATTTTTATAAGTGAAATTAGCTTTGGTTTCTACATAGCGTTATATAAAAATGCACATAGGATTTTATCGACTCCACAAATATTTTATTCAGCCGTTGAAATCTTTTTCTTTTAATATACGTCCTATTCTATCCTGTAGAAAAGTATTAACTTAATTTCATAAAAGACAATATATATTTATTGTCAGGTATTTTTTTTATATAATTAATTAAGGTTTTGTGTTTACGTTTCGCTATTGATATCTATTTACTTATCTCAGAGCTTTGAGTCGTTCGGGCGAAGTAGCAGAGTCGTCAGCAATCAGCGATCTGATTTATCAAATTGGGATCAGAACAAATAAAGTAAATTATGAGACTAAGAATTTAACTTGGTATTAAAGCATGAGTGTCAAAATTAAGTTGTTCAACCTAATTTAGTCAAGAAGATATTTTAGTTCGTTCATGACTAGTCTTTGGACCATTTCTTATTAAAATAATTTCCCCATTTACTAAAAGTTATTATATTTTTCATTCATAAAAAAGATTCGATGAAAATTAATTGTAATAATAGTGCTGTGCATACATTATTGTGCTAATTATTTACCTCATAGATTCAACTTTTTTTATATATTACTATTAGGGGGAAAATACTAAATTTCTTTACTTTTGTAGTCGTTGACGAAATTGTTATCATTTGGAAGTGGTGTTGAGGAATAATATCCAATTCATAATGATTATGTGAATTTAGGAAAGTCATACTTTTATATAAATAATAAAATTGCATGTAGTCTTTTTTGGGATATAAAAAATTATGAAAGCCACTTTTTTCATGCAGGTTGAGATGAAAAAGATCAGATTGCAATTTTATACGATTTTTGCAATATTGCGCAACATCCAGGGTTGTTGAGTGATTAGCTCCCCTAGTATCCACACAGTTACCCACCCGGCTTGGGGTTTTATCTTAAAAAAATCCCGGTAAATGGTTTTGTAGGGGGTGTAATTCAAGTATTTTTTTCATGGTTTCTCATGTAAGATCGAGTAGAATTATGGAATGGAATGTTTCACTGGCACCGGAAAAAGAACTAAGTCGCATTTTGTCTGAATTTTTTTGAATAAGCTATGCCTATGAGAAGACAAGAAAAACGTATAGTAAATAATATAATATATATTTCTAATCAATGCGTCACTTTTTTTTTACCCTTAGATATGAGTGACTGGACCCTACACTCTTCCATAAGTGGGTCAAAAATGACCCATGTTAGAATCAATGTGTTTTAATGCCATTTTTGTCATTTTAGTTAAGAATAATCACTTGTATAATATTTAGTATTATATTTAGGACGACACAAGAATGATTTCATGTTTGAAATATCTTTATTTTTCACTTTTTAACATTTTTGAAAAAGAAGTTATCCAGAACAGCAATAGAAAATGTGTCTTGTCTCATCACTGTATGCAGTTCAGACAAACTCCTGTAATACAAAAACTACAATTTCTTAAAATATATAAAAGGTAAGTTAAAAATGTAAATGGCATTATATCAAAACATGTTTTTTGAGGAATACCTGGAATATGAAATAATAACAATTTTTCATTACGAAGATACTTCAAGAAAACAACCTCACCGGGTCATTTTTGACCCACTTATGCATCTAAGGGTTAAACTGTATGCTTTTCTCTATATCTTTTTGCACACCAAAAGTTTAGTTAATACATAAAGAACGAAGTATTTATTTCAACATTTATACGTCCACTGGATAATCTAGAGACGTTAATTCGTGGTATTTTTCCATTTTCCAGTAGTGGACTTACAATATGCTCATTTTTCTGAAATCGTAAAAACTATTTTTGGAATTCTTGTTTGCAATTTTTGTAAATAATAATTTAAATATCTTCCATATCCGACCAATCCACTTACCATCGACAGATACTAGAAACAATTCTCTTATTAGGTAAAAAATAAGGATTTTTGATTTAAGTTTTAGATTATCTGATATTATTTTGCCCATTTTTCTATTTAAAAATCCGGTTTTTAGTTTTTAAAAAACAAACGGGTCGGTTTATGAAAAAATTCGGGGGTTTAACAACCCTGATATATCACATTTAGAAAACGGCAAGTTATAATAATGCGTTAATTGCGGATAAAACGTAATTATGATCGTCTAACTAGGGTATTTTTAGGACTCGATTTCAAGTAGTTATCATGATGACAATATGAAGGCCCCCGTTGTAATTTTTTGTACAATATCATCTAACCAAAACGAAAAAATTCCTCCTTGTACTTCATAGTTAAGAAATTTTCTTACGTTTGTTTGTACGTATGCCCATCACAAAAACTTTTCCATTCAGTTTACTCCAAAGAAAGGGTAATATAGCTTGAAGGGAACGCTTATGGCGAAGGAAAGTAGAGAATTAAAGATGAAGAATAGAAAAATATCACCAATAGTTTATAGTAAAGCAAAAACCTCATATCCACCCAGGCGGAAACGCTCTCAAAATCACAAAACCTTTGCAGAGTAGTCCGAGGCGTTTAGGTAACTCAATAGCAGTCACAGTATTAACACTCCTTTTAGTTGTTGTGAGAGAAGCTAAGAACTCCACAAGAACGTATTCATCATGGGGCAAATATTTTGTGTTCCTGGATGCTGATCAGGCTACGTTGGGAAACCAAAAAGGGACGGAACCTCTCAAACTGTTCATCTGAAGAGGAGGCCGTCCCTTCCCAATACCGACTTGCCGTCATACCTCTCCCCAAGCATCCCAGATCAGGTCCTCCACGGCAAAGCTCCTTGTCGTGTCATGAACAAGCAGCACAGAGAGTAAAAGACGCATCTGAAACATTTCTGAGGCAAGATAGTCAGCTCTCCTCATGGACTTCAAAAAATAGCTTGATCGATCAAGAGTTTGAATACCTAATATGCTATAGCTGTAACGGAACCAAAGAGCCAATGGACGGGGTTTGTAGCCCCAATATGATATTGGTGTGATTGGCGGAACCAGTTGGCTCTTAGGCGGTGGGTTTGAAGCTTGAATATATTATTGGTCCTGGATTATAAACCAAAAATGATATGGTTAAAATCTGCAGAATCCTCCTCATTTGTAGCCAGTGGTACCCAAGAGCTCATTATTTTGGATTTATAACCCAATATGAAATAATTATGAAAGATGAACCCGAGGTCTTATGTAATAATGTACCTCATTGTTTTGGGTATATTTTAATATACTAGAGGGAGACATACAAAAATCAAAAATGATTATCTTACTTCCAGTTATTGTTCAATTTAAATAACGTAAGTACTAAATTATCCTTTGACTTTTTGATATACAGCAGCGCTTTTTTAACTATCATGCAATTACTAAAATATTTTGTCAAATATATTTAAACCCACTTTTCTTAGCAAATAATATTTCGTATATACTCTTCAATAAAGTAATTAGCCATGACTTTAGAAGTGTAGCGCAAAAAAACTATGAAAATAACTTAAAAGGAGTTGTGAATGTATTTAGTGAATAGATATCTGAATAATATTTTAATAATTTGTAGCCAGAGTATATCTACTATTTGATTAAGTGATTTTAAAAGAATATCTGTAGCTTGAGTGACATTCTTAAGCAAGAGCGCTCTGCCAATCCTCTGGGATGGGCTGAGTTGCCCTCTAGTTATATTATTTTCTTTGGTTTTCTTCTTCAGGAGCCTTCATTGACTTTACATACAATGGCAAAATATAATCTTAAAGTCACTAAAATACGATACTTGGCGCTTTATCCTTCCTCGCATACTTTAGAAGTTTTCTTCCTTGCTATCGATCATAATAATTACGATAATAATGTTTAAAATTGTTTTTTGATTCAGCCTTCAGGACCAAAAAGTAACAAAGTTTCCCTTCATAATTGAAAAAAATATAATATGCTTATTTTAGACACTTAAAATACTTTAAGCGAGCCTTCAAACTGAAACTTTACAGGAATCTTCATTATAAACTTTTGTTATTATCATAAAGCGTCCTTCATGGATAAATGATTAATTCATTTATCAGTACCCTTTAGATAATATAATGATACCCATCTTCAAATATGACTACCCATTAGGAAAAATAAATTAGTTTTCACATCAATCATATAGACTTTGATTTATTTGTGTGGTTATTTTAATATATTATAAATAACAAATAATTATGTCCGAAATGTGCAGGTATTTTTTTTGGCTCATAATAAGTTTATTATTTTAAATATATCTCGTAAAAAAAAATAAAAAAAATACAACGGAATTAGATAAAATAGCTTATATTCTATTTACTTGCAACCTCCTTAAAACGGAACTACACATATACATATGTTATAACACCGGCTTCCCATTGTGTAATGCTCTTGTTCTTTACTTTAGCTTGTACAAATTGTACATATATTTTTTTGTGTCATATCTATTGCAATACATTAATACATTTCTAACAAACGATGTAACCTTAGGAGGACATCTTAGGGACTTGGAACACGAATGTTTCAAAAACAAGTTCAAGGATAGAGGTTGGAGACTAAAGAGGGATTTGATCAAACATTCTTCAATCTACTAACACTCATATGTAATTTTTTTACGAGATATATTTAAAATAATAAAGTATTTATGAGCCAAAAAATACTCTGCACATTTCGGACATAATTATTTGTATTTATAATATATCAAAATAACCACACAAATAAATCAAAGTCTATATTGATTCATGTGAAAACTAATTTATGCCAATATTAACCTCTTATCCTGAAGATGCATCACCTTTGAACTTTTTAGTGTTTAGACTCTTAAAGGCATTTGGAGTAGAAGGATAATAATAATAATAGCCTAAGAGGCAGCATCAACTCATTTCTTTAACTAATCTAAGTTTATTGAAGATTTATTGGAATCCCCTAACATAATAAATATAATTAAGGGAAAAAGGATTTAAACCTATTTTGTTTGCTTAATGAAGATTTTTATATGTAGATTTTTACATACCTACAATAAACAACATTAATAAAATTAAATGCATGTCTATTTTTTTGGGCTAAAAGTTTTGATTATTATCCTTATGCTTGTAAGGAAGAAAGATATTGAACACATATCTATATGAGAAAAGCCGTATAAATAAAATTTATATGAAGTACAGCCCCATGTATTGTTAAATCTTAAAGGAATCTTAATCTGGCGTTAAATAATACCTATGAAAACTAATAGAGAATAACTAAAATATGAATTATTTCTACTTAGGATCTTGTTCTTTAACTAATGACTGATGTGAATATCAATCAGAACTAAGAATAGTTTTAATCCTTATAAAGCTTGTTTCAATAGGGACCGCTATCGTCTTATGTTTATAGGCTTCGAAACAACACCAATTTTGTTATTGTTTCTTTGACGGCTGTGTTCAAAAATATTTGTAAATTAGATTAAACACTCGGCGACGCTTGAAAATTAATAAAGTCTATTTCAAAAGAGGTTGGTCCTTGATCATAACTTTAAAAATTTAACTGTAATTTATAGTCAACATTAATCGACCTGAAAAATCACATATCAGGGTTTGGTGAAAAAATTCAGCCCCATATACATGCTGTGAGACAAAAAAAAAATGCACGAAGTGTAAAAAATAAGTGATACAATAATCCAAATTTGTTTCTTACGCACCGTTCTAATCGTCTAGTCTATCTATGAAATTGTAGTTGCTAATTTTGCGAAAAAATATTAGTCCACCACCCATTTAAGATCAAATTTATAAAAGATCTGAAGCCGCTTGAGCACTTCAAGCATCGTGAATTCATAAAATGGGCTGAAGGAAAGTTTCAAAATTGTCACTGTAAAATCCTTTTCAGCGATGAGACACATTTTGGCTCAATGGATTTGACAACAAGAAGCAAAATATTAGTCCGGCAAAAACCTACACGTGATTCATGATGCGTCATTACATCTCCAAAAATGACTGTTTTGGTTTAAACCGATTTTTGGGCCTGAATAGGAAGATATGGACTTGGACGATATTTTGTTTTAACAAAATGGGTTTAACATCACACACAGCTAATATACAATCGGTTTATTAAGAGTAAGTTCGGTGAGTGAATTATCTCCAGAAATGGACAAGTCAATTGGCCACCTAACTCGAACGATTTAATGCCTCTATACATTTTTCTTTGGAGTCACGTCAAAGCCAATAATCCGTCCACTTTAGAAGAGCTAAAACAAATATTCATTTTATGAGGAAAAGTAATCAAAAAAGGGTAAAAAAACTGGACTTTGTAAAACGTGCGCGTCATTCAAACGACAGTGAATTTCATTCATCAATGAAATGTTTTTTAACGGGAAATTAAAAAAATCGAAAAATTTTTTAAACAATTCTCTGCTTCATTTTTCAAAAAAATTGAGTGCTCTTAATGAAAAACCTTAGCTGCAGATCACGGAGACATTTGAAACTCATTGATGAACCAAAGCTTAAGCATGACACTTGTGATGAAACACATATTAATATTAATAAAATAAAGGAAATATTATATTCAGGAAAGAGAATGTTAGCTTCGTTTTCCTTCCATTAAGGATAAAAAGCTCCAACTTTTTTTACATCATATGATCTATAAACATACAACATGTACATATAATCAGTATGGGAACATGTAAAAATAACTTGTGATGTCGTTGCAATAGTTGGATCTCCTTCTGCAGTTCGCCTGACCTTTGTCTTGGGATGGTGCATCCAGCCTGCAACGTCAGTATTTGATAAAAAACAAAAATGATGAGAATTTAAATAATAGGTTATCATTTATCAACAATAGGAAGAGCAAATATAAGTATATGTATAGGCGGTGCAAACTGGTGTTTATGTTGGATTTGCAAGAACGAAACATACATTATTTATAATCTTTCAAAAGTCAATGTCATAGTGAAGGGGAAAGAGAGAACTGGGAAAGCATTATTCATTTATTTAACGCCTTTCATAAGACTTTATATATTAAGTCATGTTTAAATGTATCTGTAGATCCTATAAGTATATGAAGTGGATTGGGTTAGTACCTAGAGACAAAAAAAGGGGATTAAGTCTTGTGAATGGTTATAAAACACAATGATAGCACTTCCAATAAATTGTTTTAAATTGGGGAGTCAATTTTTGCTTTAAAATATTACAAATTTACACATAACGATCATTTCATAGTCTTCAATAATTATTGATATTTTTTGTTTTGTTTTTAGGTTGCATGAGCTTAGTAATCTTGTACACTAGGCTATGTTTAAAGTTCATTAGTGTAAGTAAATATATATAATATAGGAGAAAGTATAATCACTGTTCCCTTTTTCACCTCTCATGCTTTTCAGTATAGTTAAATTTTCATAAATCTTCACAAACATACTTCAATATATTTTGTGCTTTCAAGATTTAAAGCAACATTAATTACAGGCTAAAGTATCCAGAATATTATCATCTATGTTACAAGTGTCAAATCGTACAAGCATTGACCAAAATTTTTAATAAGTCTCGTTCATAAGCTTATCGTTGCTCTTCGCCCAGTGATATCATCTGCCAGTAACATAGATTCATTATACACGTAGCTGAAGGTAAACGCAGCCGACCCGGAATCCAGACTGGATATTTGATGGTGATATTGAATGGATGCAGTCTAAGTTTATGAGTCCATCAAAATATTCTTGCATTCAGTTGCCTATTATACAGATCTTATTAATCTTTATTGAACCGTTAACACAGGACTCCAAATTCTAAGCACCGTTTGTTTAAATTTTGAAGAAATGAGTTTTCTGACCACCTAGAGGCCATCATGTTTGATCGAATGCAGTTACAAAAGCAAAGTTTAACCTTATAGGTTTGAGAAAATAGATGAATTATGTTTTAAATAATAAACTCGTAGCCAAAATCATTTTTAACTCCAAGTCATCATTGTTGCACTTTGCTATCTAACTTACATAGCATTTGTGCTTTTTTTAATCTTGAAAAATCGATTTAATGCACCAAAACAGGCTATACAAAATACAAATGTTCAGACTTACTTCGTATTCCTCGAATAGTTATCATATTCATACACTTGATGAATAAATGCTAGGTAGAAGAGTAATATTTTTTGGGTTAATTGTTCTTAATTGAAAGCAATTTTAATTTTATATTTTAAACTTTTATATTTTGAATATTTTGACTCACACGCCTCAAATCAATTATGTAAATTTCACAAGAAACATGCATTAATGCATTGGTTGATTTATTGGTTTAAGAAGGTAGTTCATTCAACAAGTTCAACAATGGATGCATTATCTTCCTCCCCCCCCCAAAAAAAAACAAAAAAACTTGACATGTTTTTTATTCCAAAGTCAACTGATAATCCCATAACCACAATCCAAACTAATAAACACTCTTTTATTAATGTATTTCACGACACTCTTCTGAAAATATTCAATTACAATGATGTAACATACGAGTGAGAAAGGACATAACAATAAAATAATGGTGGGGATATTAATAGTTTCATCAAAAACAGGTAAGTGCAGTAATATTATATAAGATATTAGACAGTCAATATTTAAAAAAAGGAAACTCTTAAAACTGGAATCAATCATAGAGATTAAAAGATAAAGAGATCTTATTCCCTTCATCTGTATTCTGTGTGTCCAATATAAACAAAGTAATTTGATTACGTCATCGTAAGCTGATCATAGAAATATAATCTATCTCTATGATCAGCTTACGATGACGTAGTACAAATTGCTTTGTTTATTTTGAACACACAGAATACAGCTGAATGTTGTTTCTCTGCTATTGAAGGGAATCAGCTCTCGATATCTTTATATCTCTATGGAATCAATTCGATTCCAACAGTAATAATATCAACAATAAATATATTTTTAAATCGACCGGAAAAGAAGATCGGATAAGGCTCTAAAGAGATGATCAGGTTGATTTGATCAAGAAGGGGAGGGGAGGAGGGAAATACTGTAAACAAATAAAAGTAGTAAGATAAAGCCAAGGAGAGTATAAAGAAGGTGAGTCAACAAGGAAACTTTACGTTGTGTTTTTTCTTCTTTTTTATTGGACTGATGACGTCACTGTTGAATACCTGTGTTTACTTATATTTACAAAATCCATTTCTCAAAGGAATTGCTTTGTAGTGAAGTGATGTGTGAGTGCCAGGAACAGCTCAAGTCAAATGTGCTGTCCAAGAAAAGTCCAGGAAACCGACTGTGACTCGTAAGCCTGGATAACGGTGAATGGAGCCCATGGAGTGTACATCCTCCGTCGAGGTGGAGGTCATGGAAATATATAGCCACTCTTCCCATGTCAAAGAGGGATCTACGTCTGTAAGATGCAGACAGAGTCCATCTTCTCCGTTACTTGGAAGATATATATTCTCATAAAGGACGAGGAGTTGAGAGAAAAGAACTTCCAAACCATGATTCAGGCTTCAAAGGCAAATAGATAAAAGGCATTTCATTATAATCCCAGCTGTCTCTAATGTTTTTATAATAGTTATTAGAAATCTTTTTTCATTGGTGTATCGAAGTTAACAAAAATGGGTTGCTTCCACCCACTAAATAAACCACGTACCATAGCTATTTGCACTTTTTTGTGGGGTCTCATAATTTGTTGTAATCTAGCTGAGATTTCAAATGTTTTTGCATCTCCATCTCGTCAAATGAAAGTATGGCCATTCGTTCATGAGGGTCTGATAAGGTCTTGTTTTCAGAAAGCAATCTGATGTTGTCATCAAGAAATCCAGGCTCACATTTAAAAAGTTCTTGAGTCTGGGGACTCGGTAGAGGAAGGAATTTCTTAGAGTGGAAGTATTCAAAAGCCCGAGAACTTATACTTCTTAGAATAAGGCCAGTAGTCATATCTTTCGATACCTGCGATTGAATTTTTTTGAAGGGTTCAAAAATTTCTTACGTAAATTTTGGAGTGCTTCTCTTCAAGAGTTGTTTTGATTAAGTTTTGTTTATACTTTTTAGAACTTAAGAACTTGACTTTTGCCTTGTATTGAGATAGTTCCTTTTTTGCCGAAGTTATTTGTCTCTGCAATTTTCTGCATTTTCGCTCCCATAACTGAGAACCATCCACTTCCCAACATTTGACTCCTTTTTCAAATCTATATCATCTGCCTGCGTGGACCGAGTCTCAGTTAGAGGCCCTTTTTCAGACTTAATGTCCTCAGAGCTACAGTCCAAGGAGGTCTTCGTTCCCAGATGTAGATTCAAAAATCGTATTAGATTCGGAGTGGAAATCGTGTTCTTGAAGTAGTTTGTTTACTAAAATTTTTTCGCTTACGGTTTTCCATGCGACGCTCCTTCGAAGATTCATTCAAACGTGGTAATGCAGAAGGAATATTACAAGATGGGAATGCTCCCGCCTTTAACTTCTTCTTACTATTCAAATTAACGAGATTAGCCCTAAGATTTCGTTGGAAGTCATCACAAGTGAAATGTCGTTCACAGACCTTCGCATTTATGGGGTTGATTTTATCTCCCCTCTTTCATTTCGAAATCGAAAGACACTGGAGCACCAAGGAAAATCGAAATAGTGCACATCCGATGGACTTGGGCAAGTAGAAACTGCACAACACGCACTGTACTTTTATATATTTTTCAATAATTGATAGCAATGAATGGTTCCTTTTAAATAATTCCTTTTAAAAAAATGAATGAACAATAATATTCATATTTCATCAATGGCGTCATACAATAGTTGAGTCAACTAATACCAGCCTGCCTGCCTTAGAGAGTTCGTTGTTGACAACCCTTTATATATTCTCCTTGGATAAAGCTCATTTTGGAACGTGGACATGGAAAAGGCTTCCACCTCTCTGTAAATGATTGAAGTCATATGCGTGGGTATGGAGCGGTTTCCTGCTTCTTGCGGCGTAAATCATACATATGACTTTGGTGAGGACAGCGTCTGCTTGGAAACGCATTTACTCTCCGAATGAACTGCAAGCAACCAATCTTTCTTTTTCAGGAAAAGACCAAACTCCCCCTGCATAAAAGGTTCCACTATTTTCCTAATGGACATCACCGCGCTGCACTCGTAGAAAAGATGCTCTGAGGTTTTTGTCTTATCATTGCAAAAGAGTAGAGCTGCTCCTCACTTTTTCCTTCGATTTGTTAGTGAAGAGGCTTGACGTAGCAAGCCGATACCTCACCCATTTCTGACTAAAATTGGTAAATTACTGTCTTCCATCCACAGTCAAGAAGACCCTGGTCCTCTACAGCGAGTCTTACCATTCTTTTTTCACAAGGTCCTGGCGTCATGTGCCTTCAGGTAAACGTTATGCTATTTTTAATTCTATTTTGGAGAGTGCCTCCAGTGCAAAAAAAAGGGTTTAAATGGGCCATATAGAGGGAAGGAATGTGAATCTTTTTGTAAAATTTTCGATGCCAGTAAAAAAGTTTGTGGGCCTTATTTTCCCCGTAGCTGCGAGACTTGACCCCTTGATGTGAGATTACCATAGTTGAAAAATTCCTCAGTACTTCCTATGATTTTATTAAAGTTCAGTGGTTCATGCTCCTTTTAATAAATCGAAGACCCCACTTTTTGTGGACTCTCATGATAATACCATATTAGTCCATGACACATCAATGCTCTTCACAATTCTAAATAGTACATCAGGGTCCATAAAGATTCGTTGTTCGAACAGACACTTTGTTTTAACTGCAAATTTTTCATTTAATATTAACAGCCCAGAATTCTTCACTCGTCCTCAGTCTCCTCAGCCAAGAAAAGTTCAAGGACTTCCAAATGATTCGAGATCAACGAGGCCCAACCCCCAATCGTGAACTCGAGTGTGAAGTCTGATGTCCGATATGTATGGTCGCTTTGAGTTCCATAGGAAACATATTCGTATGTGGTCAACCAGGTTGTTTGATTTAAATCAGGCCGATTTAAATCATTGATTTAAATCGCGATTTAAATCAAAATATTTTCATTTTATGCTTCTAATTCTCAATGACAGAAACAAAACATTTCATGTCTGTCTTCTTAATAGTAGAGCAGTGGCCTTTTTCATTATATCTATAGCCTCAGACTATAGGCCTATATCATATAATATATCATATTAAGCTTTGAGTTAGGATTATTTGATTTAAATCAAGCAATTTGGATTGCGATCTAAATTAAGTTTTTTTCCAAAGACATAATCAATGATTAAAATCAAGTCATGTTTTATCAAATAAATTGTTTATTACTTGTACAATGTAAATGGAAAAGTTAACGCAGTTCAATTGACAATTACAGGAACGAGTTATTAATTGTCAGTCTTCTTGCTCTTCTAAATCTTCTAATTAGCTTAAGATTTGATGAACATATTTAACAATTTGCTTCTATTCTGCTTGTACAATATGAATGAAAAAGTAAACTCAATTAAATTTGACAATTACAGGAACTAGTTATCAATTGTCCGATTGTCTTGCGCCTCCTTTTCCAAGCGTACCTGGCGCGTCCTAGATTCGAGAGTGACCCATCTTGTAGTCATCTTTGATCAGCCGTTGGCAGCTCCACCCAGTATTTTTTAAGGGTAGAAAATTGTCATGAGTCTTCGATCCTCGCTTGGATTTCGAACTGTCACGTGATTAGCGAGTATGACTCATTACAAGGCCTTTGAAGTTCTGTAATTTTATTGTTTACTCCTTTGCATTCTTTATAAAATGAAATCATTAAGTAAGGCAACTAGAATTTAATCAAAGACAGCATTTAAAGTCCCCTGAGTAATAGGTAGGCCTATATGTATATTGGGCATGTTTTAAAAAGTTATAATTTAAAGTATGGACAAAATTTACACATTGAAAAAAGATTTTTGGTTAATAAAATATGGTTAACAATTAAAATCAAAAAAATCTGATTTAAATCAAAAAATCCGATTTAAATAAAAAAAAATCGATTCTTTTGATTTTTTGAAAAAATCAAAAAATCAACAACCCTGTGGTCAACTGAAGATTTGTCAGGAGCCGAGTAAGGACATATCTGAGTAAGAATACTCGCAGAATAATCTTTTTATTCCATACTTTGATTTTGTCCAGAAGATTAAGATTCAGTTTTTTTAATAAAAGGAAACTGCATTTTCAATGCTATTAATGATGTTCTTTTTATTTTCTAGGACGGTTTTGTTTTCCTTATGGGCGATGTGGATACCCAGAAGCATAGGCGTTGCCCTCCCCCCCCTCCCCCCCCCCCAAAAAAAAAAGTTTGGGTGAGTTCTCAAATTCGGGCTAATTGGTTGAGGTATTCGGGCATTTCAGTTGAAGAAAAAAATTGAAATTATGAAAGCAACCGGATTTTGAAGTATAACAAAATAAATATAATGTAACGAATAGTATGAAATTACTATAAAGTAAATATTATTTTACATAGCTTTCTTCATTGGATATTTTCACCGATTTAACAGTTCTTGTAAAAATTTGGGCAAATTGAATGCTGCCCCCCCCCCCCCCCCCCCAGCCAAACATCTCCCCTACACCTATGCCCAGAAGACTTCTGGAATTTCAATGCCGGGAACATTGGTTCTAGAATGCTATAGATGAGTCGACTTCGGTTTTACTTACATTTATGGAGAGCCCGGAACGGCTTCGAAAGACTTCAAGTACCCTAAAGAGCTCATTGATTGATTTTTGTTGAACTGTTGTGCTCCCTGTTAAGAATAAAGTCAGGCCATCTGCATAAAGTTGACATTAAGATCATTTTTTTTCTCTGTGTAGTCCTATGATGTTTTTATTTGAAATAATTTCTTCACACAGTACATTGATGGCTAGAATGAATAATGTTGGCGCGAGAATGTCCCCTTGCCTGACTCCTTTTTCAATATTGAAGCTTGGGGTTTGACCAGGTACGTCGATTTTACTAGAGGCTTGCCTCAGAGTGGAAGCAATTTTATGCGTCAAATCCTTTGGGATATTGCTATTATTAAGCTGACTTACAATAAATTTATGAAATATTGAGTCAAATGCTTTTTGAAAATCAACCAGCCTACTGAGAAATCCAAACCTTCTTTTTTTGACAGTAATTTCGTCCTGTATGTTACGTGGGATATCGTCAGCCATTTTACCCTTCATGAAGCCTTTCTGAGATTTATTTATAATCGCTGGGACATAGTGCATGAGCCTCTTGTTCAATATACCTGTAAGTATCTTGAAAGAGGTGTTGAGTAATGAGATTGGCCCGTAGTTTGTTCTTTTATGTTGGTCTTTTCCCTTTTAATGAATCAATTTTATGAAACCTTCATTCATGAACGAAGGAACTGAGCCACATTGGAAAATCTCTTTGAATACCAGACGCAAGACAGGTGCAAGCTGTGGAGCAAAAGATTCATAAAACTCGAATGGAAGGCCCGAAGGACCAGGAGATTTATATTTCTTTTTGTAATTGTTTATAAAGTACATAATTTCTTGTTCCGTGATCGGATTCATGGGTTTCTTTTCGTCTGGATTAAGAGGTGATAATTGGGGCAATCCATCCTGAAGCTCCGAGGAGTGATTAAGCCTAATGTCTCTCCACAATTTACAGAAAGAACATCTTCTGAATTTTTGGCAGTCCTGACAGGAATATAGGCTCCCAAAAAAGTCGAAGCATCGATTCTTATAAACTCTAGGTCACTCGATATTATACCCTCATTGTTTCGTAGTGCTTTTAGTTTACCCTTATTGCCAATGTATCCCTCTAAATGCTTGAAAGAAGACTTCCCTTTTATATTATCCTCCACGAAGGCTGACTTCAGTTGAATAAGAGTGCCCTTATTTTCATAATCAATCATTTTATTGATTTGGTCATTTATATCTGACGGGTCTTCCGAAAAATCTGCCATTAATTTTAATTTTTCCATTTTTTTCCCTTCGCTCTTTAGCCTTATCAGACCCCGCTTTTAGAAGGATCCCCCTGGATGAAGATTCTATTTTTTCGAGAGTGAAGGAAGGCGAGTAGATTCCGATGTTCATTTTATGAGGGAGGTTCGTAATTGTACTTATTATCTTTTTACGCGTTTCTTGACATTTAAGATGGCTTATGTTTAGCTTCCAATAGGATGCATGTTGATTTTAGCGGTACGGAATCTCGCTACTATTGGGCAATGGTCAGATATGAGCGGGGAGAATTGATTAAAATCAGAGAGACGAGTAGCAATTTCAGAAGACACAAATATATAGTCCAGTCTACTTTCGAATGTCTTGCTGTCCTTTGCAGAACCTTTAAAAGTCATTAAAGGAATTTGTGGTTGAATATAAGACTTAGTAATTACTTTTTCGAGATTCAACCATTTTTTTTTGTTTCTAGAACCTGGGTAATTGTTACAGTCTCGTTTGGGATCACGTGTGATATTCAGATCTCCAACAACAATTGTTTCTAGGTGGGAAGGGCCGTGGCTGACAATATTCGTGTAGAAACGATCAACGTCCCTATTAGGTCCGTATATACCAAATAGCCTGGCTTTAGTATTTAAAGATCAATGTCGATTATCACATAGTTTCCGCCTTCGTCTGTGCTTATCAATGAAGGGTTTAATGATTTATTAAAAAATATTGTTACCCCTCTAGAAGGATGTGTTTTGTTCTTTTGACCATTCGACGCAAAAGAGATGTGAGAGGAGGGTATAATGTCAGAAATAATTTGGCGTGTGTTCACAGGACTGCCACATCTGGAAAGCCTATCAGTTTTAAGTATTGAATAGTTTTGTTTGTCTATCAGTAGAAGGTATTGAGTTAACGTTGTGAGATAGAATATATATCATATTATCTTTTTTTGTTAGCTTTATGTTTTTGTTGGAGATCTTTTGTGTTGTGGGGTTCATACTTTGAGATGCAGACATGATATTGTATGAAAGTATTCAAAGCAGTTAGAACATTGTCGACTTTTTGGAATTCAAGTTTTATTATTTGACCTTCACAGTAAGAAAGTTAGGGGGTTTCCAGCTTCAGCTTTTACTCTTAGGAGTAAGTTGCATGAACCTAGTTCTTGAGCCATTCCTTTAAAGCCGGGTGGCTGTTTAGTTTAGATCTATTGATCTCAGATCTGTCGTAGCCAAGAGAGGAGACTTCTTTTGCAAAAGCACTTAAAGCTTCAGTTAGTTCTGTTTTATTTATTCACAGTTCAAATTTTAAAATATGTACAAGGAAGTAAATACATAAAAACCTAAGAAAGTACATGAGAATACACATAAATAAATATTATAATTTAAAATTTGGTCTTAGGAGCTGAACCATACAATTTTTACATGATGGACATGCTAGACTAAGGAATACAAATTTTATGATAAAAAACTTATTATGATAATAACATCAAAACATTTATACTTCCTAACATGGCATGATGACATAAAGTATACACAATTTAAAAAAGACTTAATTATGAAATAAAATACAATCATTAAGACTTCTTAAAATGTTTTAAATTGTTGATATAGTCCTTCTGGTGGATGGAGGCAAGGGATGGGAAGAATTTGACTTCTTTCGACGCCGGAGTCCAGGAATCTGTTGACAGAGAGGGTTATGAGGTCCAGAACAGCATATCTAGCCGCCGCTGATAAAAGCACTGGTTTAATGTCCGACTCATTAATAAGATCCCCAGTTGTTATTTTATTAGCGATGAGGGCTTTTGTGTTAGAATAGAAAAATTTATTGCCTTCTTCGTGGGGTATTCCTATTTTTGCCCAATCCAAATAGAATTATCGCTTTGCTGTATTTGAAAGAATTGTCCTTTTGTAGTCCTTTGACATTTAGGCAAACAAACCTCTTTAACATTGCGACGGCGTGGCATTCCACCAAGGCATGGATGGTGGAGTTAAATATCTTGCTGCAATCTTTACAAGGCACCCATATTTAATTGAATCGGTCGAGATCTGAAGCTGAGCTGTGAATTTTTTGTCAGTTAGTTCTTTTTCAGACACTTTTCCCAGGAACTTGAGAGCTCTAAGGGTGAATGGTCTTACAATATTTTTCAGGAGAGAGTTGCTCAGCCCTGGAATGTCAATAATAAACACCGACCTACTCGGCCGTTTTTCGGAGACAAAAGGAAGCTCAATTTTCGCAGATTTTTTGAGAATATCAATTGGCGTTTTGACTCCAATTATGGCCTTGCCAGGGCCCATTTCGGAGCTGAGGTGAGAAATGTCGTAAGAAGGCAATCCAAGATTATGTATGGCAATCTCGGCCGAGTCATAGTCTGAGAATGTATCTTCAGAGGGGGGGGGGGGTTCTTCACCTTTCTTTGATATATTTAGTTTGAAGAAAGACCACAATGTCCTACCTTTTTGAATGGAGGAGATGATTCGTCTTCCTCGATGACGTCAGAGACTCCAAGATCTTTGGAGTATTCTGGACGATTGTTTGGGGGTTCTGGATTATTTAGGCTCTCACCATGATTGAGAAACTCATTCGTATTCTTTTCATTAGGGGATGAGTAGTCTTGGGACGACGTGTCGTCGTATGATGGGGGTTTCAATGGTATTAGACTCGAGAAGTGGGGGAGGGGCTACCCCTCCAGGTTTGACATCCGTGTGATATTATAGTCACTTTATTTTAACTATTTTCACAATGTAATTTACAAAAATATTAATTATTTTAAACTTTAGTTTTCATCTAAGAAACGCACGACCTTGTTGACATACGTCAGGAAAAAATCTATAATATATATATATATATATATATATATATATATATAACTATTTCATTCATATATCCGTCCGCTCCAAGTAGATTAATATTATAGTGCATCCTTGAATATAAGATTTATTTTCAGGATAACCTTCATAGCAGGGGTTTTATATCTCCTTTAGTTATGAGTATGAGCAACATCTGTTCAAAGATTATTTTCTAATTATG
>CP045898.1:12354607-12371307 GCA_013387185.1 Caligus rogercresseyi | reverse complement strand
AAGGACTACGTGCCGTGGCTTCAAGGTTGTGAAGGATCCTCGCTCCGTCAAATCTCACGTTTTAGCCTTTGCCGACGAAATAAAAGATGAGATCAAGATAAAATTACAAAAGTTACGCAAAACTGAAAAGTTTTCCATCAGTCTTGACGAGTGGACGTCGATTAACAATAAAAGGTTAGACATTTGCCAATGATATATTTCAGATCTACTTTGAGAAAAAAAAACATTTGTATGATATACTTTCCTCGCTCTAGAGCAATTGATTCGGGGATTGTGGATTTTGCAATAAGCCAAACAGAATTATTGTTTTTAATTTGGAGCGCTGTTTCTGTGTCAGTGTATATGTGCTCTTCTCCCCCCCCCCCCTTCTCTCTCTCTGTGATCTGCATGTATCTAGGTGTCTCTGTCTGTCTCCTTGTTTCTCTCTCTCTCACATACAAATTTCTCCGCTTTAATCCATCTGTAGGTTCACATGTTTGAATGTTCACACTGGAGATCACCAAGTAATTTCGCTGGGTCTTATTCGCGTCAAAGGATATCTTCCTGCAGAGAAGGCCGTCGAACTCGTTGATCAACGACTACTGGACTTCGGCATCATTCGCGCCAGGGATTTGGTAGCGTCAACCACAGATGGGGCTTCCGTAATGCGCAAATTCGGGACATTATTGGATTGCCTTCATCAACAATGCTTTGCGCATGCGTTGCACCTTGGAGTGTGCGATGTGCTTTACAAAAAGCAAATTCAAGACCTGGAAAATGATGAAGGAGATTCAACAGATGAGGAGGAAGGGGGGGGGGGGAGGATGACATTGACGACAGTATTCAGGAAGAGGCTGCTTCAAATGTTCCTCCTTTCGCCGACTCACTAGAAGACGTCATTCGGAAGGTTCGAAAGATTGTCAAGACTTTCAAAAAGTCTCCCGTCAAAAACGATTTTCTGGCTAAATGTTGCTTGGCCGAAGGACTGAAAGAGACAAAGCTGACTCTCGACATAAAGATTCGTTGGAATAGCATCGTCACAATGATTGACTCTGTTCTACGCGCACGGAAAGCCGTCACTCTGGCACTCACGGAATTTTCGCTCACTCATCTTCTCTTATCCGAAGCTGAGATTAAGCTGCTGAAAGGAGTCTGCGATTGTTTAGAGACGGTGGCTGCAGGGTCAACGGGACTGGGATCGAGAGACATGGACCTTGCGAGAGGTGACCGAATTATGGAGTTCATCCTCACCAGATTAAGCAAAGACACGACCAGTTTGGAGCTTCGATGCATCAAGCCATTTCTCAGCGTTTGGAGCAACGACGACTGCCTCAAATCTCTGGTCTTCTTCGATACTTGTCTGGTGACGATCTTGAAGAGTCATCGCTCATTATCCTCCCCGTAAAGAGCTCATCAAAACCGCCCAAGAGCTTTACATCAAACTATTTTGGGAGGCAAACGCCGAGGTTAAAGTAGAAAACCCAGAACCTCCGTCTCAGACTGATGAACCTCCGAGCAAAAAGTCGAGAGCGGAGGAGTTGAAAGATTTTCTCAACGCCAAGGAAAAACCTAGCACCAATTATCTCTCCTCTGTCAACGGAATTAATGGACAGATTAAAAGAGAGTTCAGCAGCTTCGATGCGACGGGAACTCTACCGCCAACCCTCTCCAAAGTCTTTCACGCTCTCAAAACAATTCCTCCCACTAGTGTGGAAGCAGAAAGAGCATTTTCCGCCGCAGGATTATTCCTGACAAAACTTCGCAGCTGTTTAGATGACAGAAGCCTAGACACCCTTTGCATGCTGCGACATTTCTTCTTGCATAATAAAAAGTGATCTCACTCTCTCTAACGCACACTTTTTCGTTTTTCGTGGCATTCTGTCATTTAAAATATTTCGTTGATAATAGTTTTTTCTATGTGCCATAAATATCTTTAATTATAATATACCCA
Source organism: Caligus rogercresseyi (assembly GCA_013387185.1). Lineage (NCBI taxonomy): Eukaryota > Metazoa > Arthropoda > Copepoda > Siphonostomatoida > Caligidae > Caligus > Caligus rogercresseyi. The sequence continues at coordinate 12,369,377 of CP045898.1, read as the reverse complement.
GGTAGTTTTTCTTTCAAAATTGTTTCTATGTGCCATACATCTGTAATTGTAGTATAACATTTTAGTTTTGCTCTCAAAATTGTTTGCCTGAAAAACAAATTGTCAATAAAACTAAACCTTTGGATTTCCTTAGCATCTACTATTATAATTTGTAAAACTGATGTCTAACATCTCATCATTATGAGTTAACAAACATCATATTGCTCGCTATTAGTTTTTATTGTTAAAGGTATAATAAGAATATCATCTTTCGATTTTTTTCGTTTTTTCGATTGCCGAAAGAAGGCGTTTCAATTTCGGCAGAGGCCGAAAAAACACTTCGATTTTGCTATACCCTAATCATATAGCCTTCAAAATATGTTATATCATTGTTTTATATGTGAATTCCCAAATACTTCAATTTAACCGTTATTTATACAAACTTAATATACGTAAACTTTGAATTTTGAGGTTTTCGTTATTGATTTATAAATTTCTAAAATATTATTTGATTGCATCTGTGTGACGGTATCTTTAGCATTTTTAAACCCATAAATCATTTCATATCCTTCTTTCTCGAAAGAAAACGATAACCTTCTTTATTTTTTTCAGAGAAATGATTTTGTTGGCACTTCAGCCAAGGAAAAATGTAGAAAAAATCTACCTTCCTCACTTTACATATTATATTATATTTGGGTGTGAAAGTATGCCACATATAAATCAGTTTTTGAATAATATTATTATTTGGCTTTGTCACATATGAACTAAATCTCTTCCTCTCTCTCTCTCTCTTTATATATATATATATATATATATATATTTATATATAAATATTAGCCTGTCCCGTTTTTAGGTCAATCGCTCCAATTTTTTGCCCCAAGCGATTTTCTGCTGCGTAGTGATAAAAAAATGAGATTAAGAAAGTTTTAGCCTTCAAAGGCCATTTTTGTGACTGCACAAGCCACTCAATGTTTCAAAAAGGTCGTTTTTGGGTCAAAAATGGCGTTTTTGAAGTGGCTTGTGCTGTCTGAGTTTTAGTGACATCGAGCTAATTTTTCTTTCTAAGGATTGCTTGAAGTCTCATCTAACAATAATTTTTTTGGAGCAATCAAGCAAATAAATATTTCTATGGTTTTTGGCCCGTTAAGTAGGCCTCTTTTTCTCAAAAAAGTCATTTTTTGTTTTCTTCAAATATTTGCCCTAAAAGTTATAGGAAAAGTATTAAAAAACTTATACCATGAGAATATAAATAATATTGTAAAGTAAAAATAATGATTTTCTTTCGGCAAATATACAATATAACAATAAACACAATATTTCCATAAAAACGTCAATATCATTGTGATCATAATGAAATTTGCAAAAACATATATCATAATACAACAACTGTTTTGTCATAAAATAACTAAATTACTAAGATAACTTTTAGGGCAAAGATTAGCAAAAAACAAAAATACCTTTTTTGGGCCAAAAGAGGCCTACTTAACGGACAAAAACCATAGAAATATTTATTTGCTTAATTGCTCCTCAAAAAATATTGAAAGATGAGACTTCAAGCAAGCCTTAGAAAGAAAAAATAACTCGATATCACTAAAACTCAGACAGCACAAGCCAATTCAAAAACGTCATTTTTGACCCCAAAACGGCCTTTTTGAAACTTTGAGTGGCTTGGTGCAGTCACAAAAATGGTCTTTGAAGGCTGAAACTTTCTCAATCTCATTTTTTCATCACTACGCAGCAGAAAATCGCTTGGGGCAAAAATCGGAGCGATTTACCCAAAACGGGACAGGCTAATATATATACATATAAATGTATACATCTATACTTATAAAAAAAGAATTCCGTTTTGTTCGTTCGTTCGTTTGTTCGTTCGTTCGTTCGTTCGTTTCCCTGTATCTCCCGAACGGGTCATTAGATCTTGATGAAATTTTCAGTGAATAGTTTTGGGAGCTCAGGGAGTGTTTTAGTGGGGTTGTCAACTACCGGAAAATTCGTCATCGACATGCTTATTTTATTCGCCAAAACGTTTTTTGTTGATTTTTTAAATTTGCAAGTTATATTTTGCCCAAATTTTCTGTGGATAAGACTGAGGTACTAAGAAGTGTTTTTGTTTTATTGCGTGTTTCCCGGAAAATTCGTTTTCTACATGATTACTTAAAAATATTTTTCTTTCTGTCCCTGTAATTTAAGTTTTGTGGAAAATAACAACACTTTTTTATATTGCAACATCGTGCTAATCAAATTTCAACAATGCCTAGAGATGGAGAGGGATGTCAATACCCAGCCTTAAGGAATACAAAACGGAAAAAATGGTAATGACGATGCAATGACGACTTTTTAAGGAACTACTTCTCATAAGAAAATAACATAGGCACTTTATGAAACGACTTAAAATAACTTCTTTTTACGATGTTTAAATTCCCCGCCTTAAGGAACAAAAAAAAACGGAAAAAATGGCAATGAAGACCCAAGGACAACTTTTTAAGGAACTGATTTGAATATGAAAAATCACATGTGATGACATCACTAAAATAATTCATCTTCTTTTTACTTGATTGTGATTTTTTCTTTGTGCGATGTTTTTGTACCCTGCCGTAAGGAATACAAAACGGAAAAAATGGCAATGAAAACCCAATGATAACTTTTTAAGAAACTGATTTTAAAATGAAAAGTCACATGCGATGACATCACTGAAATTATTCGTGTCATTTTTTTATTTTTACGATAATTAAATACTCAGCCGTAAGGTATAAAAACGGAAAAAATGGCAATGAATACCCAATGTCAACTTTTTAAGGAACTGATTTTAATATGAAAAGTCACATGCGATGATTTCACTGAAATTATTAGTGTGATTTCTTCTTTGTGCGATGTTTAAATACCCAGCCGTATGGAATACAAAACGGAAAAAATGGCAATGAAGACCCAATGACAACTGTTGAAGGAACGGATTTTATATGAAATGTCACATGCGATGACATCACTGAAATTATTCGTGTGATTTCTTCTTTTTATGATGTTTAAATACCCAGCCTTAAGGAATACAAAACGGAAAAATGGCAATGAACACCCTATGACGACTTTTTATAGAATTTATTTTTAATATGAAAAGTCACACGCGATGACATCACTAAAATTATTGGTGTGATTTTTTTACCATCCAGACTATTGTCAAGTTGAAAAATCCCGGGCAGCGCCGAGTAATATTCGCTAGTATATATAATAAGAAAGGAGTTCATCATAGTTTGTAGGTGCCGAATAACAAAAAGATTTAAGAAACAAAAATATCTGAATTGATCTTTTATATTATCTATTAAATGCAGGCAAAACCTGCCTGAATGATGTAGCTTATTTAAAAAAAATCCCATTTATAATAGGAAGTCGAATAAAGTACAGACAGGCCATAATAATGGTTTAATGTTGTCGTAAGTTAATTATTTGAGCAGACAGAAAAACAGTAAATACGTAAAAGTAGTTAAGAACACCAGTGGCTAGAAAAATCAAATGCCATTTATGTCGATTTAGTTATAGTATTTCATTTTCTTCACACTTAGACAGATATTTCCAATCAGGGTTAGACACAAACAAAAACATATATAACTTACAGAATTGATAATCACATTACAAAACAGCTGAAATGGAGAAAAATATTTTCATATGTATTTCTTTAAATAAGAATTGAATTCATGATTTCTCACTTATAGTTAAAATAATTTTAAATCAACACTCAAATAATTAGTTCTGAAATTTTACTCAAAATATATTTTGCAAAACCTTTTTTTGTAAAGTTAAATTTGACTCTAAGACTTTGTACATTATTACTAATAGAATTCTTTTAAATATAACGCAAAATTAAATACTAATAGGAATGACGAAAGAGAAGATAAAAAAATTTGTGATTGTGTTGATGCCTAAAGAATCACAAATATAAAGTTAGTGATTCCTTTTTCACACAAAAAGACCCATATCACCGGAACTAAAAACCAGTATCAGTTGTCTAGCATATTTTATAAAATACGGAATATTTATTTTTTAGGGATTGTTTTCCCAACATTTTTTAAATGAATCAATTTGCTTTTGATTCTTTCTCTTATTATCTTTTAAAGGAAGTTTTTTTATGCAATACTCAAACTGTTTATTAATGTTATCAAGGACACATACTGAACTCTCGTTACTTTATTTTTTCCTGCAATTATCTTGCAGAAAATAATTATATAGCTAAAAAGCAATGCAGATGAATTTTATGTGTGTTTGTATTATGCTGTAAAAAAAATTGCACAAACGGGGAGGAAGGATGAAAATAATTGGTCTAGAAAGAAATTAATTCAACTTCTTTGCTGTATAAAAAAAAATATTGTCTTCTTATCTTTGCTTTGTTCATCAGTTAAATTAAAAAATAACTTTTTGTTTTTTGTCATTGTAATGTTCGACTTTATTGGCATTTCTGGGACTGACTTTAACTAATGGCCAAGGAAAAATACTATGAAAGAAGGTGACTTTTTGTAGGGATTCCATTCAAGGTAATGAATTAGATATGATTGAAGATTCATAAGATCTTCAATGTGTGACGTGTTTTTGCCCATATGAAGGCTATATTCGATTTTTTCGTATTCGAAACGACTCTATTGTCTTCTATAACTAATATATACTAAGAAATAACTTTTTTGGGATAACACTCCATTCAAAGCTTTCACATTGACATGACTGATGCTCTGTATAACCTTTAAAGTAAAATATATATTTTACCTTCTGCGCAGTTATTATCCTATGCTATAATTGATGATTTCATATTTGTGTGATATTAACGAGTTTTTGGCTTTTATTTCATACCTATATAATTTAGGGAATTTATGATGAGGGTGTTCATTTGAGGACATATTAAATTTAATTTACACTGACTTGTATAAAGTTTGAACAATATGGTAATGAAATCATTGTCATATTCTAAGTGGAAATGAATTTATTCTTAAAGCATTTGTTTCAAAAACTAAATCTATTGCAAAAGATTTCCCTATATCTATATATATTGCAAAAAAATTACATCTGACAAGATCATTTTAGAAAAAGTCATAATACCTATCCTCATTGATGCTGCTGCCCGCCACTCTGCATTTGAGGTCAAAATTTCTGATTTGGGAGTGTCAACCTGGAAATGGGCCGGTGACATAATTAAATTTTATCCAAACAGTTCATAATTCTATTGGAACGATATTAAGAGGATTTTAAGAATGCAACACTGTTTTGTATAGGATACAAATTAGTTCCATAAATTGTTGTTATAAATACACGGTTTTTATCTGGACAGTAATTTTGAACTATAATGTTGATTGATGTTTTTTACGTAACTGTACAGATTTGATTTTTTAATGTTATCTGTATGTATTAAGAGGGTTTTTTACACTGAATTTATCATTGCAGAAACTGAATAAAATTATATCAACCATTAAATAATAATAATGATAATTCTACTCATCTTTGAACTAAAAAAATAGAAAAAACTTTGTAACAGTTTATTTATATTGCAACTACTTGATTACAAAAGATTTTTCTATGTTTATTAGTTCTTGCATATGAAAATTGTTTGGGTTCTTTTCGATTAAAACTTCTATCATCTAAAGAGAATGCAGAACAGAAAAATAAAATCCACACAAAAAAATACCTTTATTAGACAAATAAAAATATAAACGATGCAGTTGTGTACACAAAACAAAGAATGCTGTAGACGGGGATATCCTTTAAAAACTTGTTTACTCGCTTATATATTTTATATGAAAATAATTAATAATTAATTTTGTTTAAATAAATAAAAGAGTTTTTCAAGTAATACAAATAGTTATTCTTTATGGGTATATATATATTCAGAGTGTATCAGCTAAATTAGAATTTAGTTTAATTGTCTCAGGCTACCCTGGGGCGAGCTTTAGTGATTTTTAACATTAAAACTTCCTTTTGTACGAGCCATGTAGAGTTCTTGTTAGTAAACATTGTTTTAACTCACTCTTCATCATGAGAGTGAGAGGATCGCTGACCTCCTTAAGGCTAAAGCGGAAAACTGAGATCGTGGAGATCGATGATCTCTGGCTACAGTTTACAAATTTCAAAGGCTCTAAAAGATGGAAAAGGTACTGACAGGACTTTAGGCAGTGGAGGAGTAAATAAGAAGAGGACTGAGGACTTTCTGGGAAAGGTCAAGGAGGCGGTGAAGGAGGATCCCACAAAGTCAATTCGGACACTGGCTCAGACCATGGATGTCGGTACTTCTAAGGGCTTTAAAAGATGACCTGAGCCTGAAATCTTATGTGAGGAGGCCCAGGTATCTTTTAACCGAGGCAATGAATGTCAAGAGGCTCGAAAGATGCACCAAAATTTGTTCAACCTTTCACAAGACGAAGTCCACTGTGACAATTTTCTCAGACAAGAAGATGTTTTACAGTGGACCAGGTCTACAATTGGGGAAACGATCGGTACCTTGCGGAGTCAATAGATGAGGTCTAGGGAGTCTACAGAACCAAACACCCAGCCCATGTGATGGTTCTAGGAGTCGTGGCATCTGACGGGAAGACCATGCCTCTGTACTATTTTCGGGCTGGAGAGAAAATTGACCGCCATGTCTACGTGAAAGTACTGAGATCCCATGTTTTGCTCTGGTTGAAGGCAAATTACCCTAGTGACCACTATGTGTGGACTCAGGATGGAGCTCCCTCCCACACATCAAAGTTGGCCCAGGACTTCTGCTCAAGGAATTATGCCGATTTTTGGCCAGCAAACTACTGGCCACTCTCAAGCCCAGATCTCAATCTCCTGAACTTTGCTGTGTGGGGCTTTTTGGAGAAGGAGACCAACAGCACTCCCCATTCCAATGTGGATTATTTCAAGGCCTCCATCACTGCTGCCTGAGCCAACATGTCTACCGACTTCATCAAGAAGAGCTGTGTTGCTTCCGCCACCGTGTTGATGCAGTCATTGAAGCTAAAGGAGACTAAATTAAATAAAAAGATTGCCAAGATCTTTTTTAAACTTAGTTTCAGATGCTTCTTTATAAAAGATCAAATAAAGTTTGTTGAAGTAAAGCAAAAATTGATTTACGATTTCTAAATTTTGCTGGATATATACATATAGTATATATATATATATATATATATATATATATATATATATCGGGTCAATGCAATAATACCCTCTTAGATATGGCAAAAAAGAATAGTAGCATTAGAAAATATTGGAAAATAGTTATCTCATCCCGAATATTTAAATATATTTTACTATAATGAACTGAATGGAGTAATGGCTTTCGTGAGATTGATTAATTGAAATAGCAATAACCAATTATCTAGATGTTTTTTTGCACTACTTATTTCATTAAAGTAATTATCAATCAATTAACAGTAGGCTTCACTTTTTTAAGCTTGAAGATATCTCAACCACAGATTTAAAAAATCCAACTCCAGAGGCTGCAAGTTCGAAAATATTGAAACATAATAATAATTTAGTAATTTTGGCACATATATAAAATAAAGTTAAAGTTCGTTATTTAGCTATAAATACTTTACGATTTTAAACAAACTATAAATACTCCAATATATATATATATATATTCTTAATAAATTAATATTTTACATAAATATTTAATTGTTCTCTTAAGTATACTCAGTATTAAAAAAACCTATGTATTTATTTAGCTGTCTTAACGTATTTATGATTGATCAGATCAAGTAATATAATATATTTTAAATAATAGTTTTTAGGAATGGTGGCAATTGCATTTTTCAACAAGTTATTTGTTATTTCTCAGGTTGGAAGTATAGATTATATACATAACAAAAGTCAATCATCGAGAATATTCTTCTTATTAAGCGAATAAATTGAATAAATTATATATAAATATTGGAAAAGCCTCTCAAAAACAATATCGACCAATACCTTCTTTGCTCTTATCATTTGCATAGCACCCTATCGGATGATATTTCTTTAAAGACAAAAAACTAATAACCCTGGCTGGGTTATAAAAACCTAGAATATCGAGTTGGGTTATTTCTTCAACTCTTTAATACTGAATATCCAGGAAAGGGATAAGATACCTAAATAAATATGAGTCTACAAAGTTTATTTAAGTTCATACAATGTGTATAGCTAATTTTGAATCCTATCATCCTTACATTTTAAACTACATATGCTTCTCATAACTAGGTTTTACTCTGTAGAGAAGCCTTTTGATTTTGGTGCAACAAATGTAATGTAGATATTCCTCAGCATTCCTTTATGTCTAGGCTGTAAAAGCTGGTATTATCTCTCCCATAAATCGCTTTCCCTGGCAGTTATGTGAGTGTTCCTCATCTGATTATATTAGGTTGTTAACCAAGTAATTTTCCTAACAAAGTAGTGACTTTGTTATTATATCTTTAAATACTTTATTACAGTGAAGCCGAAACAAAAAATAGTTTTCTAACCTGAGAGAGACTTAATAAATTTGTTTCAAAGTGGTTAATTTGTCCATATAAAATGTCAAGTTATTTTATACGTAATCTAGGACATTTTTTTCGATCATGGTTGGTGGAAATAAAAGGAACATGAATAATAAAAAATAAGTTGCCATAATTAAAATAGACATCACGGCTATGAGGTAGGAACATCAACTTTGGGATAATAATTTTTTCTTTTGATTATGAAATGTCATTTCTCGTGATTCTCGATCAGAGATATTTACGAATCTTTTGAATAAAATATGATATATAAAACATCCTCTCAGGCTCAGGTAAGAATGTATGTTTATATTATTTAATCGTCTTTGATGGTATTAGGTTGAATAAGAAAAATGAGCCTGACCCAGTAAGACTCGGAGTTTTCATCAAAATCCTAAAAATACTTCTAAATCAGTAAACATAATCCCCTCCGACTGCAATGGTATCATGGCAGTGGTACCGGAGCCTTCGGAGATAGTCGAACAGCTCTTCTTCGCTGACCCTCAACATCGTCCGCTTCAAAGCCATTGTGGCGTCTTTGTGGTCCACAAACTCGCCCTTTCGGAGCAAGTACTTCCACTTCCGAAACAGTCGGGTGAGTAGGGGCTCTGTTTTACCTGTTCAACGCCTCTCCGTGTAAGAAAGACGAGTTCACTCAGGACGTTTCGTAGTCCAAGATCTACATCAAAAGCCTGGAAACTATTTTACTTGGTAAAGAAACCTCGGCATCAACCTGTCGAATGGTCATCCGGGAGTTATCCTCAATCGTCTCCGGTGTCCTCGTTTCTCGGTGTCTTTCTGATGACGTATTTTCCTCCAGAGCAAAACTGCCATTATCAAGTCCCTTCTCCATTTCTTGATGGTGAAGAGGCCTGGAAGGAGTCAGGGAAGGTAGAAATGAGGTCCCCGGGATGTCCTTGATTGTCTTGGCGAGCTTGATCCGGATCAAGATGTAGGAGCGAAAGTCGGGTGTATTCATTTGCAGTGGCGAGTGGGGTAACAGATAGAAATAGTGCGAGTGTTGACTATTTATACTAAATGATACGCGCCACAGAGTCGCTTCCCACACAAAATATGCGATAAGAATGCTTCCGTTTGAATTTTTAAGCTATTTTGTTTACATTTCGAGATAATGTACCTAGCTCATTCTTATGACTCAACCTAATACATAGGGATTTTCTCAGACTGACGATAAGGCATAAAAAAAGAAAGGGAATGCTGTAGCTTAATGTAAAAAAATATTTTTATTGATAGCATTTATTTATCGTTATATTGTAAGCTCAATATCCAGAAGAATAAAGTTCGGGAGACTCCTTCATTTTTGTTTTCATATGATCGTTTTCCTCCTTTCTTCATCAAAAAAATAGGTAGACATACGAATGCATCATCGTCCTTTTATCTGGTGCTCAATTATAGGCATCGCTCTATTATCAACCCTCCCTCGCCAATATAAAATATAACGTTTTTGTTTACTCATCGGATCACTTTTTTTCCTTTTCTGGCCAACTATAACTGGTTACTATATTCAGAGTGAAGAAAAATTAATATAAGGAAAAACCAACAAAACAATTAAATATACAAGTAGAATAATGAAAAATACATTATGGAATACTAGTAACAATATTTTTAATGTAAAACTTAATATATAACTTAACAATAGGTAAAATCGTTGCTACGTCAGGGTCCTCCGCCTATGATCTCTTCGCATATATAATTTGTTGATACTTTTGTGATGATGACATTGACTTTTGATTCCTCTTTTCTGCGGTAGAAGGCTAAAAAATATTCCCTACGGATCTCCGCTCCGAATATCTCCTTGAGAGTTTCTGTGACAAAGTTAAAGATTTCTCGAAACGAAGTGCAGCTCCAAAAGATGTGATCTGTTGTTTCAGTGGATGCGTTGCAAAAGCAACACATACTCTTCTGCCCGTGGAAGAATTTATTTATTTTAAAATGACCAAAAAAAATAATTATTCGACTATTTACCAGATCCAAAAAACTTTGAAAGTATCAGTAAAATTTCATTCAATTTATGCGATAAGTGTTAATATAAAGAATGTATTTAATAAGTTAACTTTTAATAAAAAGAAACACAATTTAGGTGTACTTTCATATACTATTTATGAATTATGTATGTGTATTTTTTTTTGTCTAGGGCATTCATATATTTTCATTTGATTTATCACGACATCTTACATATTATATAGCAATGTTGTCAAACGAAAACACATACATCAATTCTTAAAAAAAAAACACGATAAGCTTTCATAAAATATGGTGAAATATATATATAAAATATAAAGCAGAGTTAATTAAAACAGTCATTGTTGCATTATTTTTTTAAATATTGTCTTGCTATGTCTTGTATGAATCAGGAAATGTATTTCTCTTTTGTTTGAACGGTGTAAATAAAGTATTGGAGCATAACAATCACTGCATTTTCTATAAATATTTCCAAAGAAGTTCGTCCTCGGCCGAAAGTGTCTGATCTCTAAGGAGGTCCTGAACCACTCTTTTGTTTTACTTAAACAGTTACATAAAGTGGACAAAGAATCTTGCACTATATACAGGGTGGGGCAAACTAATTTCCTTTTTTCCAAAGGCAATAAAACAAGCTATGTAATTCAGAAAGGTTTTATTTTGTTTCATAATGAAAGCACATCTTTAAAGTTTTATTTTACATAGTTTTAAAAATCACACACTTAGATGACATCCTCCAGAATCGATACACTGGACAAACCTATTTTTGGTACTTTCCATTACCCTCGCCAGCGTATCGGCGGATATTGGTTATTTCCTCTCTGATATTGGCCTTCAAATCTGCCAGGTTGTGGGGGTGGTGACATAAAACTCGGGATTTCAAGTAACCCCACAAAAAAAATCACAAGGGGATAAGTCGGGTGAACGGGCATTCCAAATCGCTCTTCTTGAAATCAAGGCGCCCCGGAAAGTGTTCTCGCAAAACATTCATGAAGCCCTTGAGGTGTGCGCCGTTGCTCCGTCCTGTTGAAACCAAATCTGCCTAGGTCTAATTCTTCAATTTGCGGGAGATTGCAAAATTGAAGTCCTCACAGCCTCGATGTTTTCAGGTGTTCTGACGCGCCTAGCTATACAAATTCTTTGTTGTGTTGTACTCCCGGTTTCTCTGAAAGTTTTGACCCATGCAATGATTGACTTCCGGTCCGGAACAGGGCCTCTAGGTGCAACATTAAAATGAGTGCGAAAAGAGCGCTGGGTTGCAATCACATATGATGGTTGGAAAATACGCCTCCACGGCAAACGCACGCTCTCTCTGCTCCAACGCATGATAGTGATGACTGTATTTCCAAGAAAACTTTACGCCGGCTCTTTGAAATGAGCCCACGCTCACTTCTCCACTACAACTACACACCAAATGCCACAAATTTTAAAAAAGGAAGTTAGTTTGCCCCACCTGTATATATATATATAGGTTGTATATATAATATAGGTATATTGAATAAACTTAAAGGGTCCAGTGACCACACGATAGACGAACCATTTTTCTGAGGGGGTCAAGAATTAATTTTGGTTACTTTTTGCAAACTTGTTTATTCTTAACCGTGATATTTTTCCTTTTTAAAAACATTATTCATAACAAAAAGTGAAGAGGGAATGCCACATCAGTCTGAGCTCACAGAGTTTAATGGATGCCAATTGTTCCCTAAAGGATCACGATGGATTAAAGTTGTGGTAAATTGGGGGGGTGTAAGTTGTTACCTTAATAGAGTATCCATTTTTTTTTATCGAATAAAAATAGCGAAGAATTTTTACAAATAGCTTGTATAATAAATATATAAGCCTGTAAAAGTACATTTCTGATTCGTAATATCCAGTATATAAAAAAAATTCATCCAAATATAAAGTATATTGTTTATATATGTGCTCAATTAACTTCCCTTTTTAACAAGGATTTTTCATTGTGCTGTTTGAAGGTCTTTACTCAACTTTAAATGAATGAGTAGTATTCTTAGTAAATGAATATAACTATTTTAAAATAAAACTTTACACAGGAAACTCGTGGTTTGTTCTCTCCTTAAAACTCTTTTTTAAAGACTCATAATTTATATCCAAGGAATTTTAACCCCAAAGGAATTTGAAGAGCAAGGTACACACCAAAAAAAAGAAGGAGAAGGAATTAGTTTATTTACCTCATACTGGAAAGATGGGGGCACCTTTTTAAATATATGATAACGTTGTCGTATATGCCTGGGTGTATAAATACTTAATTTCTTGCCATTAATTAAAAATAGGATTTGGGTTTCTTTATAGGATAGAATACAACCAAGAGAACATAAACTGGATTTATGAGGAAAAGTGTTGAAGGCAATAACAATGGAAAGTACTTGTAAAAGCAAAATGTGAAAATGAATCAAAATTAAGGTGAGGTTTTGAAATACAATATATATATCAAAAAGGCATCTAGAGGTAATCATTGTCAAAAACTCATTCAAGCCTTTGTTTATCTGTATACCAGACTTGAAAATATTTGTAGCCTATTGGACATGGTTTCAGATGTGATAGACGACTTCAGGGCCACCACAGAGCTGTTGTGTATATTGCAAGCCGATTATTTCATTTAACCCTGAGGTACAAGTCGCAGGGATTGGGATCTGTGAGGGTGGAGGTTCAGGTTTGGGGTTCCCAGAAGTATATCATGTTGTCTCTTAGCCAGATCGGGTCTTGTGAGCGGGCGCAGAGTAGTGTTGTCCATCGGGCGCGATTTTCGAGCCCGAGCCCGCCAAAAGACTAATAATTGAGCGCCCGAGAGACCGATTAGTTTGATGTGCGCCGACTTGCGCCCGCCCGACCATTGGGAAAATATATTAATAGAAGAAAGAATTCAATTCAACAGATCCGAAAAAAAGTGAGGTCGTTTTTTTTAGAAAGAAGTCTGAGGAAAAAAGTGAAGACGTTTTCTTTTAGAAAGAGGTCATTTCTAATTTTTTTAAGGAAAAATTAAAAAAGGCCGCCCGCATAACCCGCCCGACTTTCATATTTTTTGCGCCCGAGCCCGGCCCGGCCCGTCGGGCGGGCGGGCGGGCATGCCCGCCCGATGGACAAACATAGCGCAGAGTAAGGCAAAAGATATCCTACCAGAGACCACAGTGTCCATCCAAGGCTTGACCAAGACCTAAAGGACCTTCAAGTACATACTCTGATTGATATTTTTACTTGGAATTAAATAAATGCTGTAGTCATATAAGATGACACCTTCTAATAGCATCGTCATGATGGGTTTCCTTATTCTGAGAACCACGGGCACTTTAGAAACCTTCTTGTTTCACTACTTATCATTGGGTCTGTCCACCCCTCTTGGTCACAGTGAAAATATTATCATGAAGTCCAACCAAAGTTCGTTAGTAGTAGGTATATATATAATCTATTAAGATACTTAATGTTTTAATATATTTGTATATTTTGTCGTCAATGGAATAGATAAATCGACTATGTCGTAATTTTTTAAATAACAAATTGTTAAAGAATAACATGATGGCCGAATGGTTAGTTTTTCCAACCCACGGTCTTGCCTCCACACCTGTAAATAAATTTGTATTTCATTGTAGAAACTTGAAATCACATACGTCAGTATTATGACGACTTGTCGCTTAAATATGTCCCCAGTCATCTAAAAATACATAAATCCTAATTATGATTATCTCAATGTGATCATTATTCATGCCAAATAAATTTAATAGTATTTTCCTGGTTAGACTTGATTAAAAGGAAATTGGAAGTGGGTGTGTAATAAAACAAAATATATATATAAGTGGAGTGATAAAATCGAAAAAATAATTTATAAAGATGTATGAAAGGACATCATCATTTAAAAATACTCTAATTATTTCTATGTGGTGCTAATTGAATAGAAAATACAAAATCTGTGTTCTATTTTTTTAAATGAATTCCTCATTGGCTTTTGTAAATGAAACTTAAATCGGGAGGCGGATAAATAAACTGAGATCAGAAAGAAAATGGTCCTTTTCTTTTCAGACTGATTGTCTCGGTTGACAAATGTTATTGTTCTGTTTTTAATCAATGAATATAATGAATTATTATGATATGTACCCGCATTCTTAATTACATTATGTATGTTGTGTTGTTACGCATTTGCAAAAAGCCCTTTCTTGCTTTTTGAGAAGATGAAGGAAATAATTGAGAAGAACTTCTCAGACACGCCCTTATGTATATCGAGCTCCTCCAAAAAGTATCAAAATAATTGGAAACGAAGATATGTTTCTTCGTTCTCATCTCATTACTACATATCTTTCCGTTACCCAAGTCATATGACGGGGAATGACAGTACCAATAAA
>CP045898.1:12331200-12354507 GCA_013387185.1 Caligus rogercresseyi | reverse complement strand
CTCCAGATCTGGCCCCCAGCGACTATATTCTCTGTTTGCAGACCTGAAGAGAATGCTACGCTGGCAAGAAATTTAAGGACAATGATGGAGTAATCGCCGAGACAGAAGCATATTTTTCGGATAAAACGAAAGATTACTATAAAAGTGGAATCGAAAAATTGAAAGATCGCTATAATCGCTGTATCGCCCTCGAAGGCAACTATGTTGAATATATAAATCGAATTTTGTCAAGAAATGCTTTCTCTTAGTTAGTCTCGGGACTTATCAGCCGACTGTTATGTCTTAAAGTTGAATGCAGGTGTTTATTTAGAATCATATTTTGCATACATGCTGTGAGAATACATCTTATACGATGACGTAATAGCACTAACGTCCTTCACCACTGACATCACAGGAGCCCCATGTGCTTTCCCCCGGCCTAACAATTTGTCTCTGCCATATTAAGATAAAAATATATAAAGTCGTTTATGTATGTAATGTTCTGTGTGTTATTCGGTATCCGTGCAAACCCTACACATGCTTCTCAAAAATATGTATCATCTTTATTATTTATGCCGCAATCTATGGTATATGCCTTGCAAACAGAGTGTGAGGATGTCCATTATCAAGTGTTGCTGAGGTTGAGATGCCAAAAAGACGTATCAGATTTAAATTCAGTGGATCATTGTATGTAAAGATACATTTCTATAATTTTAACTCATAAACGTACTTTGAGTAAAAATTGAGAAATTTTGAAAGAATAAAATATTATTTTTTTGAACAATCCTATATCGTACATAAAGAAATTAACAATAAAAGAGGAAAATCCGATAATTTGAAGAAGGAAAAAAAGACTTTACGTGAGAGGATGCTTTAAAGCATGCGAGCGTTTCTTAATTCCAATAGTTTGTAAACATTTTTTTCTTTAAAAACGTTGGGTAATATACTAATAAGGATACATGAAGAGCAGCCTTGCTTATATCCCTAGAAAGTTATATTGAGTAAGTTCCTATATAAAATGAGTGGGCTTTTTTAAAGCTTCCGTCTTAGGCTGTATGTGCATAAATATACTCTGATTATTTAAAACAAATTGATCCTAATACTCCCGAGGCTTAATATACAATTTTACCCAAATGCTCCACATTGAACTATTTAAGTACCTGCATTTTCAAATCATATTGAAAAAGCTCAGTTAGACAAATCTGGCTAAGCAGATTTCAATCAAATTATTTTCTATCCAATTGATGTTTACTGAAAAGCAGAGTGATCAATCATTTACACTTCCTGACAAAATCCCTTCATTCTACTTTTTTGCATTTATGGTTCGATAAAGTTGCATCTTAATGGGTATAAATAAGCATACTAGCATGTAAATTAGTCCATTGAACCCAGGATTTTATCAATGAGGTTGACCAAAAATGACCTCCCCTCTCGGGATTCGAAACCTGCGCCCTCAACATTCAGTTAAACACGCCTTAACACACTCTCATTTCATCTTATCTAAATGTCTCTAACTAGCGTTGTGTCGTCTTTATCTAGAACCGAGGACTGTAGTCCAGTCCTTTTTTAGTCCTTAAAAAATATTCCTTTTATGACGTCATAACCCTCATAATAAATTAGCCTATTGCGGTGAAAAGAAGGGTTGTGAATGAATTATTTTTACAGAAACATTTAATGAGTTATGAGTCATTACTAATGACCGACCATTGCATACTGAAAACCTATATGTGAGGGGGGAAATGTATCCAAATTATCTAATATAAATATTATTAAACTCTTTGTTTCTATTGAATTAACTTAAGTTATAATATATTATATACATACAATTTTAGAAGTTAGAACTTACTGAATAAATACTCTTTCAACATTAATGGAAAATGAAAGGACTGACAAAAGACAATCTCAAAGACCGACGGTCCCAAGGACCGATAGGGCTGGTTCTGAGACTAGACTGGACCGAATAATTGGACCAACAGAACAATACTCATCACCAAATATAAGGTAGATAAAGTTCCACATATTTAACGTCAGAAGAATAGATAAGACGACTATTTAGATAACGGGAATATATAGCATGAAAATCAAAATATAATAGAGTACATGGCCAATTACGTTGTTAGAAAGGATAAACAGATAAACTGGTGTCAGCGAGGACCTGATTATAATGGTCACTGTCCATGGTGACCCCATATATTTTCACCTCAGAAGGAAAAAAGAGTACTGAGGCCTTCTATTTATAGTAGCCAGCTGTATATTTTTTGGGTTCCTTAAGTGGCCAAAATAGAAAGGCTTGGTTGTACCTTTCATATTCGAGATCTCATAAATCAAGGTAGTGTATGGCTTTAGCTTATTTACATATGTCAAGATTTAAATTAAAATTATTCTTATCTTTTTTTTTTTTAATTCAAAAAAAGTTTTTAAAACCATATCAACGGTTAATTGTCTTGTTTCAAATTGATTGGCTATCCACTTTGGTGAAATAAATGGTTTCTGCTCTTATGGATGTAAGGTCAGAATACAATTTGTCTCATAATGAGTGTCGTAATCGTATACTACAATTATACTATTTACAATATTAACAGTTCTGAAAAATAATTTGAAATTCCCGGAGATAAGTATTGGACAACCTAAATGAATAGAGTATCTTAAGTTCAATGGCTTAATTTGAGTAAAGTAAGTATGCTCTTTGCTGATGCAATTTCATCGAAGCAAATATTAGGTTGAGTAAGAAAGAATGAGCCTGACCCAGTAAAATCGGAATTTTCATCAAAATCATTTTTTAAAATTCTAAATCAGTAAACATAATCCCCTCCGACTACAATGACTTCGATGCAGTGGTCCCGGAGCTTTCGGAGATGGTCAAACAACTTGTCTTCGCTGAACCTCTTCATCACCCGCTGCACGGCCATTTGGCGTCTTCGTCGTCCACAAACTCATCCTTCCGGAGCAGGTACTTCAACTTCCGAACAGGTACCGGTTGCAGAGGTTCAGGTCGGGCGAGTTTCACCTGTTCAACATCTCTCCGGGTTAGAAAGTGTCCGCCTATTGTTGGTTGCATAGAGGTGGCGGAGGACGAGTAACTCAGAACGTTTCGTAGTCAAGATCCTCCACCAAAAGCCTGGAAACTGTATTTGTTTGCTGCAACGAGTGGGGTAACAGACCGATATAGTGCGATTGTTGACTATTTATACTACCTGAGTGGCATCACAGTGTCGCTTCCCGCACAAAAATATGGGATAAGAACGCTCCCGTTGGTATGTTTGAGCTATCTTGTTTACATTCGAGGTAATGAAACTAACTCATTCTTTATGACTCAGCTTAATAAAAAAAGAAATCTATACTTCTTTCATTAGGACATAAAATGCTAAAAATACAGTGATGTTAATGTAAAATAAATTACTAAGGTAAAATGTAGTAGATTTTTAAATGAGTGATAGAGTATCAAAGTAAAAATGTGAGAGAATAGAATGTTGAGTTTGGAAATTAAACAATAGCTGATAATGTCTTATAAACAATTATAAACACGTTAAAAACCCATTTGAATAATATCTAGAAAAATTAAATTCATTAAGTGAATGTCATATATTTATGGGATCCTCTTTAATCTTTTTTATTTGTGCGTTTATATAAAGTCATACATAAATCAGCATTGAAGTTCAAATTTACTTTGCTCTGTTTCATCTGTCAATGTTGAACCCCTATTTATATTGTACCAAAGATAATTTGTACCTTAGCAATAAAGTAAGGATTTTATATACGTTTTTTGATATATTCTAATACTCCTAATAAATTATCTATATCAAAAGGAGGGTAAACTTCCTCTCATTTAACTTCGAAGCAGTTGTTTTCTATGTATATTCCATGATAAAAATCACGCGAAGTTAAGTTTATGAGAGTCCTTGATTGAAGAGAATGTATCATGTCTTAAATTATGTTAATTCATGCAAGAATAATTATTTTTAATCTTAGCATTGATATAGCTTCTAATATTGGGAATAAATGATATGATTTATAGAAATTATATCTTCTTCCTAAAATATGATTGTTTCGTAAATATTTTTTATCAATAATCGATAGTTTTATAAATATTAGCTGTGTATATATCATGTGAGGATGTATATATAGCGATCATGGAAATGCAATAAAATATTATTTTAAATCTAATTAAGCTTACCATAAATTATTATTTCCATTCTAATTTTATCTTATTACATTCATGTATGAGAGCCACGTGTCGGAATTAAGTCAGTTAAGTAATAAAAACGCATTTGTAGCTGGAATTAATATTAACACATCATCATAAAAAACGTTATGAGAACTTATTTGACTTGTGAAAGTCAATACTATACTAATATGCAAATAATTATATTTATTTCCAAAAATTTATTGTCATTTCAACGACAAATACGAAAACGAAAGTATAATAATTCTAATGAGCAAAAGAGAAGATAAGAATATATATATACATATATATTTATATAGTATTTGGCAATAATGACCAACGATGTAAATTCTCCACATGACCCTTCTGTGATGATGGATTATCATAAAAGCCTTATGAATCTACAGAGATCAAGATACTGAAGCTAAAAAAGCTCTAGCCAACCTTTTACTTATAGCTGAGAACCGAGGATGATCATATTTGCCATTTTATATTTTCCCCAATAATAAATGTCAAAACAATGAACCATAAATATAAGCATCTATATTATTATTTATTTATAATGAAAATAAGTAACTTTGTGTTTACTTTTTACGTATGTTGAGACAACGGAATTTACGGAAAAGTTGCGCTTAAGGGTCCAAGGCTCCCTTGGTTCTTTAAATTACACATTTGGGATATTTAATTTGAAACCCAAATACCAGCCAATTGGTTTGATTACTTCCATGAATAAAAAATATCCTCTTGGTGTTAATAGTTCAAAAATTTACCTTCAACATGTTTGTGATAGCAAATAAATATATTCTCAACTCAAAATTCATCGCAACCTTATATTTAAAACAGGGAGCGTATAAATACTCTTCTTTACGTTCCATGCATGCAATGCTCCTCCAAAAATATATTTAAGGGTGTTTAATATTAGTCTGCAGTGACACTAATCTTCTGAATGGATTCAATCCGCTTTACGCCCATATAAACCCCCTTAGATTTTTTGCAAACTTCATAAAAATATACAATCACAAAAAAGAAAAATGTATAAAATGATATTAATGCAAGAAAAATATAACCACAATTATTTTTTAAATTTAAACAGCAAATATGAACAAACATTACAAACCAATTTAATAAAATAACTTGACAAAATAAAATAAAGACACATTTAAAACGATAAACCTTTCATTTTTAAATCCTACAATAGCCGTGTGCGTTAAAACGTTTCAACTCCCATGTTGGGGGCGCAGGTTCGATCTTTAGAGGGGATGGTCAACTTTGGTCGACCTCATTGATAAGATCCAAGGTTTGAGTGACTAATTTTAATGCTATAATGCTTATTTATATCCTGTCGGATGAAATTTTATCGAACCCTAAAGGCAAACAAAGTGGTTTTTTTTATTTTAATATACGCAAAGCAAGACCCAGACGAAGGCAATAAAAGTTGGACAGCCTAGAATCAAGAAGAGGACAAATGGCATGAATAGGATCTACTACTCTTTGTACAAGGACTGCTGAATGCACTTTTCGTTTAAATATACTTGATTTATGGATTTATTCGAACAGGAGAAGGGAGGGGGGGGGGGGGGGTAGTGAAAGGTCTTATTGTTGGTTGGGAAACAACAATAAAAATTCTCGTTTCTAATTGATCCATTAATTTAAGAGATAAAATGCTTTTAAGAAGCTCAAACATGCTCTGCTCCCATACATTTTCTTTATACCTACAATTACAGAGAAGCATAATAATCTCGCAGAGATTCTTAAAAAATGAATAATTACTTCATTACATCATGAATAAATACTTATATATTAAATAAATGAATGTTGCAATTCCTTTTGAATAAATAATAAGTTTGTTTTTACCTTTATGGTTCGATAGAATTGCATCCGACAGATATAAATAAACATTATAGCATAAAAAATTAGACTCTCTGAACCTAGTTTTTCAAGGTTTGGCATTGTTTAAAGGGAATGGGATAATACATACCTTAAATATTATTGAGATATTATTTCATTCCGTTATGCTTTAACACTAGAACTACCAAGGGGTCATTTTCAACTTTTTTAAAATTTCAACTGGGATTTCTGAGTCCACAGACATGGTAGAGTTCTAATTTTTCATGTAGCTGTTTATCTTTTAGTTATCTTTTAACATCTTTAAGTATAACAGTTCTAACTTAATCGAAAATCGTTATATTGATAAAACACCCTTAACTACCATAGGGGTCATTTTTGACCCTTATTATTAAATATTTTTATGTAATGATTTTAGTCCCCCCCCCCCCCCCCCCCAACACGCAGTTTTTGTCATCTAGATAATCCATTTATCCTTTTTCAGTTATATTAGTAAATATCTCATGAAGGTTTTAACTCGTTTTTACTTTTAGAAGTACTTCTCAATACATTGAGTTCATAGAGTTTTGAGAGACCAGTGCTGATTAGTAGTGATAAAAATGTCCCGAGTAAGATCAAAGAGACTATGTGCTTCTAAAGCATTGGAGTTCTTTCAAAGCATACCCGAATATCAATCAGAGGAAGAGGGCCCAGTCGATAGCTTGGTTGACACTGGTGATTTATTCGACATAAGTAGCGACGAATCAGGGGATGACTTCTCAAGTACAGATGATAATGAAGGTACTGTTTCTTCCTCCATTGACGACTTTGTTAGTAAAAATGGAACAACTTGGAAAAAGATGAGCCCAAATGTTGAGCTCACTGTTCGTACTTCAGTTCAAAATATTTTCACTGGAAAGCCTGGGCCTACTTCTCCGGCTGTCCGTAGTATCCTAGCAGAATCGAAGAGTTCAGCCCTCAAGCTCATGATTGACGAAAAAATGCTTCGACATATCACAAATGTACTGTAATTGAGGGAAAACGAGTCTTAGAAAAATGGGATATGTCCATGAGGGAGCTCGAACAATTTTTGGACTTCTCTTTGCCAGGGGCGTTTTAGGAATGTCTAATACTCCTGTTGAACAAATTTGGTCCCAAATGTGGGGTGTGTCTCTCTTCAAGAAGACTATGAGTCGAAATCGCTTCCAAGAGATTCAAAGATTCCTTAGATTTGATATGCGCTCAGAGAGATCGACTCGATTGGAGCAAGATAAATTTGGACTTATTTCCCAGATATGGAATGACTTTACGGATAATTGTTCAATGTACTATAATCCGAAGATGGAAGTCACCATAGATGAACAGCTATTCCCCACGAAAACAAGATGTCCCTTTACTCAATACATCAGCAACAAACCTGACAAGTTCGGGATAAAGTTTTGGCTTCTTGCTGATGTTGAGAGTAAGTACTGTTGCGCTGCAAGACCTTACTTGGGAAAAGACTCAACAAGACCAAGTAACGTTCCCTTGGGCTCATTCGTAGTAACATCACTCCTCAATGACGCTGGAATACTTGGCAAGGGATATAACGTTACATGCGATAACTTTTTCACAAGTAAATCACTAATTGATTCTTTGATCGAAAAGAAAACTAGTCTAGTTGGAACCGTAAGAAATAATAGCAGAGATATTCCTCCTATCAAAGAAATATTATTGGACAAGAGTCTGCCCATTTTTTCGACGATGGTGTTCAAAAGCAAAAATAATTGCACTCTTACTGCTTATAAGGCGAAAAAAAATAAGTCAGTCATGGTTATGAGCAGTCTTCATCCTACAGTTTCGATTTCGGAGAAGAAAAAAAGAAAAAACCTGAAACAATTGAATATTACAATCATACCAAGTTCGGAGTGGATCTTTGGATCAAATGTGCCGATTATATTCTACCAAAAGTGGAACTAGGCGATGGCCAGTGGCTGTGTTCAACAACATTCTGGATATAGCAGGATAAATGCATGGATTCTATATAAAGAAACTCAACAAGACAAAATAACACGTCGTCAATTTTTACAAGAACTAGCTATGGAATTGTGCAGAAACCGATAATTTAGAAAATACAACTTCGGAAATAACTTCGACCAAGAAACGCAAGCATTGCAAAGTGAGAATTGTAATAATAATCTTTTAATAATTGTATCGAATGTGACAGTGTTGTGTGTGGGAAATGTGGTGAAATTGCTGAAAAAGTAACAAAGTATAAATGTAAAAAATGTATGGCAAAGAATAATGTGTATATAACTTATATCTAATAATATTCAATAAATGTAAGTAAGCTTATAAGTAAAAACTAAAGACTTTTATTATATGGGTCATAAATGACCCATATGGTAGTTCAGGGGGGGTCAGTTATGTGGTATGCTAGTGTTAAACTATGTCCAACCATGGAAAAACTCAATTTTATTATAAATAAGCCTAAGTTTCAAAAATAATTGCTACAGACTCATTCATTGAGATCGAGGGCCTTACGAATGAAGATTCTTAAGGCATCAATGACAAGGGCTGGATACTTTATTCGATTCGCATATTAGAGTTCAATGCAGTTTCTAAGATCAGACAAGATGATTTGAAAAGATGGAGTCCTTTTTTAAGGAACCATTAATTTGTCCTTACATATTATATTGTTGTCATTCCTTTTAAACAATAAATTTGGACACTAATGTCCATTCATCAGACTTGTTGATTTGTCGTTCATTTGTAATTGTTACCAAAGTTACCGTTCGTCGTTCATCGTTCGTTTTAAGATTGAATTGTTCATCATTCATCGTTCGTTTGTCGTTCGTAATTCTGAAAAAAAATTGACGACGTTTTTAAGAAAGGAATTTCTTTATCTTCATTGTAAAAAAAGTGATGAGTATAAATTTTTCTTGAAAAACAAAATCTTTGTCTTTTTTTGGCTCTAAAAACAACGACCGGAATTTACGTTGTCGTTCATCGTTCACGAACGATGAACGACGAACAATCCAATATTAAAACGAATGATGAACGACGAACGGTAACTTTTGGTGAACGACGAACGACATATTTCGCAAAATTCAACAAGTCTGTCATTTTATTTGGTTTTGCATAGCTGTTTCGATGAGGGGTTTTGTAATTTTATTTGTAGTTTTGGAGTATTTTATTGCACTTTACATGATAGATTTTTCGATCCCATGTAGACACTGTGTATATTTCAGGTCTTACTATGGGTTCAGCCCACCAGACGTTTACATTAACTGAATGTACAATAGATTAGATAAAATAAGGGAATACAAATACCCGGCTCAGCAACGGAGGGGAATCATCTGATATCGCTTTTATGATGAAATATATTTTGTTAAAATCGATGAAGCAAGAAAAGAAGGAGGTAATACTTGCTATCTTGGTAGCAGGTCAAGACTTAATATCTTAAAAAGTAGTGTTGTGTTGGTCCCAATTTATTTAGTCCAGTCCAGTCTTAGGACCGTCGGTCCTTAGGACTGTCTGTCCTTAGGACTGCGGTCTTTAGGACCGTCGGTCTTTAGGACTGTCGGTCCTTGGGATCGGTCCTTAGGACTGTCAATCCTTGGGATCAGTCCTTAGGACCGTCGTCTTTGAGATTGTTTTTGTTATATCTTATTGATTATTTAATTATTATTGTTAATTCAATAGCAACAAAAGGGTTTAATAATATTTATATTAGACAATTTGATAACATTTTCTTTCACAATATAGTTTTTCAGCATGCAATCGTGGGTCATTACTCATTAAATGTTTCTGTAAAAATTGTTCATGCACAATTATTGTGGTAATTATATTCAATATTTAATCCTTATTAATGACATAAGAAAAAAACTGTCATCAGCTCATTGAGATGGTACATTCCTCATATAAAGGATTATTCCTTTTAAAAGCATTAAAAGATGTCGACAACATGATGTAGGCTATGACGTCATAAGGAAACAATTTTTCTTCTTTTAAAGACCGACAAAAAGGGCTGGACTGGACCGAACAGGGATGCTGTCCTCGGTCCTAGATAAAGACCGACACAACACTATTAAGAAGTAATAAAATTAGAAAAAATGACGAAGGTATACTCAGTGACGTCATTTGAACCGACTCTTTTTATTAAAACATAAAATAGAATGACATCTATTCTCAAGGTTAAATTTTATGTACTCAGGGGCGTCATTTGAACGGACTTTTTATGAAACGAATAATAGGACGGCATCCATTCTCAAAACTAAATTGTTGCACCATTTTAAGTATATATTCCTGTGGTTCATCCCCACGGAAGAAACTAAGGAAGTTCAACCATTAAATGATAACCACAAAGCGCAGAGAAGGTATTTTGTCAATGGATTCACTGGATTCTGCAGCAACCATCCAACATTATAAGGGGTGCGATAGCCGTGCGTGTTAAGGCGTGTTCAACTCTCAATGTTGGGGACGCAGGTTCGAATCCCGAGAGGGGATGGTCATTTTTGGTCTACCTCATTGATAAGATCCTAGGTTCGATAAACTAATTTTAATGCTATAATGCCTATTTATATCCTATCGGATGCAATTCTATCGAACCATATAGGAAAAAAAAAGGAAGGACTCAAAATATTGATGTTAGATGGGGAGTATGGATATATATATATATATATATATATATAGACGGCAAGTGGTGCCAGGTTCGGTTTTGTGGCTCTCAAGGAATGTCAAAGGCTCATTTAAGAAATAAATGATTATCCCGAATAGCCATTGAGATATTAATTACTCATTTATCTTCAAACTAACAATTTGATAAATAAACATATAATCCTATTTTTAAACATCATCATGGCTCTTAAAGACATTTCATTTCCCTTCAAGAACAACTCTTCTTCTTAATTTCATAATGTGACATTTCTCTTGACTGACTTTTCATAATAATTTCATCATAAATTAAAGAAATATGTCAACATGAAGAATTACTTTGCTCCTCACTCTTGTGTACGCCTAAATCTATGTTTGTAATTTCTAGGGGAATTAATACAAAGAAGACGCATTGAAATATTTGCCTACATCCAAATTAAAGCATTCTTCTGAAAATACTTAAAATGTCCGGAAAATTTTTACAAATAAAAGAATAAATAAATAAAACAGGCATTATGTGTTAAAAAATTGAGAAATATTCCATAAATATTTATTGGACTTTATAATTATTAAAAGACATGAAAAGTGGAAATGACCCTAAATATATATTTTATTTATGAAATCCAGAAAAATATTTTTTATGGCTTATATTGAAAAACGCTTAACGAATCAAGCTTTTGCTAAACTATGGTTCCATATGAACCCTTTTCTTACTTACAATAATATAATATGTTTTGTCATATTTCTGTAAACCTTTTAGATAAATTATCACATGTTTACTTAATTCACAAATAATATCATTTTCTCTTAATGGACACTAATAACTAGAGAGCGGAAAAATGTGATGATTTTTGCTAAAAAATGTTTTTTAATGTTACCCAAAATGAGCAAAAATGTTAAGAAATGTTAAAAAATGTTATTTATGTTGACACCAAATTTTATTTAATGTGAAATTATTCTTTCATAAAAACAGAGACATACAATAATCTCTGCCAATTTTTTTCGGTGAAGATTTGGCGACGGTCGAATAAAAAAATCAGCCTCAAAAAAGATCTCTCAACATCTACCGAGGTAATGGGACAGTATGAAGCAAATGACAAATACATATCACATGCATTAGAGACGGATAAATCCCCACACTTCCACATATACTCAGCTGCGTCAGTCGCGATAATTTTAGCCACAAGTTTACATAAAACTGAGGATCAAACATTCTGCGAGTATCATTGACGATCCTAGCGATGGAGTTTGAGTCAGAATCTTTACAAAAATTGAGTTAAAAATTGTGGATCAATACAAGGGCCATTGGAATGAGGATTTTTCGAGGCCTTCCATGAAATGCAAATGCATATAACTTATCCGTTGCGAGAGGAAGGAAGGATTTTGTGATGATTCTAGCCAAATAAAAAGAGTACAAACGATGAAGTCTACATTCAAATTTGCTGTTAAACGGAAGAGGTGTAAGTTGCTTTTTTAAATTGAATTCAAGTACTTTAGCAGCCCGGAATTACAGTAACCACCAAAGCTCTATTTATAAAGTTTTCCTTACCTTGTGTCTAATAGAGGTCAGACTTAGTGATGGAGTCCAGCACAATAACAATGATTGATATCACTCAAATAATATGGAATTCGCATAACTATTCCTTTTTATAGGGAAAACGTGGATTGACCAAAAGCCTCACTAGAAGTATATTTACTCAAAAGATGCCATAAGTTTAGACGTCCATTTTTTCCCTCCAAAATCAACAAAAGAAGGAATGAAGGAAAAATTATAAAATTGATGCAAGTGGTCACTTGAAAACAAGTTCAATAATTTTTCTAAAAAGAGGAAAAAGTGTTTATTTCAGATATATTTTGAACAAAAATGTGTTTTTCCTAAATTTCCAAAAAAATGTTTTTATTTGTAAAAAAATGGAAAATATGAGAAAAATATTTTTAATGTGATTCACATTCTTTTCCGCTCTCTACTAATAACCAACTGCCTATGAAGTTATGGGAAATTGAAATCATATTGATAAAGCTAACTTCTTCCTAACAACGACCGTATTCTTTCTCAAATATCAATATGCATGATCAAAATCGACATCATTTAAGATGATGAACCCTTATTTTTTATTCAGCAGTTCAATTTTATAATATGTACCTAGTCTGTCCGGAAGAAAAAGAAGATCATACTAAGAAGAAAAAGCTATTGACTTCATAATTCTTAATTCAAAGGCTCTGATTGCCAAAAGACGTTCATCATATACACCAATAAAACCATTTGAGATCAGTGCAATTTTACTAGCCGCAGCAGTCGGATACACGGCCTTTGAATTGTAGATTCCACAGTCTGGCTCACTGCCATCAACGGCATAAAGTATCTTCCATACAACAAATAGTAGAAAATTAAAATAAACATTCGAAATTTACGTCACAATTAACTTTTATATCTTTTGTTCGTTTTATATTTAATTTTATTCGTTGATAATATTTTTTACGATCTTTTTGTACAACATATCTTTGTGTCTTCTCATGTCGATATGTATTGAGTTTATTGACCAATCTATCGTAGATTTTCAACAAGCAATAGTTATAAACTATATTGTTAAGTTATGTATATAGGTACGTAATTACTTATCTTTTATATACATATATATATATAATATATAATAAAATAAATAACGGGGATGCTCAAGAGCAAATATCATATACTTATTTTGAAATTTAAACGCCTCCCCATGAAATCCAATCTTGGCCTGTTCATAAAAAATGGGTCCAAAATTCATATCAATCCTTATGTTAAATAAGGCTATGCAAACTCCCTTGGTTAAGTTCTATGTTCATAATAGATATCCGGCTATTCAATTTTAGTAAATACTATGAAGAATAAGGATGGAAGGAGTAAATATTGTCCACCTAACTAAATACTGGATTCACAATAGACAAAGAAATAGGAAAGAAGAATATTTGATGGGAACCATCATAGGTAGCATTTATGAAGAAATATATATATTCTTAAAGCCGATGAAACAACAAGAAGAGAAGTAAGGAAGGTTTTATATCCCTTTACCAGTCTAAGGGTGAAATGACGATGGATACCCATTTTATGGGACTATTTTTTAACATTTCATGGAATATATACAACTACCATAGTATAAGGTATATAATTAGATACTAATGCTTAAAAATTCATTATTAAACACAATGGTTTAAATTTTTTGCATTATAGCCGAACAATCAAGTGGGATCAAGATATAAATAATATTTTTGTGTAAATAAAAAATGTATTTCAATGTACTTTGAGTGGTGCTATATGTCATATAATAATTCTCCAATTCAAACAAATTTTTATTATCTGTGGAGTATCCATTGATTTTTATATTGGTTTATTATAAAGAGCCACGAAATTAAAAGTTTATATATATACACACATATATGTATATATATACACTAGGGGTGTTCTTATTTTTCAAATGTTTGAAATGTTAGCAACATTGTGGATTTTCTGTTTCTTGGTGATAAAAGAAGACGACATACAAAGTTTGAACAAAATCGGTTAACATTACAAGGTCGCACAACGAGGTCAAAGTTTTAAAAAATTAGTAAAAATATAGTTTTCCGCAAATTTCTTCAAAATGGTGGACGTTACAGACTTCAATAATAATTATTAATTAAAGGAAATCTAATTTACTACCAGACGTATGTTTGATGTTTTTTAATAAAACAAAGTTTTGAGTAAAAACAAAGCAAGAAAGGGAGTGTGTAATGTTAGCATATTTCATAGTAAGGAACCCCTCAAATGCCATTTTGTGCACCTTGGATCCTCGGGTCCCGCCGGCCACAACAATTGTGTATTGGGGTTTCAAACCCATCGCAAATTGTACAAATACGAGTAAGGAACCCCTCAAATGCCCTTTTGCGCACCTTAAGTTCTCGGGTCCCGCCAGCCGCAACAGTGTGGTATTGGGCTTTTAGTCTCACCGCCATTAGTAAAACTACAAGTTAGGAACCCCTCAAATGTCATTTTGTGCACCTGGGGTATTTGGGTTCTGCCAGCCGCAAAATGGGGTATTGGGGTTTGAAACCCTTCGCCAATTGTACAAATACAAGTAAGGAACCCCTCAAATGCCCTTTTGCGCACCTTAAGTTCTCGGGTCCCGCCAGCCGCAACAGTGTGGTATTGGGGTTTTAGTCTCACCGCCATTAGTAAAACTACAAGTTAGGAACCCCTCAAATGTCATTTTGTGCACCTGGGGTCTTTGGGTTCCGCCAGCCGCAAAAATGGGGTATTGGGGTTTGAAACCCTGCGCCAATTATGGTCGCTCACCTTTAATAAATACTTTTTTTGTGAAAAAGGATGCGTGCTTTTTTACATAATTTTATATAATATAATTTGAAGGGTTCCTTACACGTATTTTTACAATTGGCGGAGGGTTTGAACCCCAATAGCCCATTAATGTGGCTGGCGGGACCCGAGGACCCAAGTGCATAAAATGGCATTTAAGGGTTCCTAACCGGAATTTTTATTATTGGCGAAGGGTTTGAAGCTCCAATACCACATTGTTGCGGCTGGCGGGACCCAAGAACTTAAGGTGCGCAAAATGGCATTTGAGGGGTTCCTTACTCGTATTTTTACAATTTGCGATGGGTTTGAAACCCCAATACACAATTGTTGTGGCCGGCGGGACCCGATGACTCAAGGTGCTCAAAATAGAATTTGAGGGGCTCCTTATCGTATTTTTACAGTTTGCGATGGGTTTGAAACCCCAATACCCTATTGTTGTGGTTGGCGGAACCCGAGGACCCAAGGTGCATAAAATGGCATTTGAGGGGTTCCTTATTCGTATTTTTACAATTGGCGAAAAGTTTGAAACCCAATACCCCATTGTTGCTGCTGGTGGGACCCGAGGACCCAAGAATTGAGGGTTTCTTCACTCGTATTTTTACCTATGTTGGTGGGTTTGAAACCCCAATACCCCATTGTTGTTGAATACTTCTGCAAGACAATTATCTTGTGCTAGGTCTGACCAATTGTACTGCTACAGAAAACATAATTTTCTTTGAAAAAAGGTCTGATTTTTTAAAAATCAAAGTCATTGAGGCTGGCGCTGAATCGGCCGGTGCTGAATTGGCTGGCGCTGAATTGGCCGGCGCTGAATTGGCTGGTGCTGAATTGGCCGGCGCTGAATCGGCCGGCGCTGAATTGGCTGGTGCTGAATCGGCGGCGCTGAATTGTACCGTACCCCCTCACGGATGCCATTTCATCTAAACAAATGAGCGAACTGGAGTACGTTAGCTCAATGGAAGCATTCTGGACTCTCAATCTTGAGTGATCAACTTCCAACAAGGAAAAGGAAAATGGTGATACTTATTTAATAAATATAAATAAAGAAATAATTGAATGATGTAAAATTATCGAGGAAGAGCTGTAAAGGTTTGATAAAGGATATTTGGACAATAGCATTCTCCTCTTGTTCAAATAAATGACACAAAGTAAAGTAATAAGATATTTTAGTGTCTTTGTCAATCTATATGAAATATATATGATATATATATATATATATATATATATATATATATATATATATATATATATATATATATATATGTGTGTGTGTGTGTGTGTGTATGTGTGTGTGTAGCCGGTCCAATTATGAAAATAACTGGTGCCAAGGATTCATATAATCATTCATCAAGAGTACATTTATTACATATCTTCTTTATCATTTGTGGATGGCAAAGTCATTTTGTTATTGCCCATTCCATTTAACTTTTTTTATTTGTATCTAAGGTAACCATATAAAGTGGGGGCTAACCTCTGGTAAAATCCTGTGGCTCTATGAAGCTATGATACGACCTATCATCACATATGGGTGTCTTATATGGGGGCACTCCATTACTGCGAAGAAAGATGGAATTAGGAAATTAAAAAGCATTCAGAGAAAAGTACTTCTGGGTATGACTCAAACTCTTCGCTCAACACCGACATCAGGATTAGAGGCAGTGCTAGGGATAACTCCTCTCGACCTTTATATAAAAGAACATGCAACAAAGTCAAGATGGAGAACAAAATTTACTCTCCGTGATACATGGGATGGAGTGGGCAATCTCCCAAGGCGACGAGGGTATCGTTTTCTTAGTGATAAGATACTGGACGAGCTAAAACTGAATCAAGTCAATGACTATATCACTGGTTGTCGTATATGGGTTGACAACTGCCACGTTGAACACCCAGATACAATTATATACACCGATGGATCTAAAAATGAGCAGGGATGCATAGGAGCGGGATGGACTATCACTCGTGGTGATGTGTCTATTCATCAATCCTCTGTATCATTGAATAGCGAAGCATCAGTCTTCCAAGCGGAGGTCACTGCAATCACTCAGTCGGTGATAGCTCTTCTGAACCAAGATAAACCATCAAAAAACGTGATAATTCGATCGGACTCTCAATCAGCAATTGCTGCTATTCTGAATCCTCTCACAAAGAGTGAAACTGTAAAAAAGTGTAAAGAAACATTAAACATTGGTAAATGTGATATAAATATAAACCTCGATTGGTGTAGAGGTAATTCAAACATTACAGGAAATGAATTTGCTGACTACCTAGCAAAAAAGGTATCAAAAGTGAGAGTCGTTTGAGTGTTGAGCACCTCCTAGCTACATAAAAAAGGTGATACATGAATTCTTTTTTATGAGTGGTGTAGTAGATACAAAGATGATCAACTAATGAAACACACACATCACATGTTTAAAATAAACCAAAATCCAAGACTACTCAACTGTCGCGCCAAAACATGAGTCTTCTTGTTCAAGCTTATACGGGCCACGGACCATTTTGGCTCATCTAAGTAAATGGAAAAATATTGATGGAATCTTCAATATCTGTATGGAAGAGCCACAAAGCGCAGACCACTTAATTAACAAATGCCCATTACTCTCTTATGAGAGACATCAATTCATGCAAGAAGAGGATGAAGACCTATGTATCCTTAAATTGATGAAATGCTCAAAAATACGAAAAATTAGTGATAACTTTAATATTGTATAATACTTTAGATCAACTCCTCTTGTAGTAACTCATATAACCCTCTGTGTGGTCGTGTTCATTTGCTTTATATATGTGTGTATTGTTTTAAATCTTTGTTCTATATTGTAATGCATATGTTTATATTGTGAAACAGCAATAAATTCTTTTAAACAAATACATAAATAAAAAGGCAACCATATGAAAATACAAGATAGCGTACATTTTTCATTATACTACTCATTACATGACGACCGATAGGAGATTTTTAAGGCCGATATAAAAGTTTTTTCTAGAAAGCAGGAAGTCGATATATCAGCCGATAGTTTTTCTGTAGGCAGATCTATACCTATATGTTGTTATTTTTTGAGGAAAAAGTTAAATAATATAAATTAAATAACTTTAATCATTATATGATTTATTTTATGTGAATTGTTGCAGAAGAAAATGAAAGCATTATATAAAAATGTATCATTTCGTATATTGTTTATTATTCAATTCAATTATTATGTATGAAAGCACTTATTTAAAAATACACCATTCCTTCACACAATTTAAAAGTGTAGTTCTTACACTAAGAATGGAAGTAACATATGAACCTAATTTTACATATAAGACATCAATCGAACGAAAACCAATGTATTTATGAACTGCAAAAGGCTACTAACTATGGAATTTTTATTTCAGTGACCCTGATAGTGCAAGGAATCACATTCTTTTATATATAAGGAAAGCCCTTTGCTCATAAATTTTATAACACTAATTTTCAAGCAAGGCAGATATCTCATTAAGTAGAAAATTTTCGGAAATGCATTAATGTTCCATGCAATTAGTCTTTCGTAGCGGGTGAGGGGGGATCTTTTATAAAATGAGGTCTACGCTTTCATATTTGTATCATTATACTATACATTGAACATAATGTATTCATTAATATTTCTATCCATGGATACATTTCTGGAGCATGAAAATTTAAATTATTTATTCATAAAAAGGCAATCCCTGATTTTACACTATTATATATATGAACAAGCAAAATACATGTAATGAATATAAAATAAAAATATACAAATGTAATACACCTTATTTTGTATATTATTTGATCTATATACATACATATATATATATATATATATATGTATATATATATATATATATAAAGGTCTGCATTCCAGGCACTAAGCATTTAAAACTTAGACATTATTATGTTCTGAATCTTTGCTGTAGGCTTATATTTCTAACGAAACGTCTTTGCACATTTATCATTCTTTTTTTTTGTAAGTTATATAAATGTTTATTCATTTTTAAACTATTTAGTAATAGTGAAGATTGCTCCTGGATAGTTTATCTACAGGCTGATACCTGAATAAGTTCTGGTGAGTTGTAGTTTACCTTGGAGTTAAATAAATATACATTGTCTGCATTTTATTTGAATATACTCTACTTTAAGGTATTGAATGGACTGCTATGATATCCCAGCTTTTTTCAATACTTCATTAAAATACTACTATGGTCATCAAAATATCCGATAGCATTAATATATACATGGTGATATTTAACCTCTAACAAAAGATTTTTTTTTTGCGAGAAACTAAAGTAATATATTTTAATGTCAATTGAATTTTTATTTTTTTAGAAATTAGTATCAAAGAGTATGGATTAAAATTGACTCTTAACTGATATCACATTTTATTTTTATAACTCTAGAAGACAAAGAGACTATTCAGTTTTCAAATTTCTAAAAATGACTAGAATATACTTAACCTCAAAAAGATGCGGGCTTAAGCATTAATTAACGACAGAAAAGTTACAACCATATAGCATGCAATTTTACTCGTTTGCTGACTGAACGGTACTCCTGATACGGGACTTACTTAAAACAATTGATTAAAAGTAAAAAGTTATATGTTCCCTGTTACCAAATGCTACTTTTAGTAATATTTGAGTACTAAGAACAATTAATTTATTTTCCATTGTTTTTCATCCATAGATTTTTGTTATAAAATATTTTTTTTCTATATAAAAAACTAATATCAAATAAATATAGTATTGATTAGCACAGATGCACCGATGTGTGGTCGTGTTTCTTACTTTACTGCTACAGATATTGTATATGTTTATCTATTTTAAAGAGTAATAAATATGTAAACTTAAGAACTATGCTAAAAGTAATAATAAATGTATAAAAATAGTAAATAGTTATAAAAATTCCAAACCAATATCTAATTATATTTAAGTATAAAGAATAACTTCTTTGGGTGTTATAAATACATATGCATATATCTTTATATTATATATATATATATATATATATATATATATATATATATATATATAAATATATATCTTATTATTAAACTTTTCATTCAAATCACATTCACAACCAGTAATGGAGCAACTTCCATAAGTTGCTTGCCTCCAAAACACGAAGTATTTTTCTATCGATAAATAGGATGCATCTCAAATCACTTAATATGCTCAAAAATTTGATGTCAGATTGACGTCATAAGTTTTTTTTGACTGATCACAATAAATGGAAGGGATCTGTGATTGCTGAGGATTATTAACGTTAAATCTTTATTTTGTAATAAGTATTGATCGTAGTTTTAAATCGGATCCCAATTTTCTTTTTGATCGTCCATATGAAATCACCATTTTATATTGAGGGTAAGTGAAGGACATGAGTGCAAATCGATCACAAGGAGCTCACTGTACCTCAACCTATAGATATAAGTCCCCCATAGCTTTCAACGCCTTGTAGGGATACATTTTTATGAATACTTTATATTTAGTCACACGACAAAGTTGAATTAATGAGTTATCTGTCAATATACACATATTTATATTGTAGTTTATTTGAAAAAAAGATCCTTCACTCTTTTTCACTTTTCCTAAAAGAGACTTATGTCTTTAGAACTCATAATATATCTTGTGTCAAATAAACGAGCACGGAAACTCAAGAATGGAATGTTGTCCTTAAGTAAACACCCCCTAAAAAATACCTAATATATTCACCAAATTTATTTTCTTAATGTAAATGTGCGAACTTAGTAGATGGCGCATTTCACAAATTATGTTTACACAAATTGAGGAGGATGTTTTTTCTCCTTGAGAGTTCAAATGAGGGTATCATTAAAAACCTTTGTAAATTGGATATGTTATGAGAATAGTTTCGTCTCATACATATGAAAGCGGCTCCCAAATTGTTATTCCAAGAATAATATATGTATATTTCGTTCTTATCTGAGAAGCTTTTCAAGGAAAAGGTTATGCTCAACTCCATGATTGTACAATGAGTAAAAAATGCTAGAGGTCTGATCTAAAAACCGATTATAATTATGCACATCAAATGTCTTCCATTAGTTCAATATAATCTAATTATGTATGATTATGAAATGAACCATAATACAGCAGACCTGATCTAAATTTTCTATAAAATTAAATATATCCAACTTCATCATATTTTTATTCATATTAACTTTTACTAAAAAATACCAAACTTACTTGATTTTATAAATCATTTTTTTTAGTCTTATGATGTTCTTTACACAAATGAAATATAATTTTTTTGACTAATAAATTTGAGATGTTTTTGTACTTAAAATAAGTACTTGATAATATTGTCTACTTACTTACGGATTACATTAGGTACTGAATAATTGTATTGCCAATTTATTCATGAGCCCTTGCGTTAATTACTTTGTAGTATCATTTTTGTAAAGCATAATTAATAGTTGCACATCATCATATGGGCGCTTTTCAGGAATATCAACCTATGGGTTGAGGTTGTGCAAAAAAAATTAAAGTTCCAATTGCAAAGCTATCACCGTAAAAATAAGAAAAAGAAACGAGAAAGAAAGAGGCTTTCATCCTTTTAGGGTGCTATTTATCGGCAGTTTATGATGTAAGTCCTGTTTCCCTTATGCGTTTATGCCTTCACAGAATGATTCCCAATAGGACCTGGCCATCTCTAGTGATAAAGAACCAAGTCTCCTCGAAAGCCCTCAAATAATTAATAACTACATATATTCTGTTGAAATATTACAAATCAAAACAAAAAACAAATATTAAGGGTATTTATTTATTAGTTATATATATGCACATTAGAATTATTCGCTGTTTAAAATTCCGATAAGTTTTAATATGTTATTGAAGGCATCCTCCATGTTCTTTCCCCATTTCTATCGCCACAGAAAATTCGTCCAAGTGGCCTGGGAACATGAAATTATGAACGCCTGCCAACGGCTTATGCCTCTCTTTCTTTTCCAATAGCACTTTACGTTGTTTGTGTGAGCACCCGTCCGGGGATCCACGAAGTTTTGTTCGTAGCATTGATGATTGCATTCATCGTGTTCAAATGAACTGATTATTCCTTTCTATCTTTCTTTTCTTTATATCATAAATAGGCGATAAATAGCACCCTAAAATGATGAAAGTCTCTTTCTTTCTTCTTTTCTAGCTCTTAATTTAGGGTGATTGTTTTTGCAATTAAAAATTAAAAATTTATCACTAGAGAGCGGAAAAAAATGTGATGATTTTTAGCAAAAAAAGGTTTTTTTAATGTTACCCAAAATGAGATGCAAAAAAAATGCTTTTTGAAAAATGTTAATTATGTAGACTCCAAATTTGATTTAATGTGAATTTATTATTTCATAAAACACTGACATACAATGATCTCTGCCAAATTTTTCTCGGTTAACTTTTGGCGACGGTCGGATAAAACATTTTTCAACCTCAAAAATGATATCTCCACATTTACCGAGGTAATAGGACAGTATTTTAGAAAATAGCTCATCCATTGGGCTCATTCCATCTGGAAGAGCAGCTCCAGGTTTGCCTAGCAGCACATCTCGTACCTGTCTCAATGCTGGCAGGGCAGGATTTTTCTTTACAACGTAATCGAACTTAATTTCAAAAACCTCTCTAGCGTCACCTGGAATCTTGCGGTTCCTTTCCTAAGCATCTTCAAAGATTTTGAGTCCATCTTCAAGTGTAATTTATGTGGTCTCCAGGCTGGTAATTGAATCTTGCAAAAACGATAATAACTTGCAATAATGTTAAGTCAACTTAGATGCTTTTCATTTTAAGAATCCGCTGACTTTTGGATATACATTTGACATCCTCAAGGTCAAACATATCCACGACTGCTTTGACTTGCTCGAAGTTCTGACCATACCAAACAGCTGTGTGGATCCAGGTTCCCTATCTGGCAGAGCTGGGATTCGGTAGCCGATTCAGTAGATTTTATTATGTATCTACCTAATACCGAATATCGATCGGTGGGGTAGATAAGAAAGAAAGAGAAATTTATATATGTATCTGCTCTGTGACTTCTTCATATGCATTTAGTTGTTGTTGTTGTATGCTTTTATTACGGAGCTAATATAACTCTACCTTTCATGGCTACAAAAAAATATATATCTTTATATACAAAAATAATTATACAATAATAAAATATAATAAAAAGAACATTTATATATACATATATATTTAATTTTAATGATTAAATTAAACTTAATCCTCTTCAAGGGACACTTTCATAGCTTTCAAGCGGATATGACAGCCTGCTTCACTAAAATCTCATTTACAATGGAAGATGTGACCTGTCGAGAAGGTCAACCATACGCAACAGATCTGCTCTTCGAACTCGTGCGAGATCGTTGATGGCAAGTTGCGAATCTGAGCCTTCCTTTGTCAT
>CP045898.1:12186883-12331100 GCA_013387185.1 Caligus rogercresseyi | reverse complement strand
AGTGAGAAATCATGAATTCAATTCTTATTTAAAGAATACATATGAAAATATTTTTCTCCATTTCAGCTGTTTTGTAATGTGATTATCAATTCTGTAAGTTATATATGTTTTTGTTTGTGTCTAACCCTGATTGGAAATATCTGTCTAAGTGTGAAGAAAATGAAATACTATAACTAAATCGACATAAATGGCATTTGATTTTTCTAGCCACTGGTGTTCTTAACTACTTTTACGTATTTACTGTTTTCTGTCTGCTCAAATAATTAACTTACGACAACATTAAACCATTATATGCCTGTCTGTACTTTATTCGACTTCCTATTATAAATGGGAATTTTTTAAATAAGCTACATCATTCAGGCAGGTTTTGCCTGCATTTAATAGATAATATAAAAGATCAATTCAGATATTTTTGTTTTTCTTAAATCTTTTTGTTATTCGGCACCTACAAACTATGATGAACTCCTTTCTTATTATACATATACTAGCGAATATTACTCGGTGCTGCCCGGGATTTTCAACTTGACAATAGTCTGGATGGTAAAAAAATCACACCAATAATTTTAGTGATGTCATCGCGTGTGACTTTTCATATAAAAATAAATTCTATAAAAAGTCGTCATAGGGTGTTCATTGCCATTTTTCCGTTTTGTATTCCTTAAGGCTGGGTATTTAAACATCATAAAAAGAAGAAATCACACGAATAATTTCAGTGATGTCATCGCATGTGACATTTCATATTAAAATCCGTTCCTTCAACAGTTGTCATTGGGTCTTCATTGCCATTTTTTCCGTTTTGTATTCCATACGGCTGGGTATTTAAACATCGCACAAAGAAGAAATCACACTAATAATTTCAGTGAAATCATCGCATGTGACTTTTCATATTAAAATCAGTTCCTTAAAAAGTTAACATTGGGTATTCATTGCCATTTTTTTTCCGTTTTTTTATACCTTACGGCTGAGTATTTATTATCGTAAAAATCAAAAATGACACGAATAATTTCAGTGATGTCATCGCATGTGACTTTTCATTTTAAAATCAGTTTCTTAAAAAGTTATCATTGCCATTTTTTTCCGTTTTGTATTCCTTACGGCAGGGTACAAAAACATCGCACAAAGAAAAAATCACAATAAGTAAAAAGAAGATGAATTATTTTAGTGATGTAATCACATGTGATTTTTCATATTCAAAATCAGTTCCTAAAAAGTTGTCCTTGGGTCTTCATTGCCATTTTTTCCGTTTTTTTTTGTTCCTTAAGGCGGGAATTTAAACATCGTAAAAAGAAGTTATTTTAAGTCGTTTCATAAAGTGCCTATGTTATTTTCTTATGAGAAGTAGTTCCTTAAAAAGTCGTCATTGCATCGTCATTACCATTTTTTCCGTTTTGTATTCCTTAAGGCTGGGTATTGATATCCCTCTCCATCTCTAGGCATTGTTGAAATTTGATTAGCACGATGTTGCAATATAAAAAAGTGTTGTTATTTTCCACAAAACTTAAATTTTGGGGGACATACAGGGACAGAAAGAAAAATATTTTTAAGTAATCATGTAGAAAACGAATTTTCCGGGAAACACGCAATAAACAAAAACACTTCTTAGTACCTCAGTCTTATCCACAGAAATTTGGGCAAAATATAACTTGCAAATTTTAAAAATCAACAAAAAACGTTTTGGCGAATAAAATAAGCATGTCGATGACGAATTTTCCGGAGTTGACAACCCCACTAAAACACTCCCTGAGCTCCCAAAACTATTCACTGAAAATTTCATCAAGATCTAATGACCCGTTCGGGAGATACAGGGAAACGAACGAACGAACGAACGAACGAACAAACGACGAACGAACAAAACGGAATTCTTTTTTTATAAGTATAGATGTATACATTTATATGTATATATATTAGCCTGTCCCGTTTTGGGGTAAATCGCTCCGATTTTTGCCCCAAGCGATTTTCTGCTGCGTAGTGATGAAAAATGAGATTGAGAAAGTTTCAGCCTTCAAAGGCCATTTTTGTGACTGCACCAAGCCACACAAAGTTTCAAAAAGGCCGTTTTTGGGGTCAAAAATAACGTTTTTGAATTGGCTTGTGCTGTCTGAGTTTTAGTGATATCGAGTTATTTTTTCTTTCTAAGGCTTGCTTGAAGTCTCATCTTTCAATAATTTTTTGGGAGCAATTAAGCAAATAAATATTTCTATGGTTTTTGTCCCGTTAAGTAGGCCTCTTTTGGCCCAAAAAAGGTATTTTTGTTTTTTGCTAATATTTGCCCTAAAAGTTTATCTTAGTAATTTAGTTATTTTATGACAAAACAGTTGTTGTATTATGATATATGTTTTTGCAAATTTCATTATGATCACAATGATATTGACGTTTTTATGGAAATATTGTGTTTATTGTTATATTGTATATTTGCCGAAAGAAAATCATTATTTTTACTTTACAATATTATTTATATTCTCATGGTATAAGTTTTTTAATACTTTTCCTATAACTTTTAGGGCAAATATTTGAAGAAAACAAAAAATGACTTTTTTGGGACAAAGAGGCCTACTTAACGGGCCAAAAACCATAGAAATATTATTTGCTTGATTACTCCAAAAAATTATTGTTAGATGAGACTTCAAGCAATCCTTAGAAAGAAAAATTAGCTCGATATCACTAAAACTCAGATAGCACAAGCCACTTCAAAAACGCCATTTTTGACCCCAAAAACGACCTTTTTGAAACTTTGAGTGGCTTGTACAGTCACAAAAATGGCCTTTGAAGGCTGAAACTTTCTCAATCTCATTTTTTTATCACTACGCAGCAGAAAATCGCTTGGGGCCAAAAATCGGAGCGATTGACCTAAAAACGGGACAGGCTAATATTTATATATAATATATAATATATACTATATATATATATATAAAGAGAGAGAGAGAGAGGAAGAGATTTAGTTCATATGTGACAAAGCCAAATAATAATATTATTCAAAAACTGATTTATATGTGGCATACTTTCACACCCAAATATAAATATCAATATGTAAAGTGAGGAAGGTAGAATTTTTTCTACATTTTTCCTTGGCTGAAGTGCCAACAAAATCATTTCTCTGAAAAAAATAAAGAAGGTTATCGTTTTCTTTCGAGAAAGAAGATATGAAATGATTTATGGGTTTAAAATGCTAAAGATCACACAGATGCGATCAAATAATATTTTAGAAATTTATAAATCAAATAACGAAAAACCTCAAAATTCAAAGTTTACGTATATTAAGTTTGTATATAAATAACGGTTAAATTGAAGTATTGGGAATTCACATAAAAAAACAATGATATAACATATTTTGAAGGCTTCATGATTCCTGGAAATTTTTAACGTTTACTTATGTGCTTAGAGAAATACTGTATATCATACTATTTATATCATATTATTTGGGGATGTCAATAAGTTCTTTGAGAAATTACCAAAGCTGCATGGTTCCAAAAAATACCATATTTTAATGCTTATATAATACACTTAAATAATTGTAAGTAACAAAAGATTTCTCGAAATATCCAATCTTCTATCGAGACCCTTCAAGAATATTTGACTCTTATCGCTATGAACATTTTCAATGTATTCGACTCCATTTTTCAAGCCATTAGATACAGCCCATAAGTCACATGAGCCATATCAGGGAGAAACTTGTTCTAATTAGTCGAAAAATAATAAAAACAACGAGATATATATCGATATATATCTTGTAAAACAAATAAAATGCTTTGTCTTTATGAAATACATAAGCAAAATTTAATATATAAAGTGTAATCGAGTATATTTCTTGCCATTGGGCATATTAGTTACATTTGTAACTAGTCTAAAATATATAAATAAATAAAGAAACAATAAAATTATATAAATAAATAAAAACAAATAAAAACAAAATGCCATGCAGAAGTGTTCTCTTCATGCAGAATTTATTTCTTTAAATTTTATTATCTTACAACCATTGGTGACTCTAAATAAAAATGTGGTTTATTTAATTATTAGCGAACATCTAGTGCTATTTTAGGGAATTAGGTTATTCTTCACAAATGTATATTTTTACATTTTTTCTAACTATTTTTTTCTTTTTCTTTTTGATGCTGTAACTATTATAGTATAAGTTAAAGAGTTCAGTTCAGAACGTGGTAACATACCTATGGTGATGGATGTCTCTCCACCCATCAATATAGATATAGTCCACCGCCCTTTAAAATGAGGGAAGTTGACTACGAACTTTTTCATCCCTAAAAAGCAGCATATTTGTTTTGAAATTGAAAGATACTCTCTATTGAGATTTATGTGATTGAGCTTCACATGGTTCCGTATGATTTCAACTTCCTTCCTTTTTTAATGTAAATAACCTATAAGAGAATAAATGAGGTTTTTCTATGCGTAAATGATTACAATATAAGTGTATTTATGCGTCACTTGCGAGCGATGAATC
The DNA here is from genome assembly GCA_013387185.1 of Caligus rogercresseyi. NCBI lineage: Eukaryota > Metazoa > Arthropoda > Copepoda > Siphonostomatoida > Caligidae > Caligus > Caligus rogercresseyi. Next base: position 12,326,647 of record CP045898.1, on the reverse strand, counting down.
CTCTCTGATGGAAGGAAAAGAAGAAAACAAATGATATGGTTTGCTACTGAGAATATATGATATTACAGTCTTTGGATGAAGTCATGAATATCAATGCATATAACATGATAGAAAAAAAATTGACATTCAGTTAGGAGGGGGCTCAAAAATAAATTATATATATATGATGAATAAAAATGCCTACTGTATTAGTATAAAGTGATCATTTTTGAAGACTTTGTTTGTTTTGGGCATGCCTAATAATAAAATATGATTTTGTAAATTTTGTGATTGATATATGCATTCAGTACGTCTGAAAAACATTTTATGTTGTGGTATTACATACTAATCACAATATGTCTATGGTTTTGTATATAAATCGAATATGATATTTTCTGAGGATTTAATTGTATATTGATGGTGTGATAAATATAAAACTATCAGTTCAATATATATACTTATTAATATAATTAGGATATAATTGGTGGTAAGGATAAAATGATAGCGATCCATACAAATCAATAAATATATATATTGTAAAAGACATCAATCTAAACTTTGAATGGGCTTTTCATTCAAACAAAATGATTAGTTCATTCGTTGAATGACATGTGATGAATTGCATTCTACGCTAAAAATACCCCATCTTTTTTGATATATTTTTTATTTATTAAATATTCCTATTAAATGTGGTTTCAAACACACACCAAATAAATATCTCTTATTCTTATTGAGAGAAATATATAATTGTCCTCTTTTCAATGTGCTATAAATGAAATTCTCCTTAATCTATAAATTTGATTTTTTAAAGCCATATCAGATTAAAAAGAAATAAGAGGTAAAAACAATCTAAAAAATATTCATCGGAATATACTTGTCGTACTCTGAGTGTGGGATCATTTGTTTATTTTCATCCTTAAAAGATACGGCAAATAAGTATAATAATCGTGAAAACATATGTACAATTTGTTTTTTGATTTATTAGCGTTCTCTATTTGTTATTTATTTTGAAGAGCTTGCGTTATTTTTTTCAATTATTGTTTCTAATTTACATGTGCTTTCTTTGTGTTATTGTGTATTGTTTATCATTTCACTTAGGAACGTGTATGAATATAGAAAAGGGATTGATGTCTCCTTAGAAAAAACTTGTATACATTTCACTTTTGTTTTTTGTTTATCCGTCCCTGGAAAAGGGTTCATTTGGAGTTTTTGTTCAAGTGTTATTTTTATTTCATATTTCATATTTTTATATTATATATTGAATCTATTAGCCCTGGGCATGAATTAGTATTATCTGATGAGAGTAGTTTTCAAAGGCTAAATTAAAATTTTAGAGAGAGTTCGATAGCTCAGTGTGTTAGGGCTTCTTTTAGTCTCAATAGTGAGGGTGCAGGTTCGAATCCCGAGAGGAGAAGGTCAACTTTGGTCAACCTTATTGTTGAACTCCTAGGTTGGTTAGACTAATTTCAATGCTATAATGCTTATTTATATCCACAAGGATGTATGTCTATCCAAGGAATACTAGATACCGTATTCCTTGGTCTATCGAACCATATAGGTACAAAATTATATTTTTCTTGTTTCTATATAATTAGATGCTTTCATACTAATTCACCACATTTGTACGTTCCATCTCATTTCACTGATCGAATGAAAGTAGCATTGTTTAAGCGGCGCGCATTTTAACTTTAGGAAACGACGCACCAACAAGATTTTATTTAAGGAATTCTGAGTATGATTTGTTCTTTTGATAAAGCCTGTCCCTAAGATACTGAGTTGTGGGAAATATTGTATTTCTCGAAACAACATTCTCAACGTCCTTTTATCTTTTCTCTATATTGAAAGTACCAGTTAAAAAAAACCTTGATTTGAAGTTCTCAAATCAATTTTGGGTCATAAAAACTAACAAAAAAGTACTATCTCTCAGAAGGTTTTGTAATTCGAAGTAGTTAATGCTTTTATAATATGTAATTCATTTAGCTGTTACTGATAAAGTTTTGTTGGTGAAATACACATTTGACTAAATATGTACTAATGAAGATTGAAAGAAAAATAAGTATACCATCTGCATCGATATTGTTGAACGAGTATATTTTGAACTATCATAGCCCTCTTGACTCTTGAAAATAAATAAATATCTTTATTGTAAAAATGCAATATATTACAAAATATATTTGTATATACATTATTATTGGAAATAAATAAATATTACACTTAGATATGTGAAAGAAAAAGAAAATATTCCCAATTCAAAATCTCATTAAAAAATGAATTATATTAAATTTGCAGGTTGAACGAACTTCTCTACGACTATTCGAATAATCTGAGGTATGCATGTGTAAGCAGCAACAGTAGGCTATCATTGAAACGGAAGGAGTAAGCTAAGAACAATAAGAAATAAACTATTTAATAAACATTTATTGCATCAGGAAATACCATAATTAAAAAGGATGCTGAATATCAAAAACATATTTTTTTAATATTTCATTTCAATTAAATGCTTACAGTATAGTGAAGGTGTTAGTTTACATAAATGCTTGACTTCAAGATTAATGTGGCATGATATGCTACACAATAATATCAGGATACTAATTAGAAGATAAACAAACAAACAATAAATATTCCCCACATCTCTCATTTCCCATAATTACTCCAGTGTATTGTTACCTTCCAGATTTTCCCCAATGTTTAACAGTGGTGTGTGTGTGTAATCCTTTATTTGATTTAAATTATCAGCTTTTTGCTGGTCCGTTTTAGATATAATAATATAAATATAAAAAAAATAAAATATAAAAACACATCATTCCTGTGTATGAACACATACACATATATATATAAACATTAAAAACACGTATAAAATTAAAAATACTAAAATAAATAAATAAATCCCCCTAAATTGGGGTACTGCGGCCAATGGTCCTGGCTACGTCCCTTGCCGCAGCTAGTGTCCTGGCCGACCTCAGGGACTCAAAATTGTTCCACACAGACACTGCGTGGGACGCAAATGTGTCTGTGCCGCCCCTTAATGGACACGCCACCGAAGTCGTAGACCTCGTCGGTCTCTTTGGGGTTGGGAAGACGAGATCGCCAATGGGGTTTCTGGCACCACATCCCCCATCGTTGGAGTGGAAGCACTTCCAAGTCTCTACTGCCACAGCCATGACGGTTATCTCGTTGAGGGAGGGAATTTTTGCAATACTAAGGAGATCCTCGATCCGAATGTGGTCCCGTCTCCTGCAACCGGCGATGCTCCTTGCCACGTCATTGATGGCGACCTGGACGGCCCTGTGTGCGGCATCCGGCTCCTTATTCTTATCAAACCTAGGTGTCGTCACGACCGCGGCTGCATACGAGAGCTTACCAACCATAAGCCCCCTGGCCAGTTGCCGAAGGTATTTTCCTCTCGGAATATGAACGGCCAACCTTGAGATGAGTGCTGCCCGTTGTTTTGCTGCCTTTACCACGTAGGCATTGTGGGGTGCGGTGGTGAAGTCTGAGTCGAACTTGACCCCAAGGAACTCAATCTCATCGGATGGGTGCAACTCGACGCCCCCAACCCTGATGGTGAAGGCTGAAGTGTCTTTTTCTTGGCTTTGCCCCCAATCATGAATTGGGTCTTGGCGGCGTTAAGGACGAGACCATTCCCCCCTGCATATTTAGAGAAGGCATCCGCCTTCGTCTCTAACAAGAGCCCAACTTCCTCAAGGGAATCACCGACAGCCCATAGGAAGAAATCGTCCGCGTAACTGCTATTTTCCTCGTCTCCAATGCCAACGCAGGAGGTGACGTCCGCAACCAGGACAAGGTAGAGGATCGGACCTAGGATGGAACCTTGCCTCACACCATACTTTACGTTCAGGAAGTCGGACTCGGCGCCATTCCACACCACACGCTGTGATCCGCCAGAGAGGTATGACTTGAACCACTCCAGTTGCATGCCCTCGATCCCAAGCTTCTTCAGCTTCGGCAACAACTGTAGCTGGTCAACTGTGTCGAAAGCAGCTGAGAGGTCAAAGCCGAGGACCCCTACAACCTTCCCTCTCTGCTTGGCTTTCAACCACTTTGCATGGGCAGTGGCCAACGCAGTTGTGGTCGAGCGGCCCCTCCTGAATCCGAACTGGGTGTTCGGAAGAGCCTCCGTCTTGGCCAGATGGATCTCGAAGTCGGTCTTTACGACGGTCTCTAGTATCTTGGAGAGTGCCGGCAGGATGCAGACGGGTCTGTATGATGCAGGATCAGCAGCAGACTTGCCCTTGCCCTTATAAATGGGTAAAACGTTCGACAATTTGAGAGCCGTGGGAACTGTTCCGGACGCCAAAGATCGGTTTACAAGGTGCGATATTGGTCCGGCAAGCACCTCAATGCCTTTCTTGAGGACGGAGACGGGGATCCCGTCGACGCCCAAGGCTTCGGTGGCCCTCATGGCTTTGACGACCTTAGCAATCTTACCAGCGCTTGCAAAGGAGAAGGAGAATGGTGCAGATGACTTGGGCCACGATGACGGTGGGGGTTTCAACGAGGGGAGGCCGTGCCGCAGTTTAATAACTTTATCTATATAAAACTTATTTACGGCAGTCGCAGTCTCTGCATTGTCCATCGTAGAGATTCCATTCACCTCGAGCGAAGCCGGGAGGGAGACGCTTGATTTGCCAATGGCCTCGTTTGCAAGGCGCCATAGTACCTTAGGGTCATTGGGACTCTTTCGAAGTTCGCCCATATTCGTGCAAATCCGGTCCCGTTTAACCAAGGATGAGACTTGGTTGCGGATCCGACGGTATTCGCTCCCAGAGGCTCTGTCTCTCTTTCTCATGAGTTCGAGGGTGTCTGACGCCAGGTATAAGCTCCTTCCTGTCTTCACTTTGATGGTCTTAGTGGGAGCTACCTCGTTGAGGGCCTCCGTAATGCCATCGATGAGGAACTGGTGCACTGTGTCAACATCTTCGATGCTGTAGATAGTCGTCCACGGCCATTTTTGAAGGGCATCCTCCAGTTCTTGAAGCTGAATTGCTTTGAAGTTCCTTCGTTCAATTGACCTGGTACCAGTCTTCCCACTCGGCACCAAGATCTTTGCGAGGACAGGGCGATGATCAGTGGTCGTGTCCTTGAGAACTTCGACGTTACAGTCCAACCCTGCAAAGTAGACATGGTCGAGGCAGGAGATGCGGTGCTCGCCGTTGAACTTGCCGTAAGACTTCCAGGTGGCCTCCGTTGTTGCATAGTCGAGGCTTGCGTCCTTCATGCCGTCGCCTAGGATCTGCAAGAGGTTCTTTCTTGAATAGCTCCTGTCGTTGTATCTCATTGTGTCAAGATTAAAGTCGCCAAGAATGAGAACTCGTTTAGACATTCTTGTCGCAGATCTTGCTTGGTTGATGATGACGTCGAGACGGTCTTTCTCATTGAGAAATGACTTGATCTTGGAAGAGGTCCATTCCCTGTAGACGCCGCCGACAAGGATGCTATGGTTAGGGAGGGACAACTCGATCCAAACTGTTTGCACGTGCGAGGACATGAGGTCAGATCGTAGCTTGGCGTTATAACGCATTGCGAGATCGGTTTTCACGAGAGTGAGGATCCTTTTATACTCCATTGCAAGAGGCTCGAACGTGACAAATCCGTTTGTAATAAAGGTACCATTCGACGAGGCTAGCTCAGTTTCCGTTATTACAGCTATATCGATATCTTTCCTGTCGAGTAAGTAGGCGAGGTGGAGCTCTTTGGTGCCGCTGAGCCCTGCGACGTTCCAGGTACAAATCTTCAGACTTGGAGACTTGCAGTAAGGTCTGCTATTTCCCTGGCGATTCGTCCTAGGAGAAGGGAAACGTTTTGTCCCGCGGGAACGCGGGAGTGTATTATTGGCTCCGTAGGGAACGTAGCTGTCGCGCCTGAAGGCAAAGTGGCTGGGCCCGGCATGGACTCCATGGGTGAATCCATCCATCCGGCCGGCAAGGGAATTGCCTGCCGAATCGGTTTGTAGAATTGTTGGGTGTAAATGGGCTCGGGTCGGGGTAGCCGTTGCTGTTGCTTGTTTCGTTGCATGATCCCCAGGTAAGGGGACCAAACATTCTGAGAGGGGCAACCTCTCCCGGAGTTTGTTTGGGGAGGGGGAGGAGTTCGGGGCCTCCCCCCTGGATGTTTCCCTGTTTGGGGCATTTTTGTTTTTTCATCATATTTCGAAAATGACCATGCCACTTCAGACACTTCTTCCTAGTTGTGATATCACCGAAACAGGCCGGATCACCACAAAAGTCCAAGTGTGTTTTGGAGCATTTATTTGGGCCGGAGCAAGTTGATTTTCCCCACATTGACCTACACAGTTTTTTTCTCTGTGTTATCACCAGAGGGCCCCATGGGTTCATCAATGGCTGTGTCGGACATGGTGTGAAACTTCTCATTCAGATTTTTATATTGAGAAAAACACTTGTTCGTGCCACTACGTATATATTTTTGTAGTCAAAGAAGAAATAACACTTCAAAATGAGTATTTCGATACCTTACACAAATCCTGGAGTGACATGAATGAATGTAAATATTGTTTTTGATAAGGATTTTTGGTTAATTAAAAGTAAAGATTTTATTTATGAGAAAATATGGGATATGCAATGAAAGCTTAGGATTAACCTCAATTACTAATTAAGGTTCGATGGACAAATTTCAATATATTACTTCAAATTCATATGCGGATGTTGCATTCGTTCTAGCCGAATAGATAAAATCACTAAGATAAAATTATATTTTCGTAAAAAATGTGTACTTCCTGATACTTCAATAATATTTTACATAGAAAGCTAGGAATATAAAAATAATAAAGGTAAAAATGATGAGAAAACTAATACCTGCATTGAGCATTGAAGAAGATATATCTACATGCATTTACAATTTTTAACTTTGAAATTTTCAAATATCCTCTAAAAAGCAGGATTTACGTTGAGTTATCTGCAAATTCCGTCTCTTCAATACGAAGAATTCTTCTGAAAAAAGCAAGTTCATCATGAAATTTAAATATATACACAAGATTTCATCAAGTTATAAATCATGTTGTTCCGGTTAAAAACATTTTATTCGGTAATCTGCGAAGTTCTGCACTGTAAAAAAAATACACTAAAATTGTATACCGGAAACAGAGTAAAACTATTCAGGCAGTTTCAAAGATACATAAATGCACAAATTAGTTCACATTACTGCCCTGAAGAATGACCTCATATTAAAGGACGCATCATTTATTATTTTTTTTTTTGCGAATTGTTCTCTTAAAATATATTTATTCAGACACTTTCGTTATTACTTTTTCGTTTAATGGTTGTTCTTCTTCCCGGAAGCAATGATCCTATAATAGAATGCCTATTTTTAATTTGTTCTTTAACTCAATAACTTTGAATTTTTTTACGACGGAATAATTTAAGCGTTTCTTACCTTTTATAATTTTTATGCACAAATGTTTGCAAAAAGTAACAATACCACATATTTGCAGTCGCTATTGCAAAAACTATTAGTTTAAGTGCATTAAAATTCATGAGTAGTAGATATGCAAAAATAACTATCAATCAATGTATATATTTGGTGTTACAATACCAATATTGATTTATGTACTGTTTGATTAAACAATGTATATTACGATTTTTACTTTAATGAAGAGATAAACTTTTGGAAATATTTTCAATCTAATTTAAAAAATGAATTTATTTCCTATAAAACTGCATTTTTATTAACAGTAGCTTAACATTCGTATTGCATAAAGTATATGAAACTATTTATCTACTTTTTCTTTTTTAGTATTGACATTCATGCCATTTTTTATATATCTAAAGAGAAACTCAACTTTCATGAGGCAACATGATTACACTATGTAACAAAATTAAGTTCTTTTTTCGCCCCTGGGCTAAAATTCCTAATTTGAGTCCCATTTTTACGTAGATTCCAAAAATACCACTCAAAATATCGTGCAAAAAAGGTTTAGCCTTGAAAGTAAAGAAAAGATCAATTTAGTAGGACGAAGTATTGATCATATTAAGTAACTACTTTTAGGTGATTCATTGAGGTTGCATTTAATATTATTGTGATTTGTTACGAAGAAAAAACCATGTTTGCCTTTTTATTTGTAAGTTCCTTAAATAATTTGAAACAATATTTTACTGCAATTTTCCAAATCACAGTAACTCTATCAAAAATAAAATAATTTTGACACTTGTAAATAAAAAGGCAAACATGTTTTTTTCTTCAAAGCTTTTAAGTCCCCAGGATGTCCGTGGAATTATGCTCGCAGCCGCCGCCAGATATGGAGCTCTCACTCTCAAAATCCCCTCCGTAACCGACAACTTGTGGACACTCGCTTCGAGGGAACACAAGTATTTCTCAACAAAGTCTCTCAGGTATTTTAAGATAATTAAGAAGTTATTAAAATTGTATTAGCTAACCTTCATTATTTTAATGCTAATTGTAGTTTGTTATTTACCTAAATCTGTAATACCATAGTGATATTATTTTATTTATTTATTCTAATTTGTTTTATTTGGTTCGTTCTTTTGTCGTTGTATTAAATTAAGACTAAAATGTCTTATTATGAATTTTGTACGCAACTACTTTGACTTTTATTTAAAAACCGAAATACAGGAAAAAAGAACTTTAAATGTTTATAAAATTTGTCAATAATGGTAATTAAGAATAGTATTATTTTCACCCACACGACCATTAGAGATGAAGACATGGAGCTTTGTGTATTAAAATTAACTGTCTCCATGACGATTCTGGGATTCTGGCTGCTCAAGAAAGTAAAATTCCTTGTTTTATGTTCCATATCGAACTCAAATGCAATCAAAATATTGTTATTAAATAGATTTTTTAATTTGTTTTATCTTTCTAAATTGTAAGGTATTTTTTCTTGGCCCAAAGTTTCATCATAAACAAAAAAGTTCAATTATTTTTTGTCTTAAAACATAAAACAAAGAAATCACTTAAAAACAATTTTAACAATTAACGTCATAAGTCAGAAATTATAAAATATAAGAAGTTTTATAAATTTAATAAAGTATTCGAATAAGGCAATATGATAAATTCCCCATAAGTTGGCGTCCTTAACAGAACGCATTTTATAAACTATGAATTGGATCTTTGTAATGACGGCGTCTCATTTGGCATTAGGAGAAGCTACAATAAAGTCCTCTTCACTAACAGTTGTGTGAAATTGTTCCTCAATAATACCGCGTATGACTTCGTAGGTGTCTTTCAAGGCTGGGCACTTCAATAGTGAATGGTCCGTGGTCTCTGGATGCTCTTTGCAAAAGAAACAGTTTTTTTAGCGTGTGCCATTTTATTTTGCCGCCACTTCCAACGAGCCAGTGAGTTCACGATTTTTAAATCATTTGTCAGCTGACGTTTCAAAAAAGTTATGTCACCACTGCAATACATATTCGTATATTCCTTTTATCCCACGCCTTCTTAAATACTCTTCGTAAGGAACTAAAGGAGGAACTAAATTGTTGTCTTTCTGAAATCCCTTGTTGGCAATATTTATAACTTCATCTAATATGGTCGAAGTGATCGTTGGATGGCGATTGGCTTTCCAAGATAGCTGAACAAGAACTCAAAAGGAAGTTGATTAATAAGAGAGGAGGAGTTTAGAACGTTGTCAGCTATTTGAGCGTTCAGGGTTCGAGGAGTACTCTCGACAAAATGTTAAGGTATTAACAAGGAAAAAAATGGTTTAAAATTATTTTATAATAAGGATACCTTTAACTAAATCCCTTTTTCGAGGCATTAAAGTGCATGATGGCCAAGGATAAAGGCCCTTGCACATTATATGTGATTACTCCAGTATTTTTTTTACTTTTTTCCGTATGTCTCACGATTATATTTATATGGGAGATCGACTTCTCTCAAGCACAATACGTGGGTGGTCATCTAAATGACAATTAAGTCAACCTAGAGACATTCCAAGCCATTATGGAACTCAAGGAAGCCATGAGAATAAATCCATATTTATCATATATTTATTATTATTATTTTTTATATCATTATAGTTTATATCATAAAATTTCATTCGAAGAAAAAAAACCTAATAAAAGTTGCAAATAAATGTAGGAGTCTTTTTAAATATGTTTATCATATATAATCATTCTCGTAGTTAGAATATGACACAAAACTTTAAAGCTATGATTATTATTGATTTATCATTTAATGCTGTGACATTTCATGATATCAATTATTTTTAATTATATACGATCTTTGTAAAGAAAAACAATAATTGTTAACCATGGCTATAATGTACTTCCACGAAATGAAATAATCCCCCTTCGAAGAGCAGCCTACAAAATACTTTAAACTCCCCCCCCCCCCCACCCTCCCCTGCATCAAGTTATTTAATTGTCTAAAATATTTCCCCCCCTTAAGCTACAAGCATCATTCGATTAAGTAAGTAATTTGTTCCTTATACCCTCAAGACTGTAAACAAAAATTAAAGTTACAAGTCAAATATGTACATATATTAAAATACAAGAAGGAGTAACATAGAAGTAAGCATAGTTATAAAGTAAGAAATCCTCTTACTTTTTTAAACTTTTTTGTCAAGGGTATAATTAGAAATATTTCATTCGTTATCTGTTGTTTTAAAGGTTTCATGATAAGGATTATTAAATTCTTCATATTTAAAGACAAATAAGAAAGTCAAAGTTGTTAAAAAGTAAAGATTTTTATTATAAATATGGTTTTATTTCCCACATAATTAAATACTTTAATCTACATTATAATTGGAGTTTGTCCGTCCGTCTGTCCGACTTCTATAGACGCCGAAACTACAGAAGCTAGAGAACTGAAATTTGGCACACAGATGCATCTTGACACTGTAATGGTTCTGGGCTAGGTTAGATTCTGATCAGACCAGATTTGTGTCTGTGTGCCAAATTTCAGTTCTCTAAATTTTGGGGGGCCTTCTGTGAGTTGTCAGTTAGATTGATCGCATCAAGTTATAAAATAGTATCTATAGAGTTTTGCATTTCTAATACGTTCGTGTTGGATAAAAAATGAATTTTAGTTAACAATTTTTTGAGTTTTGGCATAAAAACTGGCAAAATGGAAAAGGGTTTTTTCCGCTCCTGGGGAACTCACAGATTTCAACTTGAGTTCATAAGAAGGAGCTTAAAAAGCCTGGCAATACATTATATAAAAGTCCTTCTCAATTGTTTTATATTTTTTCAGAAAACCCAAAAAACTGATTTTTTCAAAAAACTTAACATGATTTTTGGCATTTTTTATTTTTTATTTTTGTAAATATAGTTGTTCCCAATTGGGGAGTATAATGCAAATGTGAAGAAATTTTTAAAATGGGATCAAAAACAAAAAGTTTTTTTGGTAAGCATTATTTCATAAGTACATATGCTACATATATATAGCATAGGAGTTGGCTATAATGTTAGTTCTTTTTTGCTCCCTAGGGGGCACTCTAAATTATGAATCTAATGTAATCTCTAGGGATACTTTTTACTGCTAATTGGTATTTAAATTATGAAAATACGATAACATCATGAAAATTTTTCCCGCGCAAAGTTTATTATGTTGATTTTTCCTCCAAATCATGAAGAAGGTCTTTCGGAGGAGAGCATTTGCCTCTTAGCTCACATAGGAGGCTTTTTAAGTAGGCGTTCTTTCATTAGAAGTAAATATATGTAGTATAAGGTATATATAATTTCCTTAAACTTTTTAGTGCATAAGTCTTTTGTTTCATATTTGCCTCGCTGAACGTTGCTAAGTATCTGTGCCCACTTTTTTAATGAGACGATGGAGATTTTTTAAAGTAAGAAGAGGAAAAAAAAGAAGATAAAAAATACATATGTATATTAGGGTTGTTCTTATTTTTAAATGTTTGAAATGTTAGCAACTTTGTGGATTTTCTGTTTTCTTGGTGATAAAAGAAGACGACATACAAAGTTTGAACAAACTCGGTCAACATTACGAGGTGCGCAACGAGGTCAAAGTTTTAAAAAATTAGTAAAAATATAGTTTTCCATAAATTTCTTCAAAATGGTGGACGTTACAGACTTCAATAATAATTATTAATTTAAAGGAAATCTAATTTACTACCAGACGTATGTTTGATGTTTTTTAATAAAACAAAGTTTTCAGTAAAAACAAGAAAAAAATGAAGTGTCTATTGTTAGCTTATTTCATGGCTTTTTTGTATCAATTAACTTCAGTCGCCTGTAGAAGATGACTTGTTCGCTTCAGAGTTTTCTTATGTCGGGGCCAGTGAAAACTCCCTCTTTCAACTTTGCTTCTGACAGCTTCGGGAATTTTGTACATAATTATTTGAAACTGTCTCCATCCTTTTGCATCGATTTTACAAATTGTTTCATCAACCCAATTTGATATGGAGAGGGGGCAACAAAACTTCTCTGGTGGTACCAAGGTAGTTTTTATAAAAAATTCTCTCTAGGTTTTAAAGTTTCTAGGGATGGCCAATCACTTTTTTCCAGTGCTGTTCTCTGGCTCTACTATCCCACAAGCATAAGAAGCATGGGTATTTAGTATAGCCTGCTTGTTGAACCAAAAGCACTGTCAGTATTTTGAAGTCCCCACAAATCATCCATTGATGGTCTTGATACTTGATTTTTTCCAGGATAATGGCCAAATCGTTATAATCTTCTTTCATATTCGCAGAATGTCCAGTCGGAATCGAGGCAAATTTGTTTCCATTGTGCAATAATACTGCTTTAAGGCTAGTCTTAGATGAGTCAATGAATAGGCGCCATTCAGATGAGTCATACTTAATATTAAAGCGATGTATGAGTTCTTCTACATTGTTGCAAAAAACTAAATTTCCTTCTTTTGTGAAAAACTTAGTAAATTCTTTTTCTTGGTGTCTATACCAGTAGAAAGAAGTGCCAGGAGATAAAAGGTTTTTGTTTTTTAATCTAAAACCTAACAGTTCGGCTGCATCTTTTCAAAGACCTAATCTCTTACTAAATAATTGAGCTCACCTCGAGAATATAGTTGAGGACTTTCATCTTCGTCAAAAGATAAATCTGAGCTTGATTCATCCGGAGGAGGTAACGCGGCTTCGTCCTCCAACTCACTAGAAACTGGAAGGTGGCTGTGGGATAGATATCTCGGAGCTATGTGGCACTGGACGTATAGCTGAGTAAAGATTCGGATAACTTATGTTTCTTTTGTTTTTTTAATTGAATCCCTTTACGTCAACTGAGCAGAAGTAGCAGTCAGTAGTGTGATTTTTCTGCTCACGCCATATCATAGGAATTCCAATCGAACTGCATTTTTCTTTCCCTTAAACCACAAACGAAGATCTTCTTCGCATTTTCTACACACCTTATGCGGGGCCCATGGTTTATCTTGATCACCAAGTTTTAATTTAAAGTAGGCAAAATAAACTTTCCTTACAAAATCACTTATATTTCTCTGTTGACTTTAATTGTGAATTCACAACAGATGTAACAAAACTGTTTGGAGAAATAACACAACCTGTTGTAGCCATGATTAACACGCAACAGCACTGTTCACTTGAATATCAGTATATTTACTGAGAGCTTTTCTTTGTTTCAAGTGATGTATGTACGTTATTTGACTTGTCTCGACATGTTAAACATTCCTAGTCTCCCCAACCGATCTGGTTGTTTTTCTCCATCAGGGGCGCCGGAACAGGGGGCCAAGGGGCCAATGCCCCCCCCCCCCACTTTTTCCTCCTCTCATTGACGAAGGAGTAAAATCACTTTTTGCCCCCCCCCCCATTTCTGAAATGAACCCGGCGCCACTGTTCTCCATTATCAAATAAAAATCATATAGGTTTAATATCACTGAACATAGATACTGCAATATGCATAAAAACTTATGTGATATAATAATTTGAATGTTTTTTCTGTTTTTGGGAGGTCAAAATCTGTAAGAAAATGTAAAAAAATACTATGCAGTTTTGTGGTCGCAGCCCTGTGTTATCAATAGGAAGGACATATTTTTTATTTGCCATGATCGGGGTTTTCTACAAATTATGCACCAAAGTTAATTACAATCAAATATAAACATTGACCATGAAAGAGTAAATATAGATTCGCAATGTTATTTGTATATATATGTATATATATATTTGTTTATGCAGGGAAGCGTTAATATTTGTCCAGGGAAAATTAAAAACCTAGTTTGGGGAATATTCATATGGCGATATGCACCTTTGGTCATTAAATTATAGCTTTTTATTTTTTATAAAATGAATATTCATTTTAAATTTTTAATAAAGTAAAGCAGGAAAAATAGGATTACATGTATTTTTAGCATCATTACATTTTCTCAATAAGTAAACCAAATGCACTAGTTAACTTCAATGAAGCAAATACATGTCTAGTAAGACAAACTTTAATCATATACATATTTTTCATTGTTAGTTTTATTGTAAACTTTATTTCATTTTCAAAAAAGCCAAAACGCAGATAAATGATATTTCAGTTTGCAGGAAATTTAAAATTTACTTTTCAAAAACTAGCATTTGTTGGTTATATAGGAAATATGTTTTGAAAAATTATTTAGAGACGAAACCGTACTAAATATCTGACCAATTATTATAGAAATTATTTTATATAGTATTCTATAAGAATAACTAAGAAAATGTCAAGAATTGGAATATCATGAATTTAATAGATAGGGCAAAATAACTATATTTCATACACACATAATCGAAGCATGAATGTCGTCAAAGAAAGTCTATGTAATACCTAGTTGTAAGTGGACTAAGTAGGCCTTCATGTTTAAAAATCAAGTATTTCTTTTGTCTGATTCTGTATCTCTTATTTTTATGTACTTATATATATATATATATATATATATAGTATCCTAGGTTCGGTAGAATAATATTGAGCTATAATGTTTATTTATATACACACGGATATAATTATATACATCCAAATAAAAAAATAACTATCATTTACCTTCAAAAAAGCTTTTGTTACAATGTTCAGTGGTTAAATCGTATATCAAATACATCTTTTTCAACTACATATGTGTATAAAACGGACCAAGGCATATTACATTTTACTTAAATGCATTATAGGAAATTAAATAGTTTTGTTATTTATGTTAATCCTTCTCTTTTTTCCATTTTTTTTTCTTCTTCATTCAAATGCAAATATAAGAAAAGTTCATAAATAATTACTGATGAGCATCAAATAATCTATAAATGATTAACTCTCGGGGGAAAATATCAATATATGAGCTTTTACAACAAATAAAAACAAAAGCACTAACTATATATGCGTTATAACCATCTTAAAATGATACAAAATGCATTCACTAGTGTTTTAAAGGAACTTCACTTTGAAAGAGACCTCTCCAAAATAAATGGTTACAGTGCTTTCTCTCTCGGCTGCACTATTGAAGATGGTATATCTATAACCAAGAAGCGAAATTTTTTGATATATTTTCACGACCGCTTTTAAGTTTCTTGTCGAAGAAAGATAAGGTTTTTCCTAGGCCATAAATTCTTTCTCAATGCCATAAAGACTATACTTTTTCTACTAAAGTCATTTTAAGAAATATCAAGAAAAGTCTCTAAACGAAGAAGTGGTGTTGGTCGGATGGTGTTACTGACAAGGTATACGCAAAATTTCCTAATGGAGTTGTTTCTTTTATTATATATATGTATATTTTGTGAACAGTAAATGCAAAAATTATTTTTTCTTAGATTGTATCAAATTGACTCATCTGGTGAAGATAACAACGAAATAGAGTTCGATTGAAAAATCGGCAACATGGATTAGTTGGTTCGTATAGACCAATTTTTTTAGATTCCACATATCATAAAAAATATATGTATAAAATAATTTATATACTTTTTTGTGAATGAGTGAAAAAACATAAAACACATTTTACAACCAAATTTCTACATAAGATATGAAGAAAAACTTTAATACAATATGTATTACCAGAATAAATACAATATGTTTTATTATTGAAATCTATGAATTTATGTAAAAGTATATTATTTTTCAATATTTGGGGAACAACAGGATAAGCAACGCATTATTTTGGTCGACCAACACTACTTTCCATCGATGATAGAGGGGATCTTGAGGTCCAAACCTGCGTATCTAGCCACCGCCGCGTGGGTTATTACCCTTATATCGGGTTGAAGATTTGTTAGCCCAACCCCAAACATGAGTCAACTGCAAATATTGCTAAACGAAACCGATTGATTTATAATACGGAAAAGTCTTTAGAGTATAGTTGGACTAATTTACCCCTCTAAAGAATCTTATTTCTTTTTGTGATTTAATGAGGTATTGATAGAATAATGACTCATGAAATAAGTGATTTGTCTCATTAATAATGAGACAGACCACTTATTTTCGTTCAAGTTTGTATTTCCAGCAAAAAAGAGGGGAATAATTTCTATGCAACACTAAAGGGATAACCTTTGAGTTGTAAATGTCAAGTTATTATGTCCTTGCTAGGTCGTGTGACCTCCATTTTTTTTGAAGAACGAGATTATTCAAGTTGTTCCACTTCATATGACAGATGTTCTATATTTATATCTTGAAAGAAAATGACCTTACCCTCTTTGCAGACCCGCTTGCGCACTGAGTTAATGAGATCCTTAATACATGCATAAACTCATTTACGTATTTTTTACTCTTGCAGTGATGTTCAATAACTCATTTCATAAAGAAATTTAGGGCATAAGCATATATATATATATATATATATATATATATATATAATATCTTATGCCCTAAATTTCTTTATTGCATTTTTTTCATATTTCATTGAAGTACTCACCTTAAATATTTTACGGCGTTCCAATTCTTTCTGCTCACTAGGTTTAAACCCCGCCAATAGTACATGACGAATGAAGAATTGTAAATCATTTTCAGGAGACACATAATTACATTCTGGAATATCAGGTACACCCACAATGATTCCTCAGGTATTGTTGGTGGGTTTGAGCCCCAATTTGTCACAGTTGTATTTTCCGAAACCCAATAATTTAAACTATGGGGGCTACACCTCAATATGTTATAACTGCAATCTGTAGCGCCAAAGTGTGGTTTTTAAACAGCAGAATGATATTATTATAGCTCATAAGACTTGTGTTTCCTTGATGATACCATTGTTAATGATTCAAGTATCACTGGGTTGGAGACCTTACGTTGTACTCCAGCCCCCTTTGGCTACATCAAACATATATAACTGTGAGTAGTTTTAACTGCAGATGATTTTCCCTATGAACTTAAAACACATATCTCATTTTTTTACCTTTTCCAAAGCAACAAATTAAATTTAATATCTAATCAATAATGTTGGTAGTTAATTTATAATAATAAAAACTATAACATGCAAATAATCTAAAATCAAATAATTAAAGATGGGGCTCAAGAAAAAAACTTCATAGTCTGTTTTTAGCAAAACACTTCATCATTTACAGAGCCGGAATGTCAATCTAATACTTATTTGACTGTGTTCCTAATAGTGGGGCAGCATAGCTAAGGTATTGTGCATTTTGTGATACAAGCAACAAATTTGGCACAAATGTACATTGGCATATAGCGAACATTTTCAGATATTGAGCCACTCGAAATTCTCTCTTCATGTCCGCCATATTGGAATTCAAAATGGCCGCCATTTAAAATCTACATTTGCGCTTATCTGTGGATCTAAAATTGCTATTGACTCGATTCTGGTGCCAAAATGTATGTTATAGGGGACAAGGAATCCAATGGTAACAATATGCAATGCATATTTTTTACCACTTGGATTCCAATATGGTTTGAATTGTAGTAGGGTCAAAGACGTGACGCTTACTTTTTCTGTCCGATGGAACTTTTTACCTAATATTAAACATAAAATTAATAAAAAATAAACATATATGTCTAATACGTTCCTTCTACATGTGCCCACTCTTATTTTATTTAAACATGTTGGTTATTGTCATTTTTTGCCATCTGAAGTGTGAAAACATCATGTGGGGTGACCGTCCGGCCTTGACTTCTGTTTGCACAACTGGTTTTAAATAACATTAAAACAATTTAAAAATAATGCTTGCCCTATTGGGCATACTTTCAAACTTGTTTTAGATTTATTGACAAAGTTATGGAACATTATACACACATTTCAATCATAATACAAAAACTAATCTTGTCCGAATATGTTCATTGTCTGAATTATTGCCAATGTTCCATGCTCTAACTGGATGCAATACTGTGTCAAGCTTTGCTAGACATGGCAAGAAGACCGCATGGGCAGCCTGGACAGTACTGCCAGAATAACTGAGGCGCTGATTCAGCTTTCTTCCGCACCAAGTGACATACCAAATGATGCAATGTGCATCATCGAGAGGTTCGTGATCCTGTTGTATGACCGAACCAGCAAATGCACGGATATTTACAAGGCCAGGTGGAAACTCTTCGCAAGGAAAACAATGTGCAGCTGATCCCTCCGACGAAGGCAGCTTTAGAGAACATGTCAAAAGGGCAGTATATCAAGGTGGACATGTGTGAGGTCAGATACTACTGCCAGCACCAGAACTCCCACCACCAACCAACTGGGGTTGGTCAATGACTGGAGGACAATACACACCATTCTGGACCAGGCTACCTGAGGCAGCTCACACTTGCATCGAGTTGGTTTCTTGCAAGTGCCAGAAAGGGTGTGTGAGACGCTGCAAGTGCAAGAAGGCTGCCCTAAAATGCACAGCCCTCTGTGTGTGAAGGGGATTGCACATGAAGAGGAGTCCACAACATTCATTTACTTGTGGCAGTGCTGAACTGGTTAACATGACACAAATACAAAGTATGTAAAATACATGATGATGAATGTTCATCTCTCATGACTTAAGTGAAGTACTGTAATAAAGATGTCATTTTGAAAATGGATATTGTCATATATTGTTACCATTATATTCCTTGCCCCCCAAACCTACATTTAGACACCAGAATCGAGTCAATAGTAGTATTAGACCCAAAGATAATCGAAAATGTAAATTTCAATCAACGGCCATTTTGAAATCCAATATGGCGGCTCATTGGTACAAAATATGCGATGCAGATTGTTTCCATTAGATTTCTTGCCCCCAAAAACATACATTTAGACACAAGAATCGAGTCAATAGCAGCATTAGACCCAAAGTTAATTGAAAATATAGATTTCAGATGGCGGCCATTTTTAATTGCAATATGGCGGACATGAAGGGATAATTCCGAGTGGCTCAATATCTGAAAATGTTTGCCATATATCAATGTACATTTGTGCCAAATTTTATGCTTGTATCACAAAATGCACAATCCTTTAGAAATTTTGAGCTAAACCGCCCCACTATAAGAACTCTTTGCATAAATTATTATATTTCTATACATAGGCCATATAAATGTCACACTTTGTCCTTGACGGATGACGTCTCAAAAACCTTGAGGCATTGCCATAAAAAGACCATTGTTGATAATTTCGTTATTTTTGCGCAATAAATCTTTGGAATGGTTTTTCTATCTTTTATTAAGGACATTATTATTGATACCTCTTCATTCATTATAAATTATAAAAATACTAATATAATTAACTTATATATTTGAGTTATAGCATTACGTTTGTTGATTTTGTAGATAGGCTAATCTACCTATAAAAATGATAAGACTTTTAAAAAAGATGACTGATGGATGAGGAATATTGCTTCCTTTTATGGGCATTTAAATGTTTTTATGACGTCAAATGAAAGTAAGAGAAAACTAAAAGTCTTTGTTAGGACAGTATTTAGGTAGTACATATTTAATTTAAAAAAATACCTGTATAAAGGAATAAAGATAAAAGAGATGATAAAACATATGATCTTACGATCAATTATTACGCTATTTTTGAGTCAATATTAAAAACTTTCGTTACTGCCGAGGTGTTATCTTATTTTGCAATTCAGTCATCTTTATTGAGGTTTCATTAAGAATCACGCTCAGTGTTTTTATGTGTGAGACGATTAGATCTAAATTATTGTTCATACATTTTTTTGCACTATTAAATTTAAAGCGTATATAAGTGATGTATCCTTTGTCAGGGAATACTGGATATATACTGGAATAGGAACTCCCTTCTTTTTATGTCAAGGTTTAACTGCCTTCGTAAAAAGAAAAAGAAAAGTTCTTATTAGGGACTCCCTCCTTTTTCCCCTTCTTTTTTACTACGAAGGTAGTTAGCCTTGACATAAAAGGAGGGAGTTTCTGCTCCATGTTATAGTACTCCCTGTCTTTGACATTTTCCCTAAATAGTATTGTATGTACACTTATTGGGTCTTATAATACGCATCGTATAACTTGATTATTCAATGCTTAAAAACAGAAATAAATTTGTGTGTTCATGGAAAAAGAGGAGTTTAGAGTGCTTCAAGTAACTTTAACAGCAAAGTTTTATATCCTTGTCCTAATTTCTTCTTATTCTTTAAAAATAATAAACTTTATGCATGATTAATCATTGCTTTAATACGGTTTACACAACTTCTACTATAATATATATACTCAGGTCTATAAGAAGAGTTTCTAATCGCCCTGGAGGCATAAAATATATTTAAGAAAGGCGTTTTTAAAGCTAAGAATAAGTGAGTTTATAGTGACACTTTGTTATTGAGTAAACGAAACAACATAGTTTGAATAATAAGGCATTCTATTTCATTTTTATTAGGTGTTTATAGAGTTATATAAAATAAATTATATTGTTCCGATCGCGACATTTACCTTTTACTTTTCTAAAAGAAAGACCACCTATATTTCAAAAATGTATGCATGTCTAATATGACTTAATTCATATGTTATTCATATTTTGTACCAAAAGATTCACTTACTTTCTTAAAATATCAGTTTGAATATATTCATTTCTGCCTTAAAAAACATTAAATTATGATATCATCCTCTGCAAGCTTCAGAGCTGAGGCCACTATTTCTTTCTGCACCGGCGAGGTACGCCACTTTGGACCCCAATATTCCTTCCGTCTTGGTGATTCGTGGACACTAGCCAACGATGAAATCGTCCCTTCCCGGATCCTGTTTTATAATGACGCCATTAAGAAGCTTTTAAAGAAATTTAGAAACTAAAAATAGACTTTTTATAACTTTCCGTGTTTTTTCGATTACAATTATCATTTCAGTTTGATATGCTTTTGATTGATATATATATTTCTAAGTTTGATGCTCATTACATACTTCTTCAGGTCCCGTCTAGAGGCTGTTGTTGCTGTTAAGGGCGGACATGTAGAATAAAAAATTAAAATAAGAGTTATATTAACGCTTTATATTTTTCATATTTTTATGACCGAATCCTTTTAATAGACACAGAGGGGTGTAATTTCCATCCTGCACCCGGTACTTTCTTCATTGTATATATTCCATGAACTGTGAAAAATATATATGTTATTGCCTGATATTATCTCCATCAACAGACGGTATATTACCATTTAAAAGAATGGATCAATTCATTTTCATAATAATTAAATGTCACGAATTAAGTGAGCTTTTTATTTCATATTTAATCAAAAGCGTTTCCAACGAGAGTAAGCTTCAAATTTGCATTTTAATTTGTAAATCGTATTTGAAAAATTTGCATAGAAAAAAGGTATGAATATATATTACATATAAATGAAATGTTATTGATTTTGAAAGCATACTTAATGAAGGCAATCGTCATAAAATGCAGCCAAATGATAACAAGATGGGATGGTATCCAATGTTTTGTATTTTGCCAAGAAAAGTATAGAAAGTATTAAAGATTCATTAAGTTCTATACATTTAAATGTAAAATGTGTTATGGAATAAGAAAAAAAGTAAATGACCTTATAAAAAATTACTTCATAGATTCATAAGCATGAAAAAAAATATTATCAATTTTATAATATTTTACATATCATGATATCAGCTTTCTTGCCCCAACCAATACTTGATAAATAAGGAGGAAAAGCAAATTTTAGAGACATTGAGTATAATAATTTTATTTTGGGTGCTAAACCCACTAAAAGTGGACACTATTCGATGTCTTCCGCTCACAAATTTGATATATTGGCGTCTCAAATACAAAGATCGTGTTCCGCCGATCAATTTAATGACATATTGGAATTTTAATAAACTGCAAAAGAAGCATTCGGGTTCCACCGATCACAACTATGGCTTATTGGGGATTCAACCCCAGCAGCTATGCACCAATGGTGTTCCAGCAATTGGATTTATAGCAAATATGGGTTGTAGTCCGTCCGCCATTGCGGCCCTACGTTCTACCGATCGCAACTATAGCATATTGGAGTATCCAACCCTCTGCCAATGATCCATTGTGTTCCACCAATCACGACTATGCATATTGGGATTTAAGACCATATTTTAAGGCTCTTAGGCCTGACGGTCATAATTTTGGTATATAGGATTACAAATCTAACTGCAATGGTCACTTAAATTGTTGAAATTATTCATCATAAATTTGACCGACGGAATCCGAGGGGTTATTGCAGGGGTCGGCAAATAGTGGCCCGCGGACCAATTTTGGCTGCCATTTATTTTGTCTGGTCCACGAAACGACATTCATTTGATGTTAAAAATTTTTTTTTCTTAAGCCCCATATTTAAAAAAAGAAAAAAGGCATTCAACAATCCTATCAATTTGAAAACATTTATTGAGGAAATACAATCATAATTCGTGTCACTTGGCCCCCTCCATGTGATTTTAATGTTGCAATGTGCAAAAGCCTTCCACTTGCTGGAACAACTCCAGCTTCCTTGTAAATGAATCCATCTTCTTGATCATGTCCACAATGGTTTTCCCTCTCCCTTGTAGTTGCAGGTTCAGCTGATTAAGATGGCCAAAAAACATTGGTTAAAAAACACAATACTTGAAATGGACATTTCTCCTTCTAGGAAGGCCAGGTGATCGTTTGAATCACGCATCTTGCTTATTCGCAGGAAGATTTTACCTTGACCTAGTAGCGCACAGACGCACTCCAGTGCCTCTCCTTTACTTAACCGGCGCACGTCATTGTGAAGTAGCTGATCTTCGTAGCAGGCCTCTGATTTAACAACAAGTTGGCGAAAAAGACAGTGCTGTGTGCTTGATGCACCCGGACTATGACTCTCATGACTTTATCCATGATACTTGTCAGCACGCCACTGAGTCTGGCGCATAGGAAACTCTGGTGAATTAGGCAATGTAGTGCGTGCATTTGTGGTACTTTCTCTTCAATCAGTGGCCCACCAGAGCTCCGTGACAACAACTATGGCCCGCGATGGCATTGTCTGAAAAAAAATTGGCCTGCGTCCAAACCTAATTGTCGACCCCTGGGCTATTGGAAGGGGATTTGATTTTCTAAAATACCATGAGTGTGATCGGCGAAAGCCCGAGGAAACCCTAGGTGGAAAGTTTGAAATTCCAAAAAGCTGTAGTTGAGACCGAGGGAATTCGAGGGTCCATTGGTTGTGAGTTTGAAATCTGAGAATTTTGATTGCTGCAACCGAAGGGCTCATTGTTTTTGGGTTGGAAACTCCAAACTGTTATAGTTTTGAGCAGTGGAAGCTGAGGGCCCATTATTGACAGTCTGGTATGGCAATTATTATACCCAATGAGACATGAGATTTTTTTACATTCTTTATTAATCAGTTATTGGTGGTGTTGGAAATCCAATGATGTTTTAAGGGCCAGCGATGTTATATCAAGCAGGATGCATTGCATATTTTCAATAGAAGTCATTTCCCAAAATTTTAATTTTGCTCCTAATATAAATTTATCATTATGACCAATTTGAGCCATTTCGAAAAGCTAGTTTCGGCCTACTAGTCATATGTCTAACATCCGTTACAACTTTTTTCTAATTGAATGTGTATTTTTAATTTTGTAAATTTTCAATAAAAATTTGCACCGCCTGAAAACTATTATTATTTTTCCATCCATTTAAAAGATCCTTTCTAATATTCTTATTGCCATTTGTATTTCTTGAGTATTGTTTTTTCTCGTATATGACTGTTCTTGGTTGTATTCCCCTCTAATGAAAAAGCAGCAGAGGTAAATGATCTCTTATGAACTCTTCAAAGTCATTTACCAAAAATATATTAAGACATTTATTTCGAGCAAAATCATATGCATTTAAAGCATCCTTCAACTTTGCATAATATGAATTTAATTGAATACATGCTGTTGCTTTTGTATTTTTGTTATAGGGACGTGGAATTAGTTTTTAATCATTCCCTTCATCGTTTGGGAAGATAAAGTGTTCCTTATATATGATATGAACATAGCATTAAAATAATAATTATACCATTATTTGTTTGATAAATCTTCTTTAAAAAAATCATATTTCGATATTTAAATAAATATCTTGCCAAATTAAATAACCAAAGACTAAAGTAAGTTTTATAAATATATTTATTACTTGAGTTATATTGTATGACGTCATTTTCATTTTATATATTTGTTACTGTATAATTTTATTGTATCTAAATAATATATGTATTTGAAAGAAGTCAAAGGAATTGGCCAATATATATGTGTCAGAGTCTTTAATTTTCTTAATTACACCCTATAGTTTTTGATATGTTATAGTGCTAATTCAACATCCAGTAAGCTGGTATCATGAAAGGTATCCTTTCGATGTCAAAGGGAGAAGACGTGTGTTTGTTGTGTCAAATGATCTTGTTGTCTGATATAATGAATAAAGATCAGTGTACATTCAATGGAGCCGGCTGATGGCGAAAATCCAATGTTAATCAATCACCATAAAGAAACGCAGCAATTGAGGAGGTGAGAAAGGGAACACCTCTCCAAAAATCAGGACGGCACAATGATGTGTCAAAAACGAAATGCAAATGCAGTAGCTGTAAAAGTTGTAAGTGAAAGAAAAAATATTTCTAAAAGCGGCTTAACTTGAAAATAAATTTCCGTGCACGATTGCAATAATAAATTGAAAGAAGACACAAATAAGCCAGCTTATATTGTTATACCAAGAAGTGATATAATAATATACTTAGGGGTAGAATAGTGAAAACTACCTTATAATCGATCTTCAGATACTTCGTCCAACTCAGGGAAGTTCGTGTTATCATATTTTTCTGATAACACGGAATGTAACCATCAACGACCTCTTACTAAAGTTAAGAAATAGTGAAATAAAGATTATTTGCTATGCTGATGCATTATTTTAATGCAAATGGTATAACCTATGGCTCATAGTATGAATCAAGCCCTCGCAGTCGTTTAAGATTGGGGAGGAACAAATAGTCTCAAATTTAACCCTTCAAAGACGGTGGTAACTGTTTTCGGTTTTTTTATTTTATTAATTTTATTGCTACTCCGTATTTACAATCAATAATAACAGAACAGGCACATGTAAAATGAAATTAAACTTATGGTGCCCTCGCATAGCGACCAATCTGGTCATCTATGTCGATCCGTCCTGACCATTATTCAAAGATGGCGTGGTAGTGAGCCAATCTCCAATTCTTGTACCAACAATGAAATTATACTGATTGGAGATTGGTGGTCTCCAGAATCCTCGTTCCTCTTGAGAAAAATTCTTCTTTCCTACTCAAAACATGGGCAGTCGCGAGCCAAATGGATGGATCTTCATCCGCTTCACCACAAGCTCTGCACAGTGGACTTTGCGATGGATGCATTACATGCATGTGCCTTCGGAGGAGACAATGGCCCGTCATAAATTGAACCAGGGCGATTAGTTTTCTTTTAGAAAAATTTAGGAGCTGCAGGAGCTGTTTTCGGTTATAAAACCGAACATGCCATCTCACCATGGCCATGTCTTCATATGGGAGATCAAGTTATACCATACTCCCATGAGATGAATATTTAGGAGTTGGATTTGACTCTATGCTTAGGTTTCATACTCATTTAAAGACGAAAGTTTCGAAATCAAAAAGCTCCTTCATGCAATCTCGACAGTAATTGTCAAAGATGGGGCCTGCGACAATATTTAAGTACGGTTAGACCTACTATCAAGTACGAATCTGTGGTTTGGGCACATAATCTTACATGTGTGTCCAACAAACTCTCCTTCATAAAGTCCAGAAATTAGGTCGCCTGGAATCTGTCACCCAATGCGTTCAACACCGACTCGAGGGTTGGAAGTGTTCTTTAGAATACTGCCACTTTTCCTTTGAAGTAAAGTTTGTCGCAATCATGACAAGACCCGCATCGTTGATGTAATGGAAGAACGAGCAGAAAACTCAAAAACAAAGAGCGTTATTTTTTCAGTATACTGTCATTTTTGAGCTAATCCCTACCATTTACAAGGATACATTCGTCTAGAAGAAAATATGGAGGTCGATGATCAGGAAAAACAGCTGGATAATCAAAATAATGTTTGTACTGATGGCTCAAAAAAACACGGGTTGGGTCGGGGTATATGTTACAAAGGACAAATTATGTTCAAGCCGCCTCATTGCCCATTGCCCCTTATAACAGTGTATTTCAAGCAGAAAATCTAGACATTAAGGAAGCTCTTTCATGGATTAGAAGTAACTTCTCAAGACTCTCAAGCGGTATTACAGCTCTGCGGTTGATAGAGACAAAATGTGTCCTAGTTCGGGATATCAAATGCATATTTCAATTGCCAGCATGATTCACATTTCACTTACGGTGTTGAAAGGGTCACTACATATCTCTGGCAATATGTGGCTGACATTTTGCAAAGAGAGATGCTGCAAATTTGTATCCCACCCATGATATTGAAGCCCCTTTATCACATTTCAAGAGGGTTGTTTCCAACTTTTATGAGGAAAAGTGGCAGACTACTTGGTGTAATCTTACACACTGTCGCCAAAGTCGTGCCAAGGTTAAAACAACCGCTGGTGAAATACTCTATATTACCCGAAAAACAAATTAACTGTACTACTTCAATTCATGTCTGAACATCGCCTTCGCCCAAAGCACTACAAAGTCCTGCACCATTCTATCAGTTCACTTTGCCGTGGTTGTGGTGAAGCAGACGAGGATCTCTTCATTTAGCTCATGATTGTCCTAAGTTTGAGATTGAAAGAATCGTCTTCCAGGATTCGGACGAAGAATTCTCTTCATTGCTTCTGCAGCTGGATATCCCAACGGACTCAACAAGAGATCGGTGATATGTACCAGAGTTTGATATGATAACTGCTGCTCACTCTTCTCTGTTAATCTTCACTCCTCTCTTTTGGGTCCACATCATCTTGCTATTGTACCACATAGGATCTACTCCTTTGGTAAAGAACATCCTTTGGTCTGTCTTTTGGTATTAATAGTATTGTGCTCCGTCTTACTCATGCTTACACCCCACTCTTTTTGCAGTGATTGCTACCGTATTAGATCGTGGGCAAATACATTAAAGAGCTCTGATTTTTTTGTAAGACAATAAGATGTATTGTTGAACAGCCAGTTTCCTTGCTTGTCCGTGCCCTTTCTGCCCTTACATAACTATTTCCAGTTCTTTTATACCTTCCTTTTGATGGTGGTTAATTTGAACTACATCTAAAAAGATTTAAGTATATCTAATATTCAATTGAACCGGACAAAAAATGAATTGTATTAAAAAAATATTACAAAGAAAAAATAATAATATCTGCGACACTCCCCTTAGCTGCTTGTCTTATGGTGTTAGAATAAAATGATTTCCCTCGAATTTCAATAGTTTTCTTGCTGTTCACCAGAAGTCATAATATATAATGATCTTTTTTAGTATAATATATATATATATATATATATGTTATGTCTTTTAATAGAAATAATTATACCTATAAATATCGATAAGCGACCGGGCACCCAAGTGCGACCCGGACCGGTGTGCAAGAGTTTCAACGCATATATGTCTGAGAGAAAAGTCAAGGATTAATTATATACAACTATAGCCAATATCACAGAACAGAGACTGTCTATAGTGAAGCGAGCTCAGCTGGGATTGTAGCAGGCAACACTATGTTTGGAAAAGATGGAAAATGCTGAGGAATTTGATGCAATCTTTGACAAGGATACAGTGCTAAGTACTAAAAGCATAAGCTCAGCTCTGCATCAAATTAAGGCTCAAAGTCTGTGTCCAGTTGTGGATATGTTTGAAAAGGAGAAAAAGAAAGTTAGAGTGATAACGTATCCACCTGACTTTAAAGAAAAGTGTCGTGAGAGGATAAAAAAATTGTAGATGTTCGTATGATCAAACA
This sequence comes from Caligus rogercresseyi, assembly GCA_013387185.1. Classification (NCBI taxonomy): domain Eukaryota; kingdom Metazoa; phylum Arthropoda; class Copepoda; order Siphonostomatoida; family Caligidae; genus Caligus; species Caligus rogercresseyi. The sequence goes on along the minus strand of CP045898.1, from coordinate 12,298,545 downwards.
AACTGGATCATATAAAATTCAAAGAAAGTTTGACATCTAGAAAGGAGTGCCTTGCTAATAAGAAGTTATTTCCTGTCATTGGGACTATATATATATTTATATACATATTTTGGAATTGAAATAATATCTTATCATTTATTCCACATGGGTTTAGGCTTTTAATTTGGCAAACGGCAATAATAGTAACAGTAAAAAAGGTAAAACATCCCACGTAAGTATTTTTTTTTTTGTTCTTTAAAAAAATTGTTTATCAATTAGTAATTGTTTTCAATATGGATTTTTTTATTTTTTTTATTAAACTGTTCACATATATACAGCACATGTATATAAAAACGATGCTAATACGTATAAAATACAAAAATAAACATTATAGTTTAAAATTTAGCATCGATCTTGAACAAACAATAAAATTTTATCTAATTAACAAGTATTAAAAGAATAAGCTGTAAAAACAATAAAAATCATGCAAATTTCTTAAAGTTCTTGATTATTTTCCTTAAAATTTGGTAAAAGCGATGACTTTGCGTCGGGTAATATTTTATCAATTCAGCCGCGAATGTCCATGATGAACCGTCCAACGATGGGATTTTGAGTGAAAAGGCAGCGTATCTACCTGCAGCTCCAAGCAGGATCCCTCTGATCTCTCCCGGTCTTATTGGTTCGTATTTTGAAAGTTTTTTTGCTATCAAGGCCTTTGCGTTTAAAAGGGCAAAATCTAGCGCCTTCGTTTTGTCAGAGGTCTTCCTCCCTCTTGAGGAGAGCCCAAACAAAATTATGGTTCTCAAGCTGGATGACGACCTGTCGTCTAGGCCACCAACATTGAGGAAGCAAAACATTTTCAGTTGTACAATGGCTGGGCAATCAACGAATGCGTGACTTGTATGATTATATAGCATTCCGCAGTCTTTACAGGGCCTGTAGAATTTTATGAGTCCTGCCGAAATTTGAAATTGTGCAGTGAACTTTCTTCCATCACAAATGTTATTTAGTGAGGATAAAATCCTTTTATTCATATGTGGGTGTAGTGAATATTTTTTTGTTAAAAAAGCACACACTTCTTCTTTATCACACTCAAAACCCATTGACATTTTTAAATGCCATGGGCATAGAGTGTTTAATCCTCTTGTCTTTCTTTGGAGAGGAAACAAGAACCTTCCATCAACAAAAAGAGACCCAGAGCCTATATCATGCAACGAGAGCACACTTTTGTCCAGTGCCATTTTTTCCATGGCAGCAGGATCTCCAAGGTTTTTGAAGAAGGCTTTTTTGTGGCAATTCCGCCGGATGATATCCACCACTGAGTCGTCAAGGAAATTGGGAGTACATTTCCATAAGATTCGCTGGGCTGCCCCCCAGAATGGGGATATATTTGACGTTATGTTATTGGTCAGGTCCGACCCAAATAACAGCTGTGTATACAGAGGACCACTAGAAGCCAGTCTTCTCCACTCCACTGTAGGATGCTTTGTGAGGCTAATGAAGATTTTAATATAAATTTTTGGAATTATTTTTCTCAATAGAGAAATCCCTCCACCAAGAGCTGCTCTCGGACGTTTAATGGCTTCAATATACGATTTATGAAAAAGGCTCCCAAGCCAAGAGTCTTCTTCTCGTATACAAAGTTCTGCTAGAAAGGGAGATGCTGTGGCTTTATACAGGACTAGGGAACAATTCTCGAATTGTACAGGTCTATTCTCTTTTGAAGAATCAAACCTCTCCATTCGTTTATGTTTTTATGTACTTGAGCATTTAACTTCGTCCAATTTGAAGAATCTACTCCAGTTCCACACCAAGTCATTCCCAGTATACTTATTTTCCTTTTAACCTCCGATTTACCGACCCTAAAGTTAGGTGTCGGATCCCAACGGCCTAATGGGAGGATAGAGGTCTTACTTTGGTTTATCATTAAACCAGCTCGTTGGCCAAACTTTTCAAAGTGGTTAAGGAGAACTTCAATTCTTTTGAGCAATTGGAGCTCTGAATTGGCTTCGATATAGAGAGTGACGTCATCCGCATAGAGGTCCAGGATATGCGTATCTCCTTGAATGGAAATACCAAATCCTTTATATTTTCGCAGAATGGTGGACACCAGGTCTTCTATAGCAGCAATGAATAGCAGTGGGGCCGAGGGGCAGCCCTGTCGGCAGCTTTTCTTCAATTCAATTAATGAACTTTGTAGGCCGTTTAAACAAATTGTTGAGCTACCATTTAGAAGGAGAGCTCTTATAGGGTTGAAGAAGCGTTTGGGAAGCAGTTTTCGAATCATTTTGAGCACGTGTGGATGTTTTACTGAGTCGAATGCCTTGGAGAAATCAACTGCCACAATGGCTCCAAAAGTTTTCCTGTCGCTTACTGAATCTATTGCAGCCTGGACATTTCTCGAGACATCCGCTATATTCCTGCTCTTCAGGAATCCTTTTTGAGCGCAGTTAATTTGTTTATTGAGTAGCGGCTCCATTTCTTGTGACAAAACGCCTGATAAAATCCTATAAGCTACATTCAAAACAGTTATTGGACGCCAGTGGTTGAATGATGTTCCATCACCTTTCTTAGGTATAAGGACTATTCTACCCTTGGACAAGCTCTTCGGCATTTTACCGGTTTTCTCTATAGAGGTACCAATTTTTGGAGAAAAGAGGCTACCTCTTTTGAGCAACTTATAAACAGCTCCCCGATGATGCCGTCAGCCCGGCTGCCTTGTTCTTTTTAAGTTTCTCTCTATATAAAATTCAATGGCGGATTTCGTAAAAATAAATTCATTGGGATGATTGATTTTACGTCTCTTGGGAAATGATTCTCTCTGATCATCTACTGTCTTCTGAAAGTTTGTATGGAAATAATTTAAAATGTCCACCGGTTTTGATATTACGGCTCCATTATTAACTATCCTTTTAATGCCGATGGCCGAGGAGAGGTTCTTCTGTGGTAAGACATTGTATCGTAACAATTTGCTTTGTTCTGCTTGAACTTTTCTTGCCATTTCCGATTTCATAACATCGGCAATCCGTAAGGACATTACAGTCTCAGACGTTACTGTCCTGGAAAATGGAGAATTACAATTGAGAATTGATCTAATTTGTTCCGAGTGTCTTGCTCTCTTTTCTTTTCAGTTCTTAGTAAGGATTTATTTATAGGGGAAACAGTAGTGTGACCATAATAATGTAAATGTTTTCTTCATTATTTTTTCGGTTTTTGCATATATTTATAGTAAATGACCGATCCATTTTTTGTCAGATCCGGGACCGGCTTGAAAAATTGTTGCCACGCCCAAGCACAAAAAGTGCTGCCATGGCCATTCTTAGTTGAAAGTATTTATTCAGCATCATTTTGGCAAACAATCAGTTACATTCTAGCTGGAACGCTTAGAAAATGTCACTTTTTGGTTTTTTTTCCTTTTCAAGGGGTGGTATTCTCAAGATACAGAGTTACTTTTAATGTCAAAATTCTGTTGTTCATAGTGTTAGTAGAGTCACAAATGGGTGTTTTGACATTTTGAACATGATTATTATCCCCCTCTTCTAATAAAAGTCATATTTTTAAATTATAAATTAGGTTAAGTTTTAAATTTGTTAAAAAAATGAAGTTGCAAATCCTTTTGTTATATGATGTTCTAAAGGGAGGTAAAAAGATTTAATTCAAATTATGTTTGTAAAAAAAAAATTGTCTTATTTTGAAAGTATGCAGGAACAAAATAACAAAAGAAATATGTTCTTAGTGTAGTATGTCCTGGATCTTCATTTGTTACAGATATATCTTTATTATGCTTGTGTATGCTACATATAGAACATGTTAAATTTATATATTCTACTGCAGGTAATTTAACTTCAAATTTAGACATATATAATCATTCTTTTCTTTTCCTCTTTTTTTCTTATCATTATCTAGATTACACCATTAAAAGCGTGCTATGATATACATGTAGTTATGCACAGAGGCATATGTATACTTGTTTTTTCTCATATATTTTTAAAAGCTTATGTAAGCCCCACCGGCCTCGGAGCTAAACTCTTTTCTCTTTAAATTCAACGGAAAAATATTTGATTTGATCAACTAAGGAACAGGTCTGGGCTCCAGAAGGTCAACCATATTTAGGATTAACATAAAGGCTCTTCTCGCCATCTCATCAATGAACATGATTTTTCAGTTGATAGGGATGACTTCTCTCTGTTTCTACGTCCGATAGACAAAGATACATTTATCAAAAGACTTGAGCAAATAAACATTATGTGTTTCTTGAGTATGAACAGTTGCTTTATTTAATTGATAGATTCGCAAATGACATGAATTGAGGCCCATTAAGAAAATACTATTAGTGTTTCTAAGGATGATTTTCTTCTCTCTGAATTGAGAGAAGCTAGAGTTGAATTGAATCTTTGTAGCATAGTGTCATAATATTATTTTCTCTACTTTTTTGCTACCAATGATACATTAAAAATACCACTTTTTTCTTAGCCTTAAACATATTTTGTGAGACATTTACCGCATTGGATGGCCTGCAACTCGAACAACGTCGCAAACGACTGCTTACATTTGTTGCGCTTGAAAGGAAATTACGGAAGAAGAATCCGACCTATCTCATATTTAAGTAATCTACAATCCAATATTTTTTTGTTTTTACATTTGTAAATTGAAATAAGAATGAACTTTATTAAACATATTTTTATTATTCCCCTAAAAATAATAAACCTCTCTCTTGTATATCCTGTTCCTTACCTCATTCATGTGAGGTTGTCCGAGGAATAAACTTATCACAATACCATGTTTTCAAATGTAAGGTCAACTATCATAATAAATAGCTTGGCCAAACCACAAATATCATTGAAAATTAATTTTCGGAGCTGAGTAAGTAATGCCCTCTCTTCCAATTATCGAATAATTTTTGGACCAAATAAAAAAAATATCAATTTTTAAACAGTTGGAGTATTCTAATTTGGTGTAAGAGGATTAAAAATATATATATTAATATTTTTTTTTTTTCCTCAAAGCAAAGTCTGTATTTATTTCATTAATTATATACAAAGTTATATATAAATCATTTATAAATCTTCAAAGGACCAATTGTATTAAAAAGGAAAGAAAGGAAAAGCCTTAACCATATAAGCCCATAAATTCAATTCTACAATTCTCAAGCTTTAAAATTTTTATAATAAGTCCATATGCCACCAAACAAATTCAAGCCTTGGATCAAACGTGGATATTGTTTGATAGGTATAATTGCAATCAAAGCCCCAAAAAAATAATGAATACTTCAATCAACTTATATTTCTTTTCCTCAAAAGCAAGGTCTGTATTTATTTCATTATATACAAAGTTATATATCATTTATAATGTTCAAAGGACCAATTGTATTCAAAAGGAAAGGAAAGCCTTAACCATATAAGCCCATAAATTTCAATTCTACAATTCTCAAGCTTTAAAATATTTTATAATAAGTCCTTATATATGATATGCCACCAAACAAATTCAAGCCTTGGATCAAACGTGGATATTGTTTGATAGGATTGATTATAATTGCAATCAAAGCCCCTTTAAAAGAAAAAAAATAATGAATACTTCAATTCAACTTATATTTCTTTTCCTCAAAAGCAAGGTCTGTATTTATTTCATAAATTATATACAAAGTTATATATAAATCATTTATAAATGTTCAAAGGACCAATTGTATTCAAAAGAAAAGGAAAGGAAAAGCCTTAACCATATAAGCCCATAAATTTCAATTCTACAATTCTCAAGCTTTAAAATATTTTATAATAAGTCCTTATATATGATATGCCACCAAACAAATTCAAGCCTTGGATCAAACGTGGATATTGTTTGATGGGATTGATTATAATTGCAATCAAAGCCCCTTTAAAAGAAAAAAAATAATGAATACTTCAATTCAACTTATATTTCAAAGGTCAACATGAAACACATAAATTAAAGCCTTTGTAATGAGACTTGAGATAGATAAATTCAATAAAAGTCTATAAGGACGGTCATATACAGCACATATTAGTGTTCAAAAATCTAAATGGCAAATATGTAGACAAGCGACATCTAAGACTGTTTACTTTTATAAAGAAAAAGAAACTACTTCTTCTTATGAACTTATTTACTCAAGTCATACATCGATTTCATTACTTATGTCACAAAAAATTCCAGACGATTTTTGTATATCAAACGTTCAATAATTTTGAAAAAAGATGACTAATGATGCAATTATTATAAACAAGTAGAAATTCATGTTAAACAAAAAAGCAAAAAAAAATCTAAATATAAAGCAGCGAAATCACTTACAAATCACATATAAAATTGTGTAAAACTATATATAAAAGGAATTTTATAAATACAGGAAGGTATTTGAGTATAAAAATTTTATTGGTAAAATTCCTGACAAGTCTTTAATGGTACGCATTTTGTATATGATGAACTGAACCTTAGTGATGACGGCATTGCATTTGGCAATTAGAGAAGCTGAAAGAAAGTCATCTTTCCCTGACAGTTGTATTGAAACGTTCTGCGATGATATCACGGACAGCTTGGTAAGTATCATTTAATACTGGTCACCTCCATAACAAATGCCCTTTGCAGAAGAAGCAGTCATTGAATAATTTACCCTACCACTTCCACCGAACCCTTGAGTAGTCGATATTAAACCATTTGTGAGCTGACTTTAAGAAACTGTTTCCCACCGCCTGAATATATTCACGTGTACTCCTGACATTCATATTTAATACATAATGTAGAAGCAGTATAATCAAAGCAGCTGTAGAAATTCGTGAAATAGAGGCTGATTTTGTTGGATACGAAGTCAAGATGACATAATAATTTTCCGCTACTTGTCGTGAGATAAATATTTTTAGTGTTATGTTTTTGTTGGCCATATACATGTATTGAAGCCTCGAGTTAAATAGATCCGAAATCGCGTCCATTTTGTATTTCACTCTCTGAATGGGATCGGCTTCTTCGATTGGTGGGTCTTATTTTCACTGTTTTCCTTGTTTTGATATGTTTTCTTCCTGTATATTCTGGGTTTTGTTCCAGGTTACAGGTTCCTCTCACTTTCTGGATCGTTTTCTACATTTATAAAAAGATGTCGTGTCCTTTTTTAACTTTTGAATTGGTATTTTTAATGATTCTTATGAGATTTGTGTTGATTAATATATCATTTAACCAGTCAGAATTCAGCTTCCAGCTACTTTTATTTTATGTTGTTCTATACATTAAAAAAAAGTTATTTTTGAGCAATGAACGTTGACGAATAATAAAATATTTATCGCGTAGTAAAGTGAATTACAGTATACAATAAAGAAAAGCAAAATTTATTTTACACTTTCTTGTCATACAAAGTCTTTTTCATAAACACTTAGACATTTTAATCAAATCCTCATGCCTTGGATGTTCTTCACTCCCCCCTATCCTTTGTATAAAATGTTATCTTCTATAAGATTTTATGGACTTAAGCCAAAATAATTTACAATCTGGATTTGGCTTTATTTTAGGAGTGAATAGGACATTGATAAAGATCTGTTCATTAAGGAGCCTTTAAGCATAGGCACATTTCCAGGAAATTTATGCAAATTAGGAAGTGTTTTCGTCTTCTCTGAAGATTATTAAAAAATAAATCATTGACTCCTCATTTAAAGTATGGATAGTCTTATATTTGAGCATAAAGACGTTGTCTGATGAAATTGAAGTATGTCTTTATATATTTAAAAAACATTAGCATTAAGGATAATAAACAATTTTTATTGCTGATTTATAAATATAAAATGTGATGTTTTTTATTATTATTGTTGGCTGAAACGAAAGGCAAGGGAATAATAAATAAGTATGTTTTCATTATGCTACAAAGTATTTCTTCACTACCGGCTGTTGAAGAGTGAGCATCAATTCAGATAGAATAATAACTTACTTAAAATACTATTTGTCTCTACTGGATATGCACCTACCAATGTCATTATCGTACCCTTGGAATGGACGCCTTCCTTTCCATCTATAAATGTCAATTGAAAAAGAAACTTCTTATGGTCAATCATTAAATATATTGATTTTGTTTGCTCATATCTGTCGATAAATGGATCAGTTCCTCTGACTATCGGACATAGAAAAAATTGTTATGATATAAAAAAAACAAGTTTTTAGGTTGAGTTTGTATGGAAAAACTTTTTCTTATACATAACAACTTTGAAGTAATGTGATTGGTTATTATCACATTTACTAAGATATTATTGAGGATAATGACTCCAATTAAACGAAGATGCAAAGCTATTGTTGATGTGTGAATATCAACTCAGAGATAAGAATATCATCCTTAATAACAAAACTTTATCTCTCATAGATCTTGATTTATGTCATTTACGATTACACACACACACAATATATATATATATGATAGTATATATATTTAGAAATATTAGAATGATGAAACAACACATTCTCATGGTGTCCATGAAGGCTACCAGGCTCATCAACGGCTCCTTAATGATCGGAAGTGTCATGGAGGAAGAATCATCTGTGTCTCCAACGGACTGTCGACAGATGCAACAACGCCCAGCATGACAGTTGGGTTGCAAAAAAAGAAAGGAGGTCCCTGCAATCTTCAATACAACGTTCTCGAGCTCTGTGTTGACCCTTAGTGTCTTCTGTCGCATTGGCGAGATTGGCCTCCCTTCTTCTTCATTCCAACTAAAAAGAGTTAACGTGAAGAGGTCCTGCAAAGTCATAGAGGAGTTTGTTATCCCCTGAATGAAGGCCAACAAGACTCAGCACCCGCACATATCAACATCGGGATCCCTAACCTCTTCAGCTTGCACAACAACATCAATCTCTGGGATTACATTTCCTGGTCATTCCACTCACCCCGCCTACTGGTATGGGAAGTTGTGCGAGGCGCGCCTCAATATCATCACAACTCTAAAAGGCTCCATTAGGAAGGAGTAATTATAGCATGAAAATCCTTTAGGGACAGAGAGATAGTGGCTAGAAAAAACATGATGATTAAATTTATTATTTAATATTATGTCTAATTACTTCATATTAGCAAACAATTCCAAATTCCAAGTTGGGAATAAGATCTTTCCCATTTCCCTGTAAAAACCTTATCTTCAAATAATAAATATAAAAAACAACCTACTGATTTCTTTTCCACTCATATTTTTCTGTTATTTTTATCTGCTCTCAATTATTTGTATTGTTTTTGTTTTTTAAATTAAAATAAATGAAATTGTACATAACATTTATAATTTATTGAGTAAGCACAATACTTATTAAGATATAAAATTAGCCCCTTATAACAATCGGAGCTATGTAATTTCATTAGAAGGTAAAGTTAACTCCTTTCCTACATGATAATTTGATTGCTTCAAACAGAGAGAGACAAGTCGAGGCACAAATATATATATATATATATAATTTTATGTGATTACTTTTAATATTAACTTCAAAACGTAATTATTACTATTCGACATTGCTGATGAGCGTTTAAGCATATATAAAACGCTAAATCCCCTAAGAAAACATTACCTTTTTTTATAATGGCAAACATTACCAACTTAAATACAGTTCGTTAAATGAAAAAGGTACTAGATAATATGCGTTAAAAATGAGCTGAAATATTGAAATTTATTTTAGATAATATTGTATAAAAAATATCATATATTTATTACATTATGTATCAAATATTAACTTACTCTAAGAAAAAGCTGATTAATATGAGTTGAAGCCAGAATATGTTGTATAGGGAAGTCAGGCGTTGTACCGAATAGCTACACGCATTACATATGATATAAAAACTTTTAAATTCCAGTTTTGTCAAGCTTTTTTGTTGTTTGAAAAGGTTAGATATGATGATTTAACTGTCATTTCGGAAAAATATTTATTTCGAGAAAAAGTTGTTTGTTATTATGTGTTATATCGTGCTAGATCTATCTATTTTATGTTTAAATCATACTTGAGTTAAGGAAATAAAGTATGTGGTCTTATTATTTCACAGAGACTAGAATAAGTGTCTTTATAAAAACTTTTATAATTGAACAAAAAATTAATGCATTTACTTAGAACAAAATATTTTCCTCAAAATAAATTATTCCGAACTAAGTTTTATATCCTCCTTTTTCACTTGAAACTTTAATTCATGCCTATAAATCTGTTGCATTTTTTTAGTATGAATACTTGGAAAAACAAAGTATCTAAGGTAATTTATACCTCCTTTATATATCAACATTTTTGCCACTTTGTAGCATGTGAAGAGGTAAAAATATTATTCATAGGATTTATGTCTCGTACATGTGAAGGTGAAAAATATTGTTAACTAACTTACCTATGTTCAAAGATGTGAATTTAATTAACCAATAATTCAAAGTCTTGGCGAATAAAAATAAACTTTTTTTAAAAGTCAATTTAAAAATAGAAAGTAAAAAAAATAAAAATATAAAATAGGGAGTGCGATAGTCATGTGCGTTAATGCAGGTCCAACTCTCAATGTTGGGGACGCAGGTTCGAATCCCGAGCGGGGATGGTCATTTTTGGTCTACCTCATTGATTATATCCTAGGTTTGAGTGACTAATTTTAATGTTGAAATGCTTAGTTATTTCAAGTCGGATGCAATTCTATCGAATATACTAATTCTAATACTATAATGATTATTTATATCCTATCGATGCAAATTTATCGAACCATATATATATAATAGCGCTGAATTAAAATAGAGGATAATGTTTTTGATGAGTTTATAATAAATACAATAAAACATGCTTTGTGATAATCAGGGCTGTCGGAATTTGGAACTAAAATAATGCCCTATATGTCCAAAATATGCGGGGAAAAATTACTAAATATGCGAAAAAAGGTTTAATAAGCAAAAAAAGCCCTAATATGTTGAAAAATACTGTATATTATAAATTAATAAAAATTATGTCATGTAATCATTGTTCCACTGAAGAATGAGCATATTTTTTACCTGCCTCTCAGTCAAACTGGTTTGCTGGTCAGACAAAAGAGACTTTAGTTTGGAGAAGACCCTTTCGCTTTCTACAGAGGTAATTGGAGCGCACGAGAAGAGGAACGACAATTTGGGACCATCTTTGAGCTCAAATGTCTCTCTTCAGAACTCTGGAGTAGAGTTTAATTTTTCCGAGATCCGGATTCTTCTCAAAGACACTGTTCAACTGCTAGCAAAGGGCTCACAGTCAGCTGCATATGTACCCTCTCAAGGATTCCAATGCTCTCCGTCAGTGGAAGGCGCTCTTTCAGGCTTAAAATGACGCGTACGAGTTGAGTAAAGTTGCCCTTGATGAATGCCAGCTGACCCAGCAGTTTTGGGTCCTTGAACAGTTTTTTGGCTTTGACGATTACCAAGCTGTCGTCATTGAGAGATTCTATGAAGTGTCCAATCCCTTGAAATGGTTGCAGTAGTAGAATGCCGCTTCGAGCCAAGTTCCTCACCTGGTCAGGCAAGGCTCTGGGATAGGAGGAATTTACTCGGAAGCGGCAAGGGCCTTCTTACATCGAGGTGCTTTGACAAACACCTTCTTGATCTCAGAGATCAGTTCATCTACTAGAGGAAATTCGTAACAAACCAATTCAGCCACCCTATTGAGAGCGTGACAGATGCAGGCGACATGCATCATGTTGGGAAGAGTTCCTTCAAGCCTCCCCCGGCCTTCAGACAGTAAGTTGATCCATCAGTGATGAGCAGGTGCAAACTGTTGTAGTCCAAATCTTCACCGCAAACACTTTGAAGAGTGCCCCTGTCAAGGCCTATTTAATGCTTTTATTGTTGGTAGCATGGACGTCAATCAGGTCCAACAGGAAGGGTCGATCCTTGAAGCGTCCATCGAGGGGCCCAGAGAGGACTGCAGTCATGGCTCTGCCACATCTGTCAGTTGTCTCATCCACAAGAACACACAACCTCTGATCCTGCAGCCGCTCCTTCACTTTATTCATATTGACCTTGCTTTCTTTGTCCATTGCGTTTGACAGAGACCCCCTACATGGCATTGGCTCGAGGCAGTACCTTTCAATGAAGGCCTGGAATGCACGACATTCAGACTTGGCAATTGGTATGTTGCACTCCACAAGCATTTTGGCTAGGTCATGGGTGAACGGAGTCACTTTCTTTAGCAGGCCATTCGTCACGAAAATTATTTTCCAAAAAAAACGTCATCACCTACAGAATGACGAATGAACGAAAATATTCAAGTCCCGGGCCGGGCCGTTAAAAAAAAATATATATATATATATAAATCCTCAAAATTTGTACGAAATATGCGATGTATATGCAGAAAAGACCAAATATGCGTTATTTGCGTTAAAAGGTCTTTTAAGCCCAGAAAGTGTATTTACCATATTCCTACAGCCCTGGTGATAATAAAAGTAGCTGCATGTGATAACAAGTTTAAAATTTATTTAGCACTATATGTTTAAACACATCGTTAAGAATAAATTCTAAGACATAAATTTTGACTTGCACTTATCTTGCCTTCAGCTTTGGAACCCTTATTTATGTTTTTGGTGAAAACCATATTTGGTCTCCTTGAAATGAGTAAATTTGTATGATATTTCAAAAAATGTGTACTTATATGCAAGTATAAATTAATAGATGAATATATGTTTTTCCTTAATTAAAAAAAAATCATTCATTAGTTTGTTACATATTATTTGATTTATAAAAACTTAAGTGCTCTAAAGTGTTAAGGAATTAATAAAATTAAGTTTTTAATAAGTAAACTTTTTCTCCAAAACTTTAACCGCTGTGATGTCTACAATAAAAGTGCAATTTTATTTGATTTAAACTTTGAGAGACCATATCTTATGCCAATTGGAAGGCATTTAGATCTTAGCTATTAAAGTTTTATAATACAAACAACTCTCATGTTAGTGCGAGGGGTCTAAAAGATTCATTATTGAATATTGGGTAAGATCTTGAAACTTTTACCAAACTATAAAGTTATATGACTAAAGTATCCTCCCTTTTATATTATTCTAGAATAATATTGTACTTTTAGTTATAACTATCAAAAGAAATAATTACTCTAACCTAACTAAATAATAAATGGGTATAAAAGTATTCAAAGTTTTTTTAATATGGCTTTTGATGAAAGTATCATCCACAGTTCAAAGTTTTATATTTCTTAGGATCATAAAAAACTTTGTAAAAGCTTAAGAAAATCATAAATTTATGCATGTTTTTCATTTTTTTCATTTTATTAGTTATTTTTATGATTTCATTAATGTCACAAATTGTACAAACCATATTAGTTTACGTTTTATTTGATTTTTCTAATATTTTTTATACAAATGGGTCATTTATTTCAAAATCATACATAACATAATATTTACAATAATAAATAGAAATAGCAACAGGGGTTGTGATAGTAAAATCATAAATACACATTTTGGTTCAAAGTTAACTCTCTGAAGCAAGACCCATCACATCATTAAAACATAATAATCTAAATTATAAAAATGGAAGTGAGTAGCACGAAAAAGAGAAAAAAGTTTTGTAAATACTATATAAGAACATCTTTTATTGCACGGCTCCCTCGATGATGTCATTTGAAGTCCTCTTATTTTTTTTAAACCTTAACGTTACTTTATAAATTGTTTTACGTTCCTTGGATAAAATAAAAGTGAAAGAAATTCGATAATTAAATATTATGTTGTTGTTTATTTTTATTATTATATTTCAAAACCATATTGGTTGAACGGCGAAAATGATTTTTACTTCTTTTAAAATTGGAATCATAATAAAAATTATCAAAATATATTTCAAGACATGCAACTTTATTTTATTTCTTACCTATATGGTTCGGTAGAATTGCATTCGACAGGATATAAATAAGTATTATAGCATTAACACTAGCCTATCGAACCTAGGATCTTATCAATGAGGTAGACCAAAAATGACCATTCCCTCTCGGGATTCGAACCTGCGCCCCCAACATTGAGAGTTGAACACGCCTTAACGCACACAGCTATCGCGCTCCCTTAACTGTAGTTATATGTTATCTAAAAAAAACAAGTAAATCGTTTTTTCGGTCATAAGAACTTGTATAAAATGATTATATCATGTAGACTGCGTAACGAAACAATAACATGATTATCATATAACATATCAAAACCAAAATATTATGAAAAATGTTAAAAAACATAAAAAATCGTGTAGGAATTTAAATTTATAAACTTTTTATAATAAATATTTATTTGAACAACAAAAAAATATAAACTAAATAAATCAATTATGTATTTTCCGTTACTGTTTACGATTTCCTCCCGACTCTCGACCATTTGTTAATGCCGTTCTTCCAAAAATAGCATGTCCTAGAGCCAAAAAGTTGTTGAGTCAGTTTTTGAAGTGTTCTTCGTTGTCGAAGGTAACATCCCTCATTTGGTTTGATAGAGAGAAGATAAGGTAATAATCCGATGGTGCAATGTCCGGAGATTACAGTGGAGGCTGAAAGCATCCCATTCGAGCAACTGAAGAGCAGTTTTAATGACTATCGTTTTCGTTGGGCAAGATGACTTGGCCTTGTCTATCGGATCTTTTCAGTCGAAGAGCCTCATTTACGCGATACGGCTGGGCAGCATAGAGCTCTTTGTTGACTGCGGCGTTTCTTTCGAGCATTTCTTAGTGCATCATTTGGGTGGTGATCCTGCTTGACTCTCGGCTTCGGCGTGTCTTCTGGGGTCATCCATTCTCCTTCTTTGCTTCATATTGATGTATAAGCACCCTTTTTTATTTCCCCAGACGATTTGGTACAAAAACAATGTATATGAACGCGTGTTGTTCGTTAGAGAGAGAGGCGTTGAGCCACAGTTTGAATTTGTATTCTTCGTTGAGGTCGTGAGGCACCCTACCTCCGATTTTGTCGACAAATCCCATCCAATGAAGGTGATTGAGAATTGTCGTATGAGTGCAGTTCAATTTATCGGCCAATGCACGAGCTGTTTGGCGACCATCTTCCTTCAATAGTGCCTTCAGATGATATCGTCGAACACTGCAAGTCATCCGCTTCAAGGCGTGACGTCGACGTCAAAACTTCTATTTTTGAACTTTACAAATCATTTTTATGTAGTAGATAAGCCTAAGATACCTTCTCCGTACACACTGCATATGTCCCGAGCACCTTTGGCATCTTTTTGTCCTCGATGCAGAAAAAATAATGTGTCGAACATGCTGATTTTCACCTCCTTTATATTGTATTTCCAAGCTAGAAAATCACCAAAACCAAAACTTTTAGAAAAAACTAAAAGCACCATTTATATAGCTGTGATTGAAATTGAAAAAAAAATCCTAACAGAACCTTCCCTTTTATGTGTTTTGTACTCCTTTGAACAATTCATTGTATGTTTTATAAAGAAATAGCCGTGCTACAAAAATGTATACATTTGTAAGCCAACACTTTTTATATAGTAAGCTAAAGTGATTTTAAAGTTTATCTACATGTGTTTTCTTTTTCATGAGAACGTGCGGACAGATCCAAAATTTATTCAAGGTGAATTAAGTTGTTTTAATTTATCGGTTGAATGGAAATGCATTTACCTAATGTGTCTTCCTAAGAAATAGGCTTTCAATAAAGAAATGCTGTTAGTTGTATTGGAAAATACATTATGCAAATACTAAAAGTAAAAAGTTATTGTATATTTCTTTAAGAACAAAAGATATTGGATACGCAAAGCATGGAAACCGTTGTATTGAATAGTCTTTTTATCATTTAAAATGGATGCATTATCTCTTTGTATACTCTTTTCACATTTATGTAAAATGTATACAAATTTGCGATTACATTATGAGAATAATATATATTTAAAAAATCAAATATAATATTTGCTTCCGTAAATATTGATGTGCTAGAAAAAAAAAGTTTTAAGCAATTATATGTTTAAATATTATGTCATATATTAGTGATTTATATAAAATACAACATAATTAGATAATAACAAAATTATTCATGGCATTGGTTTTTTATTAATATTGAGAAGGGTTCTAATAAAATAAAATTAATCGCGTAGGCTCAGTGAGTTAAACCGTGATCAATTCCCAATGTTGAAGGTCCAAAGGCCAATATTCTTTCATCTCTTTAAAAAAATGTTGTAGATACGATTATAAAATGTTGTAGATTAATTTTATGGCTAAAATTATTATTTATTTTTAATGAGATGTCATTATATTAAACCTGATGATAAAATATATTTAGAGTATATATTTGAACTTTACATTATTTTATGAAGCTTTGAAATTGAAATAGAAGTATCACAAAAGCTTATTGTATTTTAAGAATATACCAACTGAACTAATATATGATTTATAAAGAACTAGAACAAGAGAAAGATCCGTTATGTAAAATTAATACTTTAGAGAATATGATAAAGCTCATGTTTTTATTTGTTTTATTGTTTTATTCTTCTAACTGTTTCAGTTAATTTTTATTAATGAAAATATGTTTTGTAAAAAAAACTTTTATGGCTGAATTGAATATAAAAAAGTTCTTGTTTGCTCAGCATATAATAATTATTGGGAATAAACTAAGTGAAAAATTCATTTGGTATTCCATCTTCTTTTTGTTTGTGTAGGAACAAAATAATGTAATAATAGTGTAAAGATACTTCGATAACTTTCTGAATTATTTTATTTTCTTATACCATGATAATAAATATAAATCACCCAGTTCTTAACTTACATTATACATATTTAAATGAGAAAAATGTATAATGGCTCACTGAAACAAGTAATTTCGGTGAGCAAAATGAAGAACACATTATTCAGGAAACCACTGCCGCATTACGACTTCCAAGAAGAAATTGCAAACCCGTAAGTAAGAAAGCCTTTATGAAGGATTTTTCTTTTTGTAAAAGGGAGTTAATTTAAGGGCACTTAATGTGGAAGATTCTATGAATTTTGATAATGCGATGTAGCGTTGAAAGTCACACTATAATTCGTTGTGAGACTAATAACTGTCTAAGAATTTTTAATGATAAAAAAACTTGTTGGGGAATATATTTTCATATAATTGTCTGATATATATATATATATATATATTCTATTCTTACCTCAAGAGTATATGCTATGAGCAACCTCTTAGGGTCACGGAAACTGAAATTTAATCCAGCAACACGTCAAGCATACACCCCAAAGGCGAGCTATATTTCAATCAATAGTATTCAAATTCTATATAAGTAAAAAAGACATTATAAAACAAAACAAACACTGATCACAATCAAAAATCTAAATACTTAAAATACAACTTTAAGAGATGGCAAGAGTTTAAAAAATCATGTGGGCTTTTTCCCAGATTCATATTCAAAAGCTTCTTCGAAGCTACTTACTTATAAGAGCTTCGATCATTTTAAGCACTTTCCTTCCTCCAACGAACGCCCCCGTGATCCTGTAATAGGTTCCTCCTATTTCGAGCATATTTTCGCAAAGCGAAGTGGAGACTCATTTTCTTCTCCACAGAGCCTGCACAAATCGTCTCCCGTCAATCCCATTTCCTTAAGATGCTTCTTCATAGGGATATGGCCCGAAACAAAGCTTTGTCTGTCGATAACTAGAATCGCCTTGCCATTCTTTGAGCCATTGTGAGCGAACATCTTTTTAAATTTTTCTTTTTTCGTTATTTGTGGTACTTTTGCCAAATATCTTGGCCAAAGCATCCACAAATTCATAACTGGTGTGATCTTCATTGCCTTTGATCCTTGATTGATTTTTGATTTGTTCATTTCTTGTAAAATATTTTCCTGCTGTTGATAAACGATCCTCGCTTTTTTGATAGTGCTTCGATGGCTGTCATACTATCCACATGGATGACCACTTTGTAGCTTTGATATTTTCTAACCTGTTTAGGGCCCGTACTGCCTGAAGGATTTATTCCAACTCAGCTTGGGAAACTGTGTTGAACCAACTAAGGTTTCCGAATCCTTCATCAATACTGTAGTTCCCTAAGGAAATGCACCATCCATAGCACACTCCATTCTCAATTTTGATCCATCTGTAAAAACATTAAGGTAGGTAGGATCCTTTTGAAGTCCTCCCCTTAACGGTTGGAAAATTGGGCAAATATTGAGCCTGAGAGATTCAATGTGCCAATACACAACTCTTTCCAGGCCTTTAATAAGGGTTATAGGACGGTATGCCTTAAGATTTGAGTAGTTATTTGGTTTCGGCAAAAATAAGACTTCAGCTTCACTCCAATCTTGGGAACGTAATATAACTTTAGGGACAAGCTATATAAGAATGCAATACGAACGTAGTATTCACTAGCTAATTTTTTTAAAATAATTGGGCCGGCCGGTCTGGTTCGGATTTTTTAATTTTTTAAAAGATTTAAAAACCTCCTGAACGAGGGGGCTGTCAATTTTGTCAACCCATAAGGAGTGATGATTTTGTCTCATTTCCGATCCATTACAAAATTATTTCTCCTTAGGTCCATGCAAGGTAGCGTTAATAAAATGGGTCAAAATTATTTTTTAAAGACTTTCTTGTATTGAATAGCTTCCTTCCTCGTTTTGGAAAAGTCCAAATCTAGGCTTATTATATTCTGTGTGCCTCCAAACAGCCACAGCTTGTTGAGAGTTTAATTCGTTACATCTTTTCCTCCAGTGATGTCTCCTCTCTAGCTCAATCACTCTCCTGTAAACTCTCTTCTTCTGATAGTAACCCTCCTTGTCATCTGCACATTGAGTCCTTTTGAGTCTCCTTTCAGCCTTTTTAGCCGCTTTCCTAAGGTCAATTAAATCCTCGGTCCACCATGGAACGGTTTCCGAAGCATTCTAGGTTTCAGTGGTGCCAACGATTCGAGTGCTTGTTGGAGCGATTTTGTGAGATCATGGGACAATTTATCTATTTCAATTGATGAAATCTTATTTTCATTTCCAGTGAGTGTTGTTCTACTTAAAGGCCCTAGTTTATTTGGGAACAATAGCACTTGCTGCAATTGTACATCCAAAAGAAACATAATGTATTTATGGTCAGAAAACGTGGGTTTATCAGAGACTTCCCATAGTGAGATTAACGGAAGCATGAAGTCATTTGCAAACGTTACGTCAATTTGACGATCCAAATCCACCAACAAACGTGCGTTTTTTACCTTCATTGCAAATATTCATATGTAATGAAGCACACATTTCCTCGAATTATTCTCCTCTTTTATTGTTTTTTTCCGATCCCCATAAAGAGTTGTGGGCATTTGTGTCCATTCTATGAGAAGAGGTATCCGTTGGTCATTACATTCCTTCCATAATTTTTCTATTTTAGAAAAGACACATAGATATGTAATAGCATAGTATGATATAATTATAATTTGCTTTTGTTTTACTCTTATTGAAATTGCTACCATATCTCTGTAAGAGTATTCCAGTTATCCAAAGCCTCAATTTTTTTTTGAAACTACAATGCTCACCCTTGAAACTAGCCCATCAAAACTATTTGGGGTGTACACGTCGTAAAAACCATTAATGGTTTGCAAAGTGTTGTTCCGTAGTGGAGGTTCGGTTATCAATGCAACTTCAGTAGATTTTTTTTCCAGTAACTTCATGAGTTCGTATCCAGCCAGGCTTCTTTTCCCAAGATTTATTTGAACACAGTTAGTTGAACTCATACTTCGTTTGATTTTAAGTAGATAATGATCCTCATATCGGCGTATTCCCCCCCCCCCCCCCCGGAGAAATAAGTTCGTAAAACGCAGGCTGAGGTTTTCTTAGATATGAGTATATTAGAACCATCACTTTCATCATATATATATATATATATAATGTGTGTGTGTGTGTAAATATATAAAAATAAATATTATATAAATAGTGTCCTGTGACACTAAATATATTTTCACTCTTATACAAAATAAGTTAAGACGTAACAGTTTAGGAGATAAGGAACTGATCTGTATTTCATATAGAAGACAGCAACAAAAATAATAAAGAAGAAGAAGAGCAGAAGAAAGATTTAGCTTTTTTTGCATGGATTCGCTTGAGACCTCAAAGTATTTGTTATTCGAGTGCAAATATGTGGTAGAAATTATGGAATAACTTAAGTAAATTTTGATGTTTTTTTAATATGCAATTGTAAAATAAGGATTTTAGTTACTTTTATACTATAACGTAAAAGGAAGAAATAATTTTATTATTTCCAAAAACTCAGTATTTTTATTTATGGAATGAGATCTACAGGAGTCCCATTTCCTATTTTTTATAATTTCTTTAATAGATTTCTTTTTCATTAACACACCGTTTTGATGTATTTTAATGAATAGTGTACGATTTAATAAAGATGTTTAAAAAAAACAAGAACGATCACAACTCTAAATATGGAGGGGTTTAACAGGACTAATAAGGAGGCATCTCATACTCCACCCCCTCATATTTTTTTAAAATTATGAATGGATATAGTCTCGGGCTTGCCATTTACTTTTAATACGAAACATTTTCTTAACTTTCTCAATGTTTCATAAGGACCCCTATAGTGAGGAGATAAGAAAGGGCGAATGGGTGGATTTAACACATATACATGGTTTGATCTTTGAAGGGTTTTATATATCAAACTCGATAGAGGAAGTCTCAACCTGGTATGATGATTCGTGTTATTTTTCATTATTATGTTTTCTGTGCAGGGAAAATCTGCTTCAGAGGAACGGATTTTTTCTCCAAGCACCGATTTTGCTCTGTTCCCTTGATTTAATAAGTTGTTAAATACAACAGTATTTGAGGGTATCAGTTTCCAAAATTTTGCAACGAATTCCTTCCTTTAAAGTCCTAAGGGTGATAGGGGCTTGTCTTACATATGTTTAACGTTAAAGTCCTTAACCAGCTTTTCCCATTCTAGAGAACCAAATAGAATGCCTTGATCGGTTGTA
Organism: Caligus rogercresseyi; assembly: GCA_013387185.1. Taxonomy (NCBI): domain Eukaryota; kingdom Metazoa; phylum Arthropoda; class Copepoda; order Siphonostomatoida; family Caligidae; genus Caligus; species Caligus rogercresseyi. The sequence continues at coordinate 12,277,716 of CP045898.1, read as the reverse complement.
TTATACATAAGAAATCTAAACCTAGGGAACCAATGGGTGGTAAGTTTTTTGATGATGTTTTCCGTACTTACACTATTCATAAAAGTAAACTTTCTAGCCATTTAGTAGCCCTGTCAATTACTGTTAAAGCCATTGTCTTCCCCCCTGATTTAGGAAAGGGTCCAAAGATGTCAAGATTAAGGTGATAAAACATTTTATCGGGAGATTTTATTTTTTCGCATTTTAATTTTGGAGATCTTATTATTGTAGATTTATCACGTATTTTAAAAAATATGTACGACGATATATCTACCAACCCAATGCCTTTGAATTTACCTTATAGTATTCTTGATTCCTGGGTGAGATTCAGTATGAAAAGTTTTAGTTATATTTTGTATTTCAATTTGAGAAACGTTGGCTTAGGAATATTAGACCTAAGTCATATAGAATATATATTCTCTGTCAAATTTTACATATTCACTAATAAGGATATTTTTAACGAAATGTCTCATATCCCTATTATATTTGCCATTTCTTTCCAATAAACGGAATTGAGCTTTAATAAGTTAATTCTAGAGAAAAAATATGCTAAATATTACTTTTTTCAAAAGAGATGACAAACTTAATGTTTCTCACGCAATGTCCAAGAAAATATCTGTACTAATTAGATAGCTTCTTAGGATCCTTAACAAACTGGGCAGTAATTAAGGTTTTGTGATTGGTATAGCAACAAATCATCTTCCTTCAATTATGTGAGCAAAATGTCCCTTACTGATAAGATTTCCCTAGATGCTGATTGTGGGAAAATTATACAACACTGTATATCATACCTTTTCCAGCTGTCCATCTATTACGACAATTCCTTAAGTTAAATCTGAGTTAAATCCTTTCATTTCTCTCTCCAATAATGCTCTACTGTAAAGGGTAATGGTCTAAATTTGCATCATTCCCCCTACTCAAGAACTCCGCCTATCCCATTGTCTAAAGCATCGACACAAATATATATATATATATATAATAATAATAATAATTTTTTTTCTGTTACTTTTTATAAGTATGATAAAAACTTCAAAAATAAGTTAGAAACATAGAATATATATGGTCCATGACAAAACATGATGTAATTTTTACTATAGCGTTATTTTAATATTGATTTTTTATAACTCAGGAACAATTGAAACATAATTTTGAATTTTTTAATAGCTTAGAAGTTTCATCAATTATTTTTTTAAATCGCCTTTGCATAATATTACATTTCATTTAAATTTTATTCTTTTATTTCTTTTCTTATCAAAAAAAATTTTTGCCAAAAAGAGACTTTTTTTAAAGCATGTTTTTGAACAAAACCATACAAAAGGTTGAATAGATTGCGTGTGTCGTATTTATTATTGCAAACACCACCTATCAAATATTTTTTGTGTGATTACGTCCCCTCCAACACATAGAAGAAGATAATAAAGGGAGAAGAAAAATATATTTGGTTCCTATTCGCTTATTTTATCGCAAAGGAAGAAAAACATCCCCCAGGGAGTCATTTTATTATTATTCAAAAATCCTTAAAGATATGGATATCAATAAGCTAAGCCAAGAAGTTATGGAGGCAACTGTAGTTCTTCTATTCGAGTGCTAGATTCTTCATCTCCTTTAAGAATCTATTCACGTGTAACAAGAGGATAGGTTCGGAGCCTCCTTAGAGAGACGCCTTTACACCTTACCCCCAAGGACAAACTAACATACTTCAGCATGCAGTGATTGTGAAGCTCCAATATTGTATAGCCGCCTTCAAAACAAAAGAGAAAGAAATTCGTGGATTCATACTCAACATAGCAAGAAAATATTTTTGAAAATTAATACATCAATGATTGTTTTAACTTTTTTTTGACTTTATTCGATTAGTGTTATTACATTTAAATATGTATATATAATTGGTTCTAGGCGTACTCGACGGGCACGCCTTTGCATTATCCGTATTTGCAGTTAGCGCTCCTGCATTGAACTCTTTTGCATCAGGTTGTTCTTGTCTGCGGCGGTTTCGCCTGGGATTGTACCTAGGAAGGATTTTCTACCAAGGAAGGTTAATTATCATTTACTTCATTGTTTAATGATACAGTTCGAGTCAGGTCTAATAAATCAAAAAGGTTGAGTGATTGATATATTATGCTGCGATAATTAAAGAGTTTCAAAAGCAATTATATTATGGTTACTTTTGCAAATATGAAGATAAAATTTATAATTACCATGTTTGATTAGGTAACTGAGCAATTAAATGATACCAAGTAGGTTTTGGTAACTGAGAAATTAAATAAAACAACTGACATTTGAGCTTTGAAATGAGAGATTCAATAAACAATTGATTAAAAACCAAACAAAATAAGAATCTTCTTCACACTTACATATGATGTCATACCTTTTTCAAAATGTATCACTTCAATTTACTAATTCATTCATATATTGTAAAAACTCCCGACCCTTCTCGATTAGTAACAGGATACCCACCGTCTTTGCTTTAGTCATAGTGATTATGGGACTAGGATATCAATGCAACACTTGGCTAATAAGTTGAAAAACTAGTATACGGTGTATAAAATGTATACAGTAAAATAATTATTTGTATGAAAAATAAACTCCTGCATAAAGGTTTCATTGTTTATATAGTGCATTACTTAATAATAAGCTTGGAAAATATTTAAAAGTTTACTTAATTCAAAATTCTAAATAGTTTGACTACTTAAGCTATATTTTCTTAAAATAGATATTATGTCATAGAGAAGTTAAAATGAGTAGGACTAACCCCCCCCCCCCCAAAAAAAAAAAAAAAAAAAAAAAAAACTCCCCTGGGCTTTTACTCCCCGTGTCATTTACCCCCCCCCCCCCCCCGTCACAAATATTTTTAAGTCCAATTATTTAGTGAACTATGCTTTCTTTATGACAAATTGCATTATAACCTATGTTCCAAATATCGGCCATATAAAATATTTTTGTATAATTGATTCATACTATTCCAGAAATTTCATTCTTTTCGTTTCCTTACATTATTACTTTGCAAATCTATCCATTGAACTCTTTTTCTAAAGTCAACTATGTTTTTATGATCGTTTGTAACTGCAAGGTCCTAGGAAATAATAAAGGAGCTCTCGATTCTAGTTATTAACAAAAGTGACGTCACTGATTAGCAGGCAGTAACAGTCAATTAGAATTGGAATTTGTATTAATTATATGCGTCTTCGAGAACCTCCAAATCTCTCCAAGGTCCTGAAAACTGCACATTTTCTTCCTGTCAGGCAGCTGATGATCTAACCGATGTTAGTCGCCAAGTATTGCTTCTCTTGACAAAGCGGTTCCTTAATGAAATCTTAGAAAATAGCTTAGAACCTATATGCGATAAATAATAGAATTTGAGTGGATAGGTTACAAATTGTATGCTAGTCTGGTCTTACATAGTTGGCCCAGATATAAGGTCTATGACACGAAATTTACAAAGTAATACACGTTTAATTTTTACATATTTCAATTTTAATGAACTGTGATTACGTGTTTACCAGTGACGTCACTTTTGTTCATAGATAGAAAATATAGTTAACTTCATAAGTGGACTTTAAGGGATAAAAAAATATTAATAACGGGGGGTACAAGCCCAGGGGGTGATTGAAGGGGAGGGGATGCTTTTCCGGGGGGTGGTAGTCCTGTTACGAGTTAAAATTTAAGACATTAAAGAGTGACACTTGAAATGAAATAACTTTTATGGTATTGTATAGAAATATTCTCTTACCAACAATAGAAGACGTAAATATTTCATTTGACCAAATATTTTTTAATTTAAAGTCAGCAAATTCATTAGAGTAACAGATATAAATACTATGAAATGAGGCAATTTTATGAAAAAAATATCTTAAAGTCAAGTTAACCCGAATCGAACTTTTATGGCTAAGATAGAGTAAATAAAAATTAACCTTCCATGGTAGAAAATCCTTCCTATGTACAATCCCAGGCAAAACCGCCGTCCGACAAGAATACCCTCATGCAAAAGAGTTCAATGCAGGAACGCTAACTGCAAATACGAAAAATGCAAAGGCGTGCCCGTCGAGTACGCCTGACACGATATAATTAAACATTATAGTTCTTGAGGAGGAAAAATGGCTTCGTACCTTACTTCACCATCATTATCTTCCATCTATTTTAAGACCAAAACGTTTGCCCGGGGTAGGTATTTCTCGCTTGAGTTGTATTATACCAAAGGTGTATAGGGAAATATTTAATGAAATTACAAAGAATCCATCCATTGAGTGGAGAAGATCTGTAGCTTGTGACGAATTATACTAGTGGTTGATGTTCGGCTCATACTTAACTTACCATTTAACTTCACGACTCTCTCGGGTCTGGGGTGCATCTCAATGGATACTATGGAAACTTTACCCTATCTACGACACCAATACGACCGTAGATGTCATACGACAAAACGCTCACAAGCATTTATATTTTCGAAATAAAACTCGACCGGACATTTTGGAGGAAATGGCTATTAAGTCAAGAATTCTTACTGTTCATGATCTCTGTAAAGATAACGTATTTTCTGATGGGAGATTTGTGTATCCTTTGACAAGGACTTCTCTGCAACACATTCTTCCGAAGCCATGGCACTTAAAAATGTCTCCTCCATCGCATCAAAGAGAGGTAGAAAAAATATAGCGATAAATATTTGAAAATGTGTTACTTGGTCTCCCTTCGGTTTGGAACAATTCGACAATCTTTTACAAGGTATCCACGACAGAAGAAAATTCACAGCTCAGCTGATGATTTCGGCTGATCTTTTATTTTTTTTCATCCATTGTTTCTGCTCTAAGGTTGCACTCATGTGAATTTCTGCGAAATGAACTTCAAAAAGTGCAGAGACTAGCTCTATTGAGCATTATGGACCATGAAGTCAACCCCGACTGCTAAAATGGAAGTTATGTGTGGGTTCTTCCCGCTACACCTATTTTTATCAAGAATACGCACAAAAATGGGCAACCCTCTAAAGTGGCTCAGTCATACAATCAGTGGATACCTAAATTTTCTGGATGGCTACATAGCCAAAAATAGTATCCCTACCCCTGGACCTAGCACTGAGTTTTGGTCGAACAGTCTTGAATACATAATATTTAATAAATGAGATATAACTGACTATGATCTCGTTGGATATACAGACGGTTCTAAAATAAATGGATAGACAGGCGCAGGATGGACACTAACAAAGCAAGACATGGTGATAGAAGAACGGTCCCTAAAGCTTGATAAAACGAATGCAGTATACCAGGCGGAGGTTGAAGTAATCAGAAATCTTGCAACAAATATGCCAGCTGCTAAAACAAATGGCAGAAAAATACTAATTCTTTCCGCTATAAATAGTTTGGATTTAAGACTGGGCACAACAGTAAATAAATACATCATCAACCGTATAATCGCTCTCAAAAAACCTCAGTGCAACATCACATTGAGATGGATAAAGGGCTACAACGACAGTACGGGCAACGAGTTCGCAGATGCTCTGGCAAAGGAAGGATCTTTAAAGGGATTGCCTGTCACTGTCCCAATATCGATGTGTCAATGCAAGGGTGCCCTATGTGAGAGCAGCATGAATTTTTGGACAAAAGACTTGCAGACATTTTAAGATTGGAGAGCCAATTTTGTAGCCATTGTCAGCGACCATATTGGTCTTAACAGTCATCTATTCAAGATAGGAAAAGCACAAAGTTCAACTTGTCGTCTCTGCAAGGAGGAGGAGGAAACGCCGATTCATCTCATTTTTTACTGTGCCCGCACCGTAAAGGTAAGAAGACACCAATGGAAGCTCAATGCTTGAAAATATTTGATATTTTCTGTAAATTCAACTTATTAATAATAAAGATCTTAGCTCCTAAGTAAAGTTTCACCAACTGATACCGGATTGAGTTCCGGCGGGGTGGGGTTTACCTAGGAGTTAAACAAACAAACAATGCAAAAAGTTTCAATGCTGACTTTTGTGAAAAAAGTTTAAAAAATATATATTCTGAAGTACATTGGTTAGCATAAAGTGTTTTGTTGTTCTGGAATTTCACATATTGTTTACTATATTTATAGAAGATAAGGTAGTATATTTATATATTTTGTTGTTTTTGTATTTTTGTAATTTTGGCTCGTTCCTATTGTTTATTGCTTTGATATATTTAAGGAGTTCTGTTTGACTCATGTTTAGAGTATTAATTTTAATATATTATGTTTATTTTTATATACTGTGATATACAACTTCTCTAAATAAATATAGTAAAAAATAGAGTTTTTGGACCCAAAAACACAAGAAACTATGTCCGTGGTAGTTGAATATATCTCCAGAATTCAAACCAGCTACGAGTTTGGTATAGGCAAGATAATTCGCTGGAAGACTCGTCATAACATATCATATTTAGTCTTTGTTATTGATTTGTTATTATGAAACTTTTAATCGTTTTACATAACATTTAGAGGTTTTTCCCTTTACTTACTTTAATATATGTTGTTATACAAAAATATTTTTTTTGGCGAGCTAGCATTATCTTGCGGAATAGTTAGACCAGTAATTGTTTTATATAAGTACGATCACAAATACAAAAGGACATGATTTAAAAAAGTTTTTAAAAGTGTAAATGATGAGTAATTAAGCTACGAAATGAACAGGGGCAAGGAACCTTTTTTTTTAAACCTATCTTCGCCTGAAGAATTAGAGAGTATAGCTCTTCGAGAGAATATTTATACTTTGCATGATTTGGGCGATGACTCTGTTTTTAAAACTGGCCGCTTTTTATTCCCTCTCCAAAGAGATGCTAAAAGACATATGCAAGATTTTAATTCACACTCTGCAAATTTGACAGCGGATGAACATCTCAAGAGCTTGAAGTTACCGCAAGAATGGAAAACAAGAATTCTGCTGTCCATGATGGGCATCAACGATGGAAAAAATTTACAGCCCAATTATAAATATCGGCGAGTTTAATAACATTCTCATCACATTGCAAGGATTGCGACGTATGTACAACAACATTAGCCATGCATTTAGTGACTGCCCAGCTCTGATTATTATAAATAATTTTTTAGAAATGAATTGTACATATATCACTAATTTTAAAGCCGAATACCTAAGAGGATACATTCTCTTTGGCATTACAACGCATGAAAATAAATGTCAAGTGGAAGAACGTGCAATAAGCGCCGCATTGAGGAACTGCAAGGCCTATACAGCTCAAAACCTTTCAGATAACTCGTTAACTGAAGAACATAGGCTGAGAGCTATCATTATTGGAGCGGCTGCCAGATATTTGGCATTATCTTTGAGGATCCCCAATGTCAACAGCCAAGAATGGACCCCAGCAGCTGCAGTAATTAAATATGTTCCACGCCTCTCGCCTATCTACGCCAAATCTCTCCAGTTTATTGTAAAAAAATATAAGAAATTCAAGACTTCAAAGACAATTTAGATTTATCTGATATATGTTTTTGTTTATTTCTGTAGGATCGATTGTAGTTGTTTTTTATGATTGTGTTTTTTTAGATGAATAATATGATTTTGAAGTTTTAGGTCTTAAAAGGAAATTAATTTTAAACTATAATGTTTATTTATGTTTTTATGAAACACAATTTTTCCTTTTATATTTTTCCTTTTATATATTACATATAGTGTACTTTTTGTTCTATTTGTATATATAATTTGTTTTAATAAAGACCTTGTTGATGAGAAAAAAAATGAAAATGGAATTCAGTTTTTTGCAATATACATTACAACTGTGTTTACTAATTTGTAGAGTATTTAAACATTGGAAACATCACTGGTAATAATAAAGATTTATTCATAATTGGAGCATAAAGAATATTTCTACTTCTACGGAAGATATATATGCACATATAAAAACAGGTTTATACTGGGTTGATATTTAAAAAAAAATATTATATATATAAATATATTTTGAGGTCATTTATGTTCAACATGTGATAATGTTGCCATGATGATAAATAATAAATACACTCATTAAACTGTAAAGACATTTCCTACAGCGTATAAAGACCTCGATAATATTGATATGATAACATTAATTTTTAAACAGAACAGGTGTTATTTTGAATAACCCACAACATAAATGGGTTTTAATGGATTTACAAAAAATATACATTTTTCTTTAAAATATGCTAAGAAAGAATAAATTAATTATCAAAAACTAAATTATTTGTAAAAAGATTATGCTTAAGATATTTTGTGTCTTTTACACCATTTTGTATTGATAAATGTATTATATTAATTTATCTACATTCTTGCAGTGCTCTACAATTATATATTCTGCTTCCTAACATTTGGGTAGCGCTCAAAACATCTCGGTCTTATTATTTTTAAAATTCGTAATCCTAAATAAAATTTCTTAAGACCAAAAGTTACCTACGAGATTTTTGTATTTAAATTTAACTTGTACATATATATATATACCTGGAAGTATATATATACCTAGAGTTTGTCACTCTAAACGTCAAAGGGGTCACAAATAAAATGCCTGCTCTACTTCTATTTGGGCTAAACTCAAATCCCAGAAGTGCCTCAAAACCCCGTGCTTTGGAGATTTCTCTATCAAGTTGCAGAAGCTATATTGCACACTCTATGAACATGTTTGCTCCGAGGACTTGAGGGCCATTTTTATTGCAACAGCAGCTCGATACTCGAGTTTATCTATAAAGATACCAAAAGTGGGCTCGTCGTCATGGAATTTTGCGGGAGATTTAGTGCGGTTTTATCCTACTTGTTTTCAGAACCATTTACGGTTCAGTGTTTGTACTTTTCTTGTGATTCCCTGTGTAGTGATAATAATGCCTTCTCATGTTTTCCCAATCTTCAATCTTGCCGCCGTGGATATCCTGCAGTTACTTAGTGGAGATCTCTTCGATCTTTGGGTTCGAGAGAAACTGAAACTGGGTGGCAATCATCACCTTTGACATCACCGACATCATGAGGAAGATATGAAAGTTTCCAAGGATCGGGGTTGGAAGGAGCCGAATACTTTTTTTATTTTTTATTTTTGCTGTTCTTAGATATTTTAAATATTGATAAACCTTTTAGTAGGTGCCTACAATCGTTGTGAAATGTTTGTATTATTATTTTGTATTATTTTAGATAAATTTGTTAGTAGATTTGGCTTTAGTTTAGGGTTTTAATTTTAAACTATAAGGTTTATTTATATATATAATACTATATGTAACTACCCTAAACGAAAAAAAAAAAATGTCTACAAACTATGAAAAAGACTAAAAACAAGTTCGTTTGTCAACCAAAATATTAACTGTTTATCAACTAATAGTAAACGACAAAATTATATCTACTAAAACATAGAGGGTAAGTTTGTCGAACTCTCAATGTTGAGGGCCCAGGTTCATCTCCCGAAAAGGCAACTTCAATATTGATAAACCATATCGAAAATATCCAAAGTGTGAATGAGTAATTTCATTGTTTAATATCCTCCCAGATTCGATATTAAAAATCTGTTCAACAATGGGATTTCAAAAGCATTAAATTATTAGACATTTAGAGGAAAGTACATATTCGTGCGAAAAACCAAAAGGTTCATGAAATCAGAGGACTTTGAATTGGCTTAATTGTGAACATTATGAATATGGAAAACTTTGTGCTGAATTTAAAAGTAAGTAAACTTTCCGAAAAAAAAACTTTTTTTCTCTGATAACTTTAATTTATATCTCATCTATCAATTCCTTGAATAAATCAGTTCTAAAAAGTATTAAAGTTTCATTGACTTTCTAAAAATTAGAAAGAAATTATAAATTTATTTGAAATCTTTACTGTCATAATTTTTTTATAGATTTCTTTGAAATCTCTCATCTAGATGAATAAGTTTCGTAAAAAGCTCCTTTTCCCTCAATGTAATACAAATATACAGTGTGTTCCATCAGAAATGGAATTTTTAAAATGCGAATTAGAAGTATTTAAACTAATCCAAATCGTATTAATGATATCCCATTTTGTTCTTAAAGAGGAGATTTTTATCGATATATAAAAAGCTGTATTGATTGTCAACCTAAAAAATGTTTTTTGAAAAGAAATGGATCATCCTGCAGTTTGGCAAAACACCTTCTCCTTCCACAGTACGCCGAGAATTTATACTTCACTTCAAGATCAGTGGGAGGGTGGCGAAATCTTACCAGCTGATCCAGTTAACAAGAGTTCTTGATCATTTCAATAAGACTGGTTCCATCCACAAGAAAAAACAGAATCAAAAAGAACAGAAGCAGTGGTTCAGGAGGTAAAGAGTTTTTTTGAAGAAGCCCCAGTTCCTCACTCAGAAAAGCTTCTCAGCAAATTTCACCCACCAAAACAACGTTGTGGAGGATCGTAAGACATGATCTTCGATTCCGTTTTTATTATCACTCTTCAGTTCAACCATTAACTGATAACCACAAAGCACAGAGAAGGTAGTTTTGTCAATGGATCCTTCAGCAACCATCCAACATTATCGGTAGAATCATTTGGACTGACGAAAAGTTCTTTTGCCTCCATGAAAAACCACATCGAAAAAAGACGGAGTGTGGACAAATCAAAAATCTTGAAATATATTGAGAAAAAAATGATAGTAGTGTTGCCATTATTAATCGAATGGTTCCAATCGTTCATGCATTCCTTGAAGATGATGGCCATTTGTCGTCGGTTAGTGGTATTTCATATCTCAGATTGCTCCAGGACATAATTTGGCCCAGGCTGCGCCATTCTGCAACTCGTTCTTCACTTTGGTGGATGCAAGACAGCGCTCCACCACATTGCACAAATGCAGCTTTAGAATGTTGAAATGAAAAGTTTCGAGGCCGAGTCATCAGCAGAAGGACGGAAAATCCCTGGCCAGCTCACAGTCCAGATATCAACCCTTTGGACTTCCACTTCTGGGCTGCAGCACAAACTCGAGTTTATAAGGAAAAACCAGATTCCATTGAGTCTCTCATACAATGTGTCCAAACCTTCGCTGAAGGATATAGCCAGGAGACGATCAAAAACGTTTGCAAGAATGTCCTGAAGCGTGCGTCGTTCTGTCTTCAGGCTGGAGGGGGTCATTTCCAGCAACTTTTATAAGGCTTTAGATGTGCCTCTTATGAGATAGGGGAATACATTTTTAATAAACATAAAAATCCATTCTTTTCCTTCAAATGATGTATCTATGAGGGATTTTTTTTTTTTTTTTGCCTATAAGGTTTGATAGAATTGCATCCGATAGGATATAAATAAGCATTATAGCATTAAAATTAGTCTATCGAACCTAGGATCTTATCAATGAGGTAGACCAAAAATGACCATCCCCTCTCGGGATTCGAACCTGCGCCCCCAACATTGAGAGTTGAACACGCCTTAACACGCACGGCTATCGAGCCCCCTGGAATTTGACGAATTTTAAGTACTTCCAATTCGTAATTTAAAAATTACATTTCTGATGGAACAAACTATATATATATATATATATATATATATATATGCATGTTGGTGATTATCAAGTAACCTAATTTTAGAAATCAATCAGAGTTGACATCTTTTTCATACACAGGCAGGAAATAAATGATAAAAAATTTAAAAATTATTATAAACATTTAAAAAAGTACATAACTAAATGAAGACTTAGTTGAGTATCCTATTTTGTTTGTGTATGACCAAAAAATCACCAACCATTAGTTTTTGACCTAGAAGTCTAGATGTATATATATATACAGGGTGGGGCAAACTAATTTCCTTTTTTCCAAAGGCAATAAACAAGCTGTGTATTCAGAAAGGTTTTATCTTTGTTTCATAATGAAAGCACATCTTTAAAGTTTTATTTTACATAGTTTTAAAAATCACACCACTTAGATGACATCCTCCAGAATCGATACACTGGACAAACCTATTTTTGGTACTTTCCATTACCCTCGCCAGCGTATCGGGGGGTATATTGGTTATTTCCTCTCTGATATTGGCCTTCAAATCTGCCAGGTTTGTTGGGCGGTTGACATAAACTCGGGATTTCAAGTAACCCCACAAAAAAAAATCACAGTCGGGTGAACGGGCTGGCCATTCCAAATCGCCTCTTCTTGAAATCAGGCGCTCCGGAAAGTGTTCTCACAAAACATTCATTGAAGCCCTTGAGGTGTTATCTTGTATGGGTGGAATTTAAGATCTTCATGGAGAATTCGCCTCACTGAGCTAGCTGATAGTGCAAGAGCGGATGCATGTTTGCGGGCAGAACGTTGTGGAGATTGCAAAATTGAAGTCCTCACAGCCTCGATGTTTTCAGGTGTTCTGACGCGCCTAGCTGTACGAATTCTTTGTTGTGTTGTACTCTCGGTTTCTCTGAACGTTTTGACCCATGCAATGATTGACTTCCGGTCCGGAACAGGGCCTCTAGGTGCAACATTAAAATGAGTGCGGAAAGAGCGCTGGGTTGCAATCACAGACTGATGGTTGAAAAAATACGCCTCCACGGCAAACGCACGCTCCTCTCTGCTCCAACGCATGATAGTGACTGACTGTATTTCCAAGAAAACTTTACGCCTGCCTCTTTGAAATGAGCCCACGCTCACTTCTCCACTACAACTACACAACAAATGCCACAAATTTTAAAAAAGGAAGTTAGTTTGCCCCACCCTGTATATATATATATATATATATATATATATATATATATATATATATATATATATATATATATATCCCTATATATTGATTGAGACACACGTATTACGAAGTATAATCTTTGAATTAAATTTCTCATAGATATTGCTTAAGTAAAATAATAGCTTAATACGTGATAAAAAACATTTATTTTGTGAATTTTTTATGTGTCCTTCTTTGGCCTTCACTACAGTTTTGAAACTCCTAACGGTGGAGGCAACATAGGCAGATATTTCTTCCTCAGATAAGAATGCCCATGCCTGAAGCAGTTTCTTTTTTAGAATCTCAACTGATGGTCAGGACTTGCTAAACACCCTTCTCTCCAGAATGGACTATATTCCATAGTACATGGGGTTCAGATCTGGGGAGGATGGTGGCCACAAGTACTTAAGTCAAAAGTCTGCAAACATATCATTACAGAAGCTTTGAACCAATTTGCTGGTGTGGGATGGATCCCCTAGGAGGTTGGGGGTGGGTGCACAGAGCAATTCCAAGGGGGGTGTGGGGGAAAAACAGGGCGCGGGAAAAACGAATTAATGAAAATATAAATACAATAGACTAAATAACAATGCTAGCATAACATGGACAAATTTTTGATGCAGCTCCCACTTAAACGCAAAGCAGAGGATGAAGCATTACCAGATGTACTTCCAAAGCAATATCCTTCCAAGGCAAAGACAAGAAAATATGACGACAAATATCTTGCCTTTGGCTTCACCTGTACAACGGTGGGTAATGAGGAGATACCGCAGTGTGTTGTCTGTCTTAAAGTGCTAGCTTGTTACAGCTTGAAGCCGAACAAGCTAAGACGCCACATGGAGACAAATCATCCAGGGCACAAAGACACACCAGTTGACTTTTTCCGACAAACAAGAGTAAACTGCCGTGCTCAACAGTCTCTCTTTACTAAACCTGCGTCCGTGCTGGCAAATGTTCAACTTGCCTCATATAAAGTTGCCTACCGAGTGGCACGTCTCCCCAATGCGCAGTGGACGCACTGCATGATACACAGCGAAGCACTTGCGTCTAAACAGCTGAGTCCCAAGCTGAATGATGTAATGACCCACGTCATTTCCACAGAGAACTACATAATTTGAGAACCTGAAATCATTCATTGAAGCCAACGAGCTGCAGAACACAGTGATCCAATGTATGGAAGCACACATCTCTGCCTTTCAGAAACATTTCCAAAAATATTTCCTGATGCAGGATCCAAAAAAATATGATTGGATCCGTGATCCCTTCAGTGCATCACCACCTGCCGACTTAAGCACATCCAAGGAGGAACAGTTCATTGATGTCAACTCTGACTCAACAATGAGGCTGCAGTTTCAGTCAAAGACACTGGCAATCTCAAAATTGGAACCCAGATTTGACAAAATTTGCAGCATGAAGCAGACATACATCAGTCACTGAAAAGATGTGAGGATTAAAGGTGCCATTTTTGCACAACAAACCCTTGGGTTTTTGTTCTTGTTTTCCTCTCAGGGAGTTGGTCATATTTTGAAGCCCATTTTTGCAGAGAGGCAATTTTTTCAAAAATGCATCAAATGTTAATTATATTAAAAAAACATGTTAGACTGAACAAAATTACACAGTTAAGGTGCTTGAAAACTGTTACACTTATAACAATCTGCAGTTTATGGCAGTTCACTTTAATTTTTCATCAAATAAAGATTGAGGCTTGTATTAAATATAATGTGTTAAATAAACTGCAATGGACTCTGAGAACAAAATGTGTGTATGTTCTGTTTTGTTGGGGGGGGGGGGGGCGGGCGCACAAATTTATTATGTACCAAAGAGGGGCCCAGTAGAAAAAGTTTGGGAACCACTGATATAGCCAAACAATCGCTAGGAATATATGCACAATCTGAAATAATGTAATTTTCAAAGCTGTAGATTAAGAGGTCAATTAAATTTTATGAAATAGATTTTTCAAGTTGTTTTTTGTATCTTTTTTTTCAATTATTTAAAAATTTATGATAAATTAATGTGTTAAAGTGTCAAACTCAAAAATATAATTAGTAAACATGGACCCTCAGTCTAATACTAGTTATTAAATATGATTCACAAAAAATGATAAATCTGTCGAAGTTTTGTTTGGAATATTTATATTGACTTCTTTGTACTACTCGACGATTAAATAGCATAAATAATGTATTTTGAGGAGCAAGAATATTTATTAATTGACAAAAATAAAAATGGTACATTTTGAATAGGAATTGTGAAAATTTAATTTTGTTCTTAATCTGTATTTTGATAAATTTAAAAGCGTCATTAAAATATATGTCGTTTTATGAGTTTACAATATACGAAAAACTTCACGTGTTTGATATGGCTTTCCATGTTCCGATCATAACTTATAATGTAAAGAAAAGGAGGTGTGAAGCGGGTCTACATTTACCCATGTTTGTAAGTCTCTATCTACAAATACCTTTTTTATTTTTCGTTGCATATAATTTACATATTTATTATTACTATTATTTATTGGAAAAGGGGATTTAACTTAAGTTTTAAATCAAAAGTAGTCCGTGCCCATCGACCAAAATATTTATATTTCGCATTTTCAAAAAATAACATGTCACATATATTTGTCTGAGAAGACAGTGTCATGAATCAAATATATCTTTGAAGAAGTGTCTTCAACTTATTTATTTCTTCAAATAACATTCTCTCTTCATACATTTTCATTTAATAAAATTTTGAAAAAAAAATGTAATGGCCCTTTGATGCTGAAATAAAAGCATCACATTATTTGGTAATTGAATGATATAGTTAAGAGTATGTTCAAAACTAAATATTGTTTCAGGATGTGACTTATAATATACCCATGACATGATAGAAGGTCTTGACAAATATTATTTAAGTCACAATTAACAAAAAAATTATACAAATAGAAATCAGGAAGGTCCGGTTGACTTATAAGATCCATAGAATTATTTTTTAAGTCAATGACACATATAACATACATATACTATTAGTCATTCAAAAAATAAATTTTTATAAATTCTGCATATGCTACCGAATCTATTTGATTTAATTGATCGTCCATTTCATTATATATGTATGCGAAAAAAATGTCAGAGCTTCAAAAACTAATATATTCGGCTGGGGAAGTATATGTGTTTCATTCAAAGAGCTTTGCTCACTTTTCTATTTTTAATGTTTTGAGTGTTTGTGCATCTATAAAACAATTAAATATATATTTATTTGTTTTGATTAAACATCAAATTTTATAGGTTTATTACAAACTTGTAATTGGTTAGAATAAACTTTACGAGTAAAAAGTAGATAGTGAAGACAATTGATTTATTCAATTGATATACAGCCTTTCTTACAATATACTGTAACATAAATATATATATTTTAAAAATATTATAATAAATTTCAAAATGAAAAAATATAAAAATACTTAATCAATATCCGAGCAAGATGCATTCGTGGCAAGACCAAATCCATGTGCCATTGTCGCACTTCGAGCAACTGATATTGTGCGACCCTCTCTCATAATTTGCAAAAAACCTCAAAGTATGGACATATAGACAACTGCAACGAATTTTTTAGGCTTCTTGAATCACTGTAGATGCACTCCTCGTAGTTGTTATTTAAAATTTGTCAAAATTCACGAATAAGTACGAATAACAGAGGAAATTTATATAAATTTTTGCTAATATGAAGAATAAAGTTAAACATTTTTAGTTTACAATTCAAGTATAAAACATGAATAAACAATATAATATATAAAACATGTATACGCCAAAGTATTCAAGCCTTCGTTTCAATCGTGTCTAATCGGCTAAGAGCTGTCTCAACTGTTAAGCTAATAATTTTGGAGGGAAAAATGAATTTAGCTGTAACAATAATATGAACGAAGAAGAATTATAATAAATACAAATCTTCAATTCAGAAAATCTAGAAAAACTCCACCTGGCATCTCTAAAGTTAATATTTTATCTTCTCGCTCAAGATCATCCTCGATCAAAAGAAAAGACTAGTCTGTCAAAACTTCAAAAGTTTTTGAAACCATCATGACGACTCTCTTATCCTTGAACGTAAACTCCCTTCAAAGTACAAAAAAACTATAAGCTGTCAAGGTTTCTGAAATATCTAGAGCTACCTGACATCGTAATTTTATATGACACACGGTGCAACTTCGAAAACCATTTTTCTCTTCCTCAAGTATTTTCATTATTTGACACCAGTCTAACAAATCCGAACGTGGAGTTACACTATTACTTAAGAAATCCTTCCAGCCCAGCATTGAATTTCGATGCTCTAATGGAAATCTATTAAAAATCAATTGTAAATCAAAAGATGGGCATTTTGATATAATAAGGATCTATGGCCCTAATAACGACGATGCTGATTTCTTCAATGTGAAACTTAGCTCAATAATAACACATCGACCCACTATTATGGCAGGTGATTTTAACGTTAAACTAATGCCCGGAAGGGACTCTAATCGAAACCATATGTGCTCAAATCATCGAGCTACTAAAGTTTTAATATCACTCATCTCCTCCTTTGATTTTCATGACTCTGTGGACATATGCCAAAACTATAAACATACTTTCTTTTCTGTTGATAAAATTTCGAGACCTATTTCCTCTAGAATTGATTTGATACTGTTCAAAGGTTTCCACGATAGCTCATTGAAGTCCTACAGGGTCGTTGATACTAGTTTATCAGATCATCATGGTTTGATAGCCAACATTGACATCAAATCTAGGACCTTAAAGTATAAAACAAGCTAGAAACTGAACTCTGAATTATGGAACAACCCAGATACAAATGAAAAAATAATTTCTTTAATTGAAACAACCAAGTCTCATGTTAAAAACGACAGTAAAGTTTTCACTGAAATGGAAGGCTTGATTAAAAAAATGAAAGGGATCTTTAGGAATGCCGGAGCAGTAAAAGCAATGCAGAAACGAAGGGCAATCAACAAAATTGAAAACCTTGATAAAGAGAAGATTTCCCAACAAGAAAGAAATTTTAATACGGACACTTCCCAGAATTTGCCTCAGATGGGATAATAGTCTGAATACCTAAGAAAAATAAAGATTTTTTTTTTAAATTTACGTCCTCTTACTTTGCAAAATTCGATTTACAAGATATTTTCATATATTTTAGCTAATCGAATAAAAGGAGTTAAAAAAAAGTTTTACATGATTCTCAGTATGGATTTTTAAAAGACAAGCTTATGGACATAATTCCTTTTACTCTTCAAACACTTACCAAAAGTGAAAATCATACGTCTTTAATGGCTATTGATTTTTCTAGGCGTACTCGACGGGCATGTCTTTGCATTTTCCGTATTTGCAGTTAGCGCTCCTGCATTGAACTCTTTGCATCAGGGTGTTCTTGTCTGTGGCGGTTTCGCCTGGGATTATACCTAGAAAGGATTTTCTACCAAGGACGGTTAATTATCCATTACTTCATTGCTTAATGATACGGTTCGAGTCAGGTCTAATAAATCAAAAAGGTTGATTGAATGTTCAATTATGTTGCGTTAATTAAAGAGTTTCAAAAACAATTATATTATGGTTACTTTTGCTAATATGAAAATAAAGTTTATTATTACCATGTTTGATTAGGTAACTGAGCAATTAAATGATACCAAGAAGGTTTTGGTAACTGGGAAATTAAATTAAAAACTCACATTTCACCTTTGAAATGAGAGACTCAACACACAATTGATTTAAAAACAAACAAAATAAGAATATTCTTCACACCTACATATGAGGTAAATATTTGATCACTTCAACTAACTATTCATATATTGCAAAAACTCCAGACCTTTTCCCTATTAGTAATAGTATACCCACCGTCTTTGGATTTGTCATAGTGATTATGGGACTATATATCAGTGCAACTCTTGGCTAATAATTTGAAGAACTAGAAGGACCCCTTCGATAAACCTTAACATACCAGATGCTTCGAAGTCTTGCAAAACTTTAAGCCTTAAAATTTCAATGACAATAAAACTCGCAACGTTGAGTTTTGCTGGTGCATTAAACTAGCAAAAAGTAACTGCCAAAGCCAAAATCACCAAAATGTATACGTTAAAATAATTATTTTTATGAAAAATAAACTCTTACATAAAGTTTTCTTTGTTTATATAGTTCACTACTAAATGATAAGCTGGGAGAATATTTAAAAGTTTATTTAATTCAAAATTTTAATAGTTTGACTACTTAAGCTATATTTTCTTAAAGTACATGTTATATCATAGAGAAGTAAATGAGTAGGACTACCACCGACATTTAAAATTTTAAATCAATTCTCTATTATTTCCGGCTAAAAATAAACGTTGAAAAGACTGAATTTCTCAGCCCCTTTGGAGGCATTGTAGAAAAAGCCTGGCCAATACTAAATTCGTCTGATCATATGAAGATACTTGGATCTTGGATTGGATCTAACAGTTCTAGGTTAAATCGTGATCTCATGATGACAACACTGAAGAAATCGTGTTCTTTTTTCAACTCCCTCAACTTAAACGTGTGGGATAAAGTCAGAGCCTGGAATACCTCTATTGTCCCGAGTGTAATTCATTTACTCCGTGTTACACCTTTTCACCAAGGAACATCCGAAGAACTTCTAACTTTTGAGACTTCTCTCTTGGTCTGCCACAAAAGACGAATTCACAATCCATTCTAACTTGGAGGATTGGGAGTCTTGGACGTCCAAAATGTATGGAAATCTATAAATTGCTTTTGGATTCGAAAGCTATGGGACAACAGCCACTATTGGTCTTGTTATATTAAGCAATATTTAAAAATAATGGAATCGACTATAACGAATCCCCTATCAAGGGATATCAAAAGTTTTACCCACTATCTCTATGTTGTCTGGAAGAATAAGATAATTTTGTAATAGCTCAACAGAGTGCATCAAAAAATATGAAACGTCCTTAGCTTGGAAATGCCTCTTTTAAATTGCCTAAATGTATCGATCCCAAAAACTTTGAATGCTCACATTGCAAGTGATGTTATTCATTCATCGAAATTTTTAAACAGACTTGCACATAAGTATTTTACTAGTGTTTTCGGGAAACTTTCTAGAGTGAATCGTCTATTTTTACCCTTCAGGATCAAGATCTCCATTTTATTTACAAAGATTCCACAGTCTCAACAATAGTACCATTTGAAGCCTACTTAAAGAGACGTGGGATACAAAGAAGTATAAGCGATTGTGTCGCTGCTGTGAATAATAGATTTCTTAAATTATCAGAGAAATGGTTCAAATATCGACTTTTGACTGGTTCGCTGGAGGTGGCATACAAGTTTTTAAAAGACAATCGAAAGAACTGTTTCTTTTGTAAATACACCCGGAAACCACAGATCATCTCCTTTGGACCTGCCCTCCATTAACAGAGACTTACCAAGCCCTCCAAATCTCACTAGAAAACTTCTTCAAGACCAAACTTCTGAGGAAGACTTTCTGACATTCACAAAGAATGTCAAATGTGACGCCGTCATAACTAAAGTTCACAACATATTATATAAAATGCGAACAGTTAAAACGACGACCTTTCTTGTATCATCCTAATCGCTTCTTTATATTCAAAAGTTTTATTAGAGATATAAGTTTTTATTAATATGTTTGTTTTCAAATTATTTTAGTGTTTTCTTCCACCTATTTTCGTTTAAATAATTGTTATTTATTGATAGATTTTCACTAAGTATTTGCACAAACCTTTTTGTATATCGCTGTTTGATATGTCGAAATATATGCCCACTGGGCCAAGAAAAACAAATTCGAAGGGAAAAAGTGTCTATTAATATCATAAAATATCTTTTTTCTTTGCTATCTGGTTAATTAAGAACTCGAATGGGTTCCCAAAATGGAATACGTTTTTCCTTTTTGTTGGATTAATAAGAAACAAGACTTAACGTTAAGAAAGCTTGTCCTTGAGACGGAATCCATCCAACCTGTTGCAAAAGCTAGACCTCCTGGCACGATATTAATTCGCATAAATTTTGCAAACTCCATCCACTATGTACGACACATATACTCATCAATCATGATGAAATCATACCTCTTGGATAAATAAATCATCATCCGTTTCTCTTCAATCTGTATGTTGTAATATAAACTCTAGCGATTTAAGGACCCATTTAGTCGTTATTATTTAATACAAAATTAAGTGTCCACTTGTTCCCTTTAAGATATTTACACAAGTTATATAATATTAGTGTTCTTGATTTTTATTTCCAAAAATGTGTACAACATACTTTTTATGTATTGTGTTGTGTACACATGTGCTTCTAGAGACTCCGTGAAATAAATTAATTTCCTCAAGGATCAGCCGTCTTTGGAGATAATTATTTATATCAGCTTGTAGCCCGGATTCCTGGCAGTAAGTACACGATACTTTTACTGAGCAGTGTCATTTTTTTGAAGAAGAAATTGGGTATTTTTGTCACGGAGTGCCTAAAAAGGATCTCATATTCCTTTTTTTCTAACTCCCCCCTCCACCCTCCTCCCGTGATTCTCCTTTTGCAGGAGCGGTGTAAGAGTGAACAATATATTTTTGTTGTTGTTGTTCCTTTAAATTATTATTCTCTTCTACTCTTCTTCTTATTGTTTCGTCTTACGGGCTAAGAAGAAATGGAGAGTATCCCACCCGATATACCTCATTATAAGGGGAAAACAACTTCTTCGCGGAGTGCATATGCAGACGTGCTGAAGAGAAAGAAGAGTGTCAACATTAATCATGTTGAAAAAATATTAACTTAAATAGGGATTACGAATGGGAAACCTTCGTTATTCTAATGGAAGATGGTGAAGAAAATCTGTTTAAAAATGACAAATTGACACACCTGGATGTATATGATATGGCGATTGAGTTTGGTTTCCACCAGCACGAAATAGCCGGAGCAAACCCCAGATTTGGGATGGGTCAGGCTTGTATTTATACAAGATTTCCTATAGATGTCAGATCGAGACTTTCTGATTTAAAGAGAGTACTAAAAATTAAGGCAATGAACAAAGATGATGTTTATGAAGAAGTAATGTGCAGGCTCAAAGGGATTGATAAAATCTCACTTGATAAGAAAAAAAAGTTCACGATTACATTAGTCAACACTTTTAAAATAGTGAAGGAAGCACTTCTAGTTGAATGGCTGGGCCAATTTGGAGAAATCATCAAACATTATCCGAAAAGTAATCCCCTGATCAAAAAAGCAGAAGAAAAATACCCAAATTACTGTGAAGTTTGGAGGGATAGCGATTACATGGTGGAGATCAACGCTGATCCCTCCAGTATTCCTCAGATAGTCCCTTTTCAAGGTTATTTTATTAAACTGAAGTTTCAAGGTGTAAAACTGAAATGCCAGAAATGCTTCAATTACGGACACCTGAAACAATACTGTGACCAAAAGAAAATGAGAACCTCTGACTATGAAAGAGTTCTGAAGAAGAAACTCGAAGAGCGCTTATCAACAGATGAATAGAATTCCTCAGGGGGAAAATCAGCGACTCAGTTGGAGGAGGAAGCTCACAGTATGCAAACTTGTGAAGAACAGACACCTACGTTAGACGCGATTACTTCAGATGAAGGAACATCTACTCTGACGGAAGAGAGAGTAGAGAGCAATACAAATAATGGGAACTCCGTCGTCGAATTACCTGAGGGTTCTTCAACTGAAGAAAATGAAACTGAAGATAATGTGGAGACAACTTGCGACAACAACTCGAATATGAATAACGACTCTCATATTATAGAACAAGCTCAAGTCTCATTGCGTATCTCTGGGACTCAAGATGTTGATGTGGAGAAAGGAATGAATACTAACACACCTATTGAGGCTATTCAAAAATCTAACAGTAATAGAGAAGTCTTAAGCACACCAAGGACTTCAAGAGCTCTCTCAAGAAATCAGCGTTACCATATCGATTCTAATACAATTCTATTGGATAGGACTCGTTCACTTTTAGCCAAGAGAATAAGATCTGAGTCTGTACCATCGCTTGATAAAGGGAGAAATCCAACAAAAATTTAAAAGAACTAACTGATATCACGTGAATCTGTTATTCAATGTGTGTTTAAATACACTAATAATACCTGAGGATATAGAAGAGTAACTTATTAGAGTAATCCCATACACGTCGGCCCTGAGGGTTACTGAGAACACGAGGGGGAGGTTGAGGACATCTTTATTGAGGTAGAAGGGGTGCACAGGACAAGGAGTAAAGACAGACTGAGTAGGCAAATAATATAAGAGGGGAACGTGAAGAGAAAAGGGAAAAGGAAGATAAGTAGACAAGGGTCAAGGTTAAGGGATGCCAATAGATGGCTGAGACCCACAGGGATGCCAGTAGGAATACATAACACAATGAGCATTTCTTCTGAAAGATATTCACAGACAAAGATCTCTGAACTCCTTGGCATATTAAATTAAGTACAAGGCCCGGACCCGACGAGGACGCTAAGAAAATCTGCCGGGTTTTTATTCAAGACCTAAATCTTCCGCAAAGATGGGAAAAATAATTTTGGAATCAACCAACGTTAAGGATAGCAAAAAATTCACCGCACAATTTCAAATCTCTCCCGGTTGCATCTTTTTCAACTTTCCTTGTAAGGACTGCGGAAAAGTCTATAATTCGATCATTCACGCTTTCGCTGATTGCCATGCCCTGTATATCTTCGTGCTTTCGTCACCCATAACATAAGTCATTTATACAGCACTGAAAATGAGGCTAAGTTTTTATCGGCCTATATCCTATTTGGTAATCCTCTGAGGGCAACGACTGCATCTCCTGAGTCCAAGGCTCTGAGTTTTGCACTTGCTAGCGCTAAAGCTCACATCGCTGAGTGTTTAACCTCCAATACACTCATTCGTAATGAGTCGTTTAAAAAAATATTTATTTCTTTGCCCTCAAGATTCCACATTCTAAGAAAGTGACGTTATGGGACTTCGCTTCGGATATCGTCAAAGTTTTTCCTCATGGTCCTGTCATTTTACTCTCGTTTGAGACTCATTGTAAGGAGATATAAGAGGACTTCAAATGACATCATCGAGGGAGCCGTGCAATAAAGGATGTGCTTATATACTATTTATAATTTTTTTTCTTCTCACTTCCACTATATATAATGTAGATTATGATGTTTTAATGATGTGATGGGTCTTGCCTCAGAGGGTTAATTTTAAACTACAATGTTTATTTATGATTTTTTTTATCACAACCCCTCTTGCTTTTTTATTTATTATTGTATATATTATTTTATGTATGATTTTTAAATAAATGACCCATTATTATTTAAAAAAAAAGATCTCTGATTATTTCCAGGACAATTGCTCTTGTGAAATAAAAGAGAATATGGGAATAAAGAGAATAGTATCTCTCAACATTAGAGGTGGGATGAACAGGGTACGTAGGCACGCCATTTTGAACTCTATCCTTGAAGGACATCCTGACATAGTTTGTTTTCAAGATATAAAACGGGATGTTTGATCAACTTGTTCAAACAACTGTTCAATCTGCAAACCTGCACGTTTTCATTCGTTATTTACTGGCATCACTCTTTAGGGGCGTTCTAACGTTTGTTTCGAAGAAGATCAGAGTTGTTGAACGTGTTGAGGAATTTTCTGAGTCGAGTGATTGGCATAAACTGTTCATTTCGAGAGATTCTGTCTCATCAATGCATACGGCCCCAATGATCTGTGTACCGCCTTCTACCAATCAATTATTGACTCCAAACTTTTTAGCCATCTTCCCACCATTATCATAGGAAACCTCAACGTTGATTTATATAAGATGTCTTCTAATTATCCCAACTTGCCTATTTTAAATTTTTTATCGCAAAACTTAATCTTTTAGACGCTACTAAAAAACTTAGCCCCAATCAGCGAGTTTGTGGAGAAAAGGTTCTTCAGCCTCTCAAATCGACTTGGCCTTGGTATCGCCAACCTTTTATCAACAAATAAGAAAAGCTTTTTATAGACCTGAACTCTTCTCGGATCATCATATTTTAGAAATAGAACTAAACTTTAGACAATGGACAAATGCTTTTAAAATGCCGAAGTGGATTATAAAGGAAAAAATATTTATTCTCTTGACAGTAAATATGTTCTACAATGTTCATTCATGTTATTTATTTTAACGCAACTGTCAAGAGTATTTTTTATTTATTTATTTATAATATTTTACACTGTCTTATAATATTTGATAGCCGAAAAAAAAATTATAACCGTTAAAATATATATATATATTTATGACAAAACTTCGTCGAAACCTATCACAAGCCTTCAATCCCTCTCTTTCATCAGATCAAGCATCCTCAGTTTTTTACGAGTGGTTCGGTACACCTCGTTGAAGTTTTAGCATGACCAGAGGGTTATAATGAAAGAAAATAAAGCAAAACTTAATCATCTGCTTGAGAAAAAATGCATGTTCATTAAAACGTTCACTTCGGAGGTGGTCAACACTTTTCGATTAGCAGAAGTTGTCGAGACTGAAATGAGTGACAAGGTGGCTGAGGAAGTAAGCCCTCTCAGCCGGTTGTCAACCATTCGGAGAAAAACTGAACACTCTGCGTCCGCAATTACAGCAATAATCCACGAAGGTAAAAAGATAACCAAATCCCAAGACGTATTGGACTTTTTCTACTCAAAATTTCAAGACATATTTCGCCATGATAGGACTAAGTTTCCCAAGAAGAAATTTGTAGCCCGCTCACAAATCTTCACTTTTGAGAAAATTACATCTTTCATCAAAAAGAAATTTAATGCACGGAAGGCGTCTGGTGTGGACGGAATCATTGGAGAAGTCTTCTCGCTTCTTCCTAATGAAATAGAGCCCTTTCTTGTACGAATAGGAGAGTCCATGGAAATCAGAGGCAAGCTTCCTAAATCTTTCACTAAAGGAAGAATTGTCCTCATTCCAAAAAAGGGGAATGGATTGAATCTTAACCATTGGAGACCGATCACTGTTCTTAACCAATCCTACCGAATTTTGTCTGGAGTTTTGTCACAGGAAATGGAGTTAATACTCAACAAGAAGATTGGTATCCCTCAAAAAGGATAAAAAAACATAAAAATATCCGATGTGTCACGTAATATTCATGCAGCCATTGAATTTGTGAAAAATAGGAAAAAATTTGGGGCGGTGATTGGGATAGATTTAAAAAAAGCATTCGACTCTATTTTACATAGTCTAATTCTTAGGGCTGTTAAAAAACTTCTCCCTCGCCATTATTTTAATCCAGTTCTTGCGCTTCTTTATAATGGATCCTCGACAATCACATTGGGTGGTTTGGAAAGCAAGTCTATATTGCTTGAAAGAAGCTGTAGACAGGGCTGCCCTTCAGCCCCCCTTT
Organism: Caligus rogercresseyi; assembly: GCA_013387185.1. Classification (NCBI taxonomy): domain Eukaryota; kingdom Metazoa; phylum Arthropoda; class Copepoda; order Siphonostomatoida; family Caligidae; genus Caligus; species Caligus rogercresseyi. The sequence goes on along the minus strand of CP045898.1, from coordinate 12,251,746 downwards.
TATTCATCGCTGCTGTGGAAGAACTTGTGATTCAACTGTCACGTAAATACAGTGGATTCGGTGTTCAATTTTCCGGATACCGACATCTGATTGGCCTCTACGCAGACGACATTACATTGACAGTAGAAGCAAATTCAGAAGCGCAGCTAAAAAAGAGAATCGAAATACTTTTGGGTTCTTTCGAAAAATTCAAGGAGAGGTCGGGTTTGGAACTAAATCGATCCAAGACTTTTATTCTGCCGATAGGGGAATGGGCTTACAAAGAAGGGCATTGCGTAGGTCATTGCGCAGTCAAAAATAAAGTATCTATACTTGGTATTCAATAGGGACCGTAGGGGCTACATAGAAGTAACTGGGACATTATGCCCTCAACAATTAATAGTCGGGTAGCTTTGTGGAGGAGTTTGGGCCTCCAAAAAGAATAGACTTGTACAATCTCCACATCGTTCCGCTAGTTCTATATAAAGCCACAGCGTCTCCAAAGATAGCGGAAAGAGCTATGGCTGAAGAAGAAGTTTGGCTGTCAAAGCTTTTTCATAAAAACTACCTTCCCGCTATTAGGATACCTAAGACGTTAATTGGAGGAGGACTGGCTCTTCTATCTCGGATAATTCCCAAAATCTATATCAAGGTATTTATGAATATTCTTGAAACCCCAGACAAGGAATGAAGGAGGACTGTAACGTACAATAGTCTATGTATGAGGTTAATGTTCGGAACTGATCTCACAAACGACTACACCCAACGTATTTCCTCAAGTTGGGCGGCAGCTCAGAGAATCATCTGGAAGTGTGAGCCCAAATATCTCAGTGATTCAACAGTGGACATTATTCGAAAAAATCACTCAAGACCATATTTCTTCAAAAATTTGGGACATTCGGCAGTTTTGGAGGAAAAAGCTTTGTCCAACAATGTTCTATCCGTCCACTCTGCTCTCTTTCTATACCCCTTTGATGACGGAAGGTTTAAATTCCCTCTAAGAAGGGCCGCTGTAAATCACTTAATGCCCCGGCCATGGAACCTTAAAGTGGTATTTTCCAATTTAACGATGAAATTAAGGGGCTGACTGATTTATTTGTCAATTTATTAAAACTTCCTGAAACATGGAGGCAAAGAATAAACCAGTCCTTAGTTGGAATCCATGACGGGAGAACATTCACCAGCCAACTTCAAATTTCTACTAATTGCATAATCTTTTCGGAGCATTGCAAGGATTGCAGTAGATTATACAGTGACACCTTACATGCCTTCGTGGATTGCCAGGCTGTCTCTATGTTGAAGAAATTCGTTTCTTTAAACGTCAGAGGTCTGGATAGTTGTGGGCAGGGATACATAAAGGCAATTGTGCTTTTGGACTTCAAAAAAGAAAAGGACGTCGTTCCAATAACTCCAAGGCTATAGATTACGCCTTGTTGAACGCCAAAGCAAGGATTGCCAGTTCTTTAACAAAACGGGAGTGCGTGAGGCCAACGGACCTAAGAGCAATTTTGGTATCAGCTGCAGCCAGATATGCTGCATTTTCTCTCAAAATTCCGTCTGTTCGCAACGATTCGTGGACCATTGCTTCAAAGGAGATCAAGTTTTTCCCCTCAAGTTCACTATCTCATTTAAAGATTTTACGTCGCATTCTTAAAACTTCGAAATGATGTTTTTATAATAATTGATTATCGTTTTTAAGTATATTCTGTGCATTTTTATAGTTATTTTTATTATTTGATTATGTTCAATCATTGTTAAAATTGGTGTTGTTCTTCCTTGAAGTAATAATTTTAGACTACAATGTCTATTTATGTTTTGTTTTTAACGTAATTACTTTGGAATTTCTTAGAACTGAAATATATTAAAAATGTGTACATCTATGTTGCCTGGTTATCTCCTATCCTAGTTATGGGCAAAAACTAAGCCTAATAATGGGGCATTTAACAACCTTAGATAGAAAGAGAATAAACAACTGTCGATCGACATATAAAAACTACTACAGTACTCTGTCAATAAATTTGTCTTTCACAAACTTCTACTCTTTTCCTATTTTTAATATTTTTGAGTCTAAGGCTAAAAAACAAAACAATCTTTAAAAAAGATGATAAGTAGAAAACTTATTTGAACATTGCTTGTTTGAGCATTTATATTTTGGGGGATAGACCCTTGTTAAAGAATTACTCACTTTTTCCAAAGTTAATTCTTCCTTTTAGGAAGTAGTTCAATGCTCACATCGTCACTGCTAGTTCTCAAGTATAATAACTTCCTCCGTCATTTTGTGGTCAGAGAGATTTCTTTAGGTCATTTGTTGCAACCCACAGATCCTTCTATCTCAAGTAGGTAAAACTATAGAGATATAAGATATATAGATAGCTTATTCCCTCCAATTAGCAGACAAAACATCGTTCAGCTGTATTGTGGACACAATGACGTATTTCTCTGAAGAATCCATAGAGATATAAAGATTTAGAGAGCTTATTACTTCCAATAACAGAGAAACATTGTTCAGCTGTATTCTGGACACAATGACGTATTTCTCTGAATAATCCAATAATATGTCTTTAGATATATATGGGTAAAACGGTCAACCATATATAAATGATGTATATGAAAAAATCTTAATATTATCTGTCAACTTGTTAATTTTTGTGTCTCCGTAGTTGAATGGCCACCCCCTCCCCCTTTCATGGAGTTTCCTCTTTGAATCGTCGACGACCCCCCTCACCAACACTCTACTCGTACCCCTTTTTAATTCAGAGCGGAGAGAAACAAAAAGAAAGAAAGAAAGAAATAAGCCCTCTCAGTTTCTATAAAACTTTGTAAAGAGCTACTCTTTGGTGTGTTTGTCATTTCTTGGAATAATAAAAAGGAAAAAAGAAAACAGGAATACAGGTTCTTCCCCCGTTTCTTTACAGACGCCATTTGTGCTTTTGACTCGTCAACCCTATTTCTTCTTCATTTAATATAATTACTGTGAACAAGAAGAAAAAAATATATACTGTGCGAAAAAATATATATATTTCTCATAACAAAAGGAAATATTGGACTGTATATTTTTCATTGGATTCGGTAAGTACCTTTTTGTGTGGTTATAAGTTGGCTTATTTTTTCCAAAATACAATAGAAATTGTATTTTCTAATCGCTTTTTTATTTTGTCTATTTGGTTCGACAAAATTGCATTCCACTGGATATAATTAAGCATTATATCATTAAATTGGTCTATCAAACCTAGGATATTATCAATGAGATTCCCCTCTCGTAAATATACATGTTTTAATGCAGTAGACTTATCTCATGACAACCATTTTATGCAGTACAATTAATACAATGTAAAAATGTTTTCAGTCAGAATGAAGTAATATCTTACATTGTTAATAAGTATATACATAACAGAAGAAACTTGAACATTTGTATTCTATCATATTTATGTTAATATAAAAATATGCATACCCATTAGTCAAACAATACTGAATTTTATAAAATAGTCTATAAACATATTAATAAAAACAGTTCATATTTTTTGGAAATGTGATTTTGTCGAGTAGGTATTGTTGTACATTAAACTCATCTTGCTGAGTGTAATTACATCAGTGTAGAACCGTATCACGTGTGAGTTAATTAAATTATCCATGTATAAAGATAAGATATAAGTAATGCTAAAGAGTAATCATCTATTCATTATTGTTTATGCCATGGGACCATTATCTTTGTAGCCTTGCCGTGATTAAAGTAGGCACATATATTAGAGGCGAAGAAACCCCCCTGAAAACAATACAAAGAGTTCAACTCACCAATAACTGTGAGCTTTAATACTACTACCATTAACTTTCTAGCCTTACCGTGATTAAAGTAGGCACATAAATTAGAGGCGAAGAACCCCCCCCCCCCCCCCCTGAAAAACAGCAAAAAGAGTTCAACTCACCAATAACTGTGAGGTTTAAAACTACTGAGGGGTTGCTTTCGAAAGGAGAGGAACCTACTGGGATTCCCGGGTCCGGTGGTTCGATGACGGTATCAATTTTATGAGACATTATTTGCCTTTTGATTGTATTTTTGAATCAAGGCGCTTCGCATCGCGTGAAATAATTATTGGAGACACTTTAAAAAGTTGTCTTTATTATAATTAAGACTCAAATAGGAGATTTTTGATTCCAAGGATTTTACCAATGATATATTTTTTTAATTTTATCGACATTCTTATCGGAAAATTATTATGACAAAAGTTTAAATTCCCAAGTTTAAGGTATCCTTTGCTATAACATTTTCCTGGTTAGTTTTACATCTAATTGTAATTTTGTCAATGCAATTGTATTTTTTTTAAAGTATCAGGTATTCGCATAAAATAAACTAGATTAATAATCTAAACATCTAACATAAAAATATTTTTCTTTAAAACATAAAACCCCATGACTTTCAAATGTATCTAAATTTAGAGGCATTCAATGAGTTAAGATTTATATTTAAATATAACGATCTAAAGAAGAAAAATTATAGAGAGACAAGATTTCAAAACAATGAGTGGTTGACCAGGGCGTTAGAAATGAAACGACATTTCATAAGCTATGGACGACGAGAACTTATGACCAGATCAAAGTGAAGGTTTTATCTTTTTCCCTCATTAGAGGCTGTTCATTCAGTTTACAAAACATCTCCAATATGTTTACTTTTAGTAGAGTATGTTTTATATATTTAATAAATAAAGAAAATTAAGGATCTAAAAATGATTGAAACTTTTAAAATAATCGATGTTTCTAAGAGCTGAGATGTTTTATTAATTGTAAATTGGCTTCACATCTCCTCCGAATATGAAAAATGAATTGCCATTTTATCTATTGCGTCTTAATGAAAAAGTAGTTGGGTCAAATAAATTAAGCTTTAATTGTTCAAGAAAGAAGCTTATCTTATGTAGATTATATTAAATCAGTTTAAAACTATATACAATGCAAAGATAATTACATGAGTATGCAAGACGACTATGAATAAAAAAATAAATGATTTAGTATAATCTATTATTATAATATGGAAGAGCATTTTGAATTATTTATCTAATAACAATAACTTTGTTAATAGCAGCTCATGTAAAATCTTATCTAAAAATATTTTAATAAATTAAATAAGACAATTCGGATCCATCTTTTATTGACATTAAATTTATTTAGTTAGAAAAGTATTGCTTTTTCGCAAAACCCTTGAAAACATAAACCAACTCTTTTTTGGCTAAATTTGAAGGGCTTCTTATATTTTTTTATCCTTTTACTTTATATAAGATGAATATTATGCATACAAAAAAATATACATGTTTGTTCGAAAAGGAGGATTTGAAATAAATGGTCATTGATGTAGCTTCACAACTTCCCTGAATAGTTTTTTTCTGTTTCTTGTATATTCTTTTATTTTGAAACTGTATAAATTGTTTGCAGATTACCAAATAAATGTTTTTAACCCAAAAAAAGAAGAACTCGATCAGCAATCTTATATATAAGGCATTTTTACTTCATTGATCGAGATAATTACAAAAGTTTGCTTTACTCTAAGAAAAATTAACTTATATTCTCATATTTAAGCAGAAAAATAAATAACTTTTTTATCAACTTGAGATAGTTAAAAAATAAGAAAAATAACTGAATTCATTGTAAATAATTAGTTTAATGTCTTTAGTTATATCTATATATTCTAACAAACAGTTGTAATTGTAATCCACAATTATACGTCTATGATTTCTTCTTATATCAATATATGTTGATATAAAGATTCAATTGGGTCAAAAAAATCAATGAAATAGCAATTCACGTTGCTTGAGAAAATATGGGTAATATGCATATGAGTTATTTTACCAGTGTTATTGGAATAATGAAATTGAAAAGAAAATCTAATTTATCACACGCTTTTACAAGCAATGCAATACAATTACAAAAACAAAACTACTATTGATATACATTCCAACTATTCTGTTTTCGCCACCAATTCTTTGATTCCAATTTGGTATCATTGACAATTTTTTATCATTTATTTACCAAGATAAAACTTGATTCACGTGATATTGTATCTTATAATGTTCCCAAAATACATTTAAACGTCGTGTTATTAACAATATAATCAATCAAAGAAGTAAAAAAATTAGGTAAAGGAACTCGAGTAGATCTCATTTCATACATAAAATATAGTGTTCAACAAATAAATAAATAATAAATATTTTGGCTAAAATACATTTTTTTTTCGGTTTTGAGACTCGGTTGATAATTGTAGCAAAGTATTATAAACAAAAGCAAAGTAATATAAACTTATGGAAACCTTAAACTAATGTCTGTATCGATTATGTATCCCTTGGATTTAAAACTTTTTATCTGAGAGGAGCATTATGCAAATTCACCCGTGCCATAGAAACCAACCATTAATGATTCTTTTTTAAACAATGACTATGCATTTATTTTATAAATGCTTCCATTATATCCCTTTGCCTTTTAGAGGCAGCATCTTGATGTATTGATGGATAAAAAAGAAGATGGAAAGTATGGCTCTGTTCTTTTGTTCAATTCCTTACTAGGTACGTACATACTACTTGTAGAAAAAAATATCCTCATGTTCTAAAAATAATGAAAAATGCCAAGGGATTGGGTTTTTTATACAACACTGGCAAGAGTACATGTATATATAAATATGGGATTAACTCTTTGGCCAAGATATGTATGTATAAGCAAATTGAGTAGTAATTTTGTTTCTTTTTTCTTCTTTGTCCAACAAAGCGATAAATTAGAGAATTGCCGATTGGATTTAATAGATTTTTATGTTTGAATAGATATATCAACTGGTTTTAAAGGATTTTTAAATGGAGATATATACAAATAAAAAAGTAAGGGCTTTCATTTACCATACATATATTTTTATTACAGTTTTTACGAAATAATATATATACATATATATATATATATTTATTTATATAGAGATATATATTTAAAGAAAAATAGTACACTCTTTAAATGAAAGACTTTTTTCTTTAATATTAAATACCGAAGAAGTATTTTGTACATAATTTGAAAAAAAATGGAGTCATTAAAGTCACTCAATCACCAAAAAGTATAAAACGGAGATATTTATTCTTACTATGCAACCATCCCAAATAAAATGACAAACTGTGATAACACCGTGTAACAAAGTTTTTGTCCTTGAGTTGAAACTGTTATTTTCTATTTGCCTATGTCCAGTATACACGAAAAAATACTTTAATCATTTCTAATTTTGCTTTTGTGTCCAGGATAAGGATATTTGTGAAATTTACAATTTTCATCATTTCTAATGGTTCAGGCCAAGTTATGTTCGTGGAAAGTAAGAATAGCCACAAATGTCAGTAGTATTTATTTTTTTAGTAGATCTGTGCATTTAAAATCCGTTTTTATAATTTATATATCTTTCGTACTAATCGAAAAAATCGGCTATATATTTCAAAAAGTTGACATATTTTAGTGTTCTATTTAAGCGGTGATATATTTTTTGTTTCGAGTCTATTGACTATAACCAATATGTAATATATTTTTGGTATATGTAATGCATTTCAGAACAGTTTTTATAATTTCGATATCTGGCATGAAAGTAAAGAAAAGATCAATTTAGTAGGACGAAGTATTGATCATATTAAGTAACTACTTTTAGGTGATTATTGAGGTTGCATTTAATATTATTGTGATTTGTTACGAAGAAAAAAATAGCTTTGCCTTTTTATTTGCATGTTCCTTAAATAATTTGATAACAATATTGGCATGCAATTTCCAAATCACAGTAACTCTCTAAAAAATATATATTTTTTTTTTTGCCTATGTGGTTCGATAGAATTGCATCCGATAGGATATAAATAAGCATTATAGCATTATTTTTGACACTTGTAAATAATTATATGTAAATAAAAAGGCAAAGCTATTTTTTTTCTTCGTAACAAATCACAATAATATTAAATGCAACCTCAATAATCACCTAAAAGTAGTTACTTAATATGATCAATACTATATATACTAAAAAATAAATAGTACTGACATTTGTGGTTATTCTTACATTCCACGAAGATAACTGGGCCTGAAGCATTAGAAATGATGAAAATTGTAAATTTCAAAAAAGGTCATAAAGGCCAAACCTTTTTTCGGACAAAATTTTAAGTAGCATTTTTGGAATCTACGTAAAAAATGGGACTCAAATTAGGAATTTCAGCCAAAGGACAAACAAAGACCTTAATTTAGTTACATAGTGTAATCAATGCACAAAGCCTTAGGGTAAACCGGAACAAAAAATCTGTGAGATTGTCCCGTGTAAAAGGTACACTGAAGTCTAATTTAAAAAAATATATATTCTAAAGTGATCTTCATGAAAATATGATTCATTATGATTTTGGGATGGTCACATCCAAAGCAGTTCGTCGTCAACTTTAGTAGAGGGAGGAGCTACCTCCTAGAATCAGCATACATGATGATTCGACATTTTGAGAATTACAAGATTTTATTGAGAGTTTTTGGAACATTAAATTGATACGTAACCATTCTATATCGGAACCATATATCAGATTAGCTCAGAAATGGTGAATTCAAGAACCATTTTCACCATTCCAATGGTACCCTCCTTTCGTAGATATTTTTAAGCAATGGGAGCGGTTTATATCAATATAAATAAATATTAAACGCGATCAACAAATGCACCCCCTATTAAAAGACAAATTAAACAATAAAATAGAGACCAACAGGGCACTATAACGTTACATGACATACATCATTCATAATTTAGTAACGGAACAACAGTTTAGCATTAAAACAAGATACAAAATGGTTTTTAGAAAATATTATTTTTTTTCAAACACAAGTCAACTCCATTTCCATAAGGCCCACCAAAGGCTAAAATATATTTAAAAAATTGACTACTAATTTAAAACTACAAAAAAAAGAAAAACTTATTTTATATCATAAGTAACTTATGATGAAACAACCAAACAGTACAAAACAATTTGAACAAATTGATAGTTGAAACACAATCCAATGGGTTGAATCTATTCAAGCGATCAAAAATAATTATCATCAATTTTTTGTCACGTCAAAGGAAGTTTCCATATTTAGCTCTTCAAATGTCTCTCTAAAAATGCAAATTTTTGACAACACCAATTATAATGACTTTATTTGAATATTAATGCATAAAATTGAATATTCATAAGTATATATATCATATCATCTATGAGTATACTCAAAATATAATTGGTTTGATTGCATTGCATAGGCCCAATGTACGAATTTATAAGCCATTGAGGCCCTGGAGTTAATTGGGATAAAAAACATACTTTGCAAAAAAAGTGTTGCCATAAAAAAATACATTTCCTTATTTGTATCAAGTTCAAAGGCGCATTATTCAGTCCTTGAGCACGATTTTTAAAGATATTTATTAACAGTTGAAGATCACGAAAGTAAATAAAACAGTTTAATCAATAAAACTAAAATGTTTATTAATATATTGTTTTATACAATATCTCGAATTAAATCGAGTTTTCATAAAATAAGATATTATAACAAAAATTAAAATTGCATAAAATTTATTAATAAATTCAACTCAACAATAATGACATTCAATATAAAAATAAAATTAAAAAAAATCAAAGCGAGCTATGAAAACGGAGATATTGATAGACTTGTCTTCTTTGTCGGATACCAAGTCCAGGGCATAGTTCAACGATTCCGGCTTTCAAGACTTATGCTGAAAAGTATATACACTTTTGCAATATACAATATTCTTATTTTTTGAGGTGCCTATTAAAATAACTTATTAACTGTTAAATATAAAATGTGTGACAATCAATTGCATAACATATTTCATGAATACACATTTCAACTTATTGCTTGTTGAAAATATACTTTTCAAAGTCATTAAAAATCAATTCATATAAATCAAAACAAGGTGTGCAATCAGACTCTAATCAAATAGTAAAAATACTTTAATTAAATGAAATATAAAGACGTACATCACCTCAAAATTAATCCTAATAAGAGTTTCGAATGTGTTTTTCTATGTTTTAGATTATTTAAAGTAAGAGCTTTTTATATGTTGGAGCACTTTATATGGAATACAAGTATTTTTTATGTTGATGAGGAAAGACCTAATGACATTCTTCTCATATGACATGTTCAAATTAAAGGCACTTCTGCATCCAATCCAACTATTTTAACCTTCAACAACTATATTGGAATTTTAATAAGTTTTTATACCAATAAATACATTTATACGTCTCAACTTCATATATTCAGTCTCTAAGCAAAAACAAAATATAACAAAAATATGCATTAACACTTCTGGTGCTGGAAATATGCAGTGAATTTATTTAAATTCTACCCCAATGTTTGGGCGAAGTATATTACTATGTTAAAAATTAAATTAAATCTTATGAAACTTTTGAAAACAAGTTAATTTATTTGAAGAATTTATTATGTCTACCGTTTGTGTGTATTTGAGTTTAAAATATGTATTTTTTTGATGTTTTGGTATTATTTTCGCATATTTTGTTGTTGTATTTTATGTTTTGAAAGAGCAACTCAAGAGAAGAAGAATTTTTAAACTAAATGTTTATTGATGTTATGCACATAATTCCTTCCACTAAATATTTTATTGTAATTTGCTGTTTTATATCATCAAATATTTTCAGCCTAAAAAAATATACAAAAAATGCATCCTTCGATACAAATGGGGCATAAAGTTAATAGATAAACGCATATATCCACTTTTTCTTGTCTTTAATTTATCAAATATGATTATTTGATAATATATAAATTATATCTGTTTGATATTTTATAGTAACATTATGAAATAAGTCTTCCGGCTGAAATAAATACACTACATTTATTTTTTAAACAGCTTACATTGCTCAAATAAGAGATCTCAGAGTAGGATAAAACGCTAGAGACTAAAAAGAGATTATTGCTGCCAAGTTTTCGTTTAAATTAGCAAACCTTTCACTAGAAATACTAATGACTCCTTAGACTATTTATATTTTATAGTTTATGTCTATGTATTATTTTTTTTGCATTTAAACATATTAAAAAAATACTTGCAGTAAGATTAAAAAGATATAGTATCCTAAGAAAATCTCATGGAAAATTTGTTTGTTTGTCTAGTTCCCAGATTAAACCCACCTCACTGGAACTTCACTCGATATCGTTAAATCTCTGTAGGATCTTTATGATTGAAAAAAATTAAATACTCGTTTTCATACCTTAAAAATATATTCGTCCATATGATATATTTTTTTATTAATTTTAATTTAGATTTTTGCGTTGTTGTCGAATTATCAAAGATTATATGCTCTGGGTTTTCGTCTTCCTGATGAGTAGATGCCTGTTGGGACCATTGTGTCCGCTAATCATGCCAAGGATCATGCACAAATTGGAGTTCTTTTATATTTGAAATTTTTTGTTTTCCCTACTCAAGTTTGGGATGAATAATTTCGACTGACGGACAGAGCTCATCTCACAACACTTGCTTCTCCATCCCCCCTAAAGACGCTTGTAGAAGGGTATTCTTGATTTGGCATAGCGATACGGGTCCAGAGACAGGTCTGCCTCTCTTGCCATCGTCTATATAGAGTTTTTGTATTTTAATACTGTCATCATAAAGAAATAAGGCATTGTTCTTTTCCTCCAACATGTTCGTTTTCTAACAGGCTATTGATGTTTCTACATAATTAATTAAAATCCCAATTGCATATTTAAGTCTAGATTTTTCCCTTTATCGATGCACAGAAGAGTAGGTAAAATTACACATTTTTGATGAGTATAATTATTAATTGACTAAGTATATATGAGTGTATAAATTAACTGACAGATCCTGATATATGTTTATTGACAGACAATGCAATGAAAAGTGCATTTACTTTATTGTTTTTTATATATTATGAATGATGCCTATTGTTCTATCTTATCAGTGACTCTTAAAAGAGCTGCAAGTGGTTGGAAGATCCTCAACAAAGTGATTCCAGTGGAGGAAGAATATGTAATGGATCCATAGGAAGAAGTCAACTCATCCCACCTATGTATTGTACAGAAATGTGGAGGTGGACCAAAAACTTGTTTGTAAGACGATTCCTGTGTTTGGGATGGAATCTGTTCTCTGAGACTCTCTATCCCTGGAAAGTTCTTGAAGAATGTAGTTTATTTACATGCTTAACATCTTCTTTCGTCTTGGAATACCTACCAATTCTTCCCAAAATATCTGGAAATGGATTGAATGAATAGAAAAGAAATGCCGAGGGAAAATAATTTATTGGACTCAACTACCTTCAGGGATTGAAAATGCCTCCGAATATGGATACTGTTAGGATTATGAACCTATCCAGGACACATAAAAATTGTATGTGACGTAGATTTTACCCCAACACACTTCATAAAATGAAGATTTTCATTGAGGAATAGTGACAGCCTGTCCTGAACGAAGAATGTTAGTCCTCTCTCTTACAACATGCAACCATGAATTATTTTGATCGATGAAATCCCTCTTCGAGAAAACATAGAAGACAGAGGAACCTGTAACTTCGTTTTTCAATAACAACAAAAATCCTGTATCAACATGCTCATTGATATGTAATCCCTATGGTATGGATCTCTAGGACATCCGATAACAACTGAACGAATTCATATATATTCATTAAATTTATCAATGTAACCATTGTATTAGCAGCTATATTAAAATAAACTGTATCAAACCGTAAAAAAAAAAAAAAATGATGCCTATTGTTAAGCCTATGTTAGTAGTGTCTTTTAATTAATATGGCATGAAAAATATTTATTCCCGTATAGATTAAAAATAAAATTAATATTTACAAAATACATTAAATGGAAAAATAAGGATCAGATGTTAAAGCATTCATTTGATCACAACTATGGTGACCCTCATATTTACGAAGGTTATAGTATAATTATGGTCGCATAGCGGAAAATCATAAAAAATTAAAAAACTTTATGTTCAATACACGTCGATAATTTTCATAGTCTTTTAAAAAGAATATAATTTTTATTATTATTTTACACAAATTTACTGCATTTTCGAGTGATTTCAATATTTCACTTCAGTTTGTTTTTTACAAAATAAATTCTTAATGGAGAGGTTTGATTCTTCAAAAGAGAATAGACCTGTACAATTCGAGAATTGTTCCCCTAGTCCTGTATAAAGCCACAGCATCTCCCTTTCTAGCAGAACTTTGTATACGAGAGGAAGACTCTTGGCTTGAGAGCCTTTTTCATAAATCGTATATTGAAGCCATTAAACGTCCGAGAGCAGCTCTTGGTGGAGGGATTTCTCTATTGAGAAAAATAATTCCAAAAATTTATATTAAAATCTTCATTAGCCTCACAAAGCATCCTACAGTGGAGTGGAGAAGACTGGCTTCTAGTGGTCCTCTGTATACACAGCTGTTATTTGGGTCGGACCTGACCAATAACATAACGTCAAATATATCCCCATTCTGGGGGGCAGCCCAGCGAATCTTATGGAAATGTACTCCCAATTTCCTTGACGACTCAGTGGTAGATATCATCCGGCGGAATTGCCACAAAAAAGCCTTCTTCAAAAACCTTGGAGATCCTGCTGCCATGGAAAAAATGGCACTGGACAAAAGTGTGCTCTCGGTGCATGATATAGGCTCTGGGTCTCTTTTTGGTGATGGAAGGTTCTTGTTTCCTCTTCAAAGAAAGACAAGAGGATTAAACACTCTATGCCCATGGCATTTAAAAATGTCAATGGGTTTTGAATGTGATAAAGAAGAAGTGTGTGATTTTTAACAAAAAAATATTCACTACACCCACATATGAATAAAAGGATTTTATCCTCACTAAATAACATTTGTGATGGAAGAAAGTTCACTGCACAATTTCAAATTTCGGCAGGACTCATAAAATTCTACAGGCCCTGTAAAGACTGCGGAATGCTATATAATCATACAAGCCACGCATTCGTGGATTGCCCAGCCATTGTACAACTGAAAATGTTTTGCTTCCTCAATGTTGGTGGCCTAGACGACAGGTCGTCATCCAGCTTGAGAACCATAATTTTGTTTGGGCTCTCCTCAAGAGGGAGGAAGTCTCTGACAAAACGAAGGCGCTAGATTTTGCCCTTTTAAACGCAAAGGCCTTGATAGCAAAAAAACTTTCTAAATACGAACCAATAAGACCGGGAGAGATCAGAGGGATCCTGCTTGGAGCTGCAGGTAGATACGCTGCCTTTTCACTCAAAATCCCATCGTTGGACGGTTCATCATGGACATTCGCGGCTGAATTGATAAAATATTACCCGACGCAAAGTCATCGCTTTTACCAAATTTTAAGGAAAATAATTAAGAACTTTAAGAAATTTGTATGATTTATTATTTTTTTTTTACAGCTTATTCTTTTAATACTTGTTAATTAGATAAAATTTTATTGTTTGTTCAAGATCGATGCTAAATTTTAAACTATAATGTTTATTTTTGTATTTTATACGTATTAGCATCGTTTTTATATACATGTGCTGTATATATGTGAACAGTTTAATAAAAAAAAAAATTCTAATGCTTTAGTAGAAATTAAGGCTTTAACTTTTATGACGATTAAATATCAAATTAATTAAAAACATGAGTTACTTTTATCTAGATAATACCGAGTCAAACAATTATTAGTATGTTTTTAGTGTTTTGAAACATTTTGTAATCATTTTTTGATTAATTTGGCTCGCCAAAATACAACGAATTGTAAGTTTCTCTTATTTCAATATGTTTTTATTTTGTACAAAAACATCATAATAAACAAATCTGTTTGGAACCTATAAAAACGGATTTTTACATTTAAAAAGTTATATTTGAGGTGTTTGTCGAAAAAGTGTCCGTCTTTTTAACCAAGCGTTTTTTTATTTTTAAGAAAGTAGTTTATTTACTTTGGACTCCTGGATTTTTTAATGTACATTTTTATAATCTAAAGAAACATGTGATTAGTCTAAATATTATTCCTATTATATAATATAATTCTTAGAGCTTTTGTCTTTATAAGACTTGAGAATTGGTCCAGAATTCTATAATATTTTTTTTTTGTGTAACTTCAATAAATCAAAACAAATAGCAGTACGGAAACAATATTGATCAATATGTTTTTGAATTTTCATGTTACGGAAAGAGTCAACAACTAATTTTAAGCTCATTATTCCTATGACGTATTATAATTCATAGAGCTATTGTTTTTGTAAGACATTATTAATGGCGAAGAATTCCTTATTTTATAATTTTTTTGTTGCGAAGCCTCAATAAATCAAAAAAATAGCAGAACAATTTTTTGTGTTCAACTTTAAGGGCTCAAAAGAGTCCACAAACTAATAATAAACTTATTTTTCTAATTTCTGTATTATTTATTACAAGTTTAATTATCCTGTGATGTTCAAATCCCAGGGGGAGAATGCTTAACATCTTCTTAAAGCAAGCTGTCATTTAGACTTCAAACTAGTTTAAAAAAAATCAAAACTTTACTCCAACTTTTCCACAACATTTTTTCGTCAGACTTGCACAAGTAATACAGTAATATCATAGCAAAATAACTCTCGTAAGAATGACTGTTTATTTCTATTCACTTCTTGGTGTTTGTAAGAAAAAAGGTCAACGTATAGAATGACATAGGAAAAAAAAGCCAAAGTAAAATATGATATAGAAAAATGCTCTGGAAAGTAAAGAAAATTAATGTATTTTAAAAGACAGTCATGATATATTTTAGTTGAATGATAAATCTCATGTTGTTAGAATCAGTTACTTAATTTCAAATAGAATGATTGTTTCAACAATAATTTATTATATTCAACTGAAATACTTGCTAATTTTGTATTTTAACCTTTTACGTTTATCATTGCTTACTTTTTTATCTTGACCATTTATCCTGAGACATTCTCAAAGTCGATTTTCCAAGACCGTTTTATAAAAACATCATTCCCATTGTGCATCCCTAATTTGTTTTACATTAATATTTTTAACTTTAATCCTATTTAAATTCATTACTTTTCAAGGCAAATACTGAAGAAAAATGTTTTTATTGTATAAAATATTTTTAAGTAATTGCAGATATCGACTCAAAGTATATATTACCCAGGGCAACACATTTTGAAAATCATATAAGACCGTACATTGTCGTGTCAGAAGGAGTTGAGTAAAAATTTAATACATTATCGTTTTTCTCTTCTAACCATAACTATATAAAACTTCAATGTTAAAAATATTATCTTTAAATATATTAAAAATATACTATCTTTTAAGCCCTATTTGAAGAAAAATACAATGTCCGGTGCTTTAAATATGAACAAAAAAACAGTTTGTCAAGAATGTAGAAATATAAAGATATAGCGAGCTTATACTCTTCAATAGCGGCGAAACATCGTTATAATGTATTCTGTGTCCAATATAACAAACTAATTTGTACTACGTCATCGTAACTTGATCATAGAGATAGAAAGATATGTTCATACAGGGCAAAATGACGTATTTCTCTGAGGAATCCTTTATATCTTTATGGTTAAGACAAGGGATTGACAAAAAAAAAACCAAAAAATAGATTTAATATAATAAATTAGGGATATTAAAAACGGAAGGTTTCGTGATTAGAAGATGGACCTCCCTACCTGTGAACAAAATTAAATATAATCAATTCCCACCTAGATTTTATTCGCTGAATACAAACAAACAACAAGAACACCCCAATAAAACATAATGCTGATGAACATACCACTCTGAATGTAAGGGCCTAAATGGCACATAAACTGACCACAATATTTTTTATCGACGTCGAAGCGATAACGATTGGTGCTCCTGCAATGTACATAATATTATAATTTAAAATCCCGTCATCATCAACGAGGTGGAAAAGAGCAGGAGACCTGCTCTGTTTTGCTCCAACAAGCTCTATCGAATTTATGACGGCTATCATGTCTATGATAAGAAAACATAGAATAAAATACTCTTAAACCAAATAATTTTATTTTGGTTTATTTTTCTCATGCATTGCAATTTCAAACATTTATGATTATTAATAAATATCTGTTTTCTTCAAATGTTTAGCAAACTTTTATTTTATTTTTGTCCACATTATTTTTAGTTTATATATTTGATTGCACTTTATTGGTTGAAAATAAAAATAAAGAACTGAAAAAAACCATCTGATATACAAATATAAGTATTGACCAAAAAAATATTTTTTTAGTTCTGGAACTCAATTTCGGATGACATTTATTGTAGATTTTTTTACCTTGGGCACTAATTGGTTAAGTACAATTACATATTAATAATATGAAATCTAATTTCTTTTGTTTTTGTCAATTGCCTTGTTGAGAGTAGCTTTTTTTTGTCAAAACTTTTTAACTTAAGGAGTTCTAAATACCAATTTAATAATACATTACTTATGAAAAAAATACTTCTTTTGTCATTTAAAAAGATGGCCACACTATTTTAACTATTTTATATTAAGTGGAGGCTGGATGGTAATAATATTTTATTGCAGGAAATATAAAAAACTCAACCACTAAACCGTGGGCTAATTAACTATATTATTAATGTCCCAGATGGTGTCTACACACCAAGAAGAGAAATTATCTGTCTTACCATAATTTATATGTAAATCAATTAAGCATTCTTTCAGTTGAATGGAAAGTTCAAAGCTTCGATTTTAATTTTACCAAAAAATAGTTCTCACTTATTCTTGTCTCTAAAATATGGATATGTTGACATTTTTTCGGAAAAAAGTGGATTATTAAAATGACAATTAATTGACATTACCTTCTATAAAATAATGTTGCGAAAAAACCATTAGAATATGTATCTTTTTTAACTAAATTGATTTAGATAAAAAATAAAAAAATAGAAAGTTGGGCATTTTTAGCTTCCGGATTTGAATATTGAAAGCTCAACTTACGTTGTGACAAAAATCATAAAATTTACTTATTCATTAACTTTTGTGCTTTCAAATATGGTCATCACAAACAAAAACTTAATTCACCTTCAGAAATAACTCCCAAACTGTGTTTAACAAGTGTTACAAAAACTTGATTATATTGCTGTTTATGAAAATATCTTTTATAAGCAATGAAATAATATTCAAAACATATTTTTAACAATAAAGATAAATTATAATAACAGTTACAATGTTAAATAATCGTTCACACTTAAATATTATAGAACTTAAGACGGAAAATAATTCCTTTCAACAGGTATAACTGAATTATTTTGTCAATTCACGTTTTTTCCTCATTTATTGATTGAAAAGGAGACTTCATCAATAAACCATTTCAGGAACAAACCAAAAATATTTGTGTATCTGGTTTTCTATATTTTTTATTACTTTCTCTTCAATAAAATATAAAGCATTTTGACTAATGGGTCTTTCTGTTTACTCTTGCTTCTTTTATTTCAAAAATATTAGCAAATCCTTACTGTTTGATCAATGCACTTCTTCAAGTAGAAATGTTATCAATACTCGTAAGTCATATTTTAGCTTATATATATACACGTATAATCCGGACTAACTTTGATCGGTTATGTCGTCTATTTTTTGAGATATTGCAACGCACATATGTACGTTACTGCGCTTGCATCTTATCTATCTGCCAAAAAAAAAAATGAAGATCAGTCAACATTTAGCCATGGAAGAAGAGAATGTTCGCTTCCTTCCGTGCCGGGAGAGTCCAAAGGAGGTGATAGAATTCTTCAACTACCCCAAGTCGACCGTCTACGACCAGTGGAAGGCTTGGAACTCTTTCAAAAAGAATGATGCTCATCGCAAAAACCGTTCTCGGTCGCTGGGGCCACCAGGACCGACGAGTTGGTCGCCGAGGTGAAGAGGAAGGTCAAAGAGGACGGCAACAAGTCCTACACCAGTTGGCCACCGAGATGGGCTGCTCCAAGTAGACCATCGCCAACACCATCTACAAGGACCTGGGCTACAGTTCGTAAAGGACTCGGCTCCCGCCCACAAGTCGAGTGAGACCCAGGCATGGCTGTTGGAGAACCTCCCCCTACCACTGGAGCCCGGACTTATAGCCCCCAGCTCCCCTTACTGCAACCCCCCTCGACTATGTCTTCTGGGAATGGTCGAGAACATGACCAACAAGCACGCTCACAACACTCTCGACTCCCTCAGGGCCGCCATTGTGGAGGAGTTCGCCATATGAAGAAGGACGTATATATATATATACTAAATCAACGAGAAATTTAAGTTTTGAAATAGTCATTTTTATGGAAAATACCCCAAAAATGAACATTTTGAAATTTGTCATATATATATATTATATTATTGGGCAAGCAAGAAAGACACCACCCTTAGCCTTAGCATGACTAAATACATGCTTTTTCCATACGAAGTAAAACAAAGACGTTTCCCTGCATCTGCCTGGAGCTCAAATCGAAATAGTTTGTACCTTCAGATACCTCGATTTAATAATTGATGATAATTTGAAGTAGACAAAGCTTCTAGAATATGTCATTTCCAAGGCCAAAAGGATCAATTTGCCTCAAATCTTTTGTTAGATCGGATGGGGACATAGCCCACTTAGTCTAAATAGATCTACGTAGCGTACGTAAGGTCTATTGTGATCTACGGCGCTATATTTTTTGCACCATAATTGCAAGCAATGGATATCTAAAAGGGAGCTCAGCCAACTATAGCGACTCGGTCTCATGAGCATTACTGGGGCAATTAGTCTACACCAACGGCAACAATGGAGGTACTCTTTGGGTTAATGCCACTACATCTCTTTATTATGGGACGTGCATGCATGATCAGGATTCAGACTAAAATTGAAAGCTCATTTAAATGAGTCGACCATTGGAGTAGAGAACACCAACATATATTGACAAATATTTAAAAGTCATGATATCCCAATTCCTTCTATCTATACCTTTCAATTCAACAAAATTGTTTATTCTTCATTAGCATCTTATATTAATGAAATAAAACAAAGGATATAATATATGTCTAGTTTTTGTATATATATCATCACTCCAGCTCTAAACGTAGAAACAATCATATTTATTTGTGAGTTTACAAGCCTTTTCTTCAGAGGAACGTATAAGTGGAAGAGAGAGAGAGAATGAATGAGTTATTTGCAAATTTTCCCCCCAGCAATAAAATCTATTTTTTCATTATTTCTCAATTTGCTCAATATATATGTTACTAATAACTCTACTTAAGGCATACATACAAACAAGATTTGTTTTTCTTCTTATTACTTTTATTCACTAACAGAATATATTTTCTTTATCCCTTTAAAATATGCATGAAAAGTAATAATTGAATTACCCTGTTTCTTATGCCTTAAACTTATTTGATATTTGAAGAGCCTCTTGATGGTTCTTTTTTTCTTTTGGACTGAGTCAGTGTAGTGAAGTAGTCACAACGTTATATTAATGGCTTATATAAATATGGTATATAAATTGGGATATCTATATATATATATATATATGACAAAAAGCTGCCAAAGCCGCTTGGTACATTTGGATTGTTAACGGAGAACGCTTCTTAGGCGTATTTACAGCACAAAAAAGGGCTTTTAATTTCCAAAAACCGCGATTTTGACATCGACGAGACATCTTGTAGTGGACGACCTGCAGAATCTGGAGAAGATTATCTGAAGTCACTATTGAAGAAAAATGGTCGCCAAACAAGTCATGAATTGGCCGAAAAATTGAACCGTTCTCATACAGGAATCCTCAATCACCTTCATCGATGAGATTGTCGAGAAGCTTTGAGGTTGGGTGCCACAGTAGTTCAATGAATAAAGCAAAGAAAAACGTCTTCAAATTTTGCTCAACACTCGTTTGCCATTGAGCGACACACAGTCATAAACAGTGTTTTTTGTATCGAATCGTCACGGGAGATGAGAAATGGTACCTATACATCCATAAAAAGAAAGGAATGGGTGACCCCAGGAGACACCCCCAAAAAAGAGAATGATCTGCGTTTGGTGGGACTGGCGGGCATGGTGCACTGGGAAATGCTTGAAAGAAACGCCACAATCAACAAAAAGCTCTATGCTGCCTAGCTGCATCATGTAAATGTGACTATTTTACTGAAAAGACCCTATAGACAAGACCAAGTCATCTTGCTCTACAACAGCGCTTGGTCACATATTGCACAAGTTGTCAAAACCACACTTCAAGAGCTCGAATGGGAGGTTCTCAGCATCCACCGTACTCTCTGGACCTTGTGCCATCCGATCATTACCTTACCCGCTCTCTATCTACTCAATGAGGGGTGTTACCCTTCGACAACGAAGAGTACCTCAAAAAATAGCTCAACAAATTTTTTGACACCACAACGGCAATTTTTTGCGAAACTGTATTAACAAATCTTTTGAGGGGCGAGAGGAGCTCGTTAACAGTAATGGAGAATCCATCATGATTAATTTATGATCCTGTTTTTTTTAACTTCTTATATAATAAACCCTCAATGAACTTAGTGTCCACCCAGTATATTTGTTAACGTTCAACAGACTAATTATGATTTATCCAATGCTATATTATGATTTTGTTCACAATAACATTTTTTATCTCTCTCACCTTCGGGAAAAAAAATATTTTGTGTTGATTGTTTGATGATACTTTATTCACTGTGTCATCACCATAAACGAAATGACGGTCAAAAATAGTAAATGTACATGAAGTATGGTGAAATACAAATCTGGGGGTTGGATGTTTTTTTATTGCTGCAGTTTGTAATTGAATTTATGATGGATATAGCGAAAGGCATTCATAATATAGGCAATATATATTATAAGGCAGTTGGTAATTGGATAACAATGAATCTTTGATTCCATCATTGAAAAAAAAATATTCACGATTCCCTGATGACGGTTATTTCAGTAAACATTTTTTGCCACAATTGGCTGAGATATAAAAACTGTTACGTTACATGAAATATTTACCTTCAGACAAACAAACCCTGTTTATTCAATGAAATACTAACAATTCACAACTTAAAATACTCTACCAAATCTTGTATGCTTATATTTACCTTTGCATTTTTGAACATATTATTTAGTTATGTAATCTGTAGCAAAATAAACCATTTTTCGCTATTGATATATTCATTAAGTGAATAATCTTATATTGAAATTTATACTTGAATGAAAACTAACTGTACTGATGATAATATATTTGATTTTATATGTAAAATACTGTAAGTACACTTTGAACTGTGAGAGAAAATTTGTAGTTTTAATATTATTCTCATCCACCTTGAATCAAGGATTGTTTGTATGTTTAGCTCCTAGATCCGCCCCACCACACCGGAACTTAATCCGGTATCAGCCAGTCGTGAACTGTCTAGTAACTACTAATTTTATTTAACAGATTAAATTTGGACAAATAATTATAACTCTTTAAAAATTTCCTCCAGCGTCTTCTTCCTCTCTCTGGTTTCCAATGCAAGTTCGTCCATTCCAATCCGTGTCCGTGGACAATCGTAGATTATATGAATTGGAGTTTCATCTTCCTCCTCGCAGAGTTGGAGTTTCCGACCTTCCCATTCGGTGAAGATGTCCATTTAGGTTAATGTGGACACTAGCCATGGAGACAATTCGGGTCATAGAAGCCCTTCCATAATGGTACATTTTCTTCCCAAGATAGGGCTCGGAATTGAAATATTTTGTCTGCCTGCAAGAACTCATCTTCAGCCAATTGGCATTCCACATGGACAAGGATGTCTCCCCTAGGGCACCCTTGGCTTGACCAATTGACGTGGTCACTGAAACTGCAATGCCCGTATGGGCACCTACTTTTGCTAGAACATGTGCATATTCATTCCCGGGGGTGTCATTATGACCTCCCACCCACCCAATGGTAATGTCGCAATTGCTACACTCCAGGGCCTGCTTGCAGTTCAACACTTCCGCCGTTAGAAGATCTCCGGGCAGTGTGCCTAAACTGTTGATGGCCAAGAGACTATCCGAAAGTAAAAGAATATTCTTATCTTATGGCTGGCCACTAACTAATTTCCGAATCGCCTCAATTTCGGCTTGGAATACACTGTTGGTGTCATCAAGCCTGAGGAAGCTTTGTTCTATGGCCACGTCGCCCTTCGAAGGATTGTTATATTTATCATGAATATATTTGTATTTATAAAAATATTATCTGTTTTCTTCAAATTTAGTTCCATTTATCGTCTATTTTTAAAATTTATACAACTCATCCATTTATTCAATGCGAAAGATAATCATTTTTTAAAATAATTCATAATTCCATTATTTTCACACAGTAGAGGTGTCGCCGAGAAGAAATGTAAAGAGAATGGGGCACAATAAAACAGGTTTTAATCATGAATACATAATACAACCGGCAAATATAATTAAATGAAAGTGATATTTAATAAACAATTTTTGAAATCAAATGAAATGTAAGAAATTTAAAACGTAGGACAACTAATTTTTTTAACTCAAGACATTGCCTTAGTCAAGGAACGATGTCCATTGCCTCTACGACTCCCTCGATTACTCGTGAAAAGAAAGCCAGAGAAAGGATGATACCATTTTGCCTTGCGTCCAAGAAATAGTTTTATCTTTTATCGTATGTCGATATATTAACTGTTGTCTGAATCAAAAAGACACTTGATTGTTATTTAATTCATTATAATTAGAGTTCTATACTTTAATCAAGCCCAGAGTTTAAAAAATTATATTCGGTTCTTTCAGCGACTTTGGTTTCAAGTAATGGATATCAAACTATATAAATGAGTTGCAATAGCCGAATGATAAATATTATTTTTATCACTTGTTTGAAAACTCACCCTCACACTTAATATTGCAAAGCCCACCAATATACAATAATACATTATCTATTTTCTAACATAATCACTTTGATGAACATTCATTAGTATTGAAGGTTCCATAAAATAAAATATGGTGTTTAAATTAATAGTAACAACATTTCATTAACAAACTGCATATGTTCAAATACAATCCCATTTATGCACAGTCACCTCAACCAAACGTGCATAAAGAAAGGTATTTATTTGTTTCTCTAAAGAAAATGATATTAAACCATACGTCCGCATTTAGTTTTAACATTTTTTTATGATTTCTTGCAATCGGAAAGGGAATTTTATGCAATAATAAAAGTTTACTACATTACTACAACTACAAACTAAAAACTTGTGGTGTTTTAATTAATAAAAGATAATAAAGTGCTGACTCCAGTGCACTTAAATGAAGTGATTTGCATCTTTTGATACCCTTGAAACACACGAAAAGCATATATAATGAACGCAATAAAGATAATGAATAGACATATTTTTAATGGAATGGTTTGCCTTGAGGAACAAAAAATATGACGGGATGACCAAGATAAAACATTATTTCTTTTTTATTTGTTGGCAGTTTTATATACTTATTTATAAAAATAACTTAATCTAAAATGCAACATTTTTTATGCGTCATGAGTTTTATCTACATAGTAGAAAATCCATAGAACTTAAATTTACTACATCGTATCATTTGAAAAATGCAAATTAAAGTAAGTACTATAAGGAACAAAAGGAAATTTGTTCTACTAGCTAAGTCGATATGATTATATATATATACTCTTTGTGCAATCGTACTTTAAGCTAGATATTTTTATATTTATTAAAAAATGTGCACTCATTCATATATATTTTATGCTTTGGCCAGTATAAATGTTTTAAGTTGATATTAAATTGATTTAAATCAATGAATATATCGTAAATTTAATCTCATGTCAATTAGTTTTCTATGTATCTAAAGGTTGTGTATTAATAATATTCTAATTTTCATAAATCCATAGTTGAGTAGTTATATATTTAACAAAAAAACTTATTATTGATAGATTCAATTCTTAAGGTCATTAATGAAAATAATACGGTAATGACGGGATGTTATTCTTTAAAAGAACAATTGAGTACTCTCTTATCTAAATTCTTATCCAAGACTCATTTAAAAAAATAAAACTTGATACTTAAAATATTAAATAAGTTAAAATAACAGAAATGAGGGTAAAATACCGATAGTTATTCTCAGTGAGTTCAAGTTCCTTTTTCTATATCAAATCAAGGGTTTTATAAATATTAAGATAACACTATAACTTTCAGGGTTTGTTTGTTTGTCTTCAATCATTTCAAATATTTTATAATATTAAAATAATAATAGCGCAAAAATATACTTAATATATATGTTAATATCAATTATTGAAATAAAAAATAATTGATGCTTATGATTTATTTGTTACTACAGAAAGGCCATTATATTTTTATAAAATTTATTGTTCGTTTAAGTAAAAAACTGGATTAATTACGAAGGATCGCTTTTAGTGTCACATGAAATATAATTATAAACAATAACTTAAAGAAGTTATAACTAAAATTTTATGCATATACATGTTTTAATAATATTTTATAAAGTTATAAGAATAACTCTCATTCTACACTTAGACCATTTGTTATAAGCTAATGTGTAAATAAATGTCATTTATTCTTTGATAGTTACTAATTATGCCAAATATACATACTGTGAGCTTACATTTCAATAAAAATGAAATGAAAAAATGAAATATATATTTATAATTTTATATATAATATGCTGTGGAAATCTCATGATGTTGTAAATATCAAAATGTATTTAAAAAATCCATAAAATTAATTATTTTCAAAAGTTTTGAAATGCTTTTCTTTGCCACATTGATATAGAGTATTTCATATATAAATACAAAATAGCGATATGACCAATTGGTGAGTCCAGACATAGACTCATAATATACTAAACAAAAATTAAGACTTTTAAGTATCAAAACTCAAGAAAGAGGATAGTTTCTATGATAATTTGTAGCTAAATGACCAGTTTGGAGAGTCCAGACATAGACTCATAATATACTAAACAAAATTAAGACTTTTAAGTATCAAAACTCAAGAAAGAGGATAGTTTCTATGATAATTTGTAGCTAAATGACCAGTTTGGAGAGTCCAGACATAGACTCAAAATCTACTATACAAAAATTAAGACTTTTAAATATAAAAACTCAAGAAAGAGGATACTTTCTATGATAATTTGTCAGATTAAATGGAATGCTATATAATACTATCATCTAAATTTGTCAACCAATTATTTCGAGGTAATCTACAAGATGTAAAAGGTGGATTTGTATTTAGTTTGAAATAGCTATGAAAATATAGGTATTTATGTATAATATAAAATTTAGGAAAGTGCAATGTGTTTTTGTAATGGTACCTAAATAAAATATATTTAATACTTTTGTTGTATCGTCTTCAACATTAAAGACAAAAATCCTTTAACCTTTAATTGGGTGTAATCCTCGCCGGATGGTCCCTCAACCTTTCATCCACGGTGAAGGCATCTTTCACTTAAAAACCTTCTGGAAGGTCATGACCTACACATGGATCAAACGTATTTTTGAGCAAGGTTCGGTGTGGGCTGAGCTTTTAAAACAAAGATTTAGCGATTTTAAAGGTAGCGATATCGAAGATGGAAAAGGGAAAGGTCCCCTTGACGTCCTTGAGAGGTCCAAAGAGATTAGTTTCTTCTGGCTGGAAAACAAAGATGTCAACAGAGAGATATCCCATTTAATATTAGAAAAAATGAAATGGCAAGAGCCAGTTCAGGGGAATGATAGACTAGTTTGCATTGCTGATACATCTATAAGAAGGAATATATCCTTTCTGGGGGAAATTTTAATAAAGGAAATCATTTTACACTTAGTGAGGTTTTAGAAAGGGAGAGAATTTTAAATACGATAAGTTTTAGGTAGAGAGAATTTGGTCCGAGACATAGTTTTTATGGCTTCCTGGGAGGGGTGAAGAATAGGACCCTGAGAATGGGTTACTTAAAAAAAGGCAGGACAAGCAGTATTTAAAGCAAATAGAGATACGAAAGGATTTATACAACATTCCTTCACCAGCGGAGACGGTGATTAGACATCTTAACACAAGTGACTTAAATCATACTCTATTCGGGATGAAATATAGAATTATCACAAACACGCTGTCTTTGGGCAGTGTGTATGGAAAAACGCAAGAAGAACGGATGGGCTTTTCTGTAAGCATTCTTTAGAAACATTAAAAAAAATTATTCGAGTTCCCAACCATAGATACAATTTTATACCAATAAAACATTTATTTTTTACTCTTTTTAATTTATCCTTAAGGTCAAAACAGTTGTTTATTTTTATATAGGCCCCCACGAAAATGAAATAAATTATTTTACTGCAAAATTGCAGTTTATTCTATATAAATTTAGATGTGCAAAAAATCCTCTCCCAGAAAGTTTTACCCCAATATTAATTTTTTTTGTGAAACATATCCCCTGAAGCACGCCATGTTTGGTTGTTCTTTTTATTTTATGTTCATGTACATTAAGCCTATTACGTTCATTTACCAGTGTTTTTTCTCCCTAACTTGATATATGTATCTAACATAATTTTTTTTTTTTAAAGACAAAAACCTTTAACTATATTATGGAGCTATTATACAATATTTCACACAAATATTCGTAGAATAATAGTACCTATAAAATTAGTAATAAATCAGATGTTAGTAAAGTTGAATGTTTTTTGCTTCCTTTATATCTGTACCAATGTCACTTCTAAGGGTTTCAAAACGGTATGAGTCTGTGTTTTTTATCGATTGAATTTTTTTTTCTAATAGATCAAGTATGTCAAGAAAATGATCGTGTCTTCAATAATCGAAATTTGAAACAAATTGATGTTTATAACGCCGCTTTACATTACGGCTTTACAGAAGATGAAATTGCTGGTGCGCAAGCGCAATATGGATTTGGATACGCTTCCTTCTATACCAACACTCCAATGGACATTCGTCCACGACTGCAAAGATTGAAAAAGCCTTACAAAATAAATGTAAAAGGATCAAACGGCGAAATAAAGCCTATCTGCATGAAAATAAAGGATATAGACACCTTTGAATGTGACAATAAGAAATATTTTAAGATAACTGCAGTTAACACATTCAAACGTGTTGATGAAATTAAATTAAAAAGCTGGATCAATAAATTTTGTAAAATTGTCAAGGCTTACCCTGAGCTAAACCCTGAAGACGAAGACGCGGAAAAAATATTCAAAAATTATAAATCTGTATGGAGAACGTCAAATTTCATATTTGAGGTTGAAGGGGATCCATCAAATATCCCACAGATAATCCCTGTTGACGATTCCCTCGTGAACTTGAGATTCGTTGGCGTGCGTCAACAGTGCCAAAAATGTTTTAGATTTGGTCACTCGAGAATCAATTGTTCAGAAAAAGACTACAAATTATTGAGTACAAGACCGTACTTCAATATAAGACTATCGAATATGAAAAAAAACCCGCAAACTCTAAGTCTGACAGAAGAACTAATGATGACACAGAAAGTGTTATAAATTCTACTGATGCTCAAAAAGAAAAAGATACAATCAATAATGTCAATAATGACGTAAGAATTGCTGACTTGGAGGTTACCCTTTCGGAACTCTCTACTAGACCAGTAAGGGAGGAACCATTAAATACAGAATCTGACAGTACAGTTACAAAGTCCCCATCTTCTTTAGATATTGGAAACAGCGACGACAAGGAATGTTCAGAGGGTTGTCAAGACTTGGGCAATGAAGAAAGTCAAGTAAACGATTCAGAGTCTAATGGTAAAGATAGTTCAGATGAATTTAGCGGCAACAATAATATGAACGAGGAGGAATTATTAATCAATAACAATCCTCAATTAAGAAAATCTAGAAAAACTCCACCTGGCATCTCTAAAGTTAACATTTTATCTTCTCGCTCAAGATCATCCTCGATCACAAAAAAAAGACTAGCGCCTGAATCCCACGGTTCAAAAAATAGTCCGTCAAAACATCAAAAGTTTTTGAAACCATCATGACGACTCTCTTATCCTTGAACGTAAACTCCCTTCAAAGTACAAAAAGAAAATATAAGCTGTCAAGGTTTCTCAAATATTTAGAGCTACCTGACATCGTAATTTTATGTGACACACGGTGCAATTTCGAAAACCATTTTTCTCTTCCTCAAGTATATAAGTCTTTTTCGTCATTTGACGCCAGTCTAACAAATCCGAAACGTGGAGTTACAATATTAGTTAAGAAAACCTTCCAGCCCAGCATTGAATTTCGATGCTCTAATGGAAATCTATTAAAAATCAATTGTAAGTCAAAAGATGGGCATTTTGATATAATAGGGATCTATGGCCCTAATAACGACGATGCTGATTTCTTCAATGAGAAACTTAGCTCAATAATAACACATCGACCCACTATTATGGCAGGTGATTTTAACGTTAAACTAAAGCCCGGAAGGGACTCTAATCGAGACCATATATGCTCAAATCCTCGAGCTACTAAAGCTTTAATATCCCTCATCTCCTCCTTTGATTTTCGTGACTCCGCGGACATATGCCAAAACTATAAGCATACTTTCTTTTCTGTTGATAAATTTTCGAGACCTGTTTCCTCTAGAATTGATTTGATACTGTTCAAAGGTTTCCGCGATAGCTCATTGAAGTCCTACAGGGTCGTTGATACTAGTTTGTCAGATCATCATGGTTTGATAGCCAACATTGAGATCAAATCTAGGACCTTGAAGCATAAAACAAGCTGGAAACTGAACTTTGAATTATTAAACAACCCAGAAATAAATGAAAGAATCATTTCTTTAATTGAAACTACCAAATCTCATGTTAAAAACGGCAGTGAAGTTTTCACTGAAATGGAAGGCTTGTTTAAAAAAATGAAAAGGATCTTTAGAAATGCCGGAGCAGTAAAAGCAATGCAGAAACGAAGGGCAATCAACGAAATCGAAAACTTTGATAAAGAAAAGATTTCCCAACAAGAAAGAAATTTTAAATTGGATCAACTTTACCGAAAGGCGGATCTCATGCACAGGACTAAAAATAAAATTGAAAGTATCTCAGACCTAACCCATTCGAGATTACAGTGCGTTAAGATAGAGAGAAAAAGAGAATCATCTAAAAACATGTGTATCGTTAACTCCGTTGGAGAAACTTCTAGTCACCCTGATTTTATATGTAGGGAAATTAGCTCCTACTACTCGAAATTGTACAGCTGCTACGATTGCAGAGATTCTATATTATGCGCCCGTTGTAAGTTGGCGAACGCCGACTTTTGCGAAAGCATAAGATGTTCCGTGGACGACAGTCTACATATTTTAGACGAAGACAAAAACGAAATGGAAGTCCACCTAACTATTAAAGAAATTGAATATGCAATAGTAAATAACGCAAAGGTCAATAAGTCACCTGGTCCTTCCGGCTTAACCTTTGAATTTTATAAAAGATACCTGCACAATCTATCTCCCTCTTACTCATGTTTTACGAAAAAGTTTTAGCCGTTGGACACTTCCCAGAATTTGCCTCAGATGGGAGAATAGTCTTAATACCTAAGAAAAATAAAGATCCGAAATTTTTAAAAAATCTACGTCCTCTTACTATGCAAAATTCGATTTACAAGATATTTTCATATATTTTAGCTAATCGAATAAAAGGAGTTTTAAATAAAGTTTTACACGATTCTCAGTATGGTTTTTTAAAAGACAAGCTTATGGATATAATTCCTTTTACTCTTCAAACACTTACCGAATGTGAAAATCACACGTCTTTAATGGCTATTGATTTTGCCAAAGCGTTTGATTCTTTATCACACAATTTTATTGTCCAAACACTTTACAAGAAAGGTTT
Source organism: Caligus rogercresseyi (assembly GCA_013387185.1). NCBI lineage: Eukaryota > Metazoa > Arthropoda > Copepoda > Siphonostomatoida > Caligidae > Caligus > Caligus rogercresseyi. Next base: position 12,221,046 of record CP045898.1, on the reverse strand, counting down.
CGGCGATTTTATTATAAGAATGGTTTGTACTTCCCTTGCCAAAACAAGAACCCTAATAGAATATGGAAGCCACAGAGCACACTTTTATAATTATAGAGGTGTTCGCCAAGGAGACCCCATGGCTGGAATCCTCTTTGTCTTATGCATTGACGGTCTGCTCCAAAGAATTCACTCTGATCCGAACATTCGTGGATTTAATTCATCAGGAAAGGTGTTAAAATGTTTGTGCTACGCAGATGACATGACCATGACATATTCTGGTAATCCACTTCAAACCATAAGATCAATCGGCAGAACATTTAAAATTTTAAATCAATTCTCTATTATTTCCGGCTTAAAAATCAACGTTGAAAAGACCGAATTTCTCAGCCCCTTTGGAGGTATTGTAGAAAAAGCCTGGCCAATACTAAATTCGTCTGATCATATGAAGATACTTGGATCTTGGATTGGATCTAACAGTTCTAGGTTAAATCGTGATCTCATGATGTCAACACTGAAGAAATCGTGTTCTTTTTTCCACTCCCTCAACTTAAACGTGTGGGATAAAATCAGAGCCTGGAATACCTATATTGTCCCAGGTGTAATTCATTTACTTCGTGTTACACCTTTTCACCAAGGAACATCCGAAGAGATTCTAACTATGGAGACTTCTCTCTTGGGCTTCCACAAAAGAAGAAATATATCCCAAAAACGTATTCACAATCCACTCAGACTTGGAGGATTGGGAGTCTTGGACGTCCAAAATTTATGGAAATCTTTAAATTGCTTTTGGATTCGAAAGCTATGGGACAACAACCACTATTGGTCTTGTTATATCAAGCAATATTTAAAAAATAATGGAATCGACTATAATGAATCCCCCTATCACGGGCTATCAAAAGTTTTACCCACTATCTCTATGTTGTCTGAAAGAATAAGAGAATTCTGTCATAGCTCAACAGAGTGCATCAAAACATATGAAACGTCCTTAGCTTGGGAAATGCCTCTTTTAAATTGCCTAAATGTATCGATCCCAAAAACCTTGAATGCTCACATAGCATGCGATGTTATACATTCATCGAAATTTTTAAACAGACTTGCACATAAGTATTTTACTAGTGTTTTCGGGAAGCTTTCTAGAGTGAATCGTCCATTTTTACCCTTCAGGATCAAGATCTCCATTTTATCCACAAAGATTTTACGCAATGCTTCCACAGTCTCAACAATAGTACCTTTTAAAGCCTACTTAAAGAGACGTGGGATACAAAGAAGTATAAGCGATTGTGTCGCCGCTGTGAATAATAGATTTCTTACGTCCTCAGAGAAATGGTTCAAATACCGACTTTTGACCGGTTCGCTGGAGGTTGCAGACAAGTTTTTCAAAGACGATCGAAAGAACTGTTTCTTTTGCAAAACACACCCCGAGACCACGGATCATCTCCTTTGGAACTGCCCTGCATTAGCAGAGACTTACAAAGCCCTCCAAATCTCACTAGAAAACCTCTTCGAGACCAAAACTTCTGAGGAAGACTTTCTGACATTCACAAAGAATGCCAAATGTGACGCCGTCATAACTAAAGTTCACTTCATATTATATAAAATGCGAACTGTTAAAAACGACGACCTTTCTTGTGTCATCCCAATCGCCTCTTTATATTCAAAATTTTTATTAGAGATATAATTTTTTATTGATATGTTTGTTTTCAAATTATTGTAATGTTCTCTTATGTTTTCGTTTAAATGATTGTTATTTATTGATCGTTTTTCACTAAATATGTGCACAACCTTTTTGTATATCGTTGGTTGATCTATCGAAATATATGCCCACTGGGCCAAGAAAAAAAAAAGTATGTCAAGAAAAAAAAATGAATTAAAACAATTGTTAGATATAAATGATTAAGTGGATATAAAATCAAGTATACATATATTAAATATATAATATGGAGATGGTATTCTAATGTGTGTATAGTTTAATGCAATCCCATTTGATTTTTGTCTAAACATTCAATATTACTTTTATTATTTCTTAAGAAATAATTCTTTTGTGATGCATTTTTCCTCAGTATTTATTTATGTTTGATCCCTTGAATACAAGTGCTCACGTCACTCTGGATGAAGCATCATTAAATAAAACTGCCGTTTTTTATAATGCGACTTTTATTCAATGTAATTTATGTCATAGTAATTATAAGAAGACAAAAAGCGGAGACTTTTATGGAGAACAATATGTATTTCACAAAGATCTTTAGGGAAAAGATTGGACGTTTGATTAACGGTGTTGTAGTTTTTAAAATGAAGGGGAAAGGGGTTCTACTCATTAGAATTGGATAAAAAGAAACTCTGAATGAATCTTTAAAGGGTGTACTGCAACGTTGATGAGTTACTATTCAACTATCTCCCCCACGAGAGCCGTGCTTTTTTGGTTTATTTTCAAATGTAGCGCTGGCATTGGGATACACCTAACTATAAAAAATCCCAGCTATGTATACAATAAGTTCCTCTGTCTTGTAACTAAGAGATGTTGTACAAATTTAACATTTTGTCACTCTATTATAAATATTAGAAACATGTATAATTTAATGCTAAACCCGTTTTATTTTTGTCATAACGTCTTTAAAAAAATGGAATCCGTACAGCATTTTTTTGGTCCAGAGCTGCATTGAATGGATGAGAGACGGAGTCTAAAAATTTAACTGGATACAAATAAACACGAAAATATATTAACAAAGTTATATTAAGAAACTTATTTCTAGAAAAAGGAGTGGACTTGTATAATTCCCGTGAGGTTCCATACGTTTCGTATAGGGCCACATCTATCCCATCTCATGCTGAATTCTCACTTAAAGAAGAAAGTGTCGGCTGGGGACTTTTTTAATAAAGGATATCTCCCCTCATTGAAGGTGTCCCAAAACCCGTGTAGGAGATGGGCTTTGTCTTCTTTATGAATTATATCAAAATATTATCTACAAATCGTGCAAAAAATGGGTGTGTTTTATAACAGGGTTTGAAGGAATATTTTATGTCTCCGCAATTTTACAATTAGTTTAACTAATGAGTTGGAAACTTTACGCCATTTTCAGCTTCAATTTAGAAAATTTTATGGAAGTTGAAACCCTCAGTTCAATCGGACTCAACAATAGGTATTATATACCAAAATAAAGACAAAAAACATTTTATAAAGAGATTTGGGGATCCTGTCATTTTAGACCGAACGGCCTAAACACAAGAAATTTTAACTGTTTTAACGTGGCATGATTCAAATTTCCTCTTTAAGGTTCACTTAGTTTTATGTGTTCTTTTAAGCCATGGTTTTTTAAAATGTGAATATGGTAGGAAGAGTTATGATGAAGTGAGATATATATCAAGTCGTTAGGTTTGCTGGACCTTCCCTCTAAGGCCCATCATAATCGATGTTTCAGCTCGCTGCGCTGCTCTCTCCATCAAAATACCTAATTTAAAAGTGCCAAAGTGGAAATGACCTGGTGACATAATTAAATATGTGCCAGCAATATCGAAGCTCTACACGAAAACTATCAAAGGATTTTAAGAATACATCGTGAATTTTTAAACCAATTTAATAAATGATTTGTCATTTTATATAAGGTCATTCTTCAGGGCAACAAATGTGAACTAAAATGTTCATTTATGTTTTTTCGCAACTGACCTGCATAGTTTTACTCTGTTTGTGTTTATAATTTTAGTGTAATTTATTTTTACACTGGGTACAATTTTCACAGTTAACCGAATAAAATGTTTTTGACCGAAAAATAAAAAATGTCTTCTCGTGATGAAGACTGAATTGGCATCTATTTGATCCGACTTTAATATATTTGCTATATTATATGATGAAAAATACCTCGTAATATCAAATGATCACTAAGTACTTTAGTTACGAAATATGGGCTCTCCAACGAAAAATTCATCAGATAATACAATAAGCCAAAAAATTAGACGTCATCTGTTCAAGGCGTATTTTGCAAAAGCACAAAATACCATTTAGTTTAGAAAATAATTATTTGATGTCCCTGAATTATTTGTAGCCCCACTTGAAGAGAAGCACTATATTTAGTATTTTAAATGCTATAATTAATGTTATATGAATGAAATGGAAAGTGACACCAAACTGGTTGTAATTTATGGCTAGAAGACATTAGTCCAATGAAATATTTATTACATTAACCCCCCCCCCCCCTCCCTCCTCCCTATGCCTTACATCATTGTGAAAATTGTATGGATCTTATATATAAGTATTATGTATATTATTTGGTGATTGACTACATAGAAATAGTGAGAGCCGGAGTTATATATGAAAGTTTGATAACATTTTATAACGAAAATAGCCAAATTGCTTTTGTATAATTTATTTTTCAATCCTATAAACATTAGAGAAAAAAACCATTTTAATGATTTGCTTTCACTTCTCTCTCTCTCTCTATATATATATATATAATATTTACATATAAAAAAATAAAAATGATTTGTCCTAATCCTTTTTAACATAGTTTTCACTTGAACCAATTTTCTATAATTCATCACAAGTAAACACTTCTCACTGAAATTAAGAGGGGATTAAGTTATAATCGACTACAGAAGAAAGAGGTAAATTCATGTATTTTTAGAGTATACATATCTTAGAAAGTTAGCGTATATCAATTTTTAAAAAATATGAAATAAGCCTTCAGTGCAAAAAGCTTCAATTATCTGCCTATATTTTAATATATTATTACCTTGACCGTCTATCATACTGGAACCTACAACCCGAAAATTATACAGCTTCAACATTGAAATTGTATCAAAGACTAATGTCAAATATGAACGATTTAAACATATTGTTTATTTTTTTTTACTCCAAGAAAGACAGAATGATAAAAGTATATCTCCGTTACTGGTTGTGGGTTTTTTAAATAGTCTTCACGTAGGACATATGGAATCCACTATTAGGGTAAAAATATATCCTTTGTTTTTGGTTTTATTATTGAATGAACCTTATCAAACAATGACTTATTTCAATAAAATGTATCTTCATCTTTATTTAAGATTATGTTTTTGGTTTGAATCAGCGCTCTTACAACTGAGTACTTGTTTGTAAAATGATCAAGATGACACCAGTAAGATTGTCTCGAATTCGTCTACTTTTTACTTTATTCTGGCTAAAACGGGTTTGTAGTGCCTTTTGTTTATATTTAGTCTGTTTAATATTTATTGTCTTTATTCAGACACAAATAATTAAGAGTATTGCTAGGAATTTAATTGCCTGTTTTCCTTAACCAAACACTTTTAGTTTCTTTCATGTATTTTTTTCATTTTCTTAATTTTTATTCTTAAAATACTAAAGCCATTGTATATGCTATTATCAAAGTGTCCTAGATATGCATTCAAACCCTGCCATGTTTTTTGCACTAATGTCAGACAATGTAATGACTTTTCACAGTATGAAATATATTATTTTATGAAATTTCCCACTTCGATATGTTCCGGTACACCCTCTTGAAAAGGTTCTCTTCTTTACAAAGTAAAAAAGTCTTTAATGCAACGGTCTACAAAGAAAAAATATATAACTCTTTGTTTAAGATAAAAAATACAATATAGTACTTGGAAGATAAAGTAAGTATTGACAAGCGATAGGAGATGAAAAAACATTATGTTAAAAACTCAGTATGTTTTATGGAATGCATTTGATTGTAAAAACAAACAAAATGTAATAATTATAATATCTTAAAATATGTCTTAATTTGGTTGATTTTAAGCAGTTAATATTTTTAAACCAATTTAGTTGTTTTAATGGAGATAAATTAAATTGATTCTTTAACTTCCCCCAACTAGTTAGTTACTGCAAACACAATTTTTTTGTAAAAAGATAAAATGCTTTTCCTAATCCTTTAATCAAATACAAATACATTTTGTAAATATAAACTTGGGTATATATATATATATATATATATATATATATATATATATATATATATATATATATATATATATATATATATATATATATATATATATATATATATATATACAAGGAGTACACCTATAATCCGGACTAATTAAAACAAATTTTGAAATGTTGATAACTTATTTATTTGTTAATATTTTTCAACAATTTTTTGTTAAATGAAAGGCACACATATATAGATATTTATTTAGTCAGGGGACCTGGGGGCCACAAGTCCGGGATCCAGTGGTAGGGAGGCCGCCGCCTTGACCTTCCTGGACACCCTGGTCCCCTCCGTCAAGATCATCCTGTGCCTCTTCTTGTACGAACTGTAGCCCAGATCCTTGTTGATGGTGTGGGCGATGGTCTGCTTGGAGCAGCCCATCTCGGCGGCCAACTTGGCGTAGGACTTTTTGCCGTCCTCGTTGACCTTCCTCTTCACCTCGGCGACAAACTCGTCGGTCCTGGTGGCCCCCAGGACCGAGAACGCTTTTTGCGTTGAGCATAATTCTTTTTGAAAGAGTTCCAAGCCTTCCACTGGTCGTAGACGGTCGACTTGGGTAGTTGAAGAACTCTATCACCTCCTTTGGACTCCTCCCGGCACGGAAAGAAGCGAACATCGCATGCCTTTTCTCCTCTTCCATGGCTAAATGTTGACTGATTTTAAATCTGGGTTTTTTGTCAGATAGTTAAGATGCAGTGCAGTAACGTACATATGTGCGTTGCAATATCTCAAAAAACAAAGACGACATAACCGATCATAGTTAGTCCGGATTATACGTGTACTCCCTGTATATATACCGGGTGGAACGCAGAAATTTTTACACTGTGTAGTTTTATCTTTAGCTACTTATATTTCAGCAAATATTCGTAATTTAAGGAAAAAGCTTTAACATATAGTTTTATGGCATATATATAACATCAATCATCGATGTAGCCACCGTCAGCGATCACAATGGCCTCAAGACGCCGCTTGAAGGCTTGGCAGGTCTTTGTATTGTACTCCTTGGACATTGAGGTCCAGTGCACATTAACGGAGACTATCATGGCCTCAACATTTGCGTGGCGGAGTGTACATGCCTTGGACTGAGCATGCGGCCAGAAGGCGTAATCCAGCGGTTTGGCGTCTTAGCTGTAGGGCGGCCACATGCCCTTAGACCAGAACTCCACATGCTTCTTCAGCCAATTCTGGGCAGTTAAGGTGGTGTGTGCGGGTGCCCCATCCTGCTGGAAGACCACATTGCCATCAGGGAAATTCTCCCTCACCCATGGAAGGAATTTCGTCTTCAGTACCTTGATGTAGTCAGCTGCCTTGAGCCTGAAACCTGTCGGGAACCAAATGATTGGTGCAGCGATGCCATTGGAGTCCACAAATCACAAGGACAGTGCACTTGCAGGGTGCTTTGTGGTGATCAGGGTCCGAGCAGACTTATCAATTTCCCCAAAGCTGAGATAGCGGTCATTCCGGCGGCTCCTTACTGGATCAACAGTCCATGTCTTTTCATCGGAGAAGATGATGACGCGGCCAGGTTGTTGAGGAGAGCTTGCCAACGTTGGAGATGGACAGCTTTTATTCTCTCAGTGAGAAGTGGCCTCTCTACCCTCACCAAACTCTTCCCCCCCCCCAAGCATTTTGACCGACCTCACAATCGTTGTGTGCGAGATCCCCATGTCCTTTGCATGAGCCCTCATTGTTTTCAGTGGTTCCGCCTCCAAGGCCTTCTTGATGACCTGTAGGTTCACTTTGGCCTTACTATCACTTCCACGTTTCCTTTCGATGTTGTCCTTCTTGCCAATGCAGTACACGGACATTCTGGCTACGCCCAACAGCTTCAAAATATCTGTGGGTGTCTTCCCAGCATCAAGAAGCGCGCAGAATTTTACAAGGGTATCTCGTTCTGAAGCCATTTTCTCGTGAACTGATAGAGTGATCAGCTTGAAATTTTCACCAGGCACGCTTTTTTGTTGTTGCTTTTTGCTAATACCTTGGACTATTTAAAAATCTGTCTTTAAAACCACTTAATTTAGATATTAAAGAGTGAAACAATTTCTACGTTCCACCCAGTATATATATATATATATATATATATACATACATACATACATACACAGATATATCTATGTATATATATACATTACTTAGATATGGTCTAACTTTTTCTTGGCATAAGTATCATAACAAGAGTTTGAATTGTCTTATTTTGAAGAAATATGAGTCTAAATGGTCCTCAAGTGCCTCTTAACTGTCTAAACAAATAAGATTAAAAGCATGGAACTAAATAATAAAATAGCGAAATATAAGTCCCACTTTTGAAGTTATTATTGTGTTAGTGAATAAAATAAATATGTATATTTATTTTATTATTCCTTAACTCAAGATCGATGTAGCCAATGCCTGTATTTTTTAGGTAAGAAGTGACATAAAGAAATATAATAAAAGTAAAAGCAAAACAAAACTTTAAAAGAATACAAATTTTGTTATTAAAAAATATATAAACTGAGTGTAAAATGCCATGTATTTATATATATTAACACATTTCACAAATTTGCAATCCTACTAGATATAATGGGAGCAAAATATGCTGTGCATCGGAAAAGTATATTTGAATTATGTTGTTTATTTTTGTCTGGTTAAACACAACTATTGTTCACATATTTGTTTAGTTTGTTATTTAAGTATATTTTATAATTAATTGCATTCTAGAGAGAGATGTTAAATAAAAACTTTTATGACCTGGGGATAAATATTATATGTATATATTTATAAATATATATACTTATATATATAATTGCAAATTATTATAAGCTATTAATATTATTATTAGACTTTTATATGCAGCGATGAAATTATTACAATTTGATTCAAATAAACAATATAGTGAAATAATAACGTCCTAAAAGGGAGGATGTCTTAATTGAGGTTGATGAAAAGTTTATTTTATTTGAGAAACTTAAATCTCATCACCGAGAAAACATATACTCAAAAGTATTTTAAGCTAGAGTATTCCATTTATTTAGAGATTCAACTTATTTCCTTTATTTCTTATTTTCAAAGGTAGATGAAGAATTACTCATATTTAAAACACTAAAGCCATTAAACTTCGAATAAGCCATGTTACGAAATAAATTGCCCATACTTTTTATTAAAGATTAAATTTATTTAACCACCACTCAGACACATAAAAAACTGGAAATATCTTAATAAAGTTTGTGACCGGCATTACTATTGAATATGTTTATTTCCATTAAGTGGATCTATTTATTTTAGCAGGGATAATCAAATTGTATATTATGTACCAAATTTTAAACAAAATTAATTATCTAACGACTCGTTAAATATCTTTCTTACAAACATTTGTTGTGATATCCACTCGATTGAGTTTTGTTTCGTCATCATCCATTTTTAAATTATATCCTTTGTCAAAAAAATACCTCACCCTTTCTGATCCTTGTCCAAAAATATATATCGCTATCATTACATATTCAACTACAAGTGAAGATAACTTTCCGCTTTTTTAATTACAAATATGTACAACAGGATATGAAATGTTGTATTAGCTTCAACGAAATTCAGGAATGTTGTAAAAAGTTTAAATTAGATAAATAACTCCATCAATTGAAATGCTTAAGAATATTCCCTCATTCTCAGTAAAAATATTTTATACATGTAGTGTCACATTTGTTCTATTCGAAAAACTTTTAGTTGATCAATGTTTAGATAGACGCAAGAATATATATCTTGTTCATTCAATTGACTTTAACGGCTGATACAGTTCTTCAAATATAAATTTATTTTGTGTATTATTTTTTAGTCAAGCCAAAAAATTTGAGGTAATAAATACCAGACATGAAAATTCTAAGTTTTATAACTACTATTATCAAACTCCCTATTGGAGCATTTTCCACTTCGTTGTCGTTATTTAAATAACCTGTACTTACTGCTGTAGTGACAGCTTAAAAAAGTGTTCTGAGATAACGAACGGTCATAATTAACTAGAATTAACTAAACTATTTCCTTCATTGGTACTATATAATTTAGAAATCAAGGAGGTATACTAGAAAAAAATCTTTAAGCGAAAATTTGGAGGATCAAAAAGTACAAATAACATTACTAAGCGCCTTTATTGGACAGATTTTATTGGCTAGTGGGATCATTTGGGATAGTTTTAATTGCATGTGATTGGTCAGTTAAACCATTGAAAGTAGAAAATAGAAAATATGTTCCAATTCAAATAAGCAGTGCCCATTAAAAACACTTAATAATTAAATGGTTTTCGGTCTGGGTCAGTATATGATGGTACTCGTATATTGATCCGGACTCTAAGGTAGGTTATCTGACCGATGAACGAATTAACTTTGAAATGACTACCATATCGATACTATAACAACTTTATATCATATACGCGCTAACCTTTACGAAATCAGCATATAAATTGGTGAAAGATTTTCTTAAATGGGCCAAAGACGTTGACATATATCAAAAAGGTGGCATTAATTTTTTTGACATAAGTTGAATTATAAATTTGAAGGATCCTATTTCCTATCAAAAATAATAGATATAATTCACATTTTATGTCTCTACCCAAATGAAATAAAAAGTATTTAGACAACACACTGAACATTGAGCTAAAAAATTTAAATATATGATAAGTATATACACCATAAATAAATTCATTCTTGGTGAATTAAGAAGAAACAAAGAATTGAATTAAAGAAGGATTATACAAATATATAATCCTTTTGAGAATAAATAATGCCAAAATATGAATACTATTTATATGCTTATATATTACATATTCAAAATGATAAAGAAGAGAAAATATTTCTATTCAGCTTTTATATTGATATATATTTCCGTCTATTGAATATAAAATATTTTTTGAGAGTCTATGTGTCAAAGGTATCTACTACATATAAAGATTTTTTTTATATTCAAGCTCCCCTTATTCCTTTGGAGAACAGAATATATAATATATACATACATATATTTATGTATATCTCGGAAATTTATCTTTATGATACTTATGTTAAATGAATGTGTAGAGTAGTACAATACCTGATATGATTTCATTAATTATGTAAATCTCATCCAAACAATACAATGGCTCTTACTCTTCGGATATATATATATATACAGGGTGATTCACTTAAATTGAGACTCACATATTACAAATTACAATCTTTGTATTAAATTTTACACAAATATTCTTAAACACAAAATGATAGCACAATATGTAATTTACAAAATGTATTTCAATAAATTTCCACATATCCTCCTTTGGACTTCACTACAGCTTTGAACCTCCTCACGGTGGAGGCAACACAGGCAGGAATCTCTTCCTCAGACAAAGATTTTCCCGGTCTAGGCCACCCACAACTGTCAGAATGACCGGGTTTTATCTAGAAAAAAAGGAAGACATCCCATGCAGCTGAGGACTCTCTTCAGAAGGCAAAAGCCACCCTCAGTCATGGTCTGGGCGGGAGTGACGTCGGACGGGAAGAGGCCCCAATTATCTTTGTCGAGGAGGGCGTGAAGATCGACCAGGCGGTATACCTGCATCTTCTTTCAGAGGAGGTCGTCCGATGGGTACAAAGAGAGTATCCTACGGCTCTTTACTGTTCCAACAAGATGGAGTTCCATCCCATACCAGCAAATTGGTTCAAAGCTTCTGCACTGATATGTTTGCAGACTTTTGGTCCAAAGACTTGTGGCCTCCCTCCTCCCCAGATCTGAACCCAATGGACTTTGGAATATAGTCCATTCTGAAGACAAGGGTGTGTAGCAAGTCCTGGCCATCGGTGGAGATTCTAAAGAAGAAGCTGATTCAGGCCTGGGCCTCTTTGTCTGAGGAAGAGATTCCTGCCTGTGTTGCCTCCACCGTGAGGAGGTTCAAAGCTGTAGTGATGGCCAAAGAAGGATATGTGAAATTTAATGAAATACATTTTGTCAATTACACATTGTGCTATCATTTTTGTTTAGAAATTATTTGTGTAAATTGAATACAAAGATTGTAGTTTGTAATATGTGAGTCTCAATTTAAGTGATCACCCTGTATATATACCGGTGGAACGCAGACATTGTTACGCTCTTTAATCTCTAAATAAGAGGTTTTGAAGACAGATTTTTAAATAGTCCAATATATTAATAAAAAGCAACAACAAAAAGTCGTGTCTGGTGAAAATTTCAAGTTGATCACTCAATCATTTACGAGAAATGGCTTCAGAACGAGAATCCGTGTAAGAGTCCGCGCGCTTCTTGATGCTGGGAAACACACACAGAGATTTCGAGGCTGTTGGGCGTAGCCAGAATGTCTGTGTACCGTATTGGCAAGAAGGACAACATCGAAAGGAACGTGTGATATTCTGCGACCTATCCTATTGTGTTATCCTCGGATGGTGTGAATAAAGTTGGACAAGGAGGAATATTGAAACCAAATGATCTTTATTACTTCAATGTAGATCAAAGAGTGAAGACCCCAAATATAAGGAGTCAGTCCCTTTTATAGTAAAATTAGGGAGGGGAAATATACACAAAAGAGTCTTGCATGAGCAAGAGAAAGAGATGTACACAAGCAAAGAGTCTTGCTTGAGCAAGAATAAAGAGATGTACATAACAAAGAGTCTTGCCTGAGCAAGAGTAGAGAGGTGTATGCATATGAGTTATACATACTATTACATGCCCCCCAATGGATAGTAGACAAGCTTGACAATATCCATTTAATATCCAATTCTATGAGGCGGCTTCGCGTATCTTCGTGCACGAGACAAAGCAATACATTGATAAGTGTCGCTATGTTCATTTTCAGTAGAAAGTTCATTGTTCTCATGCTTGGTCGAAGTGAACGCCGGTTTCGTAGAAGCGAAGAACCATCAGATTCGATCTTGTAGCTGCGACCATTCTTCCTGACAGCTTTGATGATTCCAAGTCTGTTCCATTCTCCAGAGACATGATGACGGAGGCGAACTTCTTGACCGACTTGAAACTCTTTCAAGTTCTTGGACTTCTTCTTGTCATCATTCTTTCTTCTCTCCCCCTCAGCTGACGTCATCCTTCTCTTTGAGGTTCTGTCGTAAACGCTGGCATGGGCGGGAAGATATGTACGTTGTAGGCGACCCAGGAGCCTATGAGTGAGTGTGGCGGGGGCTGTAGTGTAGCCCAGCAGCCTTAGCGGCGTTGGAGCCCTGTGTGGACCCTTGTACGACGACGTGCTTGGCTGGAGAGGGCAGGGGCTCTCCGGACTGATAGTTGGCCGCTTGCACGGGTACAAGGGTGGAAGGAACGAGCTTTCGTGTTCCTTGGGGATGGAGGTGTGAGTCGTAATTGGTCCGCTCTGATCCTCGAAGTGTGGGGTGCAGCTGGTTGTTGATAGCCACCGTGACGTTTCCGTTGGATCGCATCACGAGGTTGGCCATGAGTGCTGGGACGTGAGACTTAGCACGGCTTTGGCTTTTTCTCTTCTTCCACATCTATCATGTGGATGTGCATGGGCTTGCCTGCATGGGCTTCCATGTCTTGGTGTTGAAGACGGTGGGGTTGGACTTCAGTAGGTCTTCCTTAGCTTCAAGGACTTCTTCTGGTGTGTCCGGTTTCAGCGTAGTCATGAAGGCGGTGGGGTTGGACTTCAGTAGGTCTTCATTGGCTTCAAGGACTTCTACTGGAGTTGAATCTCCAGCCTTGTGGGAGTGAACAGGCTTTGACAGTCTCTCGAGGTCATGAGCTTGCAAGATTTGAGCCAATGTGGCTTTGTGAAGCTCTTCGCGTCTTCGCTCTTCTTCAGCTGCCTCCAGTTCTTCACGTCGACGTTTTTCTTCTTTATGTCGACGTTTTCTTCTTCTTCACGTCGACGTTTTTCTTCTTCACGTCGACGTTGCTGCTCCTCATCTCGATAGAGTTTTTGCTTGCATGAAGGCGGTGGGGTTGGACTTCAGTAGGTCTTCCTTGGCTTCAAGGACTTCTACTGGAGTTGGATCTCCAATCTTGTGGGAGTGAACAGGCTTTGACAGTCTCTCGAGGGCTTCTTCTTTAGCTGCCTCCAGTTCTTCACGTCTTTCGCTCTTCTGCAGCTGCCACCAGTTCTTCACGTCGACGTTTTGCTTCTTCTTCAGCTGCCTCCAGTTCTTCACGTCTTCGCTCTTCTGCAGCTTCTTCACGTCGACGTTTTTCGTCTTCACGCCGACGTTTTCTTCTTCACGTCGACGTTTTTCTTCTTCGTCGACGTTTTTCTTCTTCACTTCGTTTTGCTTCTTCTTCAGCTGCCTCCAGTTCTTCACGTCTTCGCTCTTCTGCAGCTGCCTCCAGTTCTTCACTTCGACGTTTTTCTTCTTCACGTCGACGTTTTGCTTCTTCTTTAGCTGCCTCCAGTTCTTCACGTCTTCGCTCTTCTGCAGCTGCCACCAGTTCTTCACGTCGACGTCTTTCTTCTTCACGTCGACGGCGTATTGCTTGAATACTAGATGAACCAAACCAGTGGTCTTCAACTCCAAAGAGTTGTACGACAAAAAGTACTTCTCATTTTGGTTTTCGTCCTCTGAGAGATTGTTGACAGCATGGACAAATTCAATAGCCACCTCTGAACTTCTCTAGGGATTTCTCAACCTCTCCAACCTCATATTCAGCAGCGAAAATCGTATCTTCAGCATGGGTTGCTTCTCAAAACCATTGACAGCTGATTCAAGACGGGAGACATGTTTCTTTGCTATACTCTCCAAACTACCTGCACTTCTGTTGGCAGTAGAGATGGCTTCATCTTATTTGGAGACATCGTGTAAGATCGATGATAAGGTTTGGCTGGGAGAAAGGGTCAACGCTACGTCCAACTTCTTGTAATCGTCGTGACTTCAAAGGTCCTCTTCTTGGTAGCAGGGTCTTTGGTGCCGACTGTTTTCACGGATGGTTCTTCTTGGAGAGTGACGATGGGATACTCGTCCAAGGTCTTAAGGATTACCGACTGCATCATGTGATATCCTACCGACTGCGCCATGTGATATTCTGCGACCGATCCTATTGTGATATCCTCGGATGGTGTGAATAAAGTTGGACAAGGAGGAATATTGAAACCAAATGATCTTTATTACTTCAATGTAGATCAAAGAGTGAAGACCCCAAATATAAGGAGTCAGTCCCTTTTATAGTAAATTAGGGAGGGGGAAATATACACAAAAGAGTCTTGCATGAGCAAGAGTAAAGAGATGTACACAAGCAAAGAGTCTTGCTTGAGCAAGAATAAAGAAATTACATAAACAAAGAGTCTTGCCTGAGCAAGAGTAGAGAAGTGTATGCCATATGAGTTATACATACTATTACAGGTAGCAAGGCCAAAGTGGACCTACAGGTCATCAAGAAGGCATTGGAGGCGGAACCACTGAAATCAATGAAGGCTCATGCAAAGGACATGGGATCTCGCACACAACGATTGTGAGGTCGGTCAAAATGCTGGGGGGGGGGGGGGAAGAGTTTGGTGAGGTGAAGAGGCCACTTCTCACTGAGAGAATAAAAGCTGTTCATCTCCAATATTGTCAGCTCTCTTCAACAGCCTGAAGAGTGGAACAGCTGGCCGTTTCATCTCCCAATGTTGTCAAGCTCTCTTCAACAGCCTGAAGAGTGGAACAGCTGCCGTTTCATCTCCGATGAAAAACTTGGACTGTTCATTCAATAAGGAACCGCCGGAATGACCGCTATCTCAGCTTCTTTGGGAAATTGATAAGTCTGCTTGAAACCCTGACCACCACAAAGCACCCTGCAAGTGCAATGCCCGTGGGATTTGTGGCCTCCAATGGCATCGCTGCACCACTCATTTGGTTCCCGACAGGATTCAAGCTCAAGGCAGCTGACTACATCAAGGTGCTGAAGATGAAATTCCTTCCATGGGTGAGGGAGAATTTCCCTGATGGCAATGTGGTCTTCCAGCAAGATGGGGCACCCGCACACCACTGCCTTAACTGCTTAGAATTGACTGAAGAAGCATGTGGCGTTCTGGCCTAAGGAAATGTGGCCGCCCTACAGCCCAGACACCAGCCCGCTGGATTACGCCTTCTGGCCGCATGTTCAGTTCAAAGCATGTACACTCCGCCACGCAAATATTGAGGCCATAAAAGCCTCCGTTAATGAGCACTGGACCTCCATGTCCAAGGAGTACATTACGAGACCTGCCAGGCCTTCAAGAGGCGTCTTGAGGCCATTGTGATCGCTGCCGGTGGCTACATCGATGATTGATGTAATATATATGCCATAAAACTATATGTTAAAGCTTTTTCCTAAAATTAGGATTATTTGCTGAAATATAAGTAGCTAAAGTTAAAACTACAAAGTGTAACAATTTTAGCGTTCCACTCGGTATATATATATATATATATATATATTAGGGTTGTTTCTAATTTTTTAAATGTTTGAAATGTTAGCAACATAATAGATTTTCTGTTTCTTGGTGATAAAAGAAGACGACACACAATGTTTGAACAAAATCGGTCAACATTACGGGGTTGCTAAACGAGGTCAAAGTTTTAAAAATTTAGTAAAAATATATTTTTCCGCAAATTTCTTGAAAATGGTGGCGTTACAGACTTCAATAATAATTATTAATTTAAAGGAAATCTAATTTACTACCAGACGTATTATGATGTTTTTTTACTAAAACAAAGTTTTTGTAAAAACAAGAAAAATGGAGTGTGCAATGTTAGCATATTTCATTTTTGTATCAATTAACTTCACTCGCCTGTAGAAGATGACTAGTTCACTTCAGAGTAAAATAGTATTTGTAAGTTTAGTAAATCTTTGATGATAAGTCCAAAAAAACCTTGGTTGCATTTTATCAATTCAGAATTCAGTACAATCTGAGTTTACATCATATGATTCAGAGCCTGTATTGACCTATAAGAAATCGATTATGAAAAAAAAATATTAATGTGTTTTTTAGATTTGCGTCAAGGTATCCTCTCAAAATTTTACTTTGTCTCTGACGCATTTATATGCGTCATTTTGTACGCAAGATATGTTTTTTATGTACATATTATTATCCACTTATTAAATTGACATGATTTAGTATACCAAAATATTAAAGCTGGTTAACCAAGCTTTCATTTGATATATTGGTGTTCTAAAAATCGCTATACTTTAAGAGAAATAAGCAAATACATTTTTTTAACGTACTCTCCCAAAAAATTG
Source organism: Caligus rogercresseyi (assembly GCA_013387185.1). Lineage (NCBI taxonomy): Eukaryota > Metazoa > Arthropoda > Copepoda > Siphonostomatoida > Caligidae > Caligus > Caligus rogercresseyi. Next base: position 12,203,971 of record CP045898.1, on the reverse strand, counting down.
ATCGTTTGATATGAGAATATACAATCAACGCTTGGTAACCACTGTTACCTGGATAGTAAGAGAAAGAAAAAAGAGAAGCGAGAGAAGTGAGGCAAAATACTCTCTTGCTTTTCTTTTTACTAAATTCTTTCTTCTGAATATTTCTTATTAGATTCATTACTTGTTAAGAAAAGGATAAAATATTTTAACATTCATGGATATATGTGACGGATCACATAAGGTAAATGAAAGCGTTATCTACTTTAAATGTTGAAGTTGCAGGGTCGACTTCCGAGAATGGAAAGGATCAATTTGATGGATCAATTATAATTCTATAGTAGATTTTCATATCCTCTTTGAATATATTTTATTGACTGATGTTATCAGAAAGTGAAATTTGTTAACATCTATATTTATTTCATTTCCATGTGAAATTGATTATATTTCAGGTCACGAAACAGATTATATATTTGAGTCCAAAGCTTTTGAGCCTAATAGTGATGTCATAATCATGCAGTTGTAATGATTGCTTAATTAAGTTATTGTATCCGCTATATAAATACTGTCTACCAACTCAACTGACTATGCTTAAAATTTGAATTATTATGAGAAGTCATACAAATAAAAAAAAGAATATACAACATTAAGAAATTAACAATATGTTTTAGAGCTGTTAGTAATAAAGTGTGAACGAATTATATTAAGTATTGAGTTATTGGCGAATAAAGAGATCTTGCGACATCAAATCATGTTAAAAATATAGTGAAAGGTAAATCAATCAAGAGCCATATATTTCATAAACTTAAAGTAATGATACAAACGATATTTGAACTTTGAAAGTTTACAGACATAATCTGGAAGGTTTTAATTATAGTGGATTTAATGTTTATAAGTTAGACATTTTCTCTTGGTATAAGACTCTTATAAGCATTACATATGATTATGTCGTATGCGAAACCGTTCCTAAAATAAAAATAATTTACATAGCGAGTTGTTTGACACAAAAAAGAAACTATAAAACCGTCTATTCTTCGGTCCGTGATGATCTCTGCTGCCGCCCGATACGCCGCCCTCACTCTCAAGATCCGGAGGGGATTCATGGGTTCTTGCGGGGAACTTAATCACATTTTATCTTTCAAAATCAGGAGGATATTTTAAAATTATGAAAAAATAGTGAAATATTATAAATAGTTACCCGTATGGTATGTTTTATTGATATACCTCTTGCTTAGATTTTTTATTATAAACTATAATGTTTATTTTACTTACATATTATATTTTTATATAATTGTATATCAATTATCTAAACAATAAAGAGAAGAAAGAAAAAAAATAATTCATCATAAAGAAATGAAACGGGACTGATATATATATATAATGTAAAAAATCCTTGATGAAAATGTATAACTTTTTATATAAGTTTGGACTACTTAGAGGGATCGGCCGAGCTCATAGTTACGAAGCCAAAAATATATTTTATCCAAAAAAGTGTATTACGCACGAAAAGCATACAATTCCTTGCTGGTCTACTCAAGTACTATTTTTATCACTTTTCAATTCAACAATATCATTAAGGAATCCACCAGAGTACATTAGTAAACAAAGAGGCTCCAATCACCCTTCCAGTTCTGGAGTAACGAGCAATAGGAAGCTCTTGATCAGAAATGATATTGGTGTCTTATATTTTGTTTTTTACTCTACATTTTGCGTATATTTATCTTCATCAAGAGGGCTTATCAAGTTTCCATTGTTTTTGTTTCTTTGTAAATCCATATATATATATATCCTCTTTTTATTTGATACATATTGATATGAAAGTTTCTGGCTTGATAAATAAATAAATCGAGGAGATAGCTTAGGTCTAAGGCCTTAAGAGATTTATTCGCACTGTTTTTCCTATACATGTTTCGATCTTCTGAGAAAATAAAATTATTTGGAGTACACTACAAAGTAAACTTTCCGAGAGTTGAATTTTGAAACTAATTTTTTTTTTCATCAAATATAATGAAAAAGTATTTTGCAGTGACAAAGAGTTAATACAGTTCTTATATTTAGATAAATTTATACACTAATTAAAAATTAACATTGATGTAAAACTAGGAAGCAGGAAGAAGCAATACTCTAATAATCACATCTAAGTGTCAATTATCTTGCAAGGTTTATTTGATGAAAAAAGACATAAAACTTATCCTCATTGGTGCTGCTGCCGCCACTCTGCATTTTAGGTCAAAATTCCTGATTTAAAGATCTTAATGGATAAGAATTGGTTGTAGTAGAGATCAAGACATTTTTGGTTTCATACATATATATGAATAGGTATTTGAGAAATTATGTTGATAGCTTTAATAAAAACGCATGTAAATTCAAATATATTCCATTTGATACTTCTTAACGAAAAATAAATTATTGATCGTGTAACATTTTTTATATCATGAACTGTTTTCTTTATTTTAGGTAAGTCATAAAAAGTACGGGTAAATTGAGAAAATTTTGGTCTTAAAGTCCATGAAGTTGTCGAAATCAAATGTCCCTCACAAATTACAATGTTTTAAGGAGAGATAAACGACGTCGCTGACAGACCCAAGCCAAGGTATTTTTTTAATATTTCAATAATTGTTTTTTAGTTTGTCATCTGTATATTTTAATATTTTCCCGTTGTATTACCTACTATTACGTATTCTTTTGGTAAACGAGTTTTTATTGAATAGTCTCCTCTTAACATTTCAAACCAGAGAAACTTCAACTATACAAGGAAAGTGTAATGATACAAAAATGGTATAAATTATTATGACTACATAACTAAATTAATAAATATATGATTAGACAACAATAAAAAGAGAAGACATAATTGTTCAACCTTCAGCAACATGTCGCAGTAGCGATGTAGATCCAGTAGAGTCGTTGACTCTCCTGGTAGAGATCACTATCGTATCCTCTCCTTGGAGTGACTACGATCGTGATCCATATCAGAAGAATCAACGACTCTGCTAGAAGAGATCAAGAGGTATATCTCTTAAAAGGGATGAAGACGAACGATGAAGATGGTATGACAATGTTATTCAAACTATTTTTGGCTGATTTCTTCTCAGATGAGTATAAACTATTATTATTATTATTAAATAGGTGGTTGATATAGATACAATGTTAGTAAAACATTGCGTTGCATTCGCTTCCTTGAACACAAAATGTGACCATTTCGACAAAAATATAGAATAGAAATCCTAAATGAGATAATTAGTTTGTACAACATCTAAAATATTATTTCCATTTTTAAGTCGTCATTTCTCCCAGAAGAGATAAGGTTCGTAATATCTACCAGGAAAGTCAACGATTCTAGTGGATCTCACCCTCTGCTGCGACATATACAGAAATGCCATCATTTAAGGAATTTAAAAAGTAAAAAATGGCAATATTTGCCTAGTGATGTTGAAAGGAGCAAATACATTTCATTATACATAAATTCTAGTCCATATAAAATGGTTTTTTTTAAAACGAGTGAGAGAGCCACTTCAAATTGTTGTACGTCATCAAAAAATCTTTGATAATTTTTTAAATTCTTTATTGAGTATCCAACTGTATTATGGGCAAAAGGTTATAACTATATTCAATGATATTACAAACCCGGAAGTACAAAAATGTCCTCTCTAATTCAATAACTCTCAAGAGACCATTCAAACAAAGGAGTCCTTTCCATTCAACAGCAATATTTCAAACCACGAAGCGTGAAATTAAATGAATCAATTATTTTTCTTGTAAGGAAATAAATCACATTTTTACTCTATAAGGATATATATAACATTGTCTGATTTTTGTTATCATTTTTGGCAATGGAATATATTTTAGCGTTCATGATGGAAATATTGGATCAAATGTTGTATGAAGTATGAACTAGGAACAAAATTCGGAATGTGAAGATAATAATTAAACAAAAGCTCACAAAACAATATCATGATAATGATAATCTTATATGTTTTATGAAAGTTTAAAGTTCTCTTAAATTATTACCGATTGAAGAATTCAATATATTTTTACAATAAATTAAAAAAATTAGCACTAAAAAAATAACGAAAGAGACTCATATGAAATATCTTAATATCCATAACTGAGAAAGAAATAAAACTATTTGTTAAGCCTATAGTATAATGTATCAGATTTATTATTTTTCCTATGTCTCGAATGCGTATGACTCTAAAGTAAGTTAGCAGATTTTTTATATAGATAAAGCAATATATATAATGTAATAAAAAAGATCTACTAAATCTCTAGATGCAGAATTGAACAGCTTTAAAATCAGTCTGATATTGCCTTAAAATTATATGTATCTTAACTTTTTGAGCTTTTCTATTTTACAACAAAGTATTTTTTGAAACAGTTTCATTGCTAATATTTGATTGGAAAATATATACATTTCATATTGAATATTTCATACAAAATTTGAAATGATAGCAATGACTCTATTCCAACTCGACAATAAGTGTTCGATATTATGTTGAATTAATTTTTTAAGAACCAAAACAATAGTAGAAATACGGGAACGATACGTAAAAGATATCTGTGAATAAATATTGAATATTATTCAAAGTGCTCTAGAACTATCATTGTCAGAATAAAAATAATCATTGAAACTATATATCTTGGTATATTAGTATGCATTTTTCAAAATATTTTATTCTTCAAAATCACATTACCTTTTATGATATAAGTTATCTTTTATGAGCTTAGAGACTACAAAAAAAATACTTTACTAGATATGAATATTTAATAAGTATATCATAGTAAATGCTCAATAGATGTAACTATAACAAAGACTAAAGTTTACAAAATATTTTGATGGCCAAAACATAAATATCGAATCAATTTTTTGTAATTTAAATAATCCGTCAATATTTTGTCTTTTGCAAGTATAAAAAATAAGCTTGTAAATATTTGCACAAAAAATCAAATATGTTAATAAAAATATAGGATTATTGAATACAAATACTGGATCGCATTTTTTCTTCATTTTCGTAATAAGCGCTTTCGATCAATCAAAATGCAAATTTGTTGTGCATGAATGTTTGATTGGTTGTATGGATCACTTAGCTATTAGTAATAATAATAGAATAATAATGCTTTGAAAATCATATATGGAGACCAGTATGTGTTGTATATATATATTTACATATATATAATATATATATGTTTTGTTTGTTTAGCTCCTAGAATAGACCCACCTCACCGGAACCTAATCCGGTATCAGCCGGTAGTGACCTATCTAGTAGCTATTGTCTTTATTAATAAAAATATCATTAAAAGTGCATAAACATTTAAATGTTCTAAAAATATATTCCTCCAGACACAACCTTCTTTCACCGATATTTCCCTCGAGTTGTCTTATCTTCTGTCGTGTAAAAGGACAATTGTAGATGAGGTGATATGGAGTTTCCTCGTCGTCGTTACAGAGCCGGCAAGTTGGGCTCTCAACCTTCCCCATCTTAAAGAGATGCCGATTTAGATGAATGTGACCGCTCACCATTCCAACAATGACAGAAATTTGGTTTCTCTTGAAACTGAAGATCTTCTTCCCAACATAGGGCTCAGTGATGAACTGTTTTGTTTGACGACAGCACTTCATACTTTGCCAAGCAATTCGCCATTCTTTCAAAGATTCTTGTCTTAGGGAATTCTTTGATTGGCACATAGATACTGGTACTGAGATTGGTGTACCTCTCATGGCGCCATTCTTTGCCAACATATCTGCGTATTCATTCCCGGTGCTATCATTGTGTCCTCTGATCCATCCTAACGTGATTTTACAATTAGAATTATTGATGGCGTCTTTACACGCGAGAATTTCTGCACTCAGAAGGTCACCTGGTTTAATGTCCAGACTATTGATAGCCGACATGCTGTCGGAAAGGATTATTATTCTCTTTTGTTCAATTTTATCCCCATTGAGATTAATACATATGTTTCTGATGGCTTCCACTTCAGCTTGGTACACTGTGTTTGTGTCTTCAAGTCTTAAGAACTTTTGATCAAGTACATTGTCCCCACACGTTATAGCCCATCCAGCGCCAGTTTGATCCTTGATTCTTGACCCGTCAGTGTAACCAACAAGATCAAAATCATTCATACAACAATTGTTTTTTATGTCGTAGCCTAGATTATTGGACCAGAAAGGGATCCGAAGTGGAGGAGTTGGGATATTTTTTACTTGCAAATATTTATCTAAATATTGCAAGTGTCCTCTTTGTAGGTGGTCGAACCATTTCAGTGGAGTTTCCTTTTTAGTCCGAAGCCTAATTAAACTCGCACGCTCCATTACAAATAGATGAAGTGGAAGGAGCCCACATAGTACTTCCATAGTCGCAGTAGGTGTAGACCTCATAGCTCCTGTTATGCTCATCAGACCAAGTCTCTGTAGTTTACTAAGTTCATTTTTGATGAACCTAGTGCCTAGAAGTTTAGGTGCAAAAACAATAGCGCCATAGCTCACTATAGATCGAACATAGGTCTCGTAGATCCATTTAGACTTTCGTGGGCTAAGCCCCCAGTCGGATCCAACAAAAGTTCGCAGGGCAAAGAGACTCCTCTTAGCCTTAGAGATTGCATATTCTATGTGCTTTCTCCAGTTTAGACTATCGTCAATTATTACGCCAAGATATTTAAATGTTCGAACTCCCTCAATCTTGGCTCCATTCAGGTAGAGGGAAGTATCCTTGCATTTTCTTCTTTTTGAAAAAAGCATATATTTTGTTTTGGTTGAACTGAAGGTAGTGTCTCTAGTGTTTGCCCAACTTTTAAGCCTATTAAGGGCACCTTGCATCAAGCTGTTAATGGTTTGACGATCCGTACCACGAACACACAAAGCCAGATCATCAGCGTAAGCAACTGTATAAACCGGTGGTTTGAGAAGGTCTATAGCTTCTTGGAAAGCAAGGTTCCATGCAAGGGCCGATAGGATTCCTCCTTGTGGGCATCCTTTGGTTGGTGAAACTGAAACACGTTCGCCACCCAATTCTGCAAAAACAGTTCTATTCTTCAGTAGGTTGGCATACCATCGGATTGTCATATTGTCCACTCCATACTTCCTCATTCCATCTATGATATGATCAAAGCTAATCCGATCAAAAGCACCCTCGATATCCAAGAATACTACAAGGGCCTCTTCATTCCGGTGGTAGCTGCTCTCAATTGAGTCCACGAGTTTGCTGATGGCTGTATCAGTGGACCTTCCTCTTGTAAATGCAAATTGGTTCGGCAGAGCCAAACTACATTTCTCAAAGATCTTCCACTGCAGCATTCGTTCTAAGATTTTTAGTGCCACATTGGTGAGTGAAATGGGGCGGAAGGCTCGAGGTTCGGAATAATTATCCTTACCCGGTTTGGGAATGAATATTACTTTACTTATCCTCCAACATTTGGGAGTATACCCCGAGTAATAAACTAAATTATAGAGATCCGTTAATCTCACTATAAAACCATGGGGCAGATTCTTAAAAGCTTGTGGAGGAATTAGATCAGGGCCTGGCTTTTTGTTTGACTTAAGACTTAAAATGGCGCACTTCACAAGATCTTCGTCAAAGTATTTTATATGGGGTTCAAGGTTAATGGAAGTACCGTCTTCATGGTTAGTATCGTTGACGTCCTTAGAATTAGGAAAATGCTCTCTTAGAAGCGACTTCAAGCTCTCTTTTTCGTCCAAAAGTCCGTTCAAGATACCTACACGAGCATTGGTATGATTCATTTTGGTCTTCATTAGCCGAGATATATCTCTTGGACCTTCCAAAGTGCCAATCCACGCTTTGAATGCCTCCCTCTTGGCCTTTATAATCATTGTTTTATACAATTGTTTTTCGACTTTGTACATTTCATACTGCTGCTTACGCTGAAGAAATTTGACTTTGCGTCGCTGTACCCTAAGCTCATTGCTCCACCAAGGGTTTACCTTTCTCAAGGTACCAGACATCACCCTACTTGAATTCTTCAAAGATTCAGAGATTTCACCAGCTATGTTGGAAGCCTCTAGATCCATTGCACATGTGTCCAAACAGCTACTTCCCAAGGGAAGTGTTTTAGTCTCTAGTATGGATGCAAACTTGCACCAATCTATGCTCTTCAGATTCAAACCTCCGGAAAAGGTCCTGCTTGCATTGATTTTGAAGATACAGAACCTGTGGTCAGATCCTGAGTATTGTTCTTCAGTTCTCCATTCCGAAACAAGGTGGTGACTCCAATGGTTTGTCAAGGTCAGATCTATTATAGACTGGCCCATTCCGCCCACAAAAGTCGGAGTACATCCGACATTTTGTAGACTCAGATCATACAACGACATGAACTCTTCAAGTTTTTCCCCACGATGATTTGTGAGAGTGTCCATCCACAAAAGACTCCTAGCATTGAAGTCCCCACATATCAAAAGAGGCTTATTGTGACAATTACAAAAGTCAACGAGAGGTTTAATCATGCCACAAACGTCATCCCTCGTGATATCAGCATAATAGCTCGCAACAACAAGACTTTTGTTATAAGCAATTTTTACAGAACATACAACCAAATCTTTTGAACAGAGCTTAGGAATTTTTGTTATAATCAAATTAGAGGATGCTAAGATTGCCGCCCTTGGTTTTGATCCGTCGTGAACAAAGATTGACATACCCTTAAAGCATGCAACAGTAGCACCATCCCGTTGTAGGTGGGGTTCTGTCACAAAAACAAGGCAGGTAGCGCTTCCCAACAATCTCAGATTAAGCTCTGTTGAGCAGGTAACTCGTTTGCCCATATTAATTTGCAAACATTGAACTGGCTCATTTTGATAACTATTGGGCACGTTAGCGTGATTGTCATTGTGTGAAGTTGATGAATTTACCATATGTTGATAATTGAATAAGATGAGTCGTAGGGAGAGAGGTTTTGTACTTTTATTTATGGAACGGAATTAAGGTTTGGGGAGCTTTTGAATCAGAGTCTTTTGTACGTTTTTGGGAATTTGTCTCCGGGCTAGTAAAGGCCCGTTTACTTTTCTTCAGCTCCGAGTCAGAGTTTGTTTTCTTCATTGGGATTGAAGAGCCCCTTTGCATAACTTTGATCCAGTCATCCCTCATCCCATGGTTTTGTAGAACTCCAGGAACAGAGGCCTCTAGACTAGGAAACTCATCACACGCTTTTGAAACATTAATCCCTATCGTCCCAGGGCTTTGTTTAACTGAAGACGTTCCATCTTTATTGTCCAAACAAGGCAGCTCCTCCGCCGGCTGTTGCTCATTCTTCTTTTGCTCCACATCCTGCAGCTGTCCTTCGTCCTCCGGTTGCTCTTCTTCCTGCGGGTGACCTCCGTCCTCAGTTTGCAATTGGTCCTCTGTTCGTCCTTTGTCTTCCGGTCCTTCTTCTTCCTCTTCAAGTCCGGCAGCCTTTTCTACTGCTCTCCTCTCCTCTGCACTAGAGATCCTTGTGGGAAGTCCTAGCCCAATTCTAAAGTTTTTATAGAACTCCGAGTATGTGACTCTGTGAGAAGATGGGCATTTAACCTTAGTGTGGCCAAATCTGAGGCATCTAAAGCATTGGACAAGCTGTAGAGTTGACACTAGCTCAACCTTCCTGCCCCCCACAGGTATGACCATAGGCAGTCTTTTTCTAGGTTTAATCTTGAATTTTATTTTTCCTGACATTATAGTGCTAAACATCTTAGAAAAGAGCACATCTGTTTCCTTTTCCGCTGAAACAGAATGAGGGACGTTTTCGAAACCTCCCACAATGTCTCCATATTCTTCCATTAATTCTTTTAATTCCTCCAGGTTTGTTTCTGTGCCATTCTTGATTATAACATCTATAGGGTTTTGGGCAGCTCGAGCATTTTGAAGACCTCTGATGTTAAACTTAACGCCATTATCGAGAAAAAAATATATATATATATATCAAAAAACGACTAATTGAAATGTTTGTGATGTGTTGTGCTGCTTCAAATAAATGGTTTGTGTGGAATTTTATTTAACTTCTTTTTGTTCTCATGTAGATAACAATCTATATAATTGAACTCATTTTAGAGGATGAAGAAGTAAAGTGTAGTGATCACAAGAGTGCGACTGGTTCCACAGGTTTATTTTATATTAGCAGTCGAACTGGTTACTGATTAAATATCAATACACATGATTGAAGGCAGCCAGATTTTAAAATCCCTGAACCTGCAAATAGATGAAAGGTACTAATTTATTGGGAGGGATCCACCAAATTTCTGTATTTTTAAGGACATTTTTAATTTTTCGTAAAAGATGTTAAAGAAAACTGTATATTTTAAATGTGAACACATTTAAGTTAAATATACGCTTTTCAAAAGGAGTACATGGAGGGGGAAAAATACTTTGTTCTGCAAATTATTATTTACAAAATATTCAAATTATCTATTAGGATGGAAAATATAGGCACCTCTAGTAACAATATTTAGAATTCTGAATAATGGTAGGCTTCTTTAGAATATTATTTTACATTTTAAAGTGTTGTATAAAGTTGAAAAATCGCAAATCTCTCACAATAATCAAGACGTTGTCCAGTTTTTATGTATATCTCTTGATTACGTCTTGATAATTTTTTGTGACAGACGATATACTTTAACAGTGTCCTATGGATCTAATAAAGTGGCATATCATAGGATTGGTAACTACTCCGTGGCCACCTTGATTGACAATTCTTCGCAAGCGTGAAAGATTTGCGATTTTGTACAAACCTGGACTTATGAGAACAAACTACAATGTTAAACTAAATTGAAATCCGAAAACATCCCAAACTTCTAACCTGTGAATTGTAGGATATTTCAAGTGATGCAGCCTCGACGCAAAAGAAAACAATGTTCTAAATGAAACGCTTAATTACTTACAAGCGATGGCTGAGCAAACAGCTGGGAAAAATTAAGTTGGAAAAGATTGTTTTCACTCTGAACTAGTAAAGGAAGCAATAAATGAGAGCCCAGAAATCATAATAGCTAATGATAAAAGAAATGAAGAAGATGAGAGCTAAATGAACCAAACCAAGAATGTAAGCTAATGGAAGATCCCCAGGAACCAAACCAAGAACAAAAGAGACCCCTCCATTAAGAAAGTCAGCTATTCTGAATTTGAAAGCAATTTTAGGTCCGGACTTGGCCTTTCAACGAGGATCTCTGGAGTTGACGAAAGAAGAGCCACAGAGGAGGCTGCTCGGCTCGAAGAAGAGGAAGAATTCGAGGTTGAGAGAATAAGTTCTCCTTCGGAACGATTGCCAAATACAACGCAAGCTACAAGAATTCAGGAGAGTGAAGAGGCTGACTGTAATGGCGTGTCTTCAAAAGATAATTGCATGCTACCAATCGAACTAAATAAAAATGACGTGTCTTCAAACGATGAATGCATGCTACCAATCGAAGTAAATAAGCTGATGCTAAGGGATGATTGGACAAAAGTTATGTCTCGCGGATCATCGATCCCGATGAAGAAAACTTCTGTACCTAAAAAGAGTAAACGTGGTCTTACTAGTCCAGAAAATGAGAATAGTAAACGAACAAATGAATGGAACGGAAACAGTAGCCATCCAAAAACTAAATCAAATGTATAAAAAATGATATTGCTATTGCCTTTACATAAATTATCATCATGGACCCAGTTTTTGTATTACAGCTCATATACTTATAAGTCCTTCATGCCCTTCTTCAATCACCCATGCTTTATCTCTGGAACTTCAAATAAATGTCCGCCAAGTGCTTATCGTGTTCTTTTCCCTGCGATATTACGTAGCAACAAACTGGATGCCTGTAAAAAAGTTACATTGTTAACTAAGTCTTCAGAGATCTCTTTAATATCTTCTAATGGAATCGTATTCTTTCAATCCTAAGTATTCAACAGCGAATTCCTTGTATTATGGAAAAGTAAGCTGTACACAAATCAATATGGGCAGAAGAATAACGTGCTCTGCTGAGATTAATCAAAGGTTATTAGGCGGAGACAGCTGTATAGTGATGGCGACAGAACCGCCTTTGATTAAGGGTGGATCGAGTGTCGTCAGCTTTACTGGACTCAACGTCTTTGCTAATCATAATTCGAAGTCAAGAGCTGCTATTTTGACATCTCCAGATATCAGCATCACTCAAATTCCAAAATTCTGCTCAAGGGACCTTGTTGTGTGTGTAATAAAGATCGGCAATAATAAAAACCTATTTATCGCCAGCTACTACGCAGACATTACCAAAAACGATGTTTGCGGAGAAATAAGGACTCTTGTGGAATACTGCGAAAGAAAACATGAGCCTCTATTGTTATGTGGTGACTTCAACGCCAGAAGTGAGTTTTGGAGCGACTCTATCACTAACAAGAGGGGTGAAATGCTAGAGGAATTCATTGCTGCACATAATTTGGGACTTCAAAATCGAGGTTGTGTACCTACGTTTGCCGGTGGTATGGGAAAATCTATTATTGATCTAACCCTAACTAATCAGTGGAGTCATCATCTCATTTCTCTATGGAAGACTGATAAGGAGTATTCTGGATCCGACCACAGATTCATTATGTTTGACATTGGTTCAGTGAAAACTATATCTAATCACTTGAACTTTAAACATGCAAACTGGAACAGTTTTAAATGTGATCTCGAATCTCACGGACAAGCAGTGTCACAGGATCTTCTAAGCTCCAATGACATTGATTTTGAAGCGAACAGTATCACAACTACTATACTCGAATCTCTTAAAAAATCATGTGTCGTGAAGTCTGGAATGATGGTGGAACAACCAATTAAGAGAGCAAAGAAGAAAAGTTAAATATCTCGAACGCAAAAAAAGGTTTGCTGAATACAGAATTGAAAAACAACTCTACAAAACAATGTTAATAAAAGCCAAGCGAAATGCATTCAGAGAATGGATAAGTAGTTTAGAAGGGCCTAAGGATCTCTCTAGATTAATGAAGACTCATACTAACCGAACAAATATCCGTGTTGGTATTTTGGGAGACCTTGATAATCCAAAGGAAAGTCTACAGTTGCTATTATCCACTCATTTTCCTAGTTCAACAGTCAGTGACATGGAAAATCCCCAAAACTTTAGTCATACGGATTCTTTACCCCCTGTGGATCATTTTGGCATAAAACATGTTAAAAATGCAATCAACAGTATTAAGTCAAATAAAAAACCTGGACTGGATAATATACCTTGTCTTGCGTATAAAAATTTGCCTGACTGTATGCTGGAGCGGTTGAAAAGTCTTTACAATGCTGTTTACAATTCTGGTTACACCCCATTGATTTGGAGAAAGGCGAAAGTCGTGTTTATTCCCAAGCAGGGAAAAGATGATTACTCTGATGCCAAATCCTTTCGCCCGATAACACTAACAAACGTGGCCTTAAAAATTCTCGAGCGTATGGTGCTTTGGAAAATTCAGGAAAACTCCAACATTGTTTTACCAGACCAGTTTTCATTTACTAAGGGCAAATCAACAGACACAGCAATTAGTAGATTAGTGGACTGCTGTGAAAGCAGTTTCCACAGAAAGGAGGAGGCTTTGGTAACCTTCCTTGATATACAGGGTGCCTTTGACAGAATTAATTTCAATCACATAATCGATGCCATGAACAAGTATGGTTTAGATCAAATTACAACTCGTTGGTATAATAACCTTCTGAGGTGTAGAATAGTTATCGCCCAGCTTGGTGGAGAGTGTGCGTCAACGATTCCGACAAGAGGCTGCCCACAGGGAGGAATTTTATCTGCACTAGCCTGGAACCTCGCTTTTCAAGAGGCTTTAGAATGCTTAAGAAAGCCAATATATAAAGTTGCATATGCTGATGACCTAGCTTTATGTATTAAGGGAGCTGATCGTCAAACGTTAGTGCAACTTATGCAAGAAGCCCTTGATAAGCTATCTCTTTGGGCATCAAGTAGAGACACGATTTTCAGTGCTAGTAAATCTAAGTGCATGCTCTTCTCTAAGAAAAGAAAAGGATCAGTGTTTGTCCTTAATATAAATGGAACTGTGATTGAGAGAGTCAACTCATTCAAGTATCTCGGGATTGTCATAGACTCCAAACTTAAGTGGAACGAGCATTTGAAACACATAACTGCAAAAGCAAAAAGAAGTCTCTTCTCATTGAAGACGTTCATCGGTCAAGACTGGGGATTCAGTCCACTCAGGTCTAAGTGGATCTATGAGACCTATGTCAGATCGGTTGTGAGTTACGGATCCATTGTTTTTGCACCAAGGTTGCACTCATGTGAATTTCTGCGAAATGAACTTCGAAGAGTGCAGAGACTAGGTCTACTTAGCATTACTGGAGCCATGAAGTCAACCCCGACTGCTACAATGGAAGTTATGTGTGGGTTCATCCCGCTACACCTATATTTAATTGAACGTGCCTGTTTATCAAGAATACGCACAAAAATGGACAACCCTCTAAAGTGGCTCAGTCATACAAACAGTGGACACCTACATTTTCTGGATGGCTACATAGCCAAACATAGTATCCCTACCCCTGGACCTAGCACTGAGTTTTGGTCCAACAGACTTGAATATAAAATAGTTAATAATTGGGATATAACTCACTATGACCTCGTTGGATATACAGATGGCTCTAAAATTAATGGACAGACAGGTGCAGGATGGACACTAACGAAGCAGGACATGGTGTTAGAAGAGCGGTCCCTAAAGCTCGATAAAACCAATACAGTATTCCAGGCGGAGGTTGAAGCTATCAGAAATCTTGCAACAAATATGCCAGCTGCTAAAACAAATGGCAGAAAAATACTAATCCTTTCTGATAGTCTCTCAGCTATAAATAGTTTGGATTTAAGACCAGGTTCAACAGTAAATAAAGACATCATCAACTGTAAAGTCGCTCTCGAAAAACCTCAATGCAACATCACATTGGGATGGATAAAGGGCCACAACGATAGTACGGGCAACGAATTCGCAGATGCTCTAGCGAAGGAAGGAGCTTTAAAAGGATTGCCTGTCACTGTCCCAATTTCTATGTGTCAATGCAAGGGTGCCCTACGTGAGAGCAGCATGAATTTTTGGAAAAAAGACTGGCGAAACCTAAAAACTTGCCGACATTCTAAGATGTTTATTGGAGAGCCAATTTTAAAGAATAAAATTTATAAATTCAAAAGGCACCAAATTATGAATATTGTGGCCATTGTTAGCGGCCATATTGGACTTAACAGTCACCTATTCAAGATAGGAAAAGCACAAACTTCAACCTGTCGTCTCTGCAAGGAGGGGGAGGAAACGCCGATCCATCTCATTTTTGACTGTGCTCGCACCGTAAAGGAGATGTTCCAGCTCGCAGAGGAGTCCAAAGCTAAGAAGACACCAATGGAAGCTCAATGCTTGAAAATATTCTACATTTTCTGTAAATATAATTTATTCAAAAATAAAGATCTTAGCTCCTAAGTAAACTTTCACCGGCTGATACCGGATTAAGTTCCGGTGGGGTGGGGTTTACCTAGGAGTTAAACAAACAACAAACAAAAGAGACCCCTCAACAATCAAGCCAATAAGACGAAAATAAAGGAAAACATGATTATTTTTCCAATCTGTTACTACACGAAATGAAGAAAACTATGCGAAAATGAATCACCTAGATAAAGAAAGGAATCCGAATTCTGGACCTCTAAGCCCTCAGGCTGAGTAATACAAACGAGATATATGAAAAGTGTATTTTCAGGAAACTTAAACGGGCCTCTGATAAAAAAATTCACCTTTTATGAATATTGTGCCCATTTTTAAGATGAGTTTTGTATTCTGTTTGAAAATTTTGGCCTATTATTAGAAAATGTATTTGAAACTATAATATTTAATGTTCTGGCAAAATCATGTTTTGTATTTAACTTTTTCAATAGCTTGTTACTAAATAAAGGCCTTGCTGCGGAAAAAATAAAAATATCAGCACCTAAACTTGATAGACTTCCCATATATATACTGGTTCAGAATCTTAGAACCATTGACGGGTGTGACTTACAGTTATTCGAAAATATATATACCATTCATCTATGTCCTGCTGTAGAGGTAGTGAGCCGCCAAATGCACAGACGTTGTGTTGTTTTTATTAAGAAGTAGTTTGAAAGTCAAACAGTTAATTTATTGGACAATGGAAACGGAGTTTTGGTATAATGATAGACTTTGGAATACCACGACATATTCATTGACAGTATTTATGCACCATCCAACTCAAGTAATTCTTCGACCGGACAATCAAAAATCATTCCTGTTCAACTGATAGTTTTGATGAAAATAATATTATTGGAAGAATTTAAGATATCATCACATGGACAGAAGAGTATATTATTAAAACATAAATGCAAAGTCCTCCGGAAAATTGATCGACCGCCACGCTCTGTCAGATCTGGCTCTTCAAACCGGGAAACAAAGCATACATTTAGGTAAAGTGAGATGAAAAAACAATATACTCAGGCTGGACCATATTTTTGTATCTAACAATACTGCAGGATGAGAGATCAATTTGGCCACAATTTTTAGCATGGACAATTTCAACCACCTTTTCCTCCTAGCGGAATTGAGCCTTGACAAATCGAAGCTAAGGAAAGATTTAGGGAGCTAAATACCAATACTTTAGTCAAAGTTGTTGGTTATGCTGACGACATCTTATTACTAGTAAGTGGAAAACATCCACCACACTTGCTATTGCAATGCAAGAGGCATCACACGGTTGTTGAGTGGGGAAGAAGAAATAGCCTTACCTTTAATCCAATCAAATCAAACGTCATAGTATTCTCTAAAGCATACAAACTCAGGTCTAAATACTTCCCATGCTTAAAAATTAGATGGTAAAGTAATCGGATATTCACCACGAATAAAATATCTAGGCTTAGTCTTTGATCAAGGACTAACCTGGACAGAACAACCTTAAAGAAAACGCAGCAAAGTGTGCTGTCTATGGAATATGTCTAAGGCAATCATAGGCCAAAAAATGGAGCTTAACTCCGATAAAGTCCTATGGCTTATGAAGCAATGGTCAACCAGTCATCCATATAGGTGTCAGACTTGGGGACATTCTATTATGCAAAGAAAAACGGGGTTAAGTTCCTAAATTCAGTTCAAAAGATAAGCACTTCTGTCAATGACCCATACACTTCGCTCAACACCGACTCAGGGA
>CP045898.1:12072219-12186783 GCA_013387185.1 Caligus rogercresseyi | reverse complement strand
TATCACTCTTGAATGTCAGACAAGCCAAAACTAAAAATATTAGTAAATTCGTTAGTATATCTCTTTCATATTGTTTATAATAATAAATCCAGATTAATAATATATCGACTTCAGCCATGAATTATAATAACGTTAACACTGCATTGAAAATCATTATTTAATATTTAATGTCAATTATATTGACCCTTCTACCTACAAAATTTAATTATCGCATTATGATTATCATTGGGAAATCATCAATTATTTTCAGATTAGTCATTATGAAATATTAAAGTTGATAATAATGTTTTGACAAAGTTGAAAAACTGTGTTGATTATTCTTTAATACCTATATATACAATTTACAAAAGACGTTGTTTCTTTTCATCTTTTTCAATTATCGGAAAAACCTTTGTAAATATTTACTTACTCAAACGTCGTTAAGTAAAGCATACCTGTAGCTGAGTAGTTGTACAAAAAATATTCAAAAAAAGCATAAGAAACTCACTTAATGATATCCTTTATATATTTACTTAAATATACTATCAAGCGACTGCTTGTCGGCAATAAAGAGTAATAAAAAACAGGTGATAACATAATGTCGTTTGACCAAAAAAGCAAAGTATTCAACAAAATATCCAAGTGACTCATTCTAAAACATAGACGCATTCAGAACGAAAGCTGGACTAATAATAAATATTTATAAATGTATTAGTCAGTGATCGATCATTCTCTCCCATACACATATCTGCTTGTCTTGGATTTCCTTTTTCTATAGATAAGGAATCACTTTTTTATATCTCCATCTTTTAATAATATCTGAAGAATATTGCAGAGGATTTTTTTTTGTTTTGTAGGATAATTATGTACATTTAAGCAAATAAGTGGGTATACTCAAAAATAACTAATGTAGTAATCCATTTGTTTGTAGGAACTCATTACTCAAGTCCTTTTTAAGAACAAATGACATTATAGGGTAAGGAGAACACACTTATGAGAATATACCACAAAATCCTAATTTCGTCTCCCTTTTCACATGGAATGACATAAGCCAATGGTTAAAACAAGTTGAAGATAGGAATAACTTTGTAACTGAAGCAGAAATATAAAGGTAAGCAGATCCATTAGTTCGTTTGCATTCTTCCTGTTCCAGCGAACACATGAATTTTTTAAAGCATCGAGAGAAGTTTTATTCGGTCCAAGAGTTAAATACAACTTCATGATCAAATGAAATAATTGTAAAAATCCACGATTAAATCATTTTAGAAGCCGTGTGATAAAATTAATTTTTACAATTTGAAGTTATAAAAATACAAGTCAATATGAGCATATAATAAATACTGGAGTTTTATTTAATTTTTTTAAATTTTCTCATATCCAATATTATATGACCGTCAAGAGTGTTTGTAGAGATTCAAAATAAAGGGAATTTTGATCCAATAGAGAGGTTCTAAGACAACTCTTAGCCAAAACAATGGTTAACATTGCACCTGGGCAACTGTATGCATAGCAAACGAATGTGTCTGACCAAAATCATAATCTTTGCATAAACATTTGATCCCATCTAAACTTAATAGTGGAAAGGAGCAAATTACTATATGGTACTTAGGTCATATAAATACAAATTACCTCATGTTACCTTCTTTTCATAGATACGCAGGGCTTAGGAAAAAGTATTTGACATAAATATTTTTGCCTGCATTACGATTACTTTTCATTTTATTGCTTCTATATATAAAATATATTTGCTGGGCTACTGTTTTCCTAGCTTTTATTACTGTCAGGATTAGAAAATAATATTCATGGGTGTTAATTTATTGTTGATTAACCTCTTTAAAAGGATCCGCTACTTAAAAAAATATTTATATACACCTGTAAAAAGTACGTATACTGAAAGAAAGCATTGAAAATTATTTTGCAACGACTTTTTAACTCACAGTTCATAAAAATATCCAAGCATTCAATGAATGTTTAAAAATTATTTGAATGATAAAAAAATGTATAATTAAACATTTTAGCTCAAACTAAAGCAAAAAAAAATAAATTAACAACTGTTGAATAAAATCAACGTAAGGAAGAAAAATCGTGCTAGGATATTTATAGATAAAAATAATTAAGGGCATTTCTGGTTAGGATTGAGTGACGAACATATATTTTGTTGAAAATAGAGATCAGTAGAGTGTCTAGTTTGGTCACATCTCCTTCACAGGGGAGCAAAGGTTAATTTCTTCTTTCTTTAAAATATATCTGTATCGGGACTTGAATATCATAACCTATACTAGAAAAAATGTACCGAAAAAATGCACAAACGAAAATATATCCGTTAATAAAAGTGCTTAAGTGGGGGACTTCAATATAATTTAAGACATATATGTACATATATATAAACCTTATTTATAAGATAAGGAAGAGGTTTTAATTATATACTATAACTTTGTATCGAACGGGAAGAAAAATAAAACAGTGAATAACTTTTTCTATCTTTTTAACATATATAATTTAACAAGTGTAATTGGAACTCGTAGTGAAAAAAAGTGTAGGAGGACAATAATTACCTTTTCAAATCTTCAAACGTTTAATTTAAAAATAAACGCTTTAATTTTCTGGAGGCGTCATATATTTTACATACTATACTTAAAAAGAATAATATAATTATTAAAGTACAAAAGAGAGTAAAACAATAGCCTTTCAATTATTGGCTCAAGTATGCCTTTGTTCATTGAATGAGTCTTCCCATCGTTTTAAAAATATACCCATTTTTCGTTTTAGTAACTTTATACGGAAATGTGAATATGTGTACAAAATACAAAATGGAGAAGGAGCCTTTTTATAAGCTCATTTCTTTGATGAACCTACTCTATACACACCATTGAATCAATTTATTGATAAGGAAATAGTAGGGGAGGATTTATTGAAAGGGCTTTGTAATATATGGCTTAGTTGTTATTAAAATACTTCATAATACTCTGAGCATGCCTTGTAACATACTCTTAGGCACCAGTAAGCAATGTATTTATTTATAAGGTATTGGAATCTATTGAATTTAAAAAATGAATATTCTCTTTTTGTATTTAGAGTTGTTCATATTTTATTCATAAATTGTAAAAATTGTTTGGTTACCAGAAATATATTAACATTGTAATTTAAGAATTGTTAGTTTGTTGATATATTACAATATAGTTTTTAACTAATTGTATGCTCAAAAGTGACACATGGTGTACTGAAATGTCTATCGACATATATATCATTTATATATTAACCCTGAGAGAAAGAAAACAATAATTTAAACTCAAGATTAAATTTCGTGATGTAGTCGTTATCCCAGAAATGTTTTATCATTGAACACTGAACCGTGATATTATCCAATCAGAACATAGCATTTCCAGAAGCAGTGTTTTGCTTGACCAAAGGCCATACAATAATAATTATCTGTATTTTGCCCATCAACTATGTAACAGAGGCTGCCTCCTTTCTGAAAGAAGAGGAGTTAAGCAGGGATATCTTGTGGCATCTACAGTGTGTTCCATCAAAAATGTAATTTTTAAATTGCGAATTCAAAGTATTTGAAATCATTTTAATTGTATTATGGATACGCCATTTTGTACATAACGACGGGGAATGTTATCAATAAATAAAAGTTTGCATAGATTGTCAACCATCTGCACTAAAACGTGTTTTTGAACTTAAGAAAAATGGATAATGTAGTTTGACAAAACACCTTCTCCTTCTACAGTACGCCGAGAATTTATATTTCACTTCAAGATCAGTGGGAGTGCGCCGAAATCATATCAGTTGATCCAGTTCACTAGAGTGTTGATCATTTCAATGCGACTGTTTAACTACAGAAGAAAAAACAAATGACATAAAATAAAAAAGAACAAAAGCAGTGATTCAGGAGGTGAAGAGTTTTTTAAGAAACTCCCAGTTGCTTACTCAGAAAAGTTTCTCAAGTGGGGCGGTTTAGCTCAAAATTTCAAAAGGATTGTGCATTTTGTGATACAAGCATAAAATTTGGCACAAATGTACATTGATATATGGCAAACATTTTCAGATATTGAGCCACTCGGAATTCTCCCTCATGTCCGCCATATTGGATTTCAAAATGGCCGTTGATTGAAATTTACATTTTCGATTATCTTTGGGTCTAATACTACTATTGACTCGATTCTGGTGTCTAAATGTAGGTTTGGGGGCAAGGAATATAATGGTAACAATATATGACAATATCCATTTTCAAAATGACATCTTTATTACAGTACTTCACTTAAGTCATGAGAGATGAACATTCATCATCATGTATTTTACATACTTTGTATTTGTGTCATGTTAACCAGTTCAGCACTGCCACAAGTAAATGAATGTTGTGGACTCTTCATGTGCAATCCCCTTCACACACACAGAGGGCTGTGCACTTAAGGGCAGCCTTCTTGCACTTGCAGCGTCTCACACACCCTTCTGGCACTTGCAAGAAACCAACTCGATGCAGTGTGAGCTGCCTCATGTAGCCTGGTCCAGAATGGTGTGTATTGTCCTCCAGTCATTGACCAACCCCAGTTGGTTGGTGGTGGGAGTTCTG
Source organism: Caligus rogercresseyi (assembly GCA_013387185.1). NCBI lineage: Eukaryota > Metazoa > Arthropoda > Copepoda > Siphonostomatoida > Caligidae > Caligus > Caligus rogercresseyi. The sequence continues at coordinate 12,182,228 of CP045898.1, read as the reverse complement.
GTGTGGCAGTAGTTTCTGACCTCACACATGTCCACCTTGATATACTGCCCTTTTGACATGTTCCTCTAAAGCTGCCTTCGTCGGAGGGATCAGCTGCGCATTGTTCTTCCTTGCGAAGAGTTTCCACCTGGCCTTGTAAATATCCGTGCATTTGCTGGTTCGGTCATACAACAGGATCACGAACCTCTCGATGAGGCACATTGCATCATTTGGTATGTCACTTGGTGCGGAAGAAAGCTGAATCAGCGCCTCAGTTATTCTGGCAGTACTGTCCAGGCTGCCCATGCGGTCTTCTTGCCATGTCTAGCAAAGCTTACACAGTATCGCATCAGTTAGAGCATGGAACATTGACAATAATTCAAACATGAACATATTCGGACAAGATTAGTTTGTGTATTATGATTGAAATGTGTGTACAAATGTTCCATAACTTTGTCAATAAATCTAAAACAAGTTTGAAAGTATGCCCAATGGGCAAGCATTATTTTTAAATTGTTTAATGTGATTTAAAACCAGTTGTCCAAACAGAAGTCAAGGCCGGACGGTCACCCCACATGATGTTTTCACACTTCAGATGGCAAAAAATGACCAATAACCAACATGTTTAAATAAATAAGAGTGGGCACATGTAGAAGGAACGTATTAGACATACATGTTATATTTTTTATTCATTTTATGTTTAATATTAGGTAAAAAGTTCCTTCGGACAGAAAAAGTAAGCGTCACGTCTTTGACCCTACTACAATTCAAACCATATTGAATCCAAGTGGTAAAAATATGCATTGCATATTGTTACCATTGGATTCCTTGTCCCCCGTAACATACATTTTGGCACCAGAATCGAGTCAATAGCAATTTTAGATCCACAGATAAGCGCAAATGTAGATTTTAAATGGCGGCCATTTTGAATTCCAATATGGCGGACATGAAGAGAGAATTTCGAGTGGCTCAATATCTGAAAATGTTCGCTATATGCCAATGTACATTTGTGCCAAATTTGTTGCTTGTATCACAAAATGCACAATACCTTAGCTATGCTGCCCCAATACAGCCAATTTCACCCATCAAACAACGTTATTCATGATCTTCGATTCCGTTTTTATCATTATTACATCAGTTCAACCATTGATTGATGCCCACAAAACGCAAAGAAGACAGTTTTGTCAGTGATTCTGCAGAAACCATCCAACATTGTCTATAGAATAATTTGGACTGACGAGAAATTTTGCCCTCATCAAAAACCCAATCGAAGAAAGGACATTGTGTGGACAAGTGATATTCCTCTAAATCTCTGCGAAAAAAATGATAAGAATGATCTTAAGCTTCGTTGCCATTATTTATCCTTGATGATGATGGCCATTTGTCGTCGGTGAAGGGTTTTAATACCTCAGATTGCTCCAGGACATAACTTGACCAAGGCTGCACCATTCTGCTACTCGTTCTTCACTTTGGTAAATGTAAGACGACGCTCCACTATATTGCACAAATGCAGGCTTAGCATTTCTAAATAAATGACGGAAAATCTCAGGCTAGCTCACAGTCTAGATCTCAACCCTTTGGATTTTCACTTCTGGACTGTCGCACAAACTCGAGTTTATATGTAAAAATAAAATTCCATTGAGTCTCTCATACGATGTGTCCAGATCTTCGTTATAACGTTTACAAAAATGTCCTGAACCGTTAGTCGTTCTGTCTTCAGGCTGTACGGGATAATTTCTAGCAACTTTTGTAAGTCTTCAGACGATGTGACTTTTACGGTAAGACAATTAATGTTTAATAATCACAAATTTTCATTCTTTTCCTTTCAAATGATGTAGCTGTGAGGAATTTTTACTTATTTGTGATGTGTTTAATATGAAATCTATTTCACAACTGTATTTACATGAAAGTTTATAATACAAGTACACACATTAACATATAATAATAATGAGGGAGGAGAGAGAGACCTTTTAAACTGAGCCGGTTGATACATCATATGCCCTTTTTTTACGATACTTGCATGACAATTTTTGTCAAATTCCCCAAGCTACTCTAACGTAACTACTCTGAATGGTTTTATGAATCTACGATTTCTGAGAATAATTTTCCCATTTTCAAGAAGAAGCTTGCAGGTCCTTGGGTTGACTCTGCCAATAACTTTCGCTCTGAGGTCCCACAACATGGATGTCCGGTTCTGGACCACTACCGATGTGCCCTCCTCAATTTCTTTGAGGGGTCTTGTTGACCTGTTGAAGTGGGTGTATCTGTTGTCTCTCTGTAAGCTATGGGTCTGGCTGCCCTCAAACAGACAGGTTCAGCGTCTTCTTTAAGATGTATTTTGATTGGGTCGCTCTTCATAGGCTTCAGCCTTTCTCCTTCGTCACAAACATCCGCAAATTCTTCGAATATTTTCTTGACACCTATACGATTGGATGCTATCTTCATATGTCTCCCAGGTAACAGGTAGTTCTCCGAAAGAAGACCAAACTCTTTAGCCGCATACCAAGGCATCAATATTCCTGAAGCTACCGGACACACAAACATGCTATCTTCTATCCATTTACCACTCAAACCGAAATTGGCTTCAATTTTTCCAATACCCCGGATGCGACTATCATCTGCACTTGTTATAGTGGTCATATAATCATCTTTTATCATGTTCTCTACTCCAAGACATTTGACGACATCCTCACCGCAAATAAAGGCCTCACATCCAGTGTCAGGAATTGTTTGAAATCCCTGCAATATTGTACGATTCGGCAAATTAATGCAAACATTCATCTCCACATGAGGAGCCTTATGCTTTCCAAAACCAATAGACAATGCTCCACAATAATTTATCTTTTTTGTTTCAGAAGGAGATTTGCTACGATTCCTGCTTCTACACATGCGACTGAAATGGCCAACTTTGCCGCAGACATTACACTTCTTTTAGTGGCAGGACAATTCTGAAATTTATGTTTATCAAAACCACAACGTCCACATGCATGGGCGGGGTCTGAGTCTTTACTTTCTCTTGAGACTGAACGATCAAATTCTTTTTTACATGGAACATCTTTCTGGACTCTTGATATAGTCCGTTTGGACTTAAGGGCTTCGTCATTGTAAAGTCCAAACTCTCTACCTCTACAATATTGAGAGATATCTAGCAAATTGGTCATTTTTTGTTCAAATATGCCTCGCCTTGCATCTTCACTTCTTAATCCAGCCACTATTCTGGAAACTATCCGATCCGACAAACAACCTTTGCATAATTGGGCTCGTTCCGCCAGTTCCTTAAGAGAAGTTATGAAGTTATCAAAAGATTCTTCTGGGAGTTGATTTCGATTTTCGAACCTAACCCTATCTACGAGGATGGACCGTTTATCTCTCAACTTTGCCCTAATAGCGTTGAGAATCTCTTCGACAGATTTTGATCCATCTCTCGGCATAAGTAAATTGAAACGAACATCTCTCGCCATACTTTTGGAAAATAAGCTCCACAAGACAGTAACCTGCTGTTTCATGGGTTGGAGGCTCGCTTTCATTGAAACCATGTATTCTTCAAATTTCCACCTCCACTCTTCAAATTCTTCGAGTTCACAATCCAAATCAAGTTCTTCAGGTCTTGGAAGTTTGATTATATTTTTCTCAGATGCATTAATTTTTGCAATTTCTTTATCATCGAGCTTCCTGTTGCTTGATTTCAGTTCACTCCCAGTTGATCGTAACTCATCAATTCTGAGCTTTGCATCTATCTCATCTAACTAATGAACACTATCTTCATCGTAGAAGCACAAAATCTCGTCACTTATCAATGACTCGCTTTCTAAAGCTCGTTGTGCAGATTCTAAGGCGGTTTCTATTCTATGGATGCTCCTATTTTCTGCTAATAGGGTTTGAATGAGCTTTTCATTTCTAGTAATGGTTGCTCGATAGCCTCCTCTCTTTCTTTAGAGCTGTGAAATTTTCTCCATTTTAAGAATAATTACTAATCCACACTGAATACTTAATACTGGTCTTAATCGATCCTATCCTTTAACTTCAAACAAACTAACTAATTACCTATTTCAATTCACTTGAAGAATCTGACGAACAGCCATACAAGTATTTTAAAGGAAAATGTAACTTGAATTCTCTCTCAACCTCTTACAAAACTTTTTCTCAATATACAATAAATATAAATAGGTAATAAATGTAAATATATCACGTGAGAATCGTTCCTCAGTATCGATGACGGATGGCCTCGTTCCTCCGTATTGATGACGGGTGTGCTTCAACGTCCTTGAGAATCGTTCCTCCAGACGGGTGCTCTTTGTCGTCCGTGAGAACCCTTCGTCCTTCTCAATGTAGGGTATCCTCCGTCAATTCGTTTTATGGGATCATTCGTTGAGTTGGGTGGCTTGAAAATATGACGTAGTCTCCGTCCTTCAGCCTCTTATCTCGTAGTCTGTGAAAACCCTTCGTCGTCCGTGAGAACCCTTCGTCCTTCTCAATGTAGGGTATCCTCCGTCAATACGACTTATGGGATGATTCGTTGAGTTGGGCGGCTTGAAAATGACGTAGTCTCCGTCCTTCAGCCTCTTCTCTATTCCTCCAAACGTTTTAATTCAGCTATCAGTGGGATCCTACCGACTGCGCCATGTGATGTGTCTAATATGAAGTCTATTGCACAACTGTATTTACATGAAAGGTTATAATACAAGTACAAACATTAACATATAAGAATAATAAGGGAGGAGAGAGAGATCTTTTAATCTGAGCCGGTTGATACATCAAAATATTTTAATCACTTCTAATTCGTATCTTAAAATTACATTTCTGATGGAACATACTGTATACTGTTCAACATAGAAATCGAGAAACTCCTTCAGGATATTCAATCCGATCAGAAAATCGTTGGCGTGCCAAAGGTCCCGTCCCATTAAAAGTGCACATGGTAGCATCATAGCGGTTAAAAACGATTTTCTTTCAGCCTCAGAAAAAAAGCTGAAACACCGTATCCTCTTGGGAACTATGGAGGTGCTAGACAAGTTCTTCCAAGAGCAGAGGAGTATGTGCCGCTTCTGCAACCAATGCATAGAAGCAACGGACTACATCTTTTGAAGCTGAATTTCACTTCACGAAATATTTAACTTTGTATCTTAAACTTTTAAGGAGAAATACGGAGCGGAACAGAAGGTGGGATTTTTAGCCTTCTACTGCGGAGAAGAGAGATCAAAATGAACGGTATCATCACAAAAGTGCAATAAATAATATACTCGAAGAGATCGTTGGAATGCATTTAATATCGGACAATAAGAGACAGTAAATAAAAAATCTATAGCCTTCCATTTCCTACAAAATCCAAGAGCAATATATACATAATTTATATAAGATTAGTATGTATAAAATTCAAATAATGTCCAATAAATTTTAACAATTATGTACTTAATTGTCGTTTGCTATAAATTGCCCGATATTAAATGCATATGAAGAAGTCACTGAGCAGATACATAAATACATTTCTCTCTTTTTCTTATCTACCGTACCGAATATCGATCGATATTGTAGATTTATAATAAAATCTACCGAATACCGATACCGAACGGTAGAAGGTATATACTGAATACCGAACCGGCAGTAGATTTTTCTACCGAATCCCAGCTCTGGATATAATATTTAATGCTTATGGATGGTAAAGGACAAAGCATTTAACATAATGAATAAGAAAAAACTATAAAATAGGATGAAGTTAATTTATCATCAACATGCTTAGAATTCAAGCATCTGAGATTCCATTCCTCAACGCATGTAGAAGCTCTTTGTTCAAAGGCTACAAAACAGCTTTTTATCATTTCCTTTGGAGAAATTTAAAAAAAGAAGAAGCTTATATGTTTGGTTTGTGAGGAGACACTCTGACGTCAAAGATTCCAATTAGAATACGCTTAAGAAATCAATACCTTCATTCTTGTTAGTATATCAATTTATTATATTCGGGTTCTCATAGTAAACTAAATTAAAGATAATAAGCTTTTCAGTAGCCTAACCTCTTTTAGGCCACTTTATCATTCAAATACATAGCAAAGAGGACCACTGCGTAAAAACAACATGCATATCTAAAAAATAACCAGAACACGGAAAGACAATAGTGGTAAGAATCATATTTCTTACGATATGCATCCTTTAAAACTTTCATGTGAAGCTCTGCTATATATAAAACTCCAGAGATGTAGCTGCATGACAAACTTCTCCTTGTGTTTTAAACATTCTAAGTTATGTTATGATAGTTTAAATAATATATTCTTTGAGTTCCATATAAGAAGCCATAAAATAACTCTTATAAATTAAATAAAAACTGCAATGATCTTGATAAGTTCAGAGACAAATTGATATAAAGTGCATTGGTATGTACATTGGTACTGGATTCCTTTTCTGTATGCTAATTTCAACTATTACTTGGCTGCTCAGAAAAAAAATGTTTTTTTTCCATGTTCTACAGTATATTGTTGTCAATTATGATCTCATTGACCTATGTTTGAGCTATGAAAGGAATTATTTATATTTTTTTATCATAGTAAAATAAATGTATGTATATAAAATAAAAATGTAATTACTTTACTACCTAAAAAATTAAAACCACTGAATAATTTTGAAAGACATTTTTATTTCGGTGCGTTATAAAGTCTACCAATAAAAGCCCCATTGACCTTTGAATTCCATAGGAAGAACATCTTTTCCCTCTCGGCGTTTGAACATATTATCCCTATTCTCTCGCTTGACTCAAAACAATAGAAGGTTTATTTATCATTTTTGGGAGTAGTTGACAATATTCTTAACACAACTGGACTTCTTTGGCATCTCATAACTCAACACATTTCTAGAGGCTTACTATTTTCCTTTATATCTCTTTGTATAAAACCATTATTGTCAGAAAATAAGGAGATAATAAAAAACAGACTATTATTATTATAATATTGTTGATATTTTGTTAAACATATCATTTATGTGCTACTCTTCTCCCTATCATATATATATATATATATATATATATATATATATATATAGATATACATAATACCAATGAGTATCATTTTTTTCTTCATTTGTATATCTTATGAGTTAGACATATAACATTTATTGTGTCAAAGCAGAAAACTGTGAAGCCATTGAGATAGAGGAATATATTTAGCGTATAATATCTATCAAAATGGTTAAGATGTAAATATGTGAGGTCTCGAAGTATCATTTTCTTTTATTATATTTTTTTTCTAACAACATAGAAAAATTGGATACAAAAATAATCAAATAAAAATATAAGTAGAGAAATTATTTTTTTGACCAAATGATTCAATAAAATTGCTTTATCTAGGAGAATATGAAAAATCATTAGAGCATCATAGTTTGTCCGTCGAATTAAGGATCTTTTCCACCTCGAACCAGTGCTCTAAACATTGCGAATCAATCTCGCTTTCACTGAGCTCACGTCCTTAATTGTTAGCTACTTCTTTTCATGGAAATAATGTTTAAAAGTTTGGAAATGGTAATTTAATACAAGCTAAACAAATACTTTTTTCTGAACGTAATTTAACAAAAAAGTGTAACTTAGTTAAGAAATACAGTTTAAATTTATGCAAAATTTAGGTTTATTAAGCTTAAATACATATTAATACTCGATCTTACCATACAAACCAAAAAAATACAGCAAGGTTTCATGTCTACTGATACCTCGGATATTAGTTTAACATGATATAAAGTAAAAAATGTTAATAATCATTTCTGAAAAAAGTGTCCACATTTCATTTTCAAATCTCCTAATCACATTTTGAAATGTATTGTTTGGTTTTCAACCAAAAAAAAGATCAGATACTTTTAAAGCGATTACAATACAACCATAGATGCAAAGATACTTCTTGCAAAAAGGTTAACTGCAAACGAATGCATCAGATCTAAGGAACTATGAGCCATAATGCTCTCAGCGACGACAAGATATGGAGCCCATTCCCTACGGACACCGTCGCTTCTGGACAACTACATGAGCGTAGCCGCGAATAAATCAAGTACTTACCATCAAAGTCAAGGCATCTTTAAAAATAATGAAAAAGTTATTGTATCTTATGTCTAATATTATTTTATTTTTGTTTTCAGTAAAAGTTAAATCATTGAGTTTAAAAATATAAAATCGTTTTAATGTTTTATGGAGTTTTAATTTTGTACTACAATGATATTAATGTATTTTAATATACAACTACTTCATGGAGATAAAGCTTTGAGGGGAAAAAAATAATTATTTTTTGTGAAATATAAACAAAAAGCTATATTTTGTAGTACTATTTATACGATATAAAGCTTTTGATTTGAAGAAATGTATTAAATATAAAATTACTTTAAAAAAACTATGACAACTTCAATCGATGTATGAAACTGCTTCAACTCAGAGCCTTTTAAGTTGAGTTATGTCGTAAGAACTGTCTGTGTAGCAGCTGACTCTGAACAACTGACTCAAGTCAAGCTCAAAACATTTATAATTTATCGAGGGAGCTGTAAATAAACAGAATTTTATGATAATTTTTTCAAAGCATAAAAACAATATAAAATTTAAAGATTTTTTTTAAACACAACTATGCTTGCTTCTAGTGTTGTGGATTGTACAAATCGCTCAGAAGCCCGAGGATTTCCTCTCTTTATTTCCCATAGAAATCACAGTTTTTATAGACATAGGTTTGTCATAGATTCCGATTTATTTATCCTAACAATAACATAGGAATATAATATTTATTTTCATTCCATGCGTTGTTTTGAGCCCAAAGTCTCTTTCACCAGGTGGCGCTCCAATCTATTGTCGTAACTCTTCTTATAGGGCTCTGCTCCAACCTACAAAATCACATAATCCTTAAATGGTTACCTTTCTTTTAGCACAACAAGCTGAAACTACATTTATTTAGATTAAATATACATTTACAAATTTTATAAGTTGCTTGTGAGCTATACATTTTTCTTCTAAAAGGTAGGCCATAAAAAGATAACCTCGTAAGAATCTCTTAGGAAAATGCATTACCTTTTAAAGGGTTTTCTGTTTCCTTTTTATCTTTCTCTCATATTTGATATTTCTTTTGTTCTTTGTTAAGTGATGAGAAGCGCAATAACAATAATATTTGAATGAAGGAAAAAACCATGTGCATATTAAATGGGGATAATGATCCCCTTTGTTTATACTAAAATAAATATAATGAAATAACGTGTTTGCTTGTGTAAAAAGTTGTTTTATCATTAACTTGCAAAATGTTTTATATATTTTTTGTATATATGCATGAAAAAAACCTTCGATGTATATCAATTTATTATTTATCTGTTATTTGCAACACTCCAAAATTAAAAAGATTGAAACACATAGAAAAAAAATAATTAATGAAAACAACACGTTTATGCTATGACTAACACTTTGTTCTATAACGTGATTTGTTGAACGAAAAGGAACTTGATAATGAAAAATGTATTTTGTATAGGAAATTATAAGATTTAGATTGGTCTACAGAATTATTTTATTATTTATTATTCCTGTAATTTGTTTTGTTTTAATGTTTATTCATTCTACCTATATATTACTGCTTCGTATTTATTTGTGATTTTTTTTCCTTTTTTTATTGTTGTTATTATCATAACAACTCTGCATCCTTTTTACTTTTATAGATATGTGGTTAGAGTATCAACTAAGACCTAAGATTCCATTCCTGACAGCAGAAATTGTCTATCCTCGTCGAAAATACAATATTCTAATATGTCGGATGCTGCTTTCTTATTTGCTTTAAACTCGTGACCTTAAATATTGTCAATGATTAAAATAATAAGTTGGTTAAAGTACAAACACAAGAGAATTTTGCATAAATGGTTAGATAGAATTGCATCTGACTGGATATATATATAAGCATTATAGCTTAAAATTAGTGTATCGAACCTAGGATACACTTTTCAATGAGGTTGACCAAAGTCGTTCATCCCCTCTCGGGATTCGAACCTGCACTCCCAACATTAAGAGTTGAACACACCTTAACGTACACGGCTATCACACACCCTTTATTACTTCCTTGATAATAATGTATTGTAATTTTTTGAATATTTGTAAACTAAAGGAGTTCATTATATTTTAAACATATTTTAAAGAGATTTATGGAAGGCATATTAACATATTTGGAGTATTATTTTTTAATTTATAATATAATTAATTATGTACAATTCATGATTTTTTAATGTATTATTTTTCATTTATATTGATTATATTAAAAGCTTACTATTTCAAGAATTGTTAGAATATATTATGTCCTACTAGACAAGTATGTACAAATTTATTTTTTAGTGAGGTAAATCCAGACGGTTTTATATCCCATTGATTGAATATTTAGATCATGACGTCAGATGTGACTGGGTGATTGTTGTCGTTTTGCTGAGGTCAATGCTTATTTTTATATGACTGGGTGACTCTTTGTTCAATTGCCGGAGGACTTGCCGGTACCAGAAGAAACTCAGTGACTCCAACAAAATTCTGATTACTTTTCGGGAGGGTGTTGTCATTTGACGTCACGTTAAATAATTCATACAATGGGGTTGAATGCCATACATATTATATAAAGATACTCTTAAAAACAAAGCATTTTTTAACATTAACAGAAAAGCACCCTTTCAGATACAAAATCTGATTGTGCTTTTGTAAGGAAAATACAAATCAGAGCAGAGCTTAGGATACTAAGAGTAATTCAGCTTATTCTATTGTGAACTATTGATCTCTTGGGATAAAAACTTAATCATTCAAGGAAAGTCAGGTTGTTCAATGAAGTTATTATTAATGTTGTATAATCAAACTCTTTTATAGTTATAAATTATATTTCATTCATACACATTTTTGTAAATAGAAAGTGGTAGGGGACAATGTTCAATATATAAAGTTTTAAAACACGAAAAATGCTTTTTTTTAAATAAAACTTGGATTCAATTTTTTCATAAATATATAAATGTTTATTAATAATTGATTCGGTCTAGGAGGGAGATGTATCTTTCCACCAACTTGTCCAGTCCTATAGGGAGAGGGTTCCCCTTGACCCGCGAGGCGTACAGAATTCCTTGAACCTTGGAAATTATGGACTCTATAGTGTTTTTTGCCATATTTTGTAGAAAAAGAAACTCATATAAATGCATGCTTAAAAACTCCTAGTACATCAATTTCATTTATTAAAGAAAATAACATAAATTCACCCAACACTCATTTGATTAATATGCCATATTCACCATGAGAATAAAAAAATGATGATTAAATCACATGAGATATATAATTTGCTTTGATGGATAGGCTAAACCCTTCACCATAAATGATTCTGTAAAACAATTATGTCAAGAAATGATGGATTTGTCTCATATATATATATATATGTCAATAATATATTTGTTGAAATGTATGAAAAAAAAATAAAAATTGTAATATCCAATATTATTTCTATAATTTAGGGTATTTCCATAATTCATGAAAAAAGTATTTAGGGCTTATTTGTTCTTTTGCACGTACAATGTCAAGGGAGTAGGGTTAGGTGACGAAATGTATATTTTTCACATGCATAACTTGCGTTAAAAGAGAAAATAAATAGAAAAATGTCTATTGAATATTATGATTATTGGGTATAATATTTTATATTTTTCACAAAAATCAGTAACCATTTTTCCATGACTTAGAAGTAGCTTAGCAAATATCACTAAACAAATGTCCCATAATGTTTTTGTTTTGCGTTACACTTATCAGACCTTCCATATGATAATCTTGATTGTCCAAGATTGTGGAACCCTAATTGACTGTTGATTTAGACTTATCGGAACTTCCATGGGCTAATCTTGATTGTCCATGATTGTGGAACCCTAATGGACTAGTCTCAAGTACTAGTTTAAGAAGGAAAGTCATGTAACTGACCTTGGTGCGGATGTTTGGATTTGATTTGCCCTTTCACCTAAAATCTCCTTGTTTTTTCGAAACGGTGAGCGAAAATGAAATAAAGACGACGCTTAGGGTGCTATGAAATTATTAATATCTGAGGCATACTTTTTACTGAATATGCAAAACGAAGTCTCTTAGTTATCCCTCAAATAATTCATACCATGGTACAATATATATATATAATATATTTATACATATATATATATATATATATATATATATATATATATATATAGATATATATATATGACTGTCAAGGTTGAGAGCGATGGTTCGAGTGGGGAAAGCCAATTTTGATCAACCCCATTGAAAAGCGTATTCTATGTTCGACTAAGAAATTTTCATAGTATAATGCATATTCATATCCACTTAAAATTCAATAAAATAAAACCATATCAGCAAAAAATTATTATGAACCATCGTCAAGACATGAAACGCAATCCTCTAACAAAGAAAAGCTTTAATGTTTATATTTAATAATGTAATCCCAAAAATAAATGAATAAGACGAATATAAAAATATGTTAATTACAATCTAAAAAGGATTAAGAATAATTAATGTTAATGTATTTCAAGTAATTGCAAGTAGGCAGAATCTTTCTTTTCAAATTTGGAACTTGAGGGTGTATAGGTTTTTATTTCGATATGCTTTCAAATCAAATAACCAATATTTTCCCAATATATGGACTCATTTTTGATGGTGGGTATAATTTATAATTATATTTTCCTTTTATCATTTCAGAAAGATGTTGCTGGAGTGACTTATTGAACGAATTCTTTTGGACCCATTTCGATCATACATTCAATTATTTACTCTGTGTGATCATGGCATCAATGTATGCATTAACCCTGGTTGCTCTTCTTACCCTGGAATGATTTCCTTCCAGAAAGTACGAAGCAATCCTCAGCAAAGATCAGTAAGCTTTTAATATGAATCTGTTGAACTATGCAAAGGAACACGAATGTATAATTATTAGTTGAAATTTGTCTAATACATTAGACAATGAATTACCAAATAATTGATTATATAAAAAAGTACGTCATATTTTTTAAGCCATTAAAGACATTGGCCGAACGCTTGTGATGTCAAGTGACTAAGTTCCATCAACGAATAAAAAAACCCTCAATAAAGGATCTGTTTTAGGCTTATTTTACATGCCTACAAAACAAGATCTTTTAAGTCCTTCCAACTGTAGCACAAGACGACAATTGGTTGGTCACTTTTTATATACTTAAATCCTCTGTATATATATTAGGTTGTTCCATAAATAATGAGGTAGTTTAGCTATCTCGAAAAGTTCACACACTATCTCAAAAATTTCAACGGGAGCGTTCTTATCGTATATTTTTGCATGGGAACAGACTGTATGGCGCCACTCAGGTTAGTATATAAGGTGAGTAATATCGTCATTTCTATCATTCATTCTACTCGCCGCTGAAAATGGAGACACCCGACTTTTGCTCCTACTTCTTGATCCGGATCAAGCTCACCAGGACAGTCAACGAGATCCACGGGGACCTGCTCTCTACCTTCCCTGACTCCTGCCCTGGCCTCTCCACCATCCAAAGATGGCACACTAAGTTCGATAAGGGTGTTTTTGCCCTGGAGAAGAAGACCCGTCCTGGACGTCCGGGTCCCCAGGAGACGAGGACAGAGTAGAATGTGGCCCGTGTGAAGCGCCTGGTCGAGGATAACCCCCGGATGACCACTCGACAAGTTGCTGCAGAGGTGTCCCTACCATCTACAACTGTTTTCAGGCTTCTGACGGAGGATCTAGGGCTCCGAAACCTCCTCAGCGTGCTCGTCCCTCACCAGCTCTCTGAAGCCAACAAGACGCAGCGAGTGAAGTGCTGTCAGGACCTCCTGAAGCTGAAGTGTTCCAGGACCACGGGGAGGACTTTCTGGGGTCTCATCTGTTAGTCCATGACGAATTCTGGTTCTACTGGGATTCGGCAGAGGGAGGTAAGTCTGGGCGGAGCCCACGGGGGCCCGGTTCACGACCCCCCGTGTGAAACAGACAGCGAGGAAGACGATGATTCTGATGGGGTTCACCTGCAAGCCGAGGAGGGTATCGATCACTGCCCTACCTGCCAGGACCACACCGACCGGAACACCATGATAGAGTGCCAGAAGACGACTGGGAAGCGCTTTCTCAGCCTGAAAAAGGACAAGATCCGGCTGAAAGATTGTTTCCTCATGTGGGACAATGCACGTCCCCACACTGCCACCGATACCAGGGAGTTCCTGACCCGGAGGGACGTGGAACCGGTGAAACAGTCACCCTACTCACCCGACCTGAACCTGTGTGACAGGTTCCTGTTCCGGAAGTTGAAGCACCTACTCCGGGAGGACGAGTTTGGGGGCCACGAGGAGGCAACACTTGCTGTTCAGCGGGCGATGAGGAGAGTCAGTGAAGACGAGCTCTACGACCAACTCAGGAAGCTCTGGGGAAACTGCCAAGACGTCATTGCAGTCGGAGGGGATTATGTGTACCGATTGAAAAGTTTTTTTGTTGATCTGATGAAAATTTTGAGTTTTAATTGTTCGACCTCATTTTTTGGAACAACCTAATATATATATGTATATATATATATATATTTATTTATTTATTTATATATATGTATATATATATAAATATATATATATTATATATAATCTTTAGTACAACAAATAAGATTAAGCTTTTTTCATTAAGTAAGATTACAATTTTTTATCTGATAAATAATAAAAAGACGTTCATGATTATTAGTTATAATGGAAGTGGTTTTTGAAAATTATATTTAATAAAACTTTGATTTTATCAATGAAAAGTGTGAAAAAGTTTTTGTGCATTTTATATTAATATACTGCTATGAATATAATTATTATGAGGCTGTGTAACTTTGGAAATGTGTTGATTTCGTAGGGGTTGCGTACACATAAGTAACATAAAGCTCGGTTCTTATGGTACTTATTGTATAAATTTACTCACAAAAATTTACAATTCAAGTATGTTTTCATTCATCTACAAATGAAAAGATATAAAAAATTTATAAATTGTTGCGGGTTCAAAAGATCAATCATTGAAATTTTCACCTTGTGAGAACAAAAGAGGATGTTTTTGACGTTTTTTATATTTCAAAAATGTTGCTTATACGTTGCATGTACATAAATGTTTTTAACGATTTTTTCGTTGAAACAACATTCTTAGACTATAAACTTGAATTTAAGGGCTTTTTATGAGAGATTTTGTCGGCGGTTCTTGTGTTTTTAAAAATCTTATGTTAGCACTCCTTTATCCAATAATATTTTAGTCCGTTTCTCTAGTGAATGGGGTGTAGCTAAAAGAGTTTTATGGAAATTATACCCTGTTTCGATTCAAACAGTATCATAGATATTATACGTCAAAAATTTAATAAGGCTCCTTTCTTGAGGAACTTACCTACTCCTGCAGAACTCGAAAACATAGCCATTCAAACAAACTCTTTTACCATTCACGACTTGAAAAGAGAATCAGCTTTTAATACAGGAAGGTTTATTTTCCCCCTAAGAAAAAGTGCATTCAATCAGCTTCCGTTATCTCCATGGTGCATGAAGTTATTTGTACAAGATTGGAAAACTCAGACGCGAACAAATTTGCTGAATATTATAAAAAGCTATTGGCCTCCCGTCCTCTTGGGATCGGATGATTAGACATTCTCTTTTAAAACTTTATGACGGTCGACATTTTACATCACAATTTTAATCTCCGCTAATCTTTTACACTTTTCAGTCCATATAAAAATTGAGGTAAATTATACAATGATACTCTTCATGCTTTTGTCGATTGTCCCATGTTAATTATTTTGAGGTCATTTTTAGAGTTAAATTATGTTTTCATTTCGAATTTTAGGCTAGACTTTTTGAAAGCTTATATACTCTCGGCTCTTTTAAACATTTTAAATGTAACTCTCCAGAAGGAAAAGCTATTTTATCAGCTATAGGAACTTTAAATCTTATATAGGACAAAAATTGACCTATGGTATGTGTGGATGTTAATAACTTAAGAGCAATTATGATATCTGCTGAAGCGAGATATTGTGACCAGGAAATTAAGATCCCCGATGCCCGTGATGATTCCTGGACATATGCATTTAGAATAATACGCTATTTCCCTTCGAATTCTGCCCGACATCTCCAAGCGTTGAATAGGATTTTAAAACTTCGCAACAAACTCACCGTCGAAGCTAAGGACTGTTTTTTTATTTTCAATTTTTTCAGTTTAAATAATTTATATTTATAAATGATTATTGTTTTTTTAATGTCTCTCTTGAATGATCACTTTTTATTGAATTATTTGTTTTTAGATATTTAGATCTTTTAATAGGAAAATAATTTTAACTAAAATAACACAGGTCTGCGAAATTATTTTTTTTGCCAACTGCATGAGGTATTTTTACTGAATTATATGTTTTAAAGTAGGCTGATTTCAAAAGTGATGACCATTTTTTCCTATCACATAAGGATTTTTTGCAAATTCAAACACAAAAAATTAGTTAAAGCTTCCTTTATTTAAAGTTTTTTAACAATTAGTATTTTTTCAAAGCAAACTAATCATTTTTTGATACATATACTTATTCATGTTCTTTATGAAACCTCTTCTTCTTTTCCTTCATACTTTGACGAGTCCTTTTCCGATTTTCATCTTCAGTTTCTCGCTTACCAAGGTAGTGTTCATAAGATTTTTCTCTCCAGGTTTTAAAGTTTTTCGGGATGGCCAATCACTTTTTTCCAATGCTGTTCTCTGGCTCTACTATCCCACAAGCATAAGAAGCATGGGTATTTGGTATAGCCTGCCTGTTGACCCAAAAGCACTGTCAGTATTTTGAAGTCCCCACAAATCATCCATTGATGGTCTTGATACTTGATTTTTTCCAGGATAATGGCCAAATCGTTATAATCGTCTTTCATATTCGCAGAATGTCCAGTCGGAATCGAGGCAAATTTATTTCCATTGTGAAATAATACTGCTTTAAGGCTAGTCCTAGATGAGTCAATGAATAGGCACCATTCAAATGAGTCATACTTAATATTAAAGTGATGTATGAGTTCTTCCACATTGTTGCAAAAAACTAAATTTCCTTCTTTTGTGAAAAACTTGGTAAATTCTTTTTCTCGGTGTCTATACCAGTAGAAAGAAGTGCCAGGTGATAAAAGGTTTTTTTTTTAATATAGAACCTAACAGTTCGGCTGCATCTTTTGAAAGACCTAAATCTCTTACTAAATCATGAGCTCACCTTGAGAATATAGTTGAGGCCTTTCATCTTCGTCAAAAGATAAATCTGAGCTTGATTCATCCGGAGGAGGTAACGCGGCTTCGTCCTCCAACTCACTAGAGTACTCATCCAAACTGGAAGGTGGTTGTGGCATAGATATCTCGGAGCTATGGGGCACTGGACGTATAGCTGAGTAAAGATTAGGATAACTTATGTTTCTTTTGTTTTTTGAATTGAATCCCTTTACGTCAACTAAGCAGAAGTAGCAGTCAGTAGTGTGATTTTTCTGCTCACGCCATATCATAAGAATTCCAAATCGAAATGCATTTTTCTTTCCCTTAAACCACAAACGAAGATCTTCTTCGCATCTTCTACACACCTTATGCGGGGCCCATGGTTTATCTTGATCACCAAGTTTTAATTTAAAGTAGGCAAAATAAACTTTCCTTACAAAATCACTTATATTTATCTGTTGACTTTTAATTGTGAATTCACCACAAATGTAACAAAAACTGTTTGGAGAAATAACACAACCTCTTGTAGCCATGATTAACACGCAACAGCACTGTTCACTTGAATATCAGTATATTTACTGAGAGCTTTTCTTTGTTTCAAGTGATGTATGTACGTTATTTGACTTGTCTCGATATATTAAAACATTCCTAGTCTCCCCAACAGATCTGGTTGTTTTTCTCCATCAGGGGCGCCGGAACAGGGGGGCCAAGGGGCTAATGCCCCCCCCCCACTTTTTCCTCCTCTCATTGACGAAGGATTAAAATCACTTTTTGCCCCCCCCCCCATTTCTGAAATGAATCCGGCGCCGCTGTTCTCCATTATCAAATAAAAATCATATAGGTTTATTATCAATTAACATAGATACTGGAATATGCATAAAAACTTATGTGGTATAATAATTTGAATGTTTTTCTGTTTTTGGGAGGTCAAAATCTGTAAGAAAATGTAAAAAAATCCTATGCAGTTTTTTGGTCGCAGACCTGTGTAATTATTTATGTAATGTATTTTTGACACAATTTTCCTATTTTATATTCAGTTTCATGTTTATTGTTTTATATATACATTCAAGCTGATAAAAGATCTTACCGTGGAGAAAAAAAAAACTGTTTTATAGAAAAATTAGAAATGAATCAATAGTACTTTAAGCCCGTAGTTATTCTCGGCTTATGGTATCGACGGGTTTTCTCTATCATAAATTTCATGTGATTATTAATTTCCTTTGATTATAAAATAGGCGCATGTCATGAATAAGCAGTTAAACAGATGAGAGAGCCCAAAAAACTTATAGCAAACTTTGTAGGCGAAGTAAACGTTGGATTATTTGTAAAAGTAATAGACATAATCGTTTATATAATCTAAAAGCTTTACTTAAAAGTATCTATTTATCACGGTGAAAAGCTCCCATATACAATGCTTCCGTGTAACTAATTTTGGTTAAAATAATACAAATATAAATTTCTTTATAAACCTTAATAATTCATCATACACTTTACATCGTAAAAAGCACCTATCATGGATGACAACAGCTATAGCGGGACTTTACTTTCCATTGCTCAATAAAATAATAAATAATTGCAAGATTGATATAAATTTACCAAAAGTAACCATGTACATAGATATGACTTCCTTATACAAATATATACCATCAATCGCAGAGATAAGTTCAAATATTTTTTGATATCAATTACCTAATGTTGCTTAATGGCTTATTCATTTTGATAAATTAATATCATCCAAGGATCAAGATTAATATGCATCAGTAAGAAATATTATAATTGTTTTCTCCATCACAATTACATTTAAATATATGTAAAAAAAACTTAAGGCGTTCGTTTTTTAACCATAATGGAATTATGATGAGTTCTTCGTAATGTAAAAAAAGTTTGAAAGCTGCAGGAAGGCTAAGGTCATATTTCAACATATATATGAAACATAAAAACATCAAATGACCATTGTGTATGTTTCCAAATTCAAAGAAAACTGCAATAATAGAATTATAATATGTATACAATATCGTCTCACGGGAATTAAAGTTTTATTTTTTTGTATTTGAAGAAATCTTGTATGGAAGAAGTATTGTTTCTCCGTTTCTTTAAACAAGAGAAGCAAGACGCAATGGAAAGTATTTTGGTGTGGTACAAGGTGCTTTGAATTCAATTCAAGGTGTTTATTCTTACTAGGTTTTGCATAACATGTATTTGTATTATAGTTAATTCTATAACATAAAATAATAATATACATATAATAATAAACGAGTCACAATAGATGGTCTGATTTGGTTCTGCATATGAGTACTTATAAAAATATCACGTATTCCTTCCATAGTTAAAATTAAAAAATGTTGATTTGCTTTAGAAAACGAAGATGTGAAAAAACCTTACTCTTTCCTTTTTCTTCTTTTCATTATGTTTTAACTCTATTTGCTTAGAGTAGTTATATAAAATGCACAATCTTCTTTTTGCAAAATTAAAACTCTAAGCCTAAGTCAAACAATAGCTAATTAAACAATCATTGAAATAAAAAAAACACTATAAAGATAATACAGATTAAAAAAAACACAATAATAATAATAAGCTTTTATATTGGAGGATTAGTCGTCGAAGATATATATATATATAGATATATATATATATATATATAGTGTGTGTGCGTGTTGTTTGTGGTAAAGTTTGAGTTAACGTTAGTTAAATGATTTTCCGTCTCTATTTTATGATGCAATATTTCTCATTAAGGATAAATAGAGGAGGAAAGAATTTTCTTATCTATAGTTCCAACGGTCTTGGATCCTTAAAAAATAGGAATCCAGAAGGTTGAAGAATTTCCTAGGTTCCGTAGACGAAGCAAATGTCTCTCAGAAGTATATCTAATCAAATAAATAGTTGATAGGGCGCCTGCATTCCTAATAATTATTTATTTTCTAAGCCAACACAAAAGACGTGTTATCACAATATATAGGTAGGAATACAAAAATTTCAAGGCAATATAGATTAAACATATTATTCTTATTTGATTTGTTATCTGCTCATTTCCCTTGCAAAAATATTTCAAATATTGTTAAAGTTATCTAAAACAATTAACAGGCTCTTTTGAAAACATACATAAAGCGTTCTTATCTATAAAATAGTTTAGATATATACATGCAACGCCGGATAGCCTAAGTGCAATCTGATGTTCTTGTTTCGTAAATCATTATTTCCTCTCTGAATGATGATATGGTCAGTCCTTATAACTCCAATATTTCCTTTATTAAAAGTTACAGCGACATTTAGAAAGGTTTTTATCAAATATTCATAAATGCAGTTTACAGGTTCAATGTCCGAGTACTTAATTTCTTATCAAGTGTTTTTTTATCAGAAGCTATGACCTTAAATAATTCCTAAATTGTCAAAACTTAATACAATTAGAAATTTATATTGTTTTTTAAACCCTATTTTGCATTGAAAATACATATTTTTATCTTAGATATATCAATTAGTAATTACATCACTTATTATCAATGTAAAAATAATGTATAATACTGAAGCCTATAAATATTAAAGAATTTTGCACTCTATGCTATGTCTACGTTTTTTTATATTCCCAGCACTTGTACCAGTAATTTACAATCGGAAGTATGGCATACAGCATTAACAAATTAAATCGTTATTTTAGACTTTTGACTCACTCGATATATGTATTATTCTTAATGTACATCTAACGTATAATAAGGAGCTTTCATTTAAACTACTTTATCCACATTTTTAATAATAGATCTAATACATTTTCTTTCGAAATTACTATTCAGATGAAAGACATAAAAACAATAAAGGTTAAATGGGAGTAGGAAATAAATATGATCATATTTTGTGTTTTTAGTAATTGATTTTAATAAATTAAATTATAATATATAATATTATTATATCACTTAAATATTATTTATGTTATTTATTTTTTACACAATTTTCCTATTTATATTCAGTTTCATATATATTGTTTTATATATACATTCAAGCTGATAAAGATCTTACCGAGGAGGAAAAAAATAAAAAATAATGGATTTTATTAAATTATATTATCGGTTAACACATATATCTGCCTTAAATATCAAGTAAACATATATGCACATATATATATATATATATATATATATCATATATATATATATATATATATATATATATATATATATATATATCACCCAAAAAATTGGGAACTTATCTTATTTTTCAATAGGACACACTTATACAAAATCTAAACTAAAACTAATAGTAAAATGTAGCAGATTTTTAAGCAAACAAAATAGAATAGAATATCAAATTATTAAGATATGATTAATTAATAAATATTTACCTCCGCCGAAGGAGGTATTGTTTTCACTGGTGTTGGTTTGTTGGTTTGTTCTTTTGTTGGTTTGTCAGCAGGATAACTCAAAAAGTACTGAACGGATTCGGATGAAATTTGTGGAGTTGTTGGAAATGCCAAAAGAAACAAGTGATTAAATTTTGGCATCTCTGAGTGCAGAATTAAGATGCAAAATGAGCTAAATACTAATAGATATTTCAAGTTAGCCTACTCTGCCAAAAGATGTCGCTGTGCTGTGAAATCGGGTGCCGGGAGCGTCTTCCTCTCGGAATTTCCGTCGAGGGGAACCCTCCCCCGTCCCTCTACGCCTCCCCAGTCGTGAAAAATTCGCCTCGGAAGGCTCATAAGGACCCCGTGACGGCGGAGGTTTGCACTCTCTGAGTGTATATATGCCTCTAGTTAAGTTTGATTATAATTATTAAAAATATAAATGTATCCATGTTGTGAAACAGTAGATCAATAAGAATAACAACAACGAAACAATTTTAAATAGTATCTAAAAATTCTCACTTCAGGGTTTCCGTCAATTGGACCACCGCTCCCATTTTTCTCCAATATATCATCAACAGTTCCTCGGGTGGAACAAGTTCTCTCTAGGCTAAGGATTTTGAATGGTTTGAGCCTATATTATACCTTTGGAGAAAATTATCCATTCGTTTTGAAGGGGACGTACGGCAATGAAGAAGAGAAGTGAACTAATGGGGGTTCCTTGATAAACGCCTCGCTTCGATTTGATAATAGATCCTCCTGGAATATCAATTGCTGACTCGTCTCCGGACAAAATGTTTGGATGGGTCTAACGAAGGCTCATGGGAACCTCATATATTGCATTTGATGTAATAGGAAGAATGCTCTAGGGCAGTGGTTCTCAAAGTGGGGGCGCGCCCCCTAGGGGGGGAGGGTGTAGAGCAATTGCAGGGGGGGGGGGGGGGCACGGGAAACACGAATGAATGAAAATATAAATGCAGTAGACTAAATAACAGTGCTAGAAAATGGATAAAAAATAAAAAAAGGAAGAGGTTTGTATTAATTACAATGTGTGAAATAAACTGCAATGGACTCTAAGAACAAAACGTGTGTATGTTCTTTTTTTAGGGGGGGGGGGGCGCAAAAAAAATTTTATGTACCAATAATGCCCAGCAGAAAAAGTTTTGGAACCACTGCTCTAAGGAGTCAAACGTCTTTTTAAAATCGATGGAAAGGAGAGCGAAGCTATATTTCATCTATTGCATCCTCAAGTAGTGTTTGAAGAGAAATGACCATACCTTCGGGATTGTCTGCCTTGTTTAAAGCTAAATTGTAATATAGAGAAGACGTTCTCCAAGATCGATATGATTTCTCTGTTAAGCACCTACTATAAATTTTATATTCTGTGTCCAGAGAAGTTATTGTTCTCCAATTTTTAATGTCTTTCGGGTCTTTATTTATTTGAGGAAAAGAGTTATTAAGTCCTTTTTGCTTTTTATTAATTCCTCAGGGGCTCTGGTATTTAGAGTAGTTCTTTATATAACTCATTTGTTAATCCAGAGAGTCCTGGAGCCTTGTTGTATTTAGCTTCTTCTTTACATAGTTTTTCGCATCTTCTTTCGTAAAAACTCTTATTTAATTGGTCTTTTCTTCTTATGACAGACACTCTTCTGATTCCAATTCATTTAAAAACAAGTTTTTTTTTACTGGTAGAGGTTTTGATAGTATTGCTGAATATTGCCTATAATTTTCTTGTTGAGATAGCTTTTGATTGTGTACTTGAATTTAATCCAATATTCTTCCTCCATGTATCTAAGAAGGTTCAAGTTCTTTGATTTTATACAATGATTAAGAATCCTTGAACTGATTCTCGCCCATGCATTTTGTATTCCATGAGTTCCTCTAGCTTTACCTGAAGACCAGTGTCTTCTGCCTGTTGCATGCGTGATCGTATGTGTTTTCCCCTAAATATCCTCTTACTAAGTTCTTGTTGGCCGGCTAATTTCAATATGTTTTGTGCGCATCTATAAAATTAATCTAAGAATTATCTTATGTCCAACCTGCGTTTATGTCCTATTTTACTCTTTTAATCGCTTATTTTAGGTGTTCTAAGTCACATTCCTTGCCTAAGAGGCTGCTGCTTAATTTCTATTTGGATCTTCGTCTAAGTGCATTGTATTCTTAAGAATAGTTTGAAAGAAGAAGTGGTTCGACAAACCGTTGGACATTATTCACATTGCAGGGAGTTTGATATATATATATATATATATATATATATATATATATATATATATATAATATATATATATATATATATATATATATATATATATATATATATATATATATATATATATATATATATATATATATATATATATATATATATTTGGTCTACTCATAGATATAGTTTTTAAACTTTTTATATCAGTTGGCTGGATTTTTTAAATATTTCCGCCTTGTCGTCCATAGAATTAAGTTATTTCCATTTCACAAGTTCCAATGCATTGGTAAAGCCGGAGGAAGAGGTTTAATTTCTGAATTTTTGTTCTGTCACATTGAAGTCGCCCGCAATTATGACGTTGTCGCATTGAGGATCAATGTTCAAAATATTTTTGTCGCCTGAAGGAATATATATGTTTACTTAAAAAATAAAAATATATAAACTATTATAAATTAATAGTTCCCTCCTGGTCCAAAAATCTTTTTTTAATTTCAAAATTTGGACGAATCCGAAAGGTATCTTGATGGATATGATCCTTGATCATTTACTTTGTGTTTGATGTTATCATTTTATACATCAGACTAAGAAAGTAAAAGTTTTCCGAGGTTTTAAGTCAAATATCTGATATAGAAACTATATCTGGATAATTTATCATATTTAGGTATTTGATGAGCTTCCCCTTTAACCCTTTAAACGCGGCTCCGTGAATTGTTATCCGATTTTCTTCAAATTTGAAATATAATAATCCTTTAACCTTATTTGAATGTACCCCAAACGAAATTTAGCTGACTAAATTATAAGTCATGTTTTTGGTATGTTCCACTTTTGGGAACGTTGGCGCTTCTAGTACTACAATTTTGTACATTTTAATATTGTTCTTTATTTCCTTTATATATGTTTTTTTCAACATTTTTCATCGACAATGGAACTTTTAATTGTTGTAATAAATAGGACTACATGCCTTGTGCAATCGTTTAATACACTTTGTACATTGAATTATAGTATTTTCTTATATATGACACACCTTTGTTGAGTACATGATTACAAAAAAAATATTTATTCTGTCAAGTCTTATAACTCTGGTGGACTTAGAAGTACGTCCTCCAAGAGGCACTCGATTACTTTGACGTTGTATCAGAGTCAATATCCCTCCTAAATAGTCGATGGCTCATTTTATCGTTTTGGTTGGCCAACGAATAACACTTAAATACTCCCACAACGGACAAATTGAGTGGAAGAATAAAAAGATTCCACCACCGTTTTTGAGCATGTATAACTAGTTGCAAATATTTACCCCATCCATTTCAGAAATATACACTCTAATTGTCTTCCTGGTTTTGTGTTTTCCGGATTAAATATCGAAATTTATGGATATCCATCGGAGCTACACATCATCTAAATTTTATAGCCAAATCTTACTGACTTGTTCCTCATTTAATGTTTTGCACCTAGTAATCCACGATATGGGATCATGGATTATCCACGCTAAGTCTTTCGTAAAATCCACCACACTGGAAACAATTTTCTTTTACCATGTCAAGGGTAAGATTTCAAAACTTAATATTTGTTAATTGGGAGTTGCCATATAATTGTCAATGTCTTCAGTTACTTCAACAAGAATGGAGTCTTGATGCTGATATTCGTCGTCATTTTCTTCGTCACTAGGTATATCCCGCTCACTATTCGTTGGAAAACCTAGAACCACAATCTCGATTTCCTTACTTTTGATGTTTTCGATCTCCTCTATAGCACAACTGAGGAAGTCATGGGGGATATTTTATTAGATTCTCTAAATCTTTTGAATCATAAAATTAATCGAAATAAATTATAAATATTAATAACTTACTATTCAACTCTGTCATCCATTATAAAAATAATTATAACACACATTTGTCTTTTAGCTATATGTACTAACGTACGTAAACTGAAAGGAAACAAAGAATTATACGTAAACACGTAGAGCATGAAAATGAGTACCAATAGGCGCCAACGTTCCCTTTTTGGGAACATCATTTTAAAAGTCGATTTTAGTCTACTAAAATATAAATATTATTTAAAAAATTTGTTCAATTTAAATCTTTAGTATATTTGCTAATCAAAATAGTTATAAAATAGTAGTAATACCAGTTTTTGACCCTATTTTTCTTATTATCAAAAGATAAGTCCAAAAATTGATAAACTCGGTTTTTTCAAAGCCCTCAAACTAGTATTAAAATTAGTTTTTCGTTTATTTACGAATAAAATAGTTTGTTTTCTAAGCCTTAATTTATAATATAAACTCATTTAATTTTGTTTTTATTGAATATGACGCGATGCAGAGCACTTGAAAAGTATGTTCCCAAAAGGGGAACGTTGGCGTGTAAAGAACTAATCTTATTTTATGGTTGGAAAGTTTTAGCTTCAATATTTGAACAAATATTGTTATGACATTAAGATGACAAGAAAGGTTATTTTGTGTTTTACAAAGAGCCACTTGAGATTTATCTGGGGTGTAAATTTTGAATTCATATTCAATTAATTATTCTATGCAGAAACATAGAAAATAAAAGAAAAAGTTCAATGAGTACAATGTATTACTCTTTATATGAACACTAATATATTTTCTGTCAGGGTTGTGAGTTTGAAGAAAATGTTATCAAAGTCATTTCGTGCGAAAGCCTTTGTTAATGCATGCCAAATGAGATTAGATCCCTTAAGATGGGGGATTTAAAGTTTGTAGCAATGTTATATTTTGCGCATATTATTTGCTGTTTACTTAACACACTATAACAACACATGGAAAAATAGAGGCAAATTAAATATTTATTTAATTATTGATAGGGACAAATCATTTAAAATAACTATCTGGCGACTTTTCTAGCAAACTTCTATCTTCAAATGTTATGAAAATTTGATGCATGTTATATTAAAAGTTTTATGCTAGAGACAATGTTTTACATATTATAGCCCCACATGTGCCAACATGGTTTTGAATGGTCATATACCTGTATTTCATATAAAATATAATAATTAATTATATAAATCTATATGCTATAGAATATTAAAGAAAAAAATTAAATTGATACAGATAAATACAAAATATTTACTTATGAAATATCAAACATAGTTTTAAATGAAAAATAGTGTATAAGTACTTAGTTCTATTGAAAATAAATTAGCTAATTAAGAGTTTATATGAAATTGCGGAACATCAGTTGTATTTTTGGACGTAGATTAATATTTTGACTCCACAAAGATAATTTATAATACACTTTGTATAGAAGCATCACTTTTTCAAATCTACAGAAACAATATAATTGAGAGCATCCATATTTATGGTTTTATATATTTAATTATACTTTTTTATAAATTATATTTGATTCATACAACATTTTTGTAAATAGAAAAATGGTAGGGGACAAATGGTCAATATATAAAGTTTAAAACACGAAAAATGTTATTTAAAAAAAACTTGGATTCAATTTTTTCATTAAATATGTAAATGTTTATTAATAATTGATTCGGTCTAGGAAGGAGATGTATCTTTCCACCAACTTGTCCAGTCCTATAGGGAGAGGGTTCCCCTTGACCCGCGAGGCGTACAGAATTCCTTGAACCTTGGAAATTATGGACTCTATTTGAAAAGCGTTCTCATAATTGGGGGACGTTGATATTAGCCAGTCTGGGGGTTCAAGGTGTTCACCGTATGCCCTTGTATTTTTTCCTCTACTGACTTAACAACAGGGATAATGATTGGGCAGAAATAGAAAAGCGGAACGAGGTCTCCTTCTCTTTCCCACACCAGTGCTATAGTTGATCTTCTGAATGGATCTTCGATTTACTCATGAAGAGAGATGAAGTTGCTAGCCTGTATCGGAGCCATTTCTGTCTTGAATCTGAGAAGGATT
Organism: Caligus rogercresseyi; assembly: GCA_013387185.1. NCBI lineage: Eukaryota > Metazoa > Arthropoda > Copepoda > Siphonostomatoida > Caligidae > Caligus > Caligus rogercresseyi. Next base: position 12,154,649 of record CP045898.1, on the reverse strand, counting down.
CTTCATTATGATTTGAGGGCATAACGAGGACACATTCCTGCTTTCATCGAGCTTATGGAATCTTCGTTTTACAATTTCCGAAGGCGGTTTTTGCTCAACATTTTTATGATATGCTCGGCGAACATCTTGATTTTTAAGATTGGATAAGCCGATGTAAAAAGGGATGGGTGGGCCAAACGGAATTTCAGGCTCTGGTCGATCTTTTATTATTTTTTTCACCCTAAAGTCTAGGATGAAGTTTTTGTGTTTTTCCTCGTTTTGTGGAATTGACCAGCCGAGGTAAGGTGACAGTCTTTGAGAGTATATTAATTATACTTTATTTGACAACCTAACCCTTCCCATGGAATGGGTAATAATTGAAAAAGTTTTTGACCAAAGAAACATTTTGTCTCAAAGAACAATAATAGGTTTTGTTATTTGACCTACAAAGCATTCTTCATTAATAAGTCCTATTTATGCCAAGGTGTGTGTAATCGAGTATATTTCTTGCCATTGGGCATATTAGTTACATTTGTAACTAGTCTAAAATATATAAATAAATAATAAAATTATAAAATCATATAAAAAAATATAAAAAAATAAGAACAAAATGCCCATGCAGAATGGATTATATGGGGACGCTGCGTCCAATGGCCCTAGCTGCGGTCCTGGCTGTGTGAAGGGTAGTGGCCGACCTCAAGGCCTTAGACAAGTTCCACACAGATATTGCGTGACATGCAAAAGTAGCTGTCTCCCTCCCAAGTGGGTACGCCACTGAAGTTGTGGACCTCATGGGCCTCCTCGGGATGGGGAAGACGAAATCACCAATATTTTAATAATTGAGTTGAGGTAATAACACAAGACACATATCAGATCTTTCCAGTTTGGTGATGTTTGTCAATGTATATAAAATTTGTATATATATATATATATATCAGAAAACGATTATGTACCCGGCCCGGCCAGGGGCACGGCTGTTTTTTGAACGGCCCGGACTGGGGCTATAAATTACCGGGCCGGTCGTTTCCTGATGGATATATATATGTATATTTATACATATTATTTTAAAAGATACTAAGGCAAGCATTAAACAAAGCTTTTTTAATAAGTTATAAATAGGCCTATTTCTAAAGAAGTTTTCCGAAAAAATTGCCAAAAAAATTTTATTATTACTTTCTTTAATTTATAAATATATATACACCAAAGAATAATCTAAAATTCTTCAAATCTTGTCCATCATTTCGTACAAATTTGATTCCTTAATATCATTCATTTTAAGGACACGAGGCATGAATAAAACACAAAAAAATTACAACATAAATTAACTGTATAACTTTTGGGTCAGCTGAGGAACTTTTTATAAGATATTCTCTATGAAATCCTAAGGGGTGTCCGACTCTCAAATCCAAAGAAATTAAAATATGAAACTTTGAACATGCACATAAAAAGAACATATATATAACCCTCATTGTCAATTATAAATGTTCTACGTAAAAATTATATCTGTTGATAGGATATATCCATAAATAAAGCTTAGTTGTTGAGTCAATTGTTGAGAATATGTTACTTTTTTTGCCTATTTGATTTGATAGATTTGCATCCGTGTGGATATAAAGAAGCATTATCGCGTTATTGTTTTTTTATTCCACAGTTCATAGAAAAATATAACCATAAAATTAATACATTTAAAAATTTGTTAACAAGTAAAAATTCAGTATCTGACAATGAAATTTAACCTTTGTACAACATTTATTAAGAAATGCTAAAATACTACTTTTATAGCGTCATTGGCGAAAGTAAAAAGTAGGGATCCCATTATCTAAGTGCGTATTTCATTCTTTTTTTGTCGAGAACGATGGTTCACATCCCAAGAAGGGAAAGTCGATGTTGATCAACCTCATAGGAAAGACTATCTTAGGATTGATAGAGTAAATTTAAATGCCATAATGCTTAAATATATCCTCACAGATTAACTGCGCCGTACAGGTAAATAAATAGACCTTCAAGCAAAAAATGAAATCAATTTGAACATTTTCATTTCTTGACTAACAATTGCAAACATTTCAAATACAAATTTCCTATACTTTCTAACAAGAGCCAACAGCAAATTAGTGACATTTGAGTTATGATTAAATATTTTGATCCCCCTGTGAAAATTAAATTAATTGCGAGTCCTTTCGTTTTTTTGTTCCACTCTCAATTAACATATTAACACATATTTATATTCTTGGATGCAATGACAAAAAATATAAATATATATTCCCCACTATCTTTTTCGCATTTTTCATAGTAAATAATTGACATAATAATTGGAATGGGCAAATGTATAATTTATGTTGTCTCACTGTGAATAATAATTTATATCACAAAAAACAGAAAAACTATGAGGGAATAACTTTAATCATGAGGGCTTTACTTAAAATTCACACAATGTAATTTTATTTTGAATGAGCTTTGTGCAAAGTAAAATAATGCTGACAAATATAAAACTCATGAGGTCAATAAGAATGTTTATCATATATGTATTATTCAAATAATTTATATTCTATTACGGGGCAGTCAAACGTATTGAATATACATATTATTTATTAATTTCATATATTCAATATTTAAAAAAATACTTCTTTTTGCATTGATTCGAATTAACTAGACTTTTTTGTGCAAGCATTTAACTTGCAGATCGTTCTCTGATATTGCTACCCTGGTGTATCGAACTATAATGATATCCCTTCATCTGTATTTTTGTGTCCAATATAAACAAAGTAATTTGTACTACGTCATCGTAAGCTGATCATAGAGATAGAATCTATCTATGATCAGCTTACGATGACGTAGTAAAAATTACTTTAATTATATTGGACATAAAAATACAGATGAACGAGGTTTCTTCTGCTATTGAAGGGAATAAGCTCTCTATATCTTTATATCTCTATACCCTGGTGTCACCTCATGGAGGTTAAAAAGATAGATGCATTATAGTAAAGAGAAAGAGTATCAAATGCATAGAGATATAAAGATATAGAGAGTTTAATCCCTCCAATAGCAGAGAAACATCGTTTAGCTGTCGCCAGTGCCCAATATAAACAAAGTAATTTGTACTACGTCATCGTAAGCTGATCATAGAGATAGAAAGATTTGTTTATATCGGGCATAAAACCGTATTCCTCTGAACAATCCAATAAGCCCTCTATGTCTTTATATCTCTATGGTCAAATGTCATCAATGGAAAAATAAAGAAAATATCTATCAACTATTTAGAAGGTTAAAAAGAACGAACAACTTATAAGAATCTTTTATAATCTAAGGTATAAGATTTCATTTAAAGGTTGATATGCCAATATATGCTTGATTTAACTAGACCTTTCAACCACTCAAGCACAATAATATAATTTAACACTTCATAACCACATGGTGCTGATATTGAATTGCTCTCTTAAAGTTGGAAAACCTAGTTGTTTCGAGCATATGACTCCTTCTAGATTATATTTTGTGATGGCCAATTAAAAACTTTATAGCCTTGTGCTCATTTTATCATTCCTCAGCAGATTTGAACATAAAAAATAACCTCATAAACGGAGCTTTACATATTAAAAACAGACACTTTGTCATTTAGACTATTCTATGTAGTACGTATTTTGGTTTCATTCATGATTTTTTTCTAAATATTTATTAAAATAATGTCTTTATAAAGTTTGGAAAGTTATATACGAATTTTAAACAACTGTATATTAAATGGCGAATTTAGGTTCAGTAGACTAATTTCGACCCTTCAATATTATATACCAATAGTTCAGTATTGTTGATGTTTCCAAATGCCTTAACAATACTTACTTTGACTGCTCCATGTATTGGTGAAAGTATAGAATTGTTTCGAGCACGCTGTCTCTAGGAAACATAAATGGTTAATCGTACGCTGAAAGGCTATGTTTCTTTGGCAAAGATTTGACTGAAACTCTAATAATTTTCTAGTCGAGTGTCTATTTATTTTAAAATTCTTAATACACTATCAAACAAAAAATTTAAACTAATTTTATGTCCCAAAGAATTTGTATATTAATTTTTGGGTCCAAAAGTAATGAAGTTAATTTTATTACAACAAAAACTCAGTTAATTCTATATAATTCAAGAACAGTCCCTCCAGATAATATTGTTAAGTATTTATTGATTTTATTAATATGATAATGTAATGGTGTAATAAAATTATAATGAACAGATTTGATGGAAAATAAATTGTTGTACTGAGATCCCAAAAAATAGTTCAGTATTTTTATCATGGAAAAATAAAATTTGGTTTTGAGTTTACTGAATTTATTTTTTAGCCATATATTTCTACTTTGATAATTTTATTTTTAAAGAAATGATAAATGATATGTAAATGTTAGGAAGCAAATAAGACAAGAAGAATAAAAGCATGCAATGAATGAGTCATTAAAAAATGAAACGTATTTTTGTTAATAACAAAGTCGAAACGAAACAAAAAAGTCCTTGATGTTTATCATTCTGATTTATAAGAAGTGCATGCAAAAAGCTTAAGGTACCAAATTATCCCCAAGACCGTCCAAATAATAGATAAGTAATATTGTTTCTGTTAATATGGTTTAGTCTTTACAAACATTTGAAGTTTGGAAATGTACTGTAATCGTAATACATACTAAATATTTATAAAATAAAATAATTATTTCAATAAATTAGTAATTTCATTCAAAAGTTTTTGGTTGTTATTTTTTCTTGAGTTTAACTATTTCCCATGAGACATTTTGATTCTTATACCGAACTTACTTCACATTTCTTTTAATTTTGAGAGTCTTCATTCATTAGCCCACTCCTAAAAGACTTCAAACCTGCAAACCGTTTTACATTTTTTTAAATTGTCTCTCTGATTCCATGATTAGAACCTTAACCGCTTCTTGTAAATTTGCTTTATTTTACCTGAGGAACTTTTCATTGTATCAAATATTTCATGCATAAACAATAATATTGTACTTCAAGATGACGTTCTAATGATTGGTGGTAATAAGAGAAGAGGATCTATTTTTAAGTTCCCTGTATTCGAATTTGCTTTGATTTTAAATTTTAAATATTCTCCTTGTCTTCTCTACAACAACAAAAAAAAATGGAATGAAAAGTTGTTGGTTATATTTTGCTATCGGATTTCATTCTATATTTCCTACTATATAATGGACAGAAATGTTTGCACCATTAAATATTAAACCCTTTAAAACACCAATTGGATTTTAAAAGCATTTGGATATTTTTGAAATTAATATTAAACTTCCATAATTTTTAATCAGAGTAGAATAAGTTGTTTTACAATCAAAAGGAACCCAAAACGAAACTCTTCATAAGAGATTCTTGAGTATGGAGATTTTTAGTTCGTTCCTAATTTTCTAAACTTTGGGGGATTTGTTTCTTTACAAAGTTGAAAAACATACTTTTTTTTCGTTTCTATACATAAAAAAATCTTTAAGTAGTACTCCCCATGAATCTTAGTCTGTCTTGATAAGCTTTATCTCCGTTATTGGATAAACGAATAATGATTCCCTGCATTTAATTGATGGCCTTAATAACCAATGAAATTTACAAGAACATAACAATAAAAAGATATAAAAGTTATTTGCTATCGAAGATAAGACGAATGAATATTATTATATAAGAAAAATACAATACATTTGGATACAAATACAAAAGCGAGCTCTCTTTGCAAATGACTCCCTGCAAATAAATGTAATTTTGCAATTAAATATATTTTTGGTTCTATTGCGTACATTGAATGAAGCTAATAGGAATTATATTTGTAATTTGCTTCGAAATATATATTTGCATAATATTTTCGAGTATTTTAAAACTCAAATGAAATTTATATACAAAGGGTGGAGAGACTTTTTTTTTGTTGAAAATGATACCTTTTGTTTTCATGTTATTTTTAATTATTTTTGCTCAAACAATATGTTTAACCATTGACCCTCTTTTTCAATGAACTTTTATCTCACAGTTGACACATGAATCATTTGCGAGATCATTTTTGTATTGTATATGTTTATTCGTTCTTGTATACACAAACTTATTTCAAAATTTGAAAGTAAGGGCATTTTATTTTACAACTTAAATTGTTCACTATGCCAACAACCTTTAACCCCCCTCCCCTATAGTCAAAGAAGATGATATTTTATTCATCTTAAATTATAAGAATTATTATCTATATTTATCTCTTCATTTTTGTAGCATACAAACCCTAATGACAACTCAATTTCAAACACTACCAATGCAGTCTCTCTCTTAATATCATCATAAAACTATTGTTCGTAATGTATGAACGATGATATTACGTCCTTCAATGATGTGTACAAACTGTATGGGTTGTTTATGAGCCAAGAGTTGAACAATAACAAATGCATGTTTATGTCAACTTTATTACTTTGAAGGCTTCTCTTTTATTTATATTTTAAAAAGGGCACCAGTATAAAATTGTGCATTTAATACGCAGTTGCGTATAAAGAAAATTTGTTTCATAGAACATTAATGTTAATAATATGAATTGTATATATTTTTTAATTATTTGATTTAAAGATTAAGTTTTAATCAAGATATTTTAATAATTATGAAACTTATTATTAAATTGCCATCTTTTTCAGCAATATTTAACAAATATTTGTTTTCTTAATAATCCGTGTTATTCTTGTAGACATTTCATATTTTTATGTATAATTTTTTTTTCTTGCCTTTTCCATAAACATGGCTATAAATCAGTCTATATATAGTTGTATTTTGTAATTATATGCTATATATATATATATATATATATATTTATATGAAGATGCTCTTTTCTGCATCTCTCTTTATGTTAAAAGAAGAGAACACTACAAAGAAGCTCCAAATACAATTCAATTTTTTGTTCAATGAACATACAATATTTGCTACAAATAAGGTTTTTTTAAAGTGCATCTAAAGCTAATACAACGTATCAAAAGCATAAAACAAAACTCTCTTAAAACTGTGAAGAAAATTAACAATTCTTAAAATGATAATTAGGTATCATATAGACATATTTATTAGTATGCAGTAATGCGAGTGGTAATAAGGGAGACAAGTCGGCATCTTAAATTATGTACATACAATAGTGTTTATGATGAATTGAACTTTGATGATCACTACGTCGCATTTGGCAATTGAAGAAAAATGAGAAAAAGTGATTTGTACTGAGGCCTAATCACAGCTGATCTTAAAGACACAGAGCTTAGTAAATGCCGTTGGATACTTTAAAAAATGGTTTGTAGTTATGGTGTGCCTTTTACAAAAGAATCAGTCGTTGATTTTTGATTAAATTTCCAACGAATCAGTGAGTAGCAATTCATGTAATATTGAAATGATGCTTAAAAAATATATATTTTTTGGTCATAAAAGCTTTCATATCATACCTATATGATACAGCAATACTGTGTAATACATAAAGACACACTTATATAACAAATATTACAAAATAAAAACTCTTTTGAACAGTTGCATAAAACCTAACATTAATGCACATTATACTTCAAAAGCACTTCTCAAAGTGGCCTAAATATGATGTTTATTTATGTCTTATTATAAAAAACGGTCTTTAAAATCCTCTTGACATACTTTAAAAACTGAATTGAACGCCATTTCACGAATCGTACGATATTTCTAGCACACTTACAACCATCTGATCAGATATATATTTTTAACTGCGGTCAAGCATGTAGTAAATAAGCAACATCTTATCAACACCACCGTCATTATGCCATAAAATGGCGCCTCATCAACACTTGGCTCTAAATAATTGTTTCATTGGAGCACCAAATGTTTTTTGAAGACAAAATTAGTTTAATAATGACCATATCACCTATAAACTATTATCTAATATCCAAAATGTCATAAAATGCCAACCATACACTCAAATATGAGGTATACAATATAAAAAGGTAAAAAAAGTCATATTATTTTCTAAAAATATGATTGAACACGTCCCTGTAAATACATTCCCTACATGCATATTCAAGAGTATTTTGTTTCTTAAAAGTAGGCCGATTACAGCGCTGAGACAGGAGTTCTGAGATTTAAAAAAGTGATAAATAGTACAGGTCTTGTTTTTTTAACAAAAATGATATATTTATGTTGGAAATAGTAGTTTTTATTACTTGGATGGTGGCGATGATTATGAGCGCAAGGCATATACATCTATGATATAAAAGTAGTGTAAGACAATAAAACAAGACAATTCCTTGCATATATTTCATTCTTCTTCTACTTCTTTTTATTATTGTTATTAACTTTATATAAAGTAATATTAATATTTTAAAGAAGAGATTTCATTCCTAGGCTGAAAAGAGTGCTGAAAGAATAAAAAATAAGAACAAGACATATAATAATAACTGTGCATACATTTTCCTTTATATAATATTTATGAATATATGAGTTGATATTATGAGTAATATGGAGAAAAAACCGCTTATAAATGGATTATTATTCTCCTCATACATATATATGAATAGTTGTAATGCATTTTATCTGATATAAGGAAGTGTTAAAGCAGTTATTATATTTGTTTTATGAAAAAAACCGTTTTTGCTAAGGGTTTGAACATTAAGGACAAGGATCTACGAATGGAATCTCACGAGGTGGATTTTAATATGCATGATAAAGGTTTTATTATTTATGGTGGTGTTGAATTCTGAGGTTTGCATCGTACAATCTTATATGTTATGTTTTTTTAGCTCCCATATTGGATCCATCTACATATTACTTTGTTATATTTAAAAAATTTAAAAGAAATACAACAAAAAATGTCTTTCAAATAAAAAACTCTAAAAGCATCTCGACAGTTTCAAATAATAAAATTAAATACTTTTGATGAGTAATTTCCATTTCTCATTGCTTTATTTGTTTTCGCATTTTCTTCTGTATATATGTAGATCCATTTTCATATTCATAAGATCAAATTTTATTAGTTATATCCCTCTATACGACCAGAATGTTTGGTTTATTAGACAGCTACATTCTACGTTAATTCACGTCCTTATCAGGACTATTTTATCATAAAATGTAATAGTCACAAATAAATTTGACTGACACTTTTTAACCAATCCCTTTTTTGATTGTGATTTTCAATCAAACTACACCTTTATATTGTGCATCTATCTATGTCAATCAAAGAAAGAAAAGTCATTATTTTTACTTGGCATCTGTAAGCACGGAGCTTCATGTCTCTTGAGTATCATCCTACGGAATTAAGGGATGTTTAAAAGAAATTATAATGAATATTACATTTTAATAGATAATAAAGGTCAGGTTAATGCACAAATATTATAAGCTTTATAGGTTACATAAATATCTTATAATGGAAGTACCTGGTGAAATATATATATATATATATATACCTATATATATATATATATATATATATTTTTTTAAAGATGTGCTCTTGGATAAAGAAGTATTTAAGTACACCAAAAAAGTGCACCAAGAACTTTGATCCCCCCCCCCCTCCTTCTAATGGTAATATTGGATGCAATATAAAATCATGTATTAGTTTATCAAAACCCATTCACTGGTTAACAAATGGCCTTAATGGGTCAATATACTTTACATTAAAATTATATAGTTCCCTTCTAAATAAGTAAGACTCTATATAGTTTTATAAATAGCATTTTTTCTAGGAAAAATGTATTATGTCTTTTATTTTATGCTATTTTTAAACGATGGCCACCAATAATTTTGTTTATTCATATATCATGTGATTCTTTCGGCAATATTTTTATGAATTAAATAAAGTGAAAAAATATAAATATGCCAGATATACCATACAATTTTCACCAATTAATTTGTGCACTCCGTCTATGAACAAAAATGTCCTTCAACCCCTTTATTATTTACGGCATGATATGTTGATATTAAAAAATATTTGTATGGAGGCGTTTTCTCACGATGACTCTCTAATTCCTTTGTTACTGCCGAGAAAATAACTTTTTTTTCTTCACATTTCAGATCAGCCTCACTTCGACTTATTCCGCATCGAAAACTACACAGTTCAATCTGGAGCCACGGCACATTTACCCTGCGTTATTAAAAATCTAGGGAATAGATCCGTAAGTAAAAATATATTTTTCCCTTATTCCCTTTTTTGTATATTTCGTGCTTTATTTATTTAAAAAGGTGACAAAAAAGCTTTTAGCAATTAAGTATGGAGATTAATGGATATTTTTCGGCATATTTGAGACATTATTTTCCTTTTCTTTATAAATTTAACTTTTCCACAGACACACACATATGTGAAATAAAGACAAGTGAGGTACAAAATCATGAAGATAAACAACTGTGATGGCAGGACACAAAATTGAGTTCATAACACATTAATTTATAACAAGATTTCCTTTATATACAAATTGTATATGACAGATATTATGGTTTGAGAATCCATTAATGAATTTTAAATGTCGGGAATGTATTTATAACACTATGTAACAAAATTAAGGTCTTTGTTTGCCCCTGGGCTTAAATTCCTAATTTAGTCTTATTTTTGCGTAGATTCCAAAAATGCCACTTAAAATTTCGTCCGAAAAAAAGGTTTGGACTTTATGGCCTTTTTTAAATCAGGATTTTTATCATTTCTAATGGTTCAGGCCCAATTATCTTCATGCAAATTAAGAATAACCACAAATGTCAGAAGTATTTATTTTTTTACTATATCTGTGCATTTCAAATCAGTTTTTATAGCTTATATATCTTTCGTAATTTTCGAAAAAATTGGCCTTTTATTTCAAAAAGTTGATCATTTTTAGTGTTCTATTTAAGCGGCTATATTTTTTTTGTTTCGAGTCTATTGACAATTCGTTTGTTTGTTTGTTTGAGGGTAGGATCCAAGAGTACGAATTGAAGTCGAGTCTTGAGTCCAGGGCGGAATCGAATTTGCGATCTTAGCCCATTCCCTAGAACACACAACCACTTTAACCATGTTGTTTACCCATTCTGCCTCGGGAAGCCAAACAGGTAACCAATGTTACAATTCCAAAGAATTGCTGGTATCTGCTTTAACTCTGGAGGATTTTGGTTAAAGCATTTTTGAGCGATCATTCTCTTAAGACAAAAGAAATCACACTCAGCCAACATGTGATAAGACGTCTCATCACTCTGCTGGCAAAAACGACACTCTCGAGAGAAAATTTGTTCGACAATGACTGATGATATCTAAGAAAGTTATGACCAGTTATTATCTGTATTTGAATACATAGAGATTCACGACTAAGATTAATCAATCGTCTCGATGCATTAGGGTCCGGCTTCGGAAGCCACAGTTTACTTTGTCTACAGGAGCTATCCTGTGTCCATCGGGAGGCCCATTCTCTATAGAGACCCCTCCTTATCAGGTCTGACATAAAAAAATCTGGAATAGGAATGTCCTTTAATAGATTTGATCTTGATCCAGCTTTTGCAAGTCGGTCAGCTTTCTCATTTCCTGGCCAACCTACGTGAGCTTTAATCCAATGAAGGTTGACATGGTTTACACGTCCAAGTACATTTAAAACATTGAAGCAATTGTACACTGTACGAGACTTTACAACAACCGAGCCCAAAGATACAAGAGCTGCTTGGTTGTCGACATAAAAATCAATTTTTTAGTTTGAAATTTTGTTTTTTAATAATAAGAGGGCTGCCTTTAAGATAGCCCAAACTTCAGCTTGAAATACAGTGGATTCGTAATTGAGTTTCCCAGCTGAGTTTATTATAAAAAATAAAGGATTGTACTAATGATAGCCCTATTCAATTTTGTTAGCAATTTTGCTACCATCGGTGTAGCATTGAATACCATTACTGGCGTTCAATACCACCTACATACAGAGAAGCTATCATAATTAATGGAAAATGTTTTCTTCCAACTCATTTTTAGACTCGTAGAAAAGTCTCTGTTAATACAAGATGAAATTCCTAACTTTTTATTTTCACACCACTCTTAAGAATATGACCAGGTTTAGACCCAATGCTCTCCCATCCATGTGGCGTGATGTTCAAATTATAAAGTGCCTTTCTGGCCCTCATTTTGATATATAAATCTAGAGGAGGAAAATCGAACATTACCTCAAGTCCTTTCGTAGGTGTACTACGATAGATGAAGGTTGTTCTTATCATACCAAGCCGTTCGATACGTTCCAGTTTATTCAGGTAAATTTGGGCTCGACGAGACCAGACCATCGATCCATAAGAGATCTTAGGACGAATTATGCTGGTGTATACCCATCTCATTGCCCTTGGACCCAGGTTTTCCCTACGGCGTTGTTGCAAGCCATCAGTAGTTTTTTGGATTGGTTGAGCTTGGATGTGATGTGGAGACCGAAGTTTAATCCCGAATCCAGAGACACACCTAAGTATTTAACAGAATTACATAAGCATATGTTAATACCATTCATATTCAAGTTCCTTATTTTAGGGGCCTTCATCTTCTTGTGGAAGAGAATAGCCACTGTTTTATGAGGAGCAAACTCAAGGCCACAGCCATTACCCACTCAAGAGCCTTGTTAATGGCATCTTGAAGGATACAGACCATAGAACTCGGATCCGGACCTGAAATTAAAAGAGCAACATCGTCAGCAAAGCCAATGGCCTTCACGGGGCCCGAATCAAATAACCCCAAAAGCTTGTCAAATACAAGATTCCAGGTAATTGTGATTTGTTACGAAGAAGAAAAACAGGTTTGCCTTTTTATTTGCAAGTTACTTAAATAATTTGATAAAAATATTTGAATGTAATTTTCCAAAACACAGTAACTCTCTAAAAATAAAAATATTTTTGACACTTGTAAATAACTATATGTAAATAAAAAGGCAAACCTGTTTTTTTTCTTCGTAACAAAGCACAATAATATTAAATGCAACCTTAATGAATCACCTAAAAGTAGTTACTTAATATGATCAATACTTCGTCCTACTAAATTGATATTTTCTTTACTTTCATGCCAGATATCGAAATTATAAAACTGTTCAGAAATGCATTGACATATACCAAAAATATATTACATATTGATTATAGTCAATAGACTCGAAACAAAAAAATATAGCCGCTTAAATAGAACACTAAAAAATGATCAACTTTTTGAAATATAAAGCTTATTTTTTTAATAGTACGAAAGATATTGAAATAAAATATTGAATAAAAACTGATTTGAAATACAATGACATACTAGAAAAATAAATACTATTAACATTTTTGGTTATTCTTACTTTGCACGAAGATAACTGGGCCTGAACCATTAGAATTGATGATAATCCTGATTTTCAAATAAGGCCATAAAGTCAAAACCTTTTTTCGGACGATATTTTGAGTGGCATTTTTGGAATCTAGGTAAAAAATGGGACTCAAATTAGAAATATCAGCCCAGGGGCCAAATTCTGTTATATAGTGTAATCATATGGAATAATACCTTGCGTGTGTCTTTTAAGGTCTCCCTGGTATATCTTAAAGCATGTCCAATTAAAAAATCTGTTTTTTACAGTGGTATATCTAATAACACAATTCATAATCTAAATATATGTGTATGAATGAATTAACCATTGTATTCAAAATTATTTTCACTTTGCTTTTATGTATATGTGTCACTATGAGAACACATAATAGTTCTTACTTTTAAACTTTTTGAATCAATAAATGTCATTTTCCATTTTTATGGGTTTTTACTGAATAGATTTTTATATTTTATATTTTAATACACTCTAATTATTAACTTATCACGATATTCTTTGAAAGTAATATTAACGGTACTTTAGCTAAGATAAAAATTACTATTTTGGAGTGGTAATTATACTAAAAATAAAAAATTATATTTTATTTTGAATATTATTTATGAATTTTTCTTGGTATATATATATATATATGTTTTGCAATTCTGTTAAATCTATACGAATCCTTTCAGTTGTAAAAACAAGGCATACTTACAAATAAAGTTCATGTTTATTGTTAGTACCTTTATATTTTATGAGATTATTATTCAAATATTTATAATCCTTTTAATGATATCAAATATGTTTCTACTAGTTATTAACCCATTACTTCCAGGACCCCTTTAAAATTATTATTTTTCGCTGAAAATTTGATATGTTATTCCTTTTAGTATAAATATGGATAATATTGATATTTTTTTCTCTATCACCCCTCAGACCTTAGCAATGGCTGCATACTTTAAAGTACGTGATGGAAGAACTAAGAAAAATGTTTTCTTTCTCTTGTTTACTTTACTAGATAAACTAAGCATATCAAAATAAATATTTTCATTTATATACAATTCTTACAAATTATTTGCTTTATAACTTACGCAAATGCCTAAGAACATTTTTTTTTTCATTTACTTTTTTGTGTGGTAGTCCGTCAAGCATTGTGGGTGAAGACCCACATCACATCTTTAGCATCGAAAAAAGGATATCCTATGTTTGTTTTCCTTTTCCTTACATTTTTAGCTTTCCAACTCGTCTATAGAGGCGCCAGGCTTGCACCATTTGGACATTCAGAAACCAGTTGTATAATGCCCAATTCCATTTTTTAGTCCAACAGTAATTCTATAATTTGAGACTGAGTTATCCAGCAAGCCAACTCCACCCATATTTTGACTCTAAACGATAGATGAATTAGGGCATGCTGTGGGTATCTTCTTCCGTTGTTCTTGATTGTATTTATTCACATATGCAATTGGCTCCGAATCCAAAAAGTTTGACCCTATGAAAATTGACCCTGAATCTTTCCACGCTGTAACGCACCAATAGTTGTCAATATAAACATATTTCATATAACCTTTGTTCGCCTTGTTCATTGATTTTTGTGTTGGTAGATTCAGATTTTTTTGCCTCATTGTTCCAACTATTCCAAAGCCTTTAGATTCCAAATAATCCATAAGGTCAAGAGAAGTAAATAAATTATCACAAACAATCTTATGGCCTTGTTTTAGATCAAGTTGCTCTACCATTTCAACGACCACATCTGGACCCTGTCCAAGTCCTCTTGGTGTAATCTTTGTATTTCCCCCATAAGGAAGAGGAGCTCTCCAAATGGAGTACATGCACACCAGATCTTGAAACCGAAGCGTACTGATTTTCCACGCAAAAATTGTTTGAGGGGATGAGGTCTAAAATATTTCACCATTGACTCATCGATCGAAATATGCTCAGTTCTTTGAACATACATTTTTGTAGTTTGATTTATGCCGTCCATCAAAGGTTGCATTTTCCAAAATAGATTTTAAGGATTTGGAATACTTTCGAAGTGTATTGTATTATTTTTTCATGGTTCGATCTGGAGATACAATTTTTTACAAAGTTGATGAATGTATCTTCCCTCGTTTCCCAATACATTATTTTGGAAGATGCTGTCATACAGCCACTCAAAAAGGCACAAGCATGACTTGCCCTAATCATATTGATGTCTATAAAGAGAGCAAAATCGATGTCATTGTTTTTCATTGCCACTTTTTTCGTTTCTTCTAATATCTTATCACATATTTCGTCCGTAATGAAAAGCTTAAGATAATCAAAGGATTCTTTAGCTCATCTAAGTCTACGGGAATATTTTCAAGATTCGAATGAAGGTTTGAATCGAATTTAATCTTCGAACCAATCTGATTTTTTGTGGGTTGTATCCTATCTGAGTTTTTAACACGAAGTAATTGGTCCTTCAAAGATTTTGAGGATATCTTATGTCTTTCTTTCTTCTTTTTATAGTTCCAGTAAAATTAAATGGTTCGTCATCATCATCCGATTCTTCATCTTCATTAACTTTGCAGTTCTGCTGGCTGACAAAGAATTTTCTTAGCAACCAAATTTACATCGACGACTCCACCAATTTCTTCCACTTCATCGTCCTCATCACTTAAATCGTTTGTCTCAAGAGGAAAGAAAATCCCAATATCCGTTGGATTGTTTGGAGGGTAATCTTCAAGTAGATCCAAAATTTCAATTGTGCTAAGTCCAGAAGTTCTGAATGTCCCAAAAAAAAAATTATAACAATATAATATGTATAATAAACAAACACAAATTTTCAGGTCATCTTCCATCGCGTACTTTAAAGTACGTTCAAAATCTACAATATAATTTGAACACAAAAACTACAATTACGACATTTTTTTTTCATTGAGAAAAAAGTTTGGAACTATATCTTAAGTAATAAAGAAAAAATATTAAAAATGTGACAATACTTACGTTTTTTTAATGGTTGAACTTAATGGGAGCACATATTTTTTCATTTTGAAGTATTGACTTTATTCTTTGACTATTTAAAACAAACTGAATCAATTTTCGGTACAATGAAATAAAACAATGAATGTTATTAACACGTAAATCTATCTATTTTATTGATAAAATAAGATTCTAAGATAAAGTATTTGAACAGTATAATACCACAAAATCAGGTTATAACGCGTACTTTAAAGTACGCAATGGAAGTAATGGGTATGACATACAATGAAATTTGCAGCCCTTATATTTATCCTTAAATATTTATCATTGTCATACTTTTCAAAGAATATGCGCATAGATTTGCTTATTCACGACTTAGGACTGACTTGTAAGAAAAGTTACAAATCATTTGTCTAATCGCTTAACTGCTTATGACCAATATTCATAAAAGATAATGAGAAATGTTTCATGATGCAAAGAGTTTTGTAAGTCATTAAGTATTTACTTGATTTATTTAGTTAATGGGTAATATTGAGCAATTACTATAAGAATATATGACAAAACACAAGTCATTGTATTGGCTGAAAGGTTTTTTTTCACGAAAGCAGTTATCACGTTAATCTGAAGGATTAATAGGGTCTTGTTAATTTTACATAAATAAAAGTAGACAATAGCCTTAGGTTTCGTAATCAGAATCAAGTGGTATTTTGTGTAAAAAAATATCATTCATTGAGTGTTGAATCATAATATGTCGGGATTATGTATAATATATTATTTAACCAATTTTTATTTACTTTTTCAATATTTTGTCAAAAAATCGAATGCCATTGACAAACATGACTGGTTTTTTACTCTATTAATAAGAAAGACTTCAAACAGAGACTTTACAATTAGATGTAACTTGATATCAAGTATTAGTCCTTATGAAATGGGTCCTCTGAATATGCTGGATTAAACTTTTTAAACAAATACCACTTAATTCAAGATTAAATAGTTTTTATGCTTTATCTGGTATATCCTGAATCATCATTACCATCAAGTACATACAAGGTATCAAGTAAATAAGTAAGTGGTAAAATGCCTTCATATTTTTGACCAATAGATTGCTTTGGTGGTAACATATAATGTGTTTCTCATTCGGAACCCACTAAAATAAATCACTTTCCCTTTGTATGTCGTTTGAATTAAGCTTATAATTTTATATTTTAAATCTGCTGAGGAGACCTCTTTGGGTAATTATAGTACAATCTAAAATTGAAAAATAACTCATTAAGGCATTTTCTTCGGAAAACTATATTACAATCTAAAATAAAAATGAAACTTATAATCTTTCGTCCAAGAAACTCATTATAAAATATATATTATTTTTTGGGACTATTGTATCTAAGATAAAATTGAATGATTCATTTTTTTGACAAGTTTTATTTAGAATACTATGTTTTATATTTTCCCAGACTTTTTTAACTGGCATCCTTATCCTTTAATATACGAATTGTATTTTAAGTTATAAAATTACCTTACGTTAGCTTGTGTGAGATATTATATAATATATATGGTGTCAATTGGAAATTAGCTTCAGATGTACTTAAAGTATATGATAAAATTAATTATAATAAATTTAAATTTATGAACTATATGAAAACATAAATTAATTATAAAAGTAAAATAGTGACAACATGATTTGATCTACTAAAAAATAAAAATGTCTTGAGTGCCTTGCAAGCCTTGTATTGTTTTACTATGTGGATATATTTTCATTTTTTTAAATATAATACGCTAACCTATAGCTGTTTTGATTATCAAAATACATTCACAAATATTACTGTGTGCACTGATTACACATTAATAGGGAAGCAAATATCTTTAATGGCCCAAAGAGCAAATATGAGAGGAAGTGTTTTTTATTGTTATCACACAAGGCATTTATTTTTAAGAGCACATAAATAGGTCAATCTAAATGAATGAATAGCTCTGGTTCCTAAGGTATTTTCTTAATATTAATCTAAAAAGAAGAAAAAAAAACGATGTACAGAATCATAGAATAGCCATATTCACAATATTATTAATGATCGGAGGCTGTTTGTCAGGGTTGCAAATGGCTAACTATATCCCTTTTAATATTACAGAAAAGCCTTTGTCATTGATTATGAAGAAGTAAAAATATATAATTAAAATTCTTAAAGTGCACCAAAAACATAAGATAAGGAAGGATCTCTTTCGAATAATAGGCTATATGTATATATATATATATATATATATATATATATATATATATATATATATATATATATATATATATATATATATATATAAGAGAGAGATGTTATTCAGATCAATTAGTTCAGTTTTCTTCTCCTTCTTCCGGAGAAATATGAAATTTTTAAAGAATATATAACATGTTAACCAACTTTATAAGAGCTCTTTTAAAATAAATGAACTTAAACGATACTGAATCCTCCATTAGAGTAGTTTTAAAGGTGGTATGCGTATTTTTTTTTTTCGACTCTGCCATTTAATTATTATTTTTTTCATTGTTGTTTTATAATATTCACCCATCTTTTTTAATCCAAAATTTATTGATCAATTTTATCTACTAAGGTCTATAAAAAAATTATTTCGCTTAATACTTTTTTCTGTAGAGGAAGCTATAACCTATAAAGCCAAAAAGGTAAAAATTTGCATTACTATTATATGTATAACGGGTTTTACTTTGGAAATATATCGACATTTTAAAGCGTAAAAATATATTGACATCGGCCACCGTTACAGATAAACTTAAATTTTAACAAATATTTGAAAGAGATCCTTCTCAACAAGTCTCTTTGGAATACCAACTATCAATAGATTTGTTATAAGTTTTTTTAATATAGTAGTATATATCCCACAAAAGTTCATTTGCGGCATTCGTACAAAGGCGGCAGATGGCGCTGATTCTACAACTTTCATAAACAGTAGACCTTCAATCACATTTTACTTGTTAGTTGTGAGTGCTCTGTAAATAAATTCGATTAAAATCTAATGTAACTTTACTATAGGCTTAGAAATTTATATTTTATTTCGATTAAAAAAATTTACTGCACTAAAGTTAAAATGTTTCTTACACCAAAAGTTATACTGTTTTTATATTCGTAAAATTAGCCATGTAACTGTACTACAAGACAACATTAACATCTTTTTACTAATTTAGTTGTGTTTTCTGTAGTTATATACATATTATTTTACACTTATTTATAACACCAAATAAACATTTTATAACAAAAAAAAATGAAATTTGCCCTATATTTCTTAAAAGATTAATTCAGAAAGGGGTCTTTTCCCTTTAGACGTATTATTATTATACTTTGCACTTATAAAAATTTAAAAGAAGTGAAATGTTGAAAAACATTTTGGCACATATGTTTGGTTTGTTTAACGTAAAGTATTTTTCTAAAATATATAAATTTTTATCCTAATTTTGCCATCCATTGATCATTGGTCAAAGGTTTCTGAAAAATTTCGTTTATTGGGTAAGGTATAACAAGTTTTGTGTGAGAAATGTAGATAATTACACATAGTGTCCTACGTTATACAAATCTATTTTGTTATTCATTATTTATGATTTGGCCATATTTAAAATAAAGCTATATATTTGGGTCATTGATGCATAAGTCATTAAAGAGCCTGCAATGATAATATCTGCTGTTTACATCTATTTTTAATGTGCTATGAAATGTAGTCATGCTTTGCAACAACAAGATAATAAAATTCAATGAAAATATGGGTCAAAACTGTCAAAACAGCCTCAAGGATGAGAATACTGATTATCCCTTCAAAATTAGGGACTTCCAAAATGCTTTCATTAAGGTTTGATGAGAAGGCCTTTATTGCATGCCAAAAGTCTCAGCTTGTCCAACATTCTACCAGAGTGAGACACGAAAAAACTCCAAACTTATGAGGCCAAGGATCCAAGCCCAGCTAGAGGACATGAATCGGCTACCTAAGAAATCAAAATTCTTACTAAGGAGTCGTGCAAGGCCTTTTTGTCCAGCAATATTCCTAGGAAAAAGCTGAGCGATCCGATCCTCAAGAGATTTTTTTTAAATAACATGGCTATATGACGAGTTGTCCCTGGGAAAAAAATATATATGCCTAAATGTTTCTCAGAAATCATGGAAAAGATCCAGTTTGAGCTGTACAGTCATCTTTGTGGAACAGCCTTGATGATAGCATTGATGTAGTTGGGTGCGAAGTCTTCAACTTCCGAATTGGGCGTTTAGATGATAATTTCTTTCATGTTCCACTTGTTGTGAAATGCTCATTTGTCCCCCCTTCTGACTCAAACACCATGGCTAGAATCGTCAATGATACTCTCAGAATGATTGATTCTCAGTTTAAGGCAAGCATGGCAAAAAAGTTGTGACTGAAGCGGCTGAGTATATGAGGAAGTGAAGACGAGACCTTAGAGTCTTTTATCCGTCTCTAATACCTGTTAAAAGTATTTGTAATTTGCTTCATCGTGTGGCGGATAAGGTCAAAGACCATTTTTCTGACGTGAATAGTCCATTTCTTTTATAAAGTATTCCTCAAAGCCCCATCTCGGCGAGTTGAATTCAGAAAATGTTGCCCGGGCCTAAAGCTCCTCCCTGATCCAATTGTGACCAAATAGGAAACCTGGATCTGGCAGCTGTTTGGTATGGTCAGAATTTGGAGTAAGTCAAAGCAGACGTGGATATATTTGACCCTGTATTTGATGACAGATCTATATCCGATAATCAGCGGACTTTTAAAAAACCAGAATTCTAGTTGACTTAAAAACTTATTGCAAGCCATTCCTGCCAGATTCAATTACCAACCTGGAGGCTGCGGGAATTACACTGGAAAATGGACACAAAATCTTTGAAGATGCTGAGGAAAAGATCTGCAAGATTCCAGATGACGACGGAGAGGTTTTTAAACTAAGTTGGATTACGTTGTAAAAAAAATCCTGCCCTGTCAGCATTGAAACAGGTACAAGATGTACTGCTAAGCAAACCTGGAGCTTCTCTTCAAGATGGGATGACCCTAATGGATGGAACAATTCTAAGATAATGTCATGTTACCTCGATAGATGTGGAGATATCATTTTCGAGATGTAAAAATGTTAATGACCGTTGACAAAACCTCACCGAGATTTGGTGAAATTTGTGCAGAGAATATTGTATGTCACCGTTTTTACAAAAAAAAATATTTTCGTTGACTGACCACAATTGCTGAATGCAAATCTTAGGCACAGCAATTTTGAATAAACATAATAGAGATATCATTTCACTTTCTTTTGAGTGTTCAAAAATATAAGTATTGCAGTCTTAATCTCTTGGCAAATCTTTTAATCTTTTCAACAGTCAGCATTTTGGCTCTAAATGTGGAGTTAAATGGTTATGCGCACATAATTGACGCCTCAATTGAATTGGCTATGATAAGACCACAAGGATCCAGTAGTTTATATTAACATTTCTCTGCATTACTTGATGCATTACAAGGCAAGGATAATTAATTTTCTTTTCAAATAAAGGAATTAGATTACTCATGAAACGCTTAATAGAGTAATAGTTGACCTATTTGTGCATATATAACTAACAAAGATTCACATAAATACAGAATATAAACCACAATGATGTGCCAGATATTCAAATAGTTTATTCTTGCAGATATGTAAACGAAGAGGATGGAAACTATATTTATTTTTGAAAGTGGTTATTTTTTATTTTACATGATCGTGAGTGTAAGTAATTTATTAATATTCCAAATATGGGTCAAATCTTAAGCCTTTTTATGAAGCATTGCAGCATAAAGTTATTACTGCAGTCAAAGAAGCAAAAAGTAACATCAAGACGTGGTAAAAAGCCATTATAAAAACCTCTTTAATGATAATTACTCATATTCACCTTTAAAAGACTAAGCGAATGTATGCATTTAAATAATATTGGGCACGAAGGGGTGCGATATCCGTGCGTGCTAAGGCGTGTTCAACTCTCAATGTTGGGGGCGCAGGTTCGAATCCCGAGAGGGGATGGTCATTTTGGTCTACCTCATTGATAAGATCCTAGGTTTGATAGACTAATTATAATGCTATAATGTTTATTTATATCCTATCAGATGCAATTCTATCAAACCATATAGGCAAAAAAAAATATTGGGCACTCGATATAAATTATCAAAATAATCAGGCCAATAACATAGTTATATCATGTGCAGTTCTGCAAATGGGGCTTTAATCGTTCTTCAAAGTATAGAAACTTCTATCCCTGCCAATCATTGTCACTCCATTGCGACAAGACAATGTTTCTCTGCTTTATTGTCCACAGAAGTGGCATGTTTGGTTGGACGATATGGGAAAAAAATTTTATCTAATATACTGGCGTATTCCACATATATTTTATATATTTTCTCAAGGCAATTTTGATATGATTAAAAAACCTAAAAGATAAAAAATAAATTATCATAGGATTTAAAACAGTACGCATCATAATCCGAACATAACAATAAAAGTCAAGAATAAAATAATAACGATATATGTATATATTAGGGGGTATTATAGATCCTTATTTAAGATATCAAACTTTCAACCCTCGCAAAAGTTGCGTCATAAGAAACTAAATGATCGTAGAAAAATGGATTTTGGTTTTATATAGTTTTAAGAAGGAAAAATAATAAGAGGGTACTCATGTTGATGTTTTTAAGTTATTTTTTTAAATACGTTTATTTTTCATATCTTAATTTCTATATAGTTAATTTGACACATAAATTAAATTCTATATTTTTCTTTGTTTTAAATGTTAGGAGTTTTTTGACTTCATGGTTGATAATATATATCCATTCAGATTTTCAAAAGATCATAAAGAAATAAGAGAAATTATCGAAACGTTGCAATCATGGCTGACAGATTTAGATTGTTTGATCCTGCCGTTACATCAATTTGTATTTCCTTATTGTAAGATATGGCATTGCTCATTACAACTATAGATCGCCCAAAAAATCGAAAAGAAAGGCAGAGAATGAGTAAATATCATCAAGCATCCTCAAAAAATTACACTCGATATTGGAATAAATTGGTTTGATTTACGAATAGACGCAACGAAGCTTGGAAATCAATAGTAAAATAATATAAAGACCAAAATATTTCTCAACTGATACAGAGGAGCATCATCTACTCATTGTGAATGGTAACTTGTAATTTTAAAACTTAATTCTTATTTCTTAAAAAATAATATTTTTAGAACCCGACCATGAATACTTTGATCACGTATCACCAAAAGTTACAAAACAGAAGATCAAGCGAAAGGATTACTTTCAGTAATCGAAGAACATCAAAGCCTTTATACTTTGATCGCTGTTGTGTGTGACAGATGCAACACCAATGCCGGAATATAGTTAGGAGTAATAAAAAGACTGGAGTTATCTCTTGAAAGACCACTTCAGTGGACTATTTGTTTTCTACACATGAATGAGTCACCTTTTAGAGAAGTTTTTAAACATTTAGATGACGCGCAAAAAGGACCTCGGACTTATGAAGGTCCCATAAGAAAATTTATTAATAAAGACCATACCAAAAGTCCAATTATGAATTTTAAAATAACTGAAGGAAAATTATAAAACTTAAATCAAAGTTTAGTGGATTCTTTAAGCTGAGATCAAAATATTTTTACAAAATTAAATTAGGTATACAAACAGGAAAATTTCAAATTCAAGCTTTTACTTGAGGCAAAATGGGTTACTAAAGCCAACAGAATCTTAAGATCCTATATTTCACAAAAAAAAGTCCAAGTGAGTCTTACATAAATCTTGTAAAATTTACACTTTTACACTCCTATATGGTTTCAAACCAAGTTAAATTCTTTTAGAATTGAAGGCCCAGAACATTATTAATTCGCAGTAAACTTTATTACAAGAGATTGATGAAGATTTAGCCCCTTCAATTGAAAAAGTACTGGAGAGAAACGCACCCTGAAAATATAATTCTTGCAAACCGAACCAATAAAGAAATGGCAACAAGAATATTAACTCTGGAATGAAGTTTGGCCATGTTTTAACCAAGAAAGGAATTTGTTTTATTTACAATGGCCCTGATAGCACGGAAATAAATTTATTGTAACTAAATACAGATTTTACTTTATAAATTAAGAAGCACAAAATCCCCCTATCGAAAAATGTTTTTAAATATGTAAATAGAATTGTTGGTGAGTTTTGATTTTGTTTTGTTTAAATATTAGTTGTATAAAATTTTATGTTGTACGTGTAATGATTGAGTTTTTTTTTTTGATGTTTGGTAACATTCAAAAATAATGTTGTACGAAAGTACAAAAAAAAAAAAAAAATATGAGTATAGCTAACAAGCCTTTCAGTCTTTAAGGGAAACTTTATTTTTTATTCATACAAATAACATCAGGAAAATCATAGGGATATATGTTCAAGAAGAGTAGTACGTTATGATATCCCCAGCATGACTACATACACGTTTCGTAGTCAAAATCAGAAATATACACAATTTGTCTTATTATCTAGATGCCAATTTTTTTTTTTTTAATATTCAATATATATTTCAATACAATTTTTCAAATACATCCAATTACAATGACTTGTGATATGTTAAAAAGGTATAATACAAATGAGGGTGGGTATTAAAAGATTGATGCCAATTAATTTCAACTTGAAATTGCAAAGTCTAAATCAGGAGATTTTACGATTAGTCCAAAACAAATTATTATGTTAGAAACTTATTGTGCACTCATGATCTTATTACTTGGACTATTTGTGCATTACAGGATTATCTTAATAATGAACTGGGTTAAGGCTGTCTTATATTTTGAACTTCCATGAATTATGGTTTTGTTACATATATATAGGCTCCAGCTCAAGAAATGTACTTTTTAAAGTACTCTCTAGGGTGTTTAAGAAATTGCATAACACAAAGAGAAATTGCTAGGATGAGAAGTAACGCATAGGATGCAAAAATGATATTAATAGCATCATAAGAATATGAATATACAATTCTTTTAAAATAATGAATACTTCATCAGTTGTATTATTTATAGGAATTTTGTATTTATAATAGAATATGCAGAAATTGATTGAATATTTGATTTAGGATTCTACTGGCACTCAGTAGAAAAAATCTACTGCTGGCCTCGGATGGCTGAAGAAAGATGTGGCTAATCTGTATGGATAGATTTATTGTAAATCTACCGATCTACTGCTTAAAAAAAATACCACCTTCCAAAAACTCAACTTGGTCTTCGTCTAACTGACGATATTGTGGGTAGACGCTACCTAGAGAATATTGCTTTTTTATCTAGTTCTTATTTATGGCTTAGTTTATTATTTCACACAGGACTGAGATAGTGTGAAGAGTATAACATAGAAATGGAGTACAGTCAAAAGTTAGGAGAAGGAAACCATATATTGTACATTTTTTCTATCGTAGAAATACAAATGATTATTAGGGGCGCTGTGGCAGCGCTTATTACTAGTAGGTACATAGATGAAGTCTGTATTTTTGTAATGTTCGACTTAATTTGATATTGGGTTATTTTTATAATAAAAGAAAATGTGTTTAGCTCTTCAATCTACTGCTATCGATTGAAGGAAATCATGAGGGGGAAGATGGTCTAGGAAAATAATTACGTATGGAAAAAATGGCCCATATAAATATTTGCCCTGTCTATTAATAGTAAGAACAAGGGAATAGTTTTCCTATAATTGAAAATATTAAATTATTTTTGCCTTTATTTTCTCAACTGATATGAAAAATAGAGTATACACAACACTAAGTTATATTCTACTCATATACTTGTCTATCCAAGTAATGAGCCATTTTTCCTAGAGTTATCATTTCTTTTTCTATTTGGGTCCTTTCATCATAGACCTTATTCACCTCATGCAATCGGTAGTGATATTCAGCAGTTTTTATGTAGCAGTATCGGTAGAAAAAAATCTAACGCCTGTAATACCAATCTACCGAATATCAATCGTTAATCCCAGCTGTGATTATTATAAAGTCAAAATATATCAAAATTATATAAAAGGGATGTGTGAATTTGATCACGTTATGTTACCAATGTTATGGGCGAAGCCATTCAAAAGAAATATTGCATTAATTTATCTCGTCGTGGGCTTCATCAACAGTGGGCTTCATCGCCCTTTATACATTGTTCATTCATATAATTCCGCAAGTCGTCCACACACTGAACCTATTTTTGTCAAATGAAGTCCAAATAAAAGATATGTCCAGGAGGACAATGTTCTCTTAAATAAAGGTTTCCAAAACGTATGTATGCATTTTAAAAATTTAACAATTTAATTTATCGTAACCTTAAAATAATAAAAATAACAAAACCTTTCATATGATATACTAAATGTTTGTTTAAACCTCGTATACAGCTAAACAAAAAAAGTCTTTCAGCAAAATAAAAATGATTAACTGAAAAAAACACTTTATTAAACATAGTTTTATATACCAATTTTTGAAAGATTCTTTAGAAATATATATACAGATTTTTAGAAAAAAGAGTTGAAATAGGTATAATCAATTTGAAAAGACATCAACACGGAAAATTATACAGAAATTGAGCTATATTATAACAAAATGGTTCCTTCCCTAATTATTTAAGCTAACTGTTTACATCTATTATCAGAAATAACTTCTAATTATTTTATATTTTGTAATTATAAAAACGTAATATATCGAATATTATATAATAATCGTTGAACTAATATTTTTTACACTTTTTATTGAAATAGATACCATCATTTTGTTAGACTAAAATCACCAACAGTTATTCACATAAAATAGTGTCATCCAATTTTTTTCCTGTATTAAATTTCTTTAATAAAAGTCGAAGGAGTGGCGTATAAAATAAAAAAGAAGACATATCACTCTTTAATTAAACAACCACAAAAGAAAAAGAAAAAGAAAACAAATTACAATAATATTACAATGGTATAACATACTTAGGTTGTTTTTTTTCCTTTATGGTTCGACAGAATTGTATTTGACTGGATATAAATAAGCATTATAGTAATAAATTAGTCCATCGAACCTAGTATCTTATCAATGGGGCAGACCAAAGATGACCATATCCTCTCGGGATTCTAACCTGCGCCTCCAACATTGAGAGATGAACACGCCTTAACTCACATCGCTATCATAGCGATTAGGTCTTATATATACAGGCTGATTCACTTAAATTGAGACTCACATATTACAAACTACATACATCTTTGTATTAAATTTTACACAAATAATTTTTAAACAAAAATGATAGCACAATGTGTAATTTACAAAATGTATTTCATTAAATTTTCACATATCCTTCTTTGGCCTTCACTACAGCTTTGAACCTCCTCACGGTGGAGGCAACACAGGCAGGAATCTCTTCTCAGCTCAGACCATGACTGAGGGTGGCTTTTGCCTTCTGAAGAGAGTCCTCAGCTGCACGGGGATGTCTTCCTTTTTTCAAGATAAAACCCGGTCATTCTGACTGTTGTGGGTGGCCTGGACCGTGAAAATCTTTGTCTGAGGAAGAGATTCCTGCCTGTGTTGCCTCCACCATGAGGAGGTTCAAAGCTGTAGTGAAGTCCAAAGGAGGATATGTGAAATTTATTGAAATACATTTTGTAAATTACACATTGTGCTATCATTTTTGTTTAAAAATTATTTATGTAAAATTTAATACAAAGATTGTAGTTTGTAATATGTGAGTCTCAATTTAAGTGAATCACCCTGTATATCGCTATACTTTAGAGATATAAGCAAATACATTTTTGCACGTACTTTCCCAAAAAATGATCCTTGATATGAGAATATACAATTACTGCTTGGTAACCAGTGTTACCTGGATAGAAAGAAAAGAAAAAAGAGAGGCCAGAGAGTATTTTGCCTCACTTCCCTCGCTCCTCTTTTTTCTTTCTCTGGTAACAGTTACCAAGCGGTAATTGTATATTCTCATATCAAAAAATCAATTTTTTTGGGAGAGTACGTTCAAAATGTATTTGCTTATTTCTAAAGTATAGCGATTTTTAGAACACCAAATATATCAAATGAAAGCTTGGTAAACCAGCTTTAATATTTTGGTATACTAAATCATGTCAAGTTAATAAGTAGAAAGTTATATGTACATTAAAAAAGTATATCTCGCGTACAAAGGACGCATATAATGGATTATAAATGCGTCAGAGACAAAGTAAAAGTTTGAGAGGATACCTTGACGCAAATCTAAGAAACACATTATTATTTATTTTTTTCATAATCGATTTCTTATAGGTCAATACAGGCTCTGAATCATATAATGTAAACTCAGATTGTACTGAATTCTGAATTGATAGAATGCAACCAAGGTCATTTTTGGATTTATCATTCAAAGGTTTACTAAACTTAAAATACTATTTTACTCTGAAGCGAACAAGTCATCTTCTACAGGCGAGTGAAATTAGTTGATACAAAAAAGCTATGAAATATGCTAACATTACACACTCCATTTTTTCTTTGTTTTTACTGAAAACTTTGTTTTATTAAAAAACATCAAACATACGTCTGGTAGTAAATTAGATTTCCTTTAAATTAATAATTATTATTCATGTCTGTAACGTCCGCCATTTTCAATAAATTTACGGAAAACTATATTTTTACTAAATTTTTAAAACTTTGACCTCGTTGCGCGACCTCGTAATGTTGACCGATTTTGTTCAAACTTTGTATGTCGTCTTCTTTTATCACCAAGAAACAGAAAATCCACAATGTTGTTAACATTTCAAACATTTGAAAAATAAGAACAGCCCTAATATATATATTGTATCTACATATATATTATAGGACATTATACTAATAAACTATTTTATTAAGAAAACTTATTCCCTAATGATTTAAACCCAAAAAAAGTTTGAATATATAATAAATAAGAATATAAAATAAGGAAAAAAATATTTTTGTTTCTCCTCTATTAGAGGTAAAGCGGCCCAATGACTTTTTAATTTATAAAAGCTTTAAAGTGTGCTTACGTGCAAGTCGAGGTAATTAGGAAGAGTCATGCAATGAGAAAATAACTGTATTCAAGTGAGGTTGAACATTGCATGATTTAGATGAGAGGCTTGCCTTGATGCATGCATACGTTTGCTCCAAGCTCCAATGGATGGCGGGGCCCACCAAAAAGCTGATGCTCAGCTACCTAACAGGAGGGCGACAGCAGGTGAATTGGAACGGCCAACGGTCCAATTTCCTGAACATAAAATACGGCGTCAGACAGGGTTCTGTGCTTGGCCCCCTACTTTTCATTCTTCTCACGGCTGACCTACCTGATTACCTGAGAGTAGCTGTCAATCCAGAAGCTCAACTTGAGGTACTGCTATATGCCGACGATACTTATATTGTCATCTCGGCTCCATCCTGGGAACAGGTCGACTTCACTATGGGCTCGGCATCGAAGGCCATGGAGGCGTACTGTAATATCAATGGACTCCACCTAAACGTTGGAAAACCCAAACGTTACGTCTGGGTGCGCCAGACACTCCTTCGACCGCTACACTCGACCTTCTGGGGGTAACTGTTAGCAGGAACCTGACATTTGGACCTCACCACGAAAAAATTATTCAGAATGTCAGGATACGGATCGGAGTCATCCGCCGGCTCTGCATTACGGTATCGTGAGGGCCACTGCTGACCGAGATAGCTAGAGCCATAGTTATCGGGAAACTTCAGACGTCCACTTGGGTGACTAGAAGTGCAAAATTCTCGTCTGCTGCTGAACCTCCTCACACCCCTACAATGGCAAAGACTAGCTCAGATGCGCAACTTGCCATCAACGATCTCGCACGTATCTTGCTGGGAGTTCAAAGAGCAGATCGGTTGCGTGTGGTTGACCTTCTCGACAGGTCACATTTTCCATCTGTAAATGAGATCTTAGTGAAGCAGGCTGCCATATCCGCTTGGAAGGCTATGAATGTGGACAGTTGTCCCTTGGAGAGGATTCTCGAGGGCTACGATGAGCGCACCCGTAGTGCTACAATATGCCTCAATAAACCCGTTTCTACCAACTGTGTCGCTGCTGTTAACCTTTCAAAGGCCTGGAGCTTGTCACAGCCATTAAGAGAGGCATGCACCTTATCAAGTGCTCGGAGGGTAGCAAAGACAATGGCAGAGCTGTCTAGATCCTTATAGCTCCTTAAGATTAATGTATTTATGAAAATTGAAAAAATATTTACTTTTATATTTTTTTTTCTTTAATTAATATTTTATTATGATTATTATTGTATAATTATTTGTTTGTATATAAAGATACATGTTTTTTATATTCGTAGCCATGAAGGCTAGGGCTATAGTAGCTCTGGAATAAATCATACAACAACAACAACGTTTGCTTAACTAGAGCTGGGTAAGCTGATACATGACGCTTGAAAAAGAGAAGAATAGAGCACTCTAATCTTAGTTGAAGGTTGATTGTATAAAATATAGATAAAAAGAAGAAGTACAAGCAACACGAAGTGTATTCTTGTGTGTCCAAGAAAAATATGTTTTGGTTCTAAATTATAATAAATGAAATTATAAAGATGTTTTATTCCAAAAAGTTTTTCTTTGATTTGTTACAATTTATTATAATTTATTTACACATAAATAAAGAAGTTTAAGGGCATAACTATTCCCCTTCTTGTTCAATTAAGGGTTTGTTTAAATAGAGACTGTAAACGCCTAACACAATTTATTTTTGAGTCTTTATGATTACTCTAGGTAACAGGATTTTGCCCCTGGGCTGAAATTTCTAGTTTGAGTACGATTTTTTACGTAGATTCCAAAAATGCCACTCAAATATCGTTCGAAAAAAGGTTTAGACTTTATGGCCTTATTTGAAAATCAGGATTTCATCATTTCTAATGGTTCAGGCCTAGTTATCTTCGTGCAAAGTAAGAATAACCACAAATGTCAGTAGTATTTATTTTTAAGTATGTCATTGTATTTCAAATCAGTTTTTATAATTTCAATATCTTTCGTACTATTCAAAATATATGCTTTATATTTTAAAAAGTTGATCATTTTTTAGTGTTCTATTTAAGCGGCTATATTTTTTTTGTTTCGAGTTTATTGACTATAATCAATATTTAATATATTTTTGGTATATGTCAATGCATTTTAGAACAGTTTTTATAATTTGATATCTGGCATGAAAGTAAAGAAAATATCAATTTAGTAGGACGAAGTATTGATCATATAAGTAACTACTTTTAGGTGATTCATTGAGGTTGCATTAAATATTATTGTGATTTGTTACGAAGAAAAAAAACAGGTTTGCCTTTTTATTTACATAGAATTATTTATAAGTGTCCAAAATAGTTTTATTTTTTAGAGAGTTACTATGATTTGGAAAATTGCATTCCAATATTGTTATCAAATAATTTAAGGAACTTGCAAATAAAAAGGCAAACCTGTTTTATTTTTCTTCGTACAAATCACCATAATATTTAATGCAACCTCAATGAATCACCTAAAAGTTATTAGAAATGATAAAAATCCTGATTTTCAAAAAAGGTCATAGAGGCCAAACCTTTTTTCGGACGAAATTTTAAGTGGCGTTTTTGGAATTTACGTAAAAATGGGACTCAAAAAATATCAGCCTAGGGCAAACAAAGACCTTAATTTTGTTACATAGTGTTATTCTTTCCTCCAATAAATTATTGAAGAAATAAAATAGATAAATATTAAATATTCAAGAAATATATATATTCAAAGAATACATTTTTGTATAACTCCCTACTGACGAACAAGATTCAATGTCAGTCTCATCAAATAAGGAATTAAGAAATTTACGAGATGCTCTTGTTGTAAGTATATAAAAACTATTTTCCACGAAACCCTTTTTTGTAAATCATTATTTTAAAAATAACTCTTTCTTATCCCTTCTATCTTCTTTGAATTATAACTTTTTCTTTCTTATCATAATTTTCACAAAGAAATTTATATTTTGCATTAACACACAAAAAACTAATACTAGAGCTACAAGGAATCAGTATAACCGAAAGGGATTGAATAATTTTGAAAGCCTTTGTTTTCTCAGTGTAAGCGGCACTCAAAGAAAAGAGGATTAATAGAATATGTTTTCGGGATTTGGTTATACTTATATATAGCACATTCTTTAAAGCACGCGGAAATAGAGGGATTTTAATGCCATCAAATTTGTATAAAGCAGATTTAAGGCTTAAGTTTTGCATATTATCAGCTCCTTTAAGAGAGTAGTAAATATTGCCAAGGAGTCTATCTACAAAATATAAGTAAATTTTTGTATAAAATACGATTAGGGATTATATAGTGACGCCTCACATGCCTTAGTGGATAGTCAAACTGCCTCTTGAAACGTATTTTGGTTCTTTAAACCTAAAAGGTCTTGATAATTGTTAAGAGGAATGTATACAAACAATTTTGTGATTTAAGGACTTGAAAAATAAAAGGGCGTCATAGACTGCGCCTTGTTGATCGGCAATGTATATATTACCCGCTCTTTAACAAAGCAGGAATATGTGAGGCCAATGCACCTACGACCATTTTGATATCAGTTGTTGTCATATATACAATTTGTTCTATGACGAATACGTCTACAAATTTTGCTTCAAGCAGAGGTCAAATATTTCTACTCAAATTCTCTTATCATTTGAAATATAAAACTTTACCTTGGATTATAAAAATGAGTTTTTTTCTGGATATGTATTTAGAGTCAAATCATTTTGTACTTTAGGACTTTAAATGTAAATAACATTGTTTTACATCCTTTAAATGGATTTCTCAATATTTGAGGAACTATCGGTTAGGCATTGCGAATATTAGATATAAGATAACATTGTGTCAATCAATAATTCTCAGAAGAATGAAGATTCACTGTAGATACTTTGAATGAACTCGACATAAGTCAGAATATATTTTCCTACAGATATTAAAATAAAAATTTGAAATATTGAGTCTCATATACAAGACATCATCAACTCGAGCAAACAGACACACACACACAGAGTAAAGAAAAAGTTAGTATGTTCTTCTATGTTTCAAAGGAAGTTACTTGCTATCTTATTACTCCTAAGAATAAAGTACTTATATCGATTTTGTTTAATATTATTTCTTTTGAAGTCCCCCTTTAAATATTTACACATCTATTCGATATTCATATCTTATTGCTAAGACGATGAAGAAACTTTTTACTCGAATAAAACATACAAATCCGAACCATCATTTATCAATATACTTTCATACAAATACGTTGTCGGGTGTCACATTTTGCTATGTCTCTTCTCCATCTCACGATTATGAATAGCTCATAGGTAATTTTGAAATATATATTGAAATGTTTAAAAACGTATTAAAATTCATTGGTTTTATTCAGTGTAATTCATCTTGCTTTTGGGATATATACTACATTAGATTTCTGTTTCTGTGACTCAAAATGATAAACAAAAAGTACACACACACACACACATAATAATATATATATATATATATTTATATATATATTCGGAAGCAAATTAGATATAAATAATTTGGTTTTCGGATACGTGAATACAGTGATTACCTTCTTATAGACTTTTTGGCATCCCTGCTGCATCACATCACCAGAGAAACCCACGGGGCATTTAAAAAGAAGATATATTAATTCAATAATCCTTGTTATTCAACTTATATGAAATAATGCTCCCAAAAGCTTAATTTTTTTGTTAATTAATATGAAAGAAGTATCTGAAATAGTGATAGGCGTTAGAAACGAAAATCACATGAAATGATTTACTCAAGGAATATTTTCACCCGCAGTTATTATTCTAACAAGACAATAACTATCTCAATAAAAATTTTCTACCAGAAATTAATCGCACTATGAATATTTATGTGAATATTGAGTGTTCTATTTCTCTAAGGCAAGATTGTCACGGGAATTAAAATAAATTATTACTGTAAGGAATTTCCACTGCAAGATAATTTTTAGCCATTATCACGGTCACATCAAGTGATCATGTAATATTTGATCCATATTAGTTGTGGCTATAAAAGTCGGCAATTTTAAGAAATTTTATTTATAAAGTATGAAAAATTAGGACTACTACAGTATTTGGTTCTTTGCCCTCTTTAAATCTGTTTGCCATTCCCAAAAGTTATCCTGTAGTGCACACGATATAATTTTAACCCTTTCTCTCGCAGTGGTTACTCCAAGAGACCACATCCAAATTACGTCGTAACTCGCGTCAATGTCAGTTAATAAATTATGCACCCTTAAAACATGATGCAATAGTGTTTGTTTGTTGCGTAGATTGGTCAAGTAGCGTTAGTTTAAGTCTGACTGTCAACGTGAGAGGATTATAAACATGTCTTCCAATTTAACAAGACGCAATTGCTTCACCTTATATCACAAATAATGTCGTACTATAAAGAAATTTAACCAAAAATATTGCATATTAGTTTATTAAGAAAATATATACTTCTTTGTTTTGTTGTATAGTATGACATTTTTTAAAATAACAATAAGGTTTTGAAGTTACATCACAGGGGTTACTCAGGCTAACCACCTCAT
This sequence comes from Caligus rogercresseyi, assembly GCA_013387185.1. Taxonomy (NCBI): domain Eukaryota; kingdom Metazoa; phylum Arthropoda; class Copepoda; order Siphonostomatoida; family Caligidae; genus Caligus; species Caligus rogercresseyi. The sequence continues at coordinate 12,119,959 of CP045898.1, read as the reverse complement.
AGCTTTTTCCCTATGTCGAAATTCAGTACAAAATCAGGTATGTAACCTATTTGGCATATAAATAACCCATATCAAAAGTAAAAAAAGTAAAAAAATATATTTTCAAGGACCCCGTGACTGAAAAGGCTAATGGTTTTTTTTCTTATAAACTTCACATTAAAAAAAATAGATCCTTTGACTTCGAGCATTCCAAATGATGACTAGCGGATGAGTTCCTTATCATTATCAACTCAGAGCCAGGAAAGGTATAAGTAAACTTCAAGGAAATCAATAATCTTCCATTATGCCTTTTAAACATATGATAATGAATCTTCTTTGTGATATATGTATATATTTATATATATTCAGTATTTCCCTGCTTTTTAGTACTTTATATTTCTATAATTACAAGACCAAAGTTACTCCACTGATCCAAGGAACTCTATGTTCCATCCGTTGAAACTACTCTCTTAAAGTTTATACAAATAATAAGTTACATGGCGTTATCATAAATTACACATTTAATTTTTAATATTTCCTACAATTTTTGAAAGGTTGCCTGGATTCGGAGCTATGATTCTCACATTTTAACAGTTGATGAAGAAACTTTTATATCTGATCCACGCTTCACTACCATTCACCAAAGGGAATCATCTACGTGGACGCTTCAATCAAGTAAGTTATCAAGATACGTTACATCTTTATTTAAGATTATATTTATTACAAAAACAATTTAAAGGGAGCTCCAAATAAATCTAAGGATAATAAAAAAGTCAAAAATCAAATGATTTCAATTAATAACTTTGATATTTCTGTCGATCCATTAACATATACAAGTTTGAAATTTACTTTAAATTGTAATCCATATTTTACAAAAGAACTTTAAATTCAATTGCATATTTCCTATGTAAAAATGAAGATGCAACTGATTAAAAACTTTTAATCATTTAAAAATAATAATATTAACTTTATATGGACTAAATGATAGGGGAACTCTAATTGTCCCTTTTGATTTTTATATATCAAATGTTATTTTTTAAATAAACCTACATTTCAAAATTTATCCTTCAAAACGTTATAGAATATGATCTCACTAGGAAAAATATGTTGCAGTGTTTTTTATTATTATGACTAAGGTTTTCTCAAGAACTCTCAAAATAGAAGTACACATCCTAAAACCAATTAAAACTGTAAACGTAGTACAATTAAAAAGTATTTTCTTTTTTGTAGGCTTTCAATATAGCAGCATATCGATTATCTAAGCGTCTTACTTATTTTATATTTTAAGCCGTCGGGTTCCTTTCTAATGAACATATTCATGCTTGCATATTTAATAATGCAAATCATACAATATGTTAATGAATAAGACGCCAGGGAGGATTAAACTCGTTAATATAAATGATCCTTTTGTCTTAAGAAAATTTTCATACATAACATAAATTTTGGGTATCTTGATCTCTTTTTTCTTCTTCTTTCTAAATACTTTAATGTGCTCATTAAACATTAAACTGCATTTGCATTATCCACCTTGCATAATCTTCTTTTTATATTTACAAAAGATAGAAATAATGGGTTTATCTTCTACGATACATTGAAAAGGGAATTCTATAATCTGGAATAATAACTCCTTCCTTTTTATGTCAAGTATTAACTACATTCGTAAAAAAAGAAAAGTGAAAACTCTTGCCTTTTCCTCCTTTTTTGTACAGAGGTAGTTAAGCTTTGGTATAAAAAGAAGGGAGTTCCTATTCAAAATTATACTACTCCCTGCCAAATATTATACTCGTACATGCCAAATAAGACAAGGATATTTTGATGTTTCTGTGGTTTATACTTGTATTTTATCTCCAGTTATTTGGAATACAACAAGATATGTTTATTTCATTTTTATAGTGAAACGTCAGAAGTCTTATCATTATTTTAACGTCATCACCAACAATTATAGTGTTTAGATGATTTTTGATGACCTGAGCGGGAAGGATAACATTGCCAATATTATTCTTTCCGCTTGCCAGCGTGACGTCGTTAAAAACCACCGGCATGCAAGGAGTCAGCTCACTTGGCTATATATACATAGTTTGTGTTTCAATATACTTTAACCTTCTTTTTTATTAGGTGGAAGTAAGTTAAGTTGTCCTCCATCATATATTTGATCTGTTTGATTTCTTAATTAACCTAACAATTTTGGGCGGTAAATTTGAATGACAATTTTCTTTTATGTTTTTATACAACTATTCTTAAGAGGATTTTTAATCTGCATTTAATTATGTTTCTATGTAGGTGAGACATATTTTTAATATAAAATACAGGCTTGTTGATCGGAGTTTTTTTCTGATCGGCGATCAATAGCAATATAGCGATATTTGATCGCTGATCGGAGTATTGCAAAAGGTCCTGATCTTTATATCTTATGATCGTAAGAAAATCACTAAAAATAGCGATCCGATCAATTTGTATAAAATAACTAAAAAAGAAAAAAAATGTTTGTAATAAGGATTTTTGAGACAACCCCTACATTTCTTAAAGCTTAACTAGCTGTCACATTGACCAAAATCCATTCCAACAACTAATATTTGTTTAGAAAACATAAAATACAGACTAATACTAATGGAAAAAGCCAGTTTGTGCTATCCTGATATATTTTGTCCTAAAGTATACGAACAGGCGACTATGTAGAAGTCATTGTTTTGAGCTCATAGGCTATGGGAATCATTTATTCTGGCATCTCCTGTCTTAAAATATGCAGACATATGTCAATTGTGGAGCCAGAGTGTTGGAGCTCATAGGCTATGAGAAACAATCATTTCGATATTTTAATCCAAAAATATACAGACAGGCGCGTATGGAGAAGTCGTTATTTTGGAGCTCATAGGCTATGGGAACAATCATTCCATTGACATATAAAGATGTATACTTATAAAGGTTTGACTTTATATACATTTAAATTTTTACTTAGAATTAGTATTACATAGGTAATTTTTTTGTTGATTGCAATTAAATTGATCGGATCGCTGCTCGGAAAAATCCCTGATCGTTATATCTCTATATCGCAAAGAAAATTCGGATCGCTATTTTTGATCGGATCGCTCTTTTTTTCCTGATCGCTCACAAGCCTGATAAAATAAGATGACCCAAAAAATATTACATTGCAGTTATTTATTGCAGACCTTGGTCATTTAAAAGCTTGTCCAAAATTAAGAACATTATACTTTTTTAGTACAAAGAATGCTTTTGTATGATATTTATTTATCATTTATAGTAATAAGTACACGGTACAGACAAAATTCAGATTTGTTATAAAAAAATATTATTCATACTATTAAATACTCTATGTTTTTCATATATCGATTGTTTTACTTATTGTATATTAATTATATATCTATAATATTTAAAGACGTGATTCTGTGGCTCTGGAGAAGATACGAATTTTAACTTTTCACAATAATATGAAATTGAATCTTTCATTTCCCTGAAGATGCTAACACATCTTTGTTTTGAAGGACACCATTCAAGCAATTGTAAATTGCCCAATGCTAACAGGGTTTTAATCCAATATGAAATATTTTATAGCTCTTGGTATCAATTATTTTCAAATATAAGTATGGAGACTTCATGTATTTTATATAAGGAAATATTATATTTGAATATGAAAGCTTGGTTGAGAAAAATGAAATATTCCAATAATAGAAAAATTAATTAAGCCTTTATGTTTTTATGTATGTATTTAAATAAATTGAAATATATTGCTTTAAATGACTTTGTTCATACAATTTAAGAACATAGTATTTACTTTCAAACCAAGAATGAGTTGAAGGAGTGATATAATGGGTAAACACTCAATGAAATAGTTGTGGATAGGAGTATAAAAATATATTAAAGAGTTTTTCTTCATAGTTGGAAATCTTGACTAAGTATTTTATTAGTTTTCCTATTTACTTAATATATTTGAAGGAACCGCATGTTTTAAAAATAATATAGAGATATATCAAAATAATATGTATATATATATATATATCAAACCTCAAATTTACATAGAAGGTTTAAACAAGAGCTATATATTTATAATATATAGCTGGGGAAAAAATATCATTCAAATTAATCATGTTTTCAAAATAAATCAAAGCAAATATTTGTTAAGTCTATGACTTTATACAAAATATTACAATTGCATATTAATAAAACTTATGTTTGTATCTTTTGATATCCGACAATTTCCTCTCAAGTTATACATCTTTAATTTACAACTTAATGTCGAATATAGTTTTAGAATATGAGTTAAACTTTCAAGACTTCTCAGTATATAACTAATTCTGTCCTCTTAACATATTTCTGTGGGAAAAGAGTAGGCTCTAGTCCGTTTGTATCCTATCGATCACATTAAAATTCTTCTAGAATTTTGATAAAGCTGGAAATACACATGGTTACCAAAAGCATAAGAAAATAATTATCCTTGATATTTAAAATATTCGATTTAGTATAGATAAAAATGTGAGTTTATTTTATATAACCATGTTTTAAAATTTATTCGATTTCTTTTCTTTATATGAGTTATTAATATATATATATATACTATTCTGAGTGTTTAATTGATATCTATATGAAAATGAGTATTTTTTAATATATGAACTAGTAAATACGTTATATACATATTATAAGATGAGTTTTAAGCATAATGTGTGTTACTTATTCAAAGTTTCTACGAGGTGAGATTATGTTAAAGACAAAGAATGGGCCTAAAAGAATATGAAATTGGAATCATGGACTAAATGTGAGTTCTCAATATTTAAAATATGATGTTGAAGTTACTTTTGTCATCAATATTTTTCTATTTTAATGATAAAAATGTTCTCGACCAATATTAATGTTTATTAACTTGCATTTAAACTTATAACGATATTGTTCTGTTCGAATGCAATTAAAAACTGTTTACAAGGCTTCCAACAGAATTTGTCATTTCTCATTATTTACTCTGTTTTGGCATATAAAATGACATAAGGACTTGAAAGCTTTCAAAAGATCTTTAGCAGAAAAAAGCCATTGAATTTTAATAATTTATATTCTGTTCCTTCGATAGAGATTTTTTATATACTAGTTCTTATTTTGAAGTTACGTATGTAAGATGTAAATAACCTATCTTTTTTTGTGTGTGCTTATATGGTTGACAGAACCAAGGTCTGTATGATAAGGTCTGGGCAATACAAAAAGAACATGTTTTTACTCAATGACGTCACCAGAGAACGAATGTATCTATATATATATACCTATATGAATATACATATATATCTTTATATATATATATATATATATATTATATATATTTTTGCATTATATATATACATATAATTATATATATACACAATACACATATATGTTATATATATATATATACATATGTGTATATATATATAATATATATATATACATTCGTTCTCCAGTGACGTCATTGAGTAGTTACACTGCTAGGATTACATATTTGTTTTTGTATTGCCCGACCTTCTTATACAGACCCTGGACAGAACTTCATCCGACTGCAAATAAATAAGCAGTATAGCATTAAAATTAGTCACTCAAACGTAGGATCTTATCAATGAGGTCAACCAAAAATGAGCATCCCCCCTCGGGATTCGAATCTGCCCCCAACACTGAGAGTTGAAGACGCTTTAAGGCACAGAGGTATTGAACTTTTTCTACACAAATATATGGTTGAAATGAAGTTGCTTATTTTATTTTTGCATATAGTTCTAAAAAATTATCTTACTTTTATCCATGATTTTTAATAATAAATGTTGCTTTAGTTAAAAACCATTTATTGTAAAAAAAACATGTATGCATAGCTCTTCTTAATAAAACTCCAAATAAATAAATCCTTATTTGGTAAGCCTTTCACATTTTACAATGTATATTGTGTCAGTCTGATTTTATATATTAATAAATCTACTAAATAATGATTATCAAATTTTTAGGAAGCTCTTAAAAGTACTGTTAGATACGATGATGATGATAATATGTCCATTATTACATCCTAACATTCATCAAACTTGAATAAAAGGAAAAAGACATATTTTTTAGTATGTAAGCAGGATCCCTTATTGAAAATAGAGTAACTTTTACAACTTGCCTTCCCCCCATCAACCATATAAGTAAGGCCTTTATCCCTACCCTATCAAATATCAAGTCATGACAATATTTAAAGAAAAGCTCTACTTTATTTTATACTGTCATATATGACCATTCAGTTGATTGATGCTTTTATTATTTTGTTTAGATCCGTTGGGCCGCAGCAAGCTGGGCAATACGAATGTCAAATCAGTACGGAGCCAAAGCTTAGTCACTTCGTTTACTTGACGGTGATAGGTAAGTTTGTAATATATGCTTGATAAAATATACGACAATGGATTCAGCACTTGAAATCAGGCAATTAATATTCCTGGACATAAAAACCTTAAATTAAATGTATTTTACTTTTTTCGCATATATAAAATACTTAATATTGCTTTAAACCATTTTTTGAAAAGCTTGCGTTGTGTAAAATAAATATATTCCAAAATGTATCTGTGTTTTAAAATTATCAATATGATTCGAAACACATGCGAAATAAGAATTTATATTATTACTGGTGTTTTATTCTTTAAATGTGCAAATACTTCTTTGAAATAGTTCGTTTACAAACTGATACTGATATTTTTACATGTATTAAAACTATAAACTTGGCTGTCAAATCATTATTAATCATTTAGCATTATTTTATTATTATTTTTTTATTGAGGCTTAAAATATCTTAAGATATATAATAAAATATTTAGGGGGAGGAATTATATGTATAACATAAATAAACATTCTAGTTTAAAATTATTCCTCGCCAGAGTAGCCATCAAAACATAAAATATAACAACAAAATATTAACAAACAATGCCAAATATCAAAACAACAAAAATTTAAAACTGAACACAAACAAACCTTAAAAAACATAACACACTAAATTCGATAAATAGTTTCATAACATTTAATTATATTTTTAACATCGTAAAATACTTTGCCGAAACTTTGGGGTAAAACTTAAATAGATCCGCCGCATATGCCATCCAGCACCAGAATTGTTTAGCATTATTTACTATGTTTGATCAAATAATAGGGTGCAAGGATTTTAAAAGGTCTCAAAAAAATCAAGAGAAGAAAAAGTAACATATTTATAAATAATCAGTTATATTAATATATGTAAGCAAGTTCAACAAGTTTATTGTGTTCAATATGTTCAATTAGGTTGGTTCTTTACATTAAGATTGAAGGGATCCTATTCGAAAGGATCTCTATAGTCAGCATACAAGATGAGAGAAAATATTTTTTTTTAAATGTTTGGATGAAAAGTTTATTACCGAAGACGTAGGATAAAATAATAATTTTGTTCGGTTATGTAGACTTAAATTAAAGCTTTTGCATAATTAACATATAATAACTTGGACCCGTTATCTGTGGACATATAAATCATCTTTTTCGTTTCCGATTCCTATAATCATTATTATGAGTACTCTCAACTCTTTTCTTTACTCACAGATTATACTAAAATTATTCCCTGAAAGAGTTGCTTATAATACTTTTCCTCTGTGTTTCTTGGTTTGTACTATGCATACTTTTAATATCTAATTACATTATATAAAATATATAATTTAAACAAGACATGAAAATAATGATTTATATGATCCTTGAAATGTAATGAATATTTTTTAATTAAAAATTGTAAATGAATAAATTTAATATTTATAAATAATACATGAAATATAAAATACTTTTTATAAGTTGATTTTCATCAGTAAATAATTATTATTAGGTTAAATTATGTAATTGCATGGATATTACTGATAGTGAATACAATATAAGGAATCTTCATTTATTATATGTAATAAAAGTACATAACTTTAAACTCCATAAAGATTACATCACCGCTTTCTTAAGCATCTAGGCAAGATTTGAAATATAACGCTTGTTACAAATATATAAGTTGTCTTTAGAAGGCGTTAACAATGTCATGTTTAAGCGTTAATAAAATTATAATTTGAAATCGAATAAAGTCAGAAAGTTTTTTCCTTCAATCACAAAATAAAAAACATTTAGAATATTATACTAACAACAAATTGATATAAATATTTTTACGCTATGCATTTAAATTCAATTGAATGCAGAAGCTGATGGAAGAGGGATTGAAATATATTTGATATTTTGGTCCCTTTATCAACTGAATGATTTATAACTGTGTGTGCACAAAAATGTTCATTCTATTAGAGCCCCAATTTGATATGCTGGGGCTATGCATTTACATATATATTCAAACTCATACCAGAATTGGATTTCTTCATTTGCTGTATTTCTGATAAGGAAAAACTATACTAAGAATTACACTATAATATCCATAGTTGGTCAAAAGCAATCGCTGGTCTTAATTATTATTATTATTAATTTCTAAGATTGTTTATGATAGTCAAAATAAAAAGGAGTCTATTAGCTCAAGAAAATGTTGAAGGACCAGGTTTGAAAGTCAATACTGATCTGTATTATTTGAAGAAAAAATCCTTGATTCAATGGACTCATTGACCTATTATAATGCATATGGTATTATCTCCTAGATCCATCGAAGCAAGTAGGTAAAAAAGGTAATTATTTTATTATGACAAAAAATATTTTTTTATTTTAACAAATAAACGAGTTCCTTAGCAATAGTATTTTTCCGTAATTATATCGTTTTAAAAGCAACTAAACAAAAAAAACCTCTAATGATTTAATTAAGTAGAATATTTATCTTATTTGTGTTTTTTTAATCTTGAGTACTATATTAATAATTCAGCATAATATTTATACTTTATGCATCATCATGATTTTGACCAATTTTGAAGAGGAATGACGTCAAAAAAACGATTTTCTTTATACACAATGATGTTATTGCATCATTTCTTAGCTGAAACAAAAATATTCTTTTCCTACACTTACCCCATTCATATTGTAGTTTGAAAACTACTTTGCTCAGACATAAAAAGATAACAACACAAAAGCTAAAATTAAATTCAGTCGTCAATTGTTTCTAAAGTACTTTCAATCTATTCCCGTTGTGCTTATTTTTGCCTCAGTTTTTCCCCTTTTATTTTAGTAAAGCTTTTATCGCTTACAAAATATAAAGGAAGCTAAATGTCAATAATATGAAACCTTTTAAAACTTGCAGAAACTTGAAATCCTTTTGGGATTATTTTCGACTTCCCTATTGCGGCCTTTAAAGTACGAAATATGCTTGCTATAAAACCTTATATCATAATCCTGGTCTTTTGATTGAGGGTTACCTATAGGTTATAATAGTCACTATTATTTTTGAGGAACAATGTTCATTTTTAACGCTGGTATGCATTTTTTAGGGATTAAACTTATTCGATAAAAAAATATGTTAATTACATAACTTTGAAATAAATATATCGCTATATAAAGGTGAACTCAAAGATACAATTTTAAAAGGATTATGGATCCGTTATACTTTTCCATCCACCTTTTTTAAAGACATGATGGTCCAGGGAATACTATAACCTGGAATGGGAACACCCTCCTTTTCTCTTTTTTTACGAAGGTAGTTAAACTTTGACATAAAAACGAGGGAGTTCCTATTCCAGGTAGTTAAAATATTCCCTGGTAAGTCGTAGGACTTTCAAATATCCAAGTGTAATAAATATCCACTTCTACTTTGAACAAATGAGAATGCCAATTTTTCAGAAAAGAGTTCTAGGATCATTAGTCTATCACTGAGAAATATTATCCTAATAGAGCGTCTTATCTTTAATGAAAGACCCTTTAGTTTAGTATTTAAGGAACTTTCGCCAATGAATCTACAATATATGTACAACAGTCATATTTCTAGAATATTTTGTACCAAATCAAAAATCCTTTTTTTGTTGAGATGATTGTCCATTTTCTATTTGAAGTATTTAACATATTATAAAGAAAAAACGCAACATCTCAAAAAAAAAGATTATTTTATTATTTTTTTTCGGTTAAAAACATGTCCGCGAACATCATTTTGTGAAAAATAAAAGTGACTAAAATAAATAAACATAAAACAGAAGTAAACCATTCAGGGCAGTTGCTAAGAAACATAAATGAACATTTATTCCCCATTTACTGCCCTTAAGGAAAACCTTATATAAGAAGATGCATCAATTATAAATTATCTATATATTATTAATGTTGTAATTGATTTGCCACCTGCTTATCAATTAATTCAAAGAGCTGCTCTCATTGGTTCTCAAGTATTATAATACATCTTTAGCATAATGTATCCACGGAGCTTTTGTATTCATTTTATGTGAATCATTTAATATAAATAGCACATGGACTTCAAACCCTGTAGGCAACGGAAAGGGGATATAAAAGCAGCCAATTACCATATTCTTCCATGTTATTTGACTAAATTATAAGCCTACATAACGCATACAATTGAATCAATACGGATTGGAGGCTCCTCAAAAATCAACAATTACCTTGCCTGAAGCCTCGAAAATTCAAACAAGATATTTGAAATTGAATTACATGGCTCCCACTCTAAGACTGCTTTGTGTATTATTGATTAGAATGGAATTACCTACGTAATTTGTATGAGTCGCTTTCCTCATTGATATAGAGGATGCTGATTATTAGTTTATTGGGGATTGACTATAATTTATACGGACGTATGAATAAAATATTAGATGTTGATATTCAAAGAAATTAGAAATACAGTGGTAAATAAATATTTGAAATATAATAACATGATGAAAATAGGAAGAACAAATATCGTTTTATAGAATTATTTAAACTGTAATATCTAAATTTTATAGCTGTTAAAATAATTACATTTCAAATTCAAGCTATTTTTAAGCAATGTCAATAATAACATTAATATATACTAAAATAATAAAATTAATATTCTAAATAGCAGTGGGCTTTTGAACAAAAAATATATAATTATACTTACGATTCGTTAAACTTTCCGACCGAGCTTTGACCCCCTTTGATGGCTAAGTTGGCATATTTCTTCATCTATTTGGTTCGATGAGGTTGTAGCCTCCGTGTGGATATGAATCAATATTATAGCCAGGCTCGTGGATAGTCTTTCAAAAATGATATTCGTTCATCGTACAAGAAATCGTTCATGAACGATGAACAATCAACGACAAAAATCTACTTTTGAATCGTTAATCGTTCACTCTATTGCAAAGTATAACCAAGACAAGATTAAACCAGGAAGAGAGATAATATAATTTCGCTTAATCTTGTTAAATCCAATTCAATTTTGTTCTCTCCTGCGCCAGAAAGACATGGTGTCAAGAGCAGAGTTTAAAAAGTTTAAGTTAAAAAAGGAAGAAAAAAAATAACCATACATTATCTCATATATCGATTGCTCGCCCATATTTGTATAAATATGATATAATTATTTTGAAGTTTATTATTATTTATTAATAATATTTAAAAAGTTATTAATCATATATCTAAGATAATTTCCAAATAAATTTTGAAAAATAAGTCATTGAAAATATTTATAAAAATGAACGATTAAAGTGGAACCATTGGATGAATTCCAGTGAGCGATTTATTGGGCTGAACCAATTCAAAAATTGAACGGTTCAAGTTAACTGAACGATTTAAAAGTGAACGACCACAAGCCTGATTATAGCACTGAAATTGGTCCATCGAACCTAGAATGTTCTCTGTGTGGTTCATCACTATTAACCTTCCAGCCTGGGGACTCAAATCTCAACATAGAGTATCGAACATGCGTCCAGCGAGATTACGAGCTAGGTATCTTGTTTCTTATATAACTTGACGTTATCTTTGTCTGCGTAAAGTATACATTTGTTTAATAAATATACTTGATATTACAGCCAACCCATATACATATATTGATACGTTCTATCTGATAAAAATGGTATTGTGATCCTTTTGGAAACCGAAATAAATCAAATGAACAGTTAATTCTCACGTATTTCACCAAATACGGATGTTTTTAGTGTTGATTTTGTAAATAAAACTTCTATTGATTTATTAGTACTCATAGGCTCACAGATTAAACAACTTATATGATCTTATTGTAATGAAAGATAGCTCCACATGGAGGTCATAATATACAAAAACTTTCAACGGAATCAAGAAGAGAATAAACGAGATAAATTAAAATTTTAATATGTAATAACAAATTAGATTATATGAGATACTCTTTAGTATATCTTTGAAAAAAAGTATGAAAAGAACATTTCAGTATTCAGACATAACATTAAAAGTTTGTCTAATAAAAAACTGCGATACAATGAATCCCTTTTATGTTATTTAAGCGAAATCAAAACAAAGTTTGGAGTATATAATCGATAAGTAAATATATATGAGCGCCAAAAAAAGTTTCCAAAGTGAGTCATATATTCTGGATGAAGCATATATGCTTCAAAACATTGAGGTTATCAAAGCAAGTAATAATACTTTATATGAAATGGTTTCCTAGCATTTTAACTGGAATGTCTGTTGTTGTATTGGAGACACCGTAATATTAAAAAGCTGAATGCAGTAATGGGGGCACGATTGACCTAGTTGTATAATGATATAATCAATGAATATTTTCATCTTTGCTATGATATTGTTCCTCTTGAGTAAGGCTTATGGTAATAATAATTTATGTAAAGATGAAACAAATATTCATAACTACATATAGGGCTGGGCGATTTTTCGATTTCGATTTTATTCGCAATGTAATTTTTTCTACGATTGAAAATGACACGTTCGATGTATAAAAAAAGAAAAAAAAAAAGCTCACGAAGTTGGGCGGACATGCACGAGGATCTGCGTGCGAACCAGGCTAATAAGCTGATGCCTTAAAAAAAAATCATCCAAGTTTTCACAGACACGGGGATAGCCAATTATATCTAAACAGCGCCGCACGTAACCAATCAGTTGGAAGAGAGCCACGTCAAGTTGAGTTGCAAACACCACAACATAAACACACGTGTAGAAGCAGCAGTGCAAACGCAAAGCCGTGGTGAAGTTTACAGCCAGTCAAACCAAACCAGTCAAACTAATTTTAAGACTATACAAATGAGTGAGAACTCTGTTGCCGGGAGTTATGGACAGGAATTAAGTGAGAGTCCGGACGACATCGTTGAAAAGAAGGGCGCGAGAAGTTCAGCTGCTTGGAGGTACTTTGGGTTCTTGAAGTCGGACAAGAACAGAGCAATACACTGTGCAAAATTTGTAGAAAGAACGTAGCTGCTAAAACGGGAAACACCAGCAATTTGTTTCAGCATTTAAGACAATGCCACCCTCTAGATTACGCACAGTTATCCAAGACAGGCAATGCCCCCAAGTTAAATGCACTTTTTTGTTCTGTTTTGAAAGCTGCTACAATTTTCACTAAAGGTATATATAGGTTACTGGTATTTTTTGTTTGTTTTTGTTTTTAATGACCTGCTAGGGTCTAGTTTGACAAAAGATTGTACAACCATTTTGTTTTTGTTCTGTGAAACCTGAATAGTCTGTTGAGCTATTTTTGTTATGTAATGCTGTTTTTTGACCAGAAAATAAAAAAATAATAATAAAATAGTGTTTTTGTTCATATCGTGTTTTATAATCGAAATCGAAAATTTTTGGGGAAAAAATCGAAATCTAACTTTTTCTCATATCGCCCAGCCCTAACTACATATAGTCAAGGATTTTATAACTTAGGAAACATGGTCCAGTCTCATTATTCCAAATGTATACATAAGCAATATTGATGTTGATAAAGATATATAAATATAGGTCTTGTCTTGCTATAGTCCACGCCAGAATGATACCCAAGTTTTAAAAGCTTAAGAACACCAAAAACCATTGATTTTCCTCTGTTTTGATGTACCTTTCTAATATTTTTGTTTGTTTTGCTATATTATTATGTTAACTGTCTTTTATGGTTTGTTATTTTAGTATGTTGTGTTTTATATAGTCTATATAGATTGATGTTTTTAAGGTATTAAGGAGGAAAAAATTAAACCATAATGTCTATTTATGTTTATTTCAAAACGACACCGTTTTCTTTTTTAATTTTATTATAACTATATGTCGTATATATTAAGAAATAGAATAAAGATCTTGCTGAAGAGGGGGGAATATACGTTAGCTAAAATAAAATTTCAGCAGTCATACAGTTTGACAGAGGTAGGGGTGATATATCAAATGTATTTCTAGTTTAGACATAGCTCCAACTCATGTTTTAATTTTAAAACACAGTCAGATTTTTACTTATCCATAAAAATGGTGTATTTTATTTTTGCACTGTATATAATTTTCTCAGATTACCGAATAAATGTTTTAATAGTTAAGGGAGCACATATGCTCAGATAATGAATGCTCGATGCTCAATGTAGAAGGAAGGTCAATATTCGCCAAACTCATTTCAAAACTTGATAGACTGGTTTTATGTTACATTTCTAATAACACATCTTCACACGGAAACCGCTTCATGTACACGACTGCATGGGACAAAACAATTATTCAAGCCCAGAGTTAGACTTTATTATCACAAATAATTAAGAGTTCTCGTTATTTTTCCTTTTAAGAGTCTTATTATATGAATGGCTTTTTTTCTTCATTTTCTACTCTTACTGCTTCCAACCTCCAGAGAGTATAAACTCTTTGAAAACATAGAAAATAAAGTCTTTTCATATTTAAATGTGTTTTGAGTATGCTGTGCATAAAGAAAATTAACATATTTTTGTGTATGGTATGAAAGAGAGACTCATTTTGAAAGAAGAAATTTACTCGGCAATTTTTTCTTCCTCAATGATTAGTTATTCTGGTCTTGCGCTAGAACACAATATTTATATAGTCGACCATAGTTAATATGACTTGGTAATTCTAGCTAGATTTTTTCCCCCTTTGACAATCATATGTCTTACTTATTCTTGCTTTGAGTGAAGAATCGTTAATAAGAAAACCCTTGATATATTATCATAATAACTTTTTTGGCTTGCCATTTTTTAAAGGAAAAAAGAAAATATATTTGAATAGTAGGATATATCAAGAATATTTTGAAGGTCCATAAATCGTATATTTTGAACGGCTATTAAAAACTTGGCTGCGCCGTATTGTACGCCGACCCGGAAGGGGGGCCAAAGCTCTAGAGGGAAGTTTAACTAACCGCAATTCCAAACATATTGTATTCTTGCAGTTACTATCTATATTATAAAACAAACAATTAATAATATTTAATATCTACACAGAAAAAACTATCTTTATAATAGCATTAGTCTTCATTGCGATGTAGGGCATAAAAATGAAGGGTGCGAGCCTCCAGAGGGGTATCAATAATTGTTATGATCGTCAATTAACAAAATTTAAAAAATATATAAGGGACTATTTCAGTTTTAAAAAATAATTATGAAACACATAATTGATATACAAAAAAACATATTTATACCTAATGTATAAAACATTACGTTTAGGCACACCAATAATAATTTTAGATTTGCCTAAGAACAAAATTTTTATTGAAAAAACTGTAAAATTTATCTCCATTTTTTATCATATTTTTACTTGAAAAATATCCAATCATTGCGTATCGTAAGTAGATACGTCTATTATTTATCTTTTTCAACTTCACAATCCTGCTCATTTTATGGAATACATATAAGATTACGGAGTCAAATACAAATACAATTCAAATAGTTTTAGTTTAAAGTTTATACTTCCCGAAAAGATTGAGGGCATATACTGCAAATTATAAATTGTACAAAAGTATGTCTAACTTCTAATTGTGATCATCTATATGGATTATAATCGTGTAAGATTATAATTCATTTGTTTAAAGTTCAATTGATTATTAATACCAAACCCCCCACCAAAAGTTAACCCCTAGATTATTTTAGCATTCATTTTATTATTTATAAAATAATTTTTATTCATATAAATAAAATTACAATTCAAATTTGGACACTTGTTTATAAGTATTTTTTTCTTAATATTTACATTAAACTGAATTTTGATTTAAAAATATTATAATTTAAAATTTGTTTCAATATCAATTGAGTTTCAAGTCACATAGTTGTAAGATGGAATAATTGGAATATGCAAATAGTATCAAACTAAATAATCTTTTGTACCATAAATGCAGTTATTTTATGAAATAATACCGTATATGTAAAAAATGAATCCCAAATTTAAATGACATAACAATTCACTGCCTCCGTTACTGTATCAGAACATTGCCAAAGTAAAAGCCTCATTTGTTTATAAACACCTTTAATGCACAACTTCATGTTAATTATTATTTTGTCATATAACCATTATTAATCACTCCCATACAATTCATTGTTAATGAATTCTTAAGTATCTAATATGTACTTGTTTACATGCAATGGGAGATGAAGAGAAAGAGAGGGAGAAAACTCATTTTAGAAGGCACCCGTGGAATTTAATAGGATATGCACTTAGAACTAAACTCATGAATAGAACATACTCTTATAACTATAATTTTGATGCATATCTTGAAGAATGCTTTGTTGCAAATGCAAGTACGAAGGTGGGCTTTATGTTAGGGAGGGAGTTGAAATAGTTAGGAACGATATATATTATATATATATATATATACATAATATATATATTATATATTCGCTGATCTTGGTGGTAACATCCTTGTTGGAGTTGTTGAACTCATCCCCAAAGGCTGTCATCAGGGAGTTGATTGTGTTGTTGACATGCTTGTTGGTTCTTCCTTCAATCCCCCCAAAAATATTTTTATTGAACTATTGTCTGGCGATCTAAGAGGGCACACATCTTGTTTAGTATCCCATGAAAGATGCTTTTCATTTTTTATGACCTCAACTTTTCGATTAAGTCGCGAGAAAAAGCGCTTTTTGAAACCTTTAAAAATAATATAACTACAAGTGTTGGTATCCTGAGCTTTATCATTTCATAAGCAATAACATATAGAGGAAAGAGGAGAGGCACATAAATATGTATTATTTTCTTGGACGATAGTAAGAAGATATCAGATAAGAACCGGTTGTTATGCCAAAAACAATAGTTGCTCATCATCTACGGCTAAAAAATTAGTTCACAACTTTAGAATCCAATTGCGCATTTTCTGAGGCTGTTGGTCATTACTCGAATGGTAATATGAAAATATATGCACTTTTTATAGTCTGTTGTTTTGTTGTGAAGTAAAATTTAAGGGATATATTTTTTATATATTATATATATATATATATATATATTACATCCCAAAAACAAGGAAGCCTTCAGAGGAGACTCGGGGCCATCATCAATGCTGGAGGGTCTATATCGACGACTAGGTAGGTGTAATGATGCTAAGGCTTATTGACTCTACTACTCGTTGTTGTAAGAATAAATATTGTTGAATTGCTAAGTGTATAAATTTCTGTGCCTCACCCGGTATACATATTAGTGAGTGTATGAGCTCTTTAAGCTTCAACTTACTTAATGGCACTTATTCTTAATGTCCACAAACTTTGAAAAGAAGTTGCATTTACCGTTGTTATTGATAGTAGAAATCAACTTGATAGGGTAGGTTTTATAGCTACCAATTTTAAAAGTTTGGTTTGTCTTCGGTCATTTTTTCTTTTATTAATATTTAGAAAATATTAAAAAGAAAGGTAGCTTACGAATCAAATGGCTGCGATATAGTATCTAAATAATCTTCGCCTTAAACTATTTGTCTTCCTCCCCCTTCACCATAAGACTGTTCAAGACTACTAACTACTTATGTAAGTGCTCACTCATTAGTATCTGGTTGTAGCAAGTATTTCTAGACAAGCCAATTAGCTAGTGATATAAATATATACAATATATATATATATATATTAGACCTCCCAAAATAAAACCACTTTTTTAGTTCTTTTACATATACCCAACGATTCGGTTCATTTTTGATGCTGAAACGAATATCTATTTAAAAATTTCTAGCATTGTTAGAAATTTGACGTCACTGGGTTCAAAGGTTTCGTTTGAAGCAAAACTTATTTTGTTATTACTTATTTTGAAAAAAAAAATAGTTTTATCAAATTTAGCTATGATCAATTATGACTTAGGATTTTTTTGCAAATTTTCGTCAAAAATATTTAGTGCCAATAAATGAACATAAGTGCTGACGCAGTAACCATTTTTTAAATAACAGTTCCACTAGGGTCTTTATAATTTCAAGAAGGAAAAAGAAAAAGAGGGTACTAATGTTGATGTTTTAAGTTATCTTTTAAATACAATACACTCCACTGCCACACTTAGTACCTCACCGGTCGGAATGTCTTCTACGCACTGTTTTCCAACCTCGTTGACGATGTTTCCAAAAGAAAGATTGCCGACGCAATGATTATGCCAGAGATCGTCACCTCAGCGGCATCGTCACCTCTCTTCAAGTTGTCAACGACGCAGCAGAGAGGGCCGTCAAGTTCAGGTCTGACTTTAAAAAGTGCTGACCAGAGCAGAAACAGCGTCAGAAACTTCGTTAAGAACTTCTTTTAAGGCTGTTGAACTTTTACGTCGCGTTTCCTCACGCAACCCGAAAGTGTTTCAATCGTGTCAACGCTACCAGCTCTGTGATTGAGCTGATGGTATCGTCTGGTTATGAACCCGTTAGATTCATTTACGGAATTCATAGTTCAATCCATAATTGTTGATTGTCAAATATGAGTATTATATATATTATATATATATTTATTTATTTATATAATAATATAATAATATATGTTGAACAAAATGTTTATTGGCGAATTCACGAGATTTCCATAATGACATTTCCATTGAAAAACTGCATTTTGAGAAAAAAAAAAAGAATTGGTATCAATACTGATGAGAGTGATTCAGAGGGAGTAGAATGGGATTCGACGGGGAAAATCTTCTATCATTAGTCGTTTTAAAATCGTATTTCAAAGATAACTTAAAAACATCTACATGAGTACCCTCTTTTTCTTTTTCCTTCTTGAAACTATAAAGAACCCTTGTAGGAGCTGTTATTTAAAAAATGGTTACTGCGTCAGCACTTATGTTCATTTATTGGCACTAAATATTATTTGACGAAAATTTGCAAAAAATACAAAGTCATAAATTGATCATAGCTAAATTTGATAAAACTATCTTTTTCAAATAAGTAATAAACTAAAAAGTTTATCTTCATAACGAAACCTTTGAACCCAGTGACGTCCAATTTCTAACAATGCTAGAAATTTTTAAATTAGATATTCGTTTTCAGCATCAAAAAATGAACCAGAATGGGAGGTGTAATATATAAATATAAATATATATATACCAGGCTGTGCATAATTATTTACCGATTTTGTTCATAATAGATCACAGACACTAATGACATTTCGAATGACTTATGAAACAATTGATTCATATATTTTAGAATAATAAAATAGTTTTTGATCAAATTTAATCAATGATACCACCATTTGTCTCAATGACACCGGTTAGACGAAGTCTGAAGCTGCCACAGACTTGCTGGATGTGATCGGCGTCCATGGAAGCCCATGCCTTGTTTACAGTCTTTAAGGCATTTATGTTCTTGTGTTGTTTTTATAGGCCTTGGTCTCTATGTGCGCCTAGATAGCAAAGTCTAGGGGTTCAGATCTGGGCTCTGAGGGGTCATTAGTCCTGGGTCAAAAGTGAATGTTGTAATTGAGCCAACTAGCTTATAAGAAGCTGGGTGGGTTCTCCATCTTGTTGAAACCCCCAAGGAGATTCCCGACTATGGATTTGATCCACGGAAGGACCTTGGACGCCATAATACTCACATAATCCTCTGCAATTAATCTGTAGACAGTGTAAAACCATATAGGCTAATGGCCTTCCCTTTGGAGGACACGAGACTCAACATCATCATCGAAGCAGGGTGATATGATTTTGTCACATAGCGATATTTATCTTGCAGATCTCCAAAGCTCAAAAGTCTCACTTTCAGTACGCCTCAGGGACTTTCCTCTAGCCCTTTTCAATGCCCTTGAAACAGTTGATCTCGACGTTCCCATCTTTCTGGTCTGGTGAGAGTCCTCTTGAACGCTGTTTTACTTGCCTTGTTAAGACAGTAAGCTTCCTACCAGCCCCAGGGGAATGCTTGAGATTACCCCCAGCCACCAAGCCCTTGGAAATGTTCTAAATTGTCTTCAACGAGGCCCCAACCTGTTCCATAAAGTTGTTATGAGGCAGTCCCGCTCGGAGGAGGGCTGCAATTTCGATCCTCTTTGTTTCCTGATTGGACATGGTCTAACGTGTAGAAATTGTTACGCTCTCGCAGTAAGGATTTTTGTTTATTTTAACAGTAAAATTACGAAACAATTATACCCCCCTTTAAAAAGTATCCGTACATCATGGGTAAATAACTTTGCACGGCCCGGTATATGTGTTTGTATGTATTGCATAGAATGTAGAAAACTATAGAATGAACACATTCTATAGCTTAAATCAAAGAATAAATACATTTTATAGCTTTGTTATAGAATGTAGATAACTCTGCCAGGTTTTGTGATTTGACAGACGTGATAATATGACATTCTTATATAGGACAGAAAAGAAAAAACACATAAACTAATACCCACTGACGTCAATGATGGAGGGGAAAATATATGTCGTAGAAAGAATAAAATATGATAACGTTACTGGATGGAAGTCATGTATTTTTTTCTTACCTTGTTTAAAACGTCCTGTATTTAACATTTTCATAATCATATTTACCAAACTACCCATTCATTATCATAATTACTCGGTGGAATCAATATATCAGTGTCTCTCATTGTCTTGCTCAGGATTCCTATACAGCTCTTAACATCGTACACCCTAACATTTCGTTTGGGCTTATTTTTTTATGGTATAAATAATTTTATCTGTTACTGCAAAGAAGAATAAAGTGTTAAAATATATATACTAAAGACTGTATGTATGATATATTAAAATAAAATCTGGACAGTTACGTAAAAACATCAATGAACATTAGATTAAGATAAAGACACCAAAAAGAACGTACCCTTTTAAATATTTGAGGAATTGTCTTCATTTCACAAGCGTTAAGTTTTACGAAAGGTTTAACCACCTTTAGGATTGGATAATCTACGAATGCATGGAAGATATTGTTGAATAAACCCCACAATTATTTAATAAAAACCCACAATTCCCACAGTCTTCTTTTGTGAATACCTGTTCTCTACTCTGGGATCCACCTTACAAAAGTACCTCCGAAAGAACCTCTGGCATTTCATCATTATACCCAAAAAAGTGTGAATGATTAAAAATGACATCTCTCCTTAAGATGGCCAGCCTTTTATAAAGGTCATTCTAACGTCCACATAAATAATATGTAGTATCTTACATCGTCCGGGCAGGAACATTATCGATCGGAAACATTTGTGTAAGGCTTTGAGCTCTTCTGAAGGGATAGTATTTTACAAAGCCTCTCTATCAACGCATGTCAAACCTGTAGGAAGCAAACTATCTTTGAATCACCTCTCAGACAATATATGGTATCCAATTATCCTTAAAAGCCTCAAGGAATTAAATTAAAGTTAGAATCAATAATTCGTTGCATTTTTTTTTAATAATAATTTAATCATACGAAGATCTTCATCCTCTTCTTGCATGACTTGGTATCTCTCATACAATATGAGAGCGATGGGCATCTGTGATTAGGTGGTCAGCGGTTTGGGACTCCTCCATGATATATTACAAATGGCATTTGTGTTTTTCCGCTTGCTCAGATGAGCCAGAAATGGTCCATGGCCTGTGTAGGCTTGAACAAGTAATTTCATATTGGGGACGTGAAAGTTCGACAGCCTTTGTTTTGGAATATTCAACATACTATGAATATGTTTCATTCCAAGATCCTTTTTGTATCTGTTGCACCAAACTTCATAGAAGAAGCCATTAATCACTTTCTTTATGTAGCTTGGTGGTGCTCCAACACAAAAGCGATTTTTATTTTGCGTTCCTTTCTTTGCAAGGTAGTCTGCAAATTTGTTACCTGAAATTTCATTCTATTTCAAGTATTTGTATGGAAAATAAATATCGGGCCGTGCAAAATTATTTACCAATGATGTAAATATACTTTTTAAGAGGTTTCGTGGCTACCAATCTGATTGTTTTGTATTTTTACTGTTAAAATAAACAAAAATCCTTACTGTGAGAGCGTAACAATTTCTTCACGTTAGACCATGTCCAATCAGGAAACAAAGAGGATCGAAATTGCAGCCCTCCTCCGAGCGGGAGTGCCTCATAACAACATTAAGGAACAGGCTGGGGTCTCGTTGAAGACAATTTAGAACATTTCCAAGGGCTTGGTGGCTGGGGCTAATCTCAAGCATTACCCTGGGGCTGGTAGGAAGCTTACTGTCTCAACAAGGCAAGTAAAACAGCGTTCAAGAGGACTCTCACCAGACCAGAAAGATGGGAACGTCGAGATCAACTGTTTCAAGGGCATTGAAAAGGGCTGGAGAAAAGTCCCTGAGGTGTACTGAACGCCCTCTGCTAACTGAACGTCAGCGAGAAGTCAGAATTGAATGTACCAAAAAAAATTGAATGATATCAAAAGCTCATCTGGACGCATCATCATTTTTTCAGATGAGAAAACTTTTTCGGTCGATCCTATTTTCAACAGGCAAAATGGCCGTGCTGTGAGCTTTGGAGATGCGCAAGATAAGCACAGCTATGTGGCAACAACAAAGCACCCTGCTTCGGTGATGATGTTGGGTCTCGTGGCCTCTAACGGGAAGGCTATGAAGCCGGTATGGTTCCCCACTGGGTACAGACTAACAGCGGAGGATTATGTGAAGATTCTGGCGTCCAAGGTCCTTCCGTGAATCAAATCCATAGTGGCAACTCTCCTTGGGTTTTCAACAAGATGAAGCACCCGCCCACGCTTCCAAGAAAGCTCAGGAGTGGTTCAAGGATAACATGAACTTTTGGCCCGGACTACTGGCCCCCTCTGAGCCCAGATCTGAACCCACTAGACTTCTCCATCTAGGCGCACGTGGAGACCAAGGCCTGCAAAAAACGACACAAGAATATAAATGCCTTAAAGGCTGCTGTCAACCAGGCCTGGGCCTCCATGGACGCCAATTACATCCAGCAAGTCTGTGGCAGCTTCAAACATCGCCTGACCAGTGTCATTGAGACAAATGGTGGCTACATTAATTAAATTTGATCACAAACTATTTTATTATTCTAAAAATGTATTAATAAATTGTTTCTCGAGTCATTCGAAATGTCGTTATTTTATGCGATATGTTCTGAACAAAAATCGGTAAATAATTCTGCACGGCCGGTATGAGCATTCAAATTAAATAGAATGCATACATATAACACATTGTTATGAATTAATTCCCCCAAATTTATTCACGCAAACTCATATAAACCACAATACACATTTATTAAAATCAAAAGTGAATGCTACATTATATAAGCATATAACCAATTGAATGGATTGCATTTGAACGACAAAAGATATATGCTCAAAGTTATTTCTTAAATCAGAGTCAAAATAAGTTTTTTAAAAGATCATACTTTATTCTGGGTGTTAATTGATTTGAATGATGTATGTTGAATGGTTTTCTAACAAAAAAGTATATAAGAACTCAGTAAAAAATTGTTTGACCGGCAATGTAGAGGTCGCAGCTTCGACCCCCAAAAGTGAAAGGTCAAATTTGGTCAACCTCATTGAAAAGATACAAGGTTTGATAGATTAATTTGATGCTCAAATGCATGCTCATATACAGAAAGATGAAATATTATCCAAGAAAAGAGGTAGTAAAAAACAGTACACATTTAATTTTCTGTGGAACATTAAGTTAATATACTTTTATAAGCCTCCAATTGAATTGCTTATGGGATAATATATATATATATATATATTTATATATATATATATAAATTTATATATATATCAAGGACTACCTATAAGCAAAAATTAGATATGTCCATTTGTATGGATAAGCGAATTAATAAATAAAATTATGGGACATCTAGCCTATATACCACTTGTGCTACCTCACACAACCATATATAGACATATATATATATATACAAAAAATAAAGTTAACGAAAGGAACAATAAACAACTTTGCAAAGACATAGTTTACTTTCTTGTCAGATTAGTTTCCGACAATTTTTTGAACTTTTTAAACAGCCTCTCTTTATCAGCTTTAATAACTTCTTTCGGCCTTTTTTCTCCCTCTCTTTCTGTTTCTAAACCATTGAAGAAGAAGAAATAACCTTCTAGCCATACAAATTCCTCCTTCAGTTTTCGCAAGAAAGAAAATAAAAAGATGAAAACTTTGAACTGTCAAACTCACTCTAATGTTATAATTGGAAACATAAATGTATACACACACACACATATATATATATATATATATATATATTTGTGTGTGAGAGAGTCTGTAGTCTTTTTGAAAGTAAATGCTTGTTTCTTCATACATTTATGTTTAAACATATGTAATTTAAAGGGCTATTTTTATCATTGTAAGAGTTATAAAGAAGGTCATGCAACATAAGATTAACAAACTGGGATGTCTTTTCTTGAACGTGATTGGAAGAAAGAAAATGAGCGGCAATAATTTAAAAAAGCAGGTAGCGTTATAAAATACCATATTACTGTTTCATTTGTGACTGTCAAGGATGTGAGAATCCTTCTTCAATATTACCTATTTTTATAAAATATATAAAACTTAAACTCAGGGAAAGGATAAATGTTTATTGAGATTTATCAAATCTGATGAACAATTCGATCTTCATTCTGCCGATAAGATGAAGACAACAAAAAGGGAAAATTGGGCTGCCAACAATAGAAATTTTTTTGATGATGAAAATAATAGCATTATTTGAAATATTGCTAACCGACAATTTTATAAAGGATCTTACCATAATAACATAATATATAATACTGTGAGGACTCGGTTATATAACAAAAAAATCCCCATGGTGTAGATGTATTGTTGTAAACTTTAATTTAAATGTTTAATTAGTTTTCTAAATTGTTTTCTAATTTGATTGTTTAAGATCATTGATCTAAGATAGATCGAATAGTCTATACTCGATCATTTACATTTGTTGTGTAAAATTAATGATATAGTGTTCATTATTGTTGATATGGACACCCGCTAAAAATTTATCATATCATCAATACAATTTCTTTTATTTTAAATCATAATAACCTTGTAAAAGTAAGTTACGTATGTTTCTTTGCACATTATGCTTTTTCTATGTACGCATTCAAAAATATACTATCAAAATCTATTTTTTCCAATCATTTATTTTTAATGACGCAACTTTCACTGATATATTTTAATATTGGGCTTCTATGATACTCCCTATATATATATTATAAACATAAAAGCAAAATAACAATATAATAATATTGGTTGACTTGACCAATGATTATTATTTTGCCTTTTAAAGATTTGTTCTAAAAATATTAGTAATATAATAAACTAAATAACATTATTTTAATAACTCTCATAATGTCATAGACAAGAAAAATTTAGAATTTGAGCATTAAAATATTATTATTTTATCCTCATATAAACTTAATCCTTTAATGAAACTAAAAAATAATTAAAAGTTTTTTTCTGTGGAAAAAGTTTTTATTTTTTAATAAAAATATGATATAAATTCCAAGAAATAATATAATAAACTTCTCCATACCTTTGAGTAAACAAATGTAACTGCACAATAAGAGGGATATTTGATATGAATATTAACTTTTCTACAAACAAGAAAACGTGCAGTAGATTGTTCCCTAAAAGCAATCTTATTTGTATTGAAGTTTCCGATATAAAATTTTGTAAACATGAGCAAAGTATAAAACTTAAATAGCTTTACATGCTGTTTTCATTTGAAAAAAAAACTAACTTCAGATATGGATTAACGAGAAAACGAATATATTGAAATTATAAATTGTTCAACATCCAAAAATATTTGTATCCACATCAGATAGCACGAAATATTTTTTGATGCTCTTATATGGAACCGTTTATCTCTGTTTAATCTTTATTATTGTATTTGAATAAGGCTTTGAATTACCTATTTTCTCTATTTAATTCAATTATTTATATCATCCAACATAGTACAAGAAACATATGTAGAATTGAGAAGCGAAATGCGAAATTTAAACGTCATGCAATGTATATGATATAAGATTAATAGGTTCGGAAGGGCTCGCTTTCCATTTATTTTGTATGGAAAAGATTAGTCCTTTCTCCCGAATAAAACTAGTTATATTTTTATTGAAGCAAATATATATTATTCATGTAGATTTAACTTATAAGAAATTTCACACCTCATGGCCTCCTATTATTTCGTTCAAAAAAAATATGTTTTATTGGAGTGTCAAGCTATATAATAGATATGATATGGAATATTTATCTGAGAAACTATAATAAAAGTAATCAATAAATCGCCAGACAACTTTTTAGATCACATTAGTGATCGTGTTGATAATATTACTTTACATAATTATGATGGGAAACTAAAGTCGATACCAGCGGTCCTGATGGCCAATAAACAGTTAATTAATTAATTATGGTAACGACGTCACTAAAGCTCCGGTAAGAATACGAACGACTGATTTTATGTCTGCTATTCAGGATGAAACGCATTTGTAAAAGCTTTGGATGCAATAAAAAATAATAGTAAAATGATATCTTAATTAGAAAAATTATTATTCTGTATATATATTTAAAAACAACTATGGGACTGATATTACAAAAAATACATAGTTACAAGTGTAAGCTCTAATCTATTTGCTTCAGACTGTAAATAGTATAGCATGATGAAACAGCTACATGGAGCCAAATTATTTTCGCAAATGTCTCAACTGAATGTTATTTTGGCTGAAATGTAAAATAATTAGCCATCTCTCAATTTAAGAAGCATCTTTGATAAATTGAATAAGGAGGGAGAGCTTTTAAAAGAAGTCTTTGAGCACTTTGGATATTTTCTCACGATATTTAATTGTAGAGACCATTTAATTCAAATTCTTTGTTTTTTAAATTCAATGAATATCATTTTTATCCCAAATTCGCTAAACCACAATAAGAAATTTATCACATGCATACTTTTTATAAAATTTCCTCCAAAATATTTAGTTCTTAAAAAGGTATTAATAATATACCAAAAACCTATGTATTTGTCATCTAAATAATGTTATTGTACTTTATTTATATTTATCTATAAAAATAACTTAATCGCAAAAATGTAGCATCTATGTTTAATAATGAAATGATACGTACAAAAGAGTATATCGTTTCTTTAGTCAACACCCTTAACCAAAGAATAATATTACTCCCTTTCAAAAATTAATATGATTTAAATCAATCTTTTATTCATTCAAGGAATTGTATTTATTATAAAATTATATAAACTTATTGATGTTCCGCAATTTCTATTCACTTTTATATCAAAACTGATATAACAATACTTTTTCCCGTTAAAACCATTTTATTTGGTAATTTGCGAAAATTTATACAGTTAAAAAAATAAAAAAACACTAAAATTATATAAAGGGACCAGAGTAAAACAGTTTAGGGCAGTAGCAAAGATACATAAATGAATATTCTATCCGCATTTATTACCCTCAGTAATAATCTTATATAAAAGGACGCATCATTTTTTATACTTCTTACAAAACTCACGATGTTTAATATGCCATCAGCCCATTTTCAATTGTTTGCTCCTATACCCGGGATATGATACTTTAAGCTTTAATAAAAACATTTTAAAAAATCAATTTTTGGATAGGGTCCAAAAATAGTCTTTTAACACTTTCACGCCAACGTTCCCCTTTTGGGAACATACTTTTCAAGTGTTCTGCATCGCGTCATATTCAATAAAAGAAATTAAAAGAATTGATATTATTAATTAAAGTTTAAAAAACTAAATATTATTATTTGTAAATACACGAACATCTATTTTAATATGGTTTGAGGGTTTTGAAACCCCCAAATTTATTGAGTTGTTGACTTACCTTTAAATAATAAGAAGGGAGCTCAATAGCCGTGTGTGTTAAGGCGTGTTCAACTCTCAATGTTGGGGGCGCAGGTTCGAATCCCGAGAGGGGATGGTCATTTTTGGTCTACCTCATTGATAAGATCCTAGGTTTGATAAACTAATTATAATGCTATAATGCTTATTTATATCCTATCAGATGCAATTCTATCAAACGATATAGGCAAAAAGAAAAAAAATAGGGGTAAAAACTGGTATTATTAAAATTTCACAACTATTTTGATAAGCCAATATACTAAAGATTTACATTGAACATTTTTTAAAGTAATATTAATATTCTAGTAGACCAAAATCGACTTTTAAAATTATGTTCCCAAAAGGAGAACGTTGGCGCCTATTGGTACTAATTTTCATGTTCTACGTTTTTGCGTATAATTTTTTGTTTCATTTCGGTTTACGTATGTTGGTATGTACATCTAATTATAATTATATATATATATACCAGTCCATTAACGCATATTGCTTTTTAACAAAGCCATTTAGCCAAAAATTTGACTCTTCACTGACGATGATTTTTCAGTAATCAGAATCATTTTCAAATTATCCTGTAGCTCATTTTACGAATCCCCAACATTTGAAGTGGTTAAGCGGCTTTATTTTTTTTGTCAACTTGATCTCTAACAGATGTAGGCCAAAAAATCGAAAAATCGCCACAAGAGATGTCTAACGATTTATAAATTTTGAGTTGATGCGCTTGCAGTATCAATATTTTTTACACTTCGTTAATATCATTGTCTATCTGGCAAAGGAACACCATGTAACGTGTATATGGGTTCAATTTTTTCCATCAAACATTGAATTATTGATTTTGAATGTCGCTTACGTTGACCATAAATTAGCGTTAGCGCTCTTAATGTTTGGATCGAAGACACTTTAATGACAAATTTCAATAATTGCAAGTTTTGCTAGAATAAGTACTGCTCTAAGATGTTTCTGAGCACCGCTGTTAGAGAAATAATAACAAAATGGGCGTCTTTCTCGAAACCTGTCAAAGACAAAAGTGAGTTTCCCTATTGAAAAAAACCTTTATTATAACTGCTTTGAGATTAAGAGCAGTAGTATATTTGTATTTATAATGTTTGTTTTAAATCATCATCTACAAAAAGACACATGTATCTTCTTCAAATAAAGCTCCATACATAACAAACAAACATAATCAACCCCGATCTTTTTTGTCATCTCAAAATGGTTTAATACGAAAAAGTATTTATCACTTGTCTGTACTTCAAAAACCCACAATGAATCTTGGTGTTTTAATACTGAATGTCCCATTATAATTTTACTTTGTGTGATTCTAAACTATGATATTTGTCACACAGTCCTGAAACCCAGACAAAGTAACGACACCTAAAAACGATGATAACTGTGAAAATAATTTAATTGTAGACAAATCAAGTTACTCATATAATTTGTGAAAACAAGCTATATGAATAATGTACCATGAGTTCAACGGTAAAAAGTTAATTGTAAATTGTTACAATGACCATATACAAAAAGGTTAGCAAGAACTAATATACTTCACTCATTCTGTGATCCCATCAATTAAGAGAAAAACATTTTCTGTCTTAGCAGACTTATGGAACTGAGTCTTGAAATGAGGGCCGCTCTCACACATGGTGAAGAAACAATAGCTGCAGATCAAATATTTCAATTTGCATCATTATGACGAGCTTTTTGTTTATGTATATTCTGGTGACATATTTATATTGATTTAAAACATCATTTACTTAGTATCTATAAATATATATCAATAGTATTCTAAAGCTATCCTATACACATAAAATAATCAAATGACAAGATGTTAAATCGGATTCAATAGATGGAACTTTTATTATCTTTCTAAAAATCATTTTTATTGATAAATTTTTAACAACCTGATGTGTTTTTGTATATCTCGTATTTAAGTAACTTAATTGTATAAATTAGAACTCAACCAAAAAAAATGTTACCCATGAATCTTAGAGTGTATAGCAGATTTAATAAGAATATTTTATTTGATAGATAGGTAGCATACTTTTGATTGAGTTCTAATTGTACCATTAAGTTACTTAAATACCAGGTCTACAAAAACATATCATCAAGTTGTTGAATTTTTTTGCATAAAATGTTCTTGGAATGATTTTATGAATGATATACATTAATTTATTTGCTGATAGATAAAATAAGTAAAATCGGTCTTTAAATGCATGGATATAATTGAATGAAAGTACATCTGCTGATCTTCAATAATAACTTTTCCTATACAAATGGAAAAAAGGTAAAGGATTGTTCTTTATATTAACGGAGAAATAATATGTTTATATCCATTTAAAAAATAAAAGTACACATCAAATTAGTAGAGATTGTATGTTAAAAGAAGAAAAAGGAATATCATCTGCTTCTATTCTAGTCAATGATGAAAACGGTTAAATAAACACATATTGAACCATATATATATACATACCTATATATATATATATATATATATATATATATATATGAGATGCCATCATATATCATCTTAACATTAGTTAAGCCATCAAATTAAAGTAAATGTGATTGCAAAACGAATTTTTGGGGATTTTATGCTATTATTGAACACTCATTTCTTAGAACCCTTTAAAGTAAACTTATTTAAATAAATCTTGAAAATTATCATAAATTTAGGTTTCTACTCTCTAATATATTTCAAAACAAAATTGTTACTTTTGTTTTTGTGACATTTTTCCTGCTTCATTAATTATAGCCTCAATCCATGATTAATTAAACTAATTCTCCTAATTTATAAACATGTCTCTCCAATAAACATGTAAATGTCAAGGTTCTTGTCGCCTTTTCCTGCATTATATTGAAGACATTCATATTTTTTTCAATTTGAGTAAAGGCTGTATTCCAAACAATTAGCTTAGAAATGGGTGCGATAGCCGTGCGTGTTAAGGCGTGTTCAACTTTCAATGTTGAGGCGCAGGTTCGAATCCCGAGAGGGGATGGTCATTTTTGGTCTACCTCATTGATAAGACCCTAGGTTCGATAGACTAATATTGATGTTATAATGCATATTTATATCTTATCGGATGCAATTCAATCGAACCATATAAGCAAAAAAAAATAACTTAAATAAATAAAGGCTCAAAAATATCAGCGTCCTCTAAAATCATGGTCATTAAAGACTTACCGGAACTAATTATCTATAATATTTTGGGTTACAAACGTGTGTGACATCATAACCATTAAGTTGGAAATATATTTTCATAGATTAATTGATTAATAATTCAGGGGAAAATATTCTATCTTCAGAGTATGGCATTACAAAAAACATGATTTTTGCCGCATATTTTTTATAAATCAATCCAATATGAAGTAAAGGTAAAATGTTGTTTTTATTATTTTACCTTGACATTGAAGTTTTCGACAATTATCATTTAATGAAAAATACTCTTTAAATCATCCACTGCGACAGTTTTAGAAAAATGTCATCAATCAAAAATAACAATATGTATCGATTGAACTATGCCAAATAACTTATATAAAGGGATTCATTCTATCAATAGTGTAATGGGATTACAAAGAAGGGCTTTGCGTAGGACATTGCTCAGTCAAAAAAAAGTATCTCTACTTGGTCTTCGCTGGGGCCTGAGGGGCTGCATAGAATTAACTGGACATTATGTCCTCAACGATTGGTAGTCGCGTTTCTTTGAGGAGAAGTTTTGACCTTCAAAAAATTATAAACTTATATTATCTCCACATGCTTCCTCTAGATTTGTATAAGACCAAAGTGTGTCCCAAGATTGCGGAAAGAGCTATGGCTGAAGAAGAAGTTTTGCTGTCGAAGCTTTTTCACAAAAACTGCCTTCCCGCAATTTGATTTCCAAAGGACTGAATCTTCTATCCCGAAATATTTCCGAAGTATTCATCAGGTTTTTCATAGATATTCTGAAACCCCCGACCAGAATGGAGGAGGACTCTCACGTACAATAATCTATATATAAGGGTATGTTTGGAATGGATCTCACACGATTCCACACAACGTTTTTCCTCAATTTAAACGGCAGCTAAGAAAATAATCTGGAAGTGTGAACCCAAATTTGTCATTATTCAAAAGTTGTTGTTTTTTTTGATAGTCCGCAGACTATAAGCATTTATTTTTCATGTCAAAACAAACACAGAAAAACAAGTAATAAAAATTAGCATAAGATTGAAAACATAAGTAACAAAAAATTAAAATATGTTAAAACACGTACTAAAAACAATTATGCTTTAAGATTTTTTAACAATTTAGAATAGTTTTTTGTAATATTTATCACTGAATTACATAAAATTTCTTTTTTTGCTTTTATTGCATAAATAAAAAACTGTGTTTTTGTAATAATTGCGTTGATATGGTCCGCCTCTTCTCCCACGTAGAATGATATGAAGTCGTTCCTTCATATTCCTTTCGTTTTCTCATAAAACTTGAGGAGTTTTCTACAAGACCATAGAAGGTGTTTCGAAGTTTCGGGTTCCTCTCTGCAGAAATAACAGTTTTTTCCTTCTCCACTACCGAAGTGTTTCCCAACTTGGAGTGTTCCGCTGAGGACCCTGTACTTGAACCATTTTCTGCAGAGGTCAAAAGAGGGTTTTTAAAGGCTTTAATGCATAATTTAATGTCTCGATCTATCTCCCTCCTGGAGAGGTAATTTAAGAAGGGCGAAAGAGTAGCCTTCGTTCCGCATCTTCTCAAGACTTGTGTGGCCACATTGGAAAAATTATCCTAAAGGGAGTGACAGGTCTATTTTTAAACTTTGGTGGTCCTTGAATGTGTTTTATTCTATGGAAGAGCATCTTCCCTAAAAGGTTGTTTTCAAATTCCATGTCCCCCAAACACGACAACCCTTGGAACGTTGAAAGGTCCTTCCTTAAAGAGGATATTGCATCCATTGCAGGCATTTGCCAACCAAGGTATTCCTCAAACTTAACAATAAGTGGTGTTGCTGCTTCGCTCATTTCCTTTAGAAGAGGACACATGAGTGAGGATTTTCTTAAAATTTGAAAATAACCCTTATGGAGGTCTTTTTTAAGTCTTCTTTTTGGGAGATCAGATATTGTTTTCCATTTCTGCCCAATCCTCTGTACAATCTTTTAACCTTGTAAACCATCGTGAGTTCATGTTTCTCCACATAGACGAAAAATCGAGAACACCAAGACCACCATATCCGTGAGGATTATGTAGTCTTTTGTGAGAGAGGTTCTTGTACTTGGAGAGAAGGAAATATTTTTCCTTTAGGGAGTTAACCGTGTCACAGGTTATATGGTCGTAAGGAGTGACCTTAAGAAGGTGAATTACTTTTGGGAGAATATAAATATTCCAGCTGATTATTTAATTCCAGAATCCAAATTGAGTGGAGTGAAAAAGGTTATTGCATTCCTTATCCTATTAATAATTTCATTGCAGTTTTTTGACCCAGAGTCGAGTCCGATCCATGTTTCTAAAACTTTTAAACTTTTTTGGGTAGATATGGATGGCCAAATCGGAGACAGATGATCATTGTAGGGGCTGAGTACTTCGCATTTTTCTTCGTTTATACAAAGGCCAGAGACTTTGGAGAAATCACTCAAATATTTGAACACACGTGTGAAATTTTGTGTCGTTCGTTGTACATCGCCCGTGGTTAGGATTGTAGTGTCATCTACATAGGCTTTGACATATATCACTTCAATTTCTGATAATTGTCTTAGGAGAGAATCAGTTGCAATGATGAATAACAGGGGAGCGCTCGGATCTCCCTGGAGACAGCCTCTATTTATTTGGTATGTGCATTGTTTGGCACCATAGCCAACGGTGTTTTTTGCATTGGAAAGAAGAATGCCAACCAATCTCATCATATAATGACCAAACCCCTTGTTTGCAAGAGTTTTAATTATATGTAAGTGGGAAACTGTGTCAAAAGCCTTTTTAAAATCGATGGTTAAAATGGATGTATTAAAATTGGTTTCGTATTTGGTCTGAAGGTTAAAAGGAATGTCTTCGATTAGTTTTCTCTTGACGAATCCGTATTGCGATGTATTAATAATGTGACTCATGCATTCATTTAGCCTGTTACTAATTATGTATGAAAAGATCTTGAAAATGCAGTTTTGCATGGTTAAAGGGCGGAGGTTTTTGACAAATCGAGGATCTTCATCTTTTTTGGTATGAGAACCAGTGAGCCAGTGGATGCGTAAGATGGGAATGCACCTACAGCGAGAACTTTTTCATAAAATAAGAGTAAAATCGGGGCAAGGGCTTAAGAATATTTTTTTTTTGGTTATAGTTTTCAACTAGCTATAACAGCACCTCTCTAATCGATCATTGGATACTGTATCATTATTCAACAGTTGACATCATTTGCAAAAATCCCTTTGAGGGAAAATCTTTGAGCAACAATGCTTCATCCATCCATCTTCTGTATATATACAGAAGATTTTAATTTCCTCAAAAAGAAAGACCGCTCTAGATCATCTGATGCCACGGCCACGGCACCGCAAAATGGTATTTCTCGATTTTAGCGATGAAACTAATACTGAATTCAGTGCCAGTTTATTAAAGCTTCTTGAAATATGGAGGCACAGAATAAATCAGTCCTTAGTCCAGGATGGGTGGATCTTCACCAGCCAACTTCAATTTTTTTCAATTATATGTTCCTATCATTGCAAGGACAGCGGAAGATTTTATATGGATACTTTACATGCCATCGTGTATTGCCAAGCAATCTTTATTTTAAAGAAATTCCATTGTTTAAATCTGAGAGGTATGGATTATTTATGGAGGGATATATGAAAGCAGTTGTACTTTTTGGGCTTCAAGATAGAAAAGAACGTTGTCGTAACAACTCTAAATCTATAGAATACGGCTTGCTGAACGACAAAGCACGGATTACCAGTTTTTAAAAACTGGAGAGTGTGAAGCCAACGGACCTAAGAGCAACTTTGTTATCAACTACAGCCATATGTATATACAGCTTTTAACCTGAAAATTCCGTCTCTTTGCAACGATTCGCGGACCATTGCTGCAGAGGAGGTCAAATATTTCCATCAAGTTCCTTATCTCATTTAAAGATTTTATGTCCAATTCTGAAAGTTTTAAAGTTATGTGTTTTTTAAAAATTGAAATCCGCTTTTGAAACTTTGTATCATGATATTATACAGTTCTTCCTATTGTTTGACTATTTTTAGTTTTTGCTATAATTGTAGTCGTTCTTGTCCGAAATAAATACTTTAGACAAGAATATCGTTTTGTTTTGTTTCTCACGCAACTTTTTTAGAATTGGAATATTTAAAAAAAGGGAAAAAATATACAAAATTCAAACTATAAGATTAAATGAGTATACTCTTGCTTCACAGCTTTAGAGATATTTATTTTGAAATCAGTTTGAAGACATGAAATTAAAGTATAAATATTTGATCGAGTATAGAAAACTGTTTAGTGTTGTATTCTTACGTATTAATAACTAATGCACTGCATTTTCATACTGTCCATTGAAAAATCATTTTCAAATGGAATAAAACATAGTGCCATTATAAGATATTTCAATAATGATGTTGTCTATAACATATAATCATTATTATTATCCTTCCTCTGACTGCAAAATGTATCCTTAGACTATTTTATAGTTTTATTTATAGTTTTACAGTTGCTCTTGTAGCATGTCTATTTGGGAAATGAATAGATGATTTCATCCTTTATTTACAAGAATTAAATATATGTACCTACACATGGAATAGAACAGATAGAGTAAGAATACTACGTGATAGTCTGTAAAAGGTAATTTATTATGTATAAAGGAAATACTGATTTTGTACAGCAATAACACACACAAACAAATGTTGTAATAATTCAAAAAAGAGTTCGGATACAACGAGTAGACGCGAAAGTAAGAGAGTTTTTATTCCCTTGCTAAAGGAAGAGTTTATTGAACGTTTAAATGGTTGGAAGATATATATCCTTACAACACATTACTTTCACTATAGCAGATTTATTTTTCGAATGGACCCTACCACGACTTAAATAACGTCATATTTCTTTTAAAATGTCCCAAAAACGTCAACATTTGTCAGTCACATTGTCTTATTTTTGTTTTTCGTATAGACTGAAGATAACTTGCTGAACAATGACATTGGCGTTGACATGGATTAAGTTTCTTAAGAAACTGTTGAGAATCTGCAAGGATGGCTTTATTTGAAAATATATTTTTGTCTTATATTAATATATATATCATAATAAGAGAAAGTTAGAATTGTATTAATCAAGTTCATATGCTCAGGTTTTGAAAAGCAAACTTTAAAATATGTTGTATGAATAGATGATAAGATTTAAATACTAAATAAAGGACTACTGAGTGTACAAGGTATAATAAGATACCTTAAATTGTAAAAATATTTTTAGTAATGTCTTAAATTAGTTAAGTTTTCATAATTATATGGTTAGACCTTCTTTTCCACTTTGAGTGTATATTTACCCTTGATAATTATGTCTGTATCTTGTATGTTTTGAGATCTACGGGGCTTCCAAGATATTTTTATGGCATTAGAAGTTGTCTCTTTGTTAATACCAAGTCGAAATTCAACTAAAATACTCCATTCACTAAATTTATAAGGAATCATATGCGTTTCCTTAGTAACATAATAACATTTATAGTATTAGTTCTTCTTTTAACACTATCTTTTTAGGGTCACCAACTGTTGACCACTCACAGATCTTCTCTCTAAAAAATATCCAAGATCCAAAAAATATTGATACTCAGTGTTATACATCACCAGTAATTCATATTATAAGCACCTTGGTACTGGCTACATGCAATATATATGTACAATGATCAATCAAATTTAAATACAACCTGAATTTTTTTTTGTAAACATATAAAAAGAATACTTTTATATTGTTTTGTCGTAAAATTTTATTTCTAACTATATTGTAAAAAATGACACAAATGTCGATACATTTTGCTTGCATCTTAATAATAAACAACATGAATAGTTTTGTGTTCTTTGAAAAGATATATACTTATGAATATATGACTCATAATTAAACTTGAAAACAACAATAATTATTATAGTTTGATTATATCATAATCTTATTATAATTAACCACTATATTTCATGTTCATAGTTTAAAAAGTTCACTCAAGTTAGATAACAATATTTTTTATATCATTAAATGCATATGAAATAAAATTGATTCAACAGTAATCTAATTGACTCTGAATCCCATAAGCGAAAATATTTTGTCAAGATGATCCAATATAATAGAAAGTGGCTTTAAATATCTGGAAGAGTTACTTATGTTATTTATTTTTTTGCCTTTATGGTCCGACAGAACTGTATCCAACAGGATATAAATAAGCATTATAACATTAAAATAGTGTAGCGAACCTATGATTTATCATGAGGTCGACCAAAATGGTCATCCCCTCTCGGAATTTGCACCTGCACCCTCCAACATTGAGAGTTGAACATGCCTTAACGCACACTGCTATCGGACACCCTCTATCTTTGTTATTATTTGTAATAATATTTCTTATTTACAATTTATATCTTGCGCTTAAGCATCATTTTTGAACATATTTTTTATGTTTTATAATATATAAATAGCTCTGTGGCAACTTCTTACAACCAAACAATAGCCTCCCTATGATATTTTCATACTTAAGATATATTTATTAACTACTCTATGTCTAAGTATATAACAAAAAATAATAAAAACATTTACAATGTCACTGCTTTTGGTCATATTGTCTAAAAGCCAGATATTTTACTTTTATTTGAATATGTTTTACTATTTCAAATACTTGACCTTGAGTATAAATATTTGTAAAAAAGCTATTTAAACAAAGTGATGTCTACCGTAGAACTTACACATGCTCTCTTAACATACATTTTAGACGAATTAGAAGTCTGTTAGAGAGGCAAGTAGGACTTTAATATACCATAATTTGTATCGAATCACTTTTGGTAAGTTCCTCATGATATTATCGACACAGTAGCATATGCCAATTTTATTGCGGTTATCGAACTAATTATAATGAAAATATAATTCGTTAAATAGACATTTGAATTTAATATTGGTGTATTTTCATAGTCATCACTAAAATATTTTCTTTCTCTCTCTCTCTTGTTCTCCTTCTCCTTGATATGTGTAAATTAAATTAAGCTTCTGAAATCTATTTTCACACTGAAAGAGAAGCAAGGAGAAGGGGGAGGGGTGTAAATTGAATTATCTAAAAAACATTTCAATACATGTATATACACATATTTTACGAAAGATAAAGGAAATCAAAATATGTGCTGAATTAACATTTTATATAATTATTATATAATTAAAGCAAGCATTCAATTTTATACACGCATATACCATATAAAAGAGCAAGATTCTTGAAATATTTATTTTCCCCTGTCATAGAATATTATGTGAATCTTCAAAGATTTTCATATCATAAATATATTATCTCAGCAATTAGTTTATCTAACCATTATAATCAAAAGAGATGTGTATCTATATCACCTTATTTTATATATTCATGGCAACACATTTAGCTTGTGTATAAAGTTATGTCCTGGGGAAAGAAGTGTTGATACTTAAAGGAAATAATTCTTGATATTTTACGCTAATTGTTTTTCATATGAAAGATTATTGATCCAAATTTTTAGTTTATCCAAGGAATACAAAAAGCTACATGGAAAGATGACTCCTTACCTAAGTAGGTACTTCCTTTTCAGTACTTATTTATTCTTTAGTGAAACTTGGTGTATTTCAACATCAATTAGCTTTCTCGAAATTTATCTCAATTAAGAGTTATTTGACTCTGGTTTATTGAAGTTTTATATTGATTTTTACCTTCGCCAAAGGAGGTATTGTTTTCACTGGCGTTGGTGTGTTGGTTTGTTTGTTTGTCAGCAGGATAACTCAAAAGTGCGGAACGGATTCGGATGAAACTTTGTGGAGTTGTTGGAAATGCCAAAAGAAACAAGTAATTAAATTTTGACATCTCTGAGTGCTTCTTTAGATACAAAATGAGCTAAATACTAATAAATATTTCAAGTTAGCTTACTCTGCCAATAGATGTCGCTGTGCTGTGTTCTCCTCTTTGATGACGTCAGTTTCTTTTTCTTTCCATGTACCTCTAGAGTGTAAATAAAGGGACATTGCGTAGAGAGTTGGAAATGACAAAAATACTAAGTGATTCATTTGGTGGTGATCGGCGGAGGTTTGCACTCTCTGAGTGCTTCTAGTTTATATTGAATTCATATGGTTCCAAGGAATGTTATACAATTTAATGTTGAAAGCTTCGTTAACAAAAGCCAACAAAATCAAAACATACCTAGATATAAATTCAGCCGTAAAGGCACAAAAGTAACTAATTAATTATAACAAGGTTAAATGGTTGTGTACTTTGGGCTCTTGGCTTTCATCATATTTCAACTTATGGATGGATGTAATACTTATTTGGTTCCGTGGTATTAAAAAAGCGTCTAAAATTAAGGATATATATATAGAATAAACAAAAGTTGGTGATTTTTAATTTATTTTTTATGAAAATATATGATGGAGACTGAGATGAAACTAATCCACTTTATTACAGTAAAACATATGCTTCAAGGTGTTGTAGGTTTCTTAGGATAATTAAATATATTCATAAATGTTTATTTTTCATTTTAATGAAGAAAAAATAATCAAATGATGCACCAATGGGATGAAAATTGAAATATAGCTCTTTGTGAAAGCATGTATTGCTTATGTGATAATATGGACATAAATACATATGGGGAGACATAACGTCGAGTCCATGAGTCTAAGGACTAACGTACTTTTCGTTTGTTTTTTAGTAAACCCCCAATAGAGTCGATACTTTAACTATATATATATATATATGTCGAGACATAAAGACACAAAAAACCCATTGAATTATGATTATGACTTTTTTGATTATTCAAGAAATATATTATTACTTATACGAAAATGGTAGCATAGAAAAATTCAATTTCAATTACCTATACTAATTTCGAATCACATATTATCCTTAATTGTGTCCATGCTTATATTAAAAAAAATATAATGTTAACTTTCATATATTTTAAAAGAGATGTATGTTTGGTACAATATGTTTATACATATATATAATTCATTTTTTTTTTTTCAGTTCCCAAAGTATCAATTTTTGGTGATCAAGACGTCTATGTGAAGTCTGGGAGCTCTGTATTCCTCAAGTGCGTCATATCTCAGAGTTTAATTGCTCCAACTTATATTGAGTGGCGCTTCGGGGAGCACATCATTGAGGGTCGTGGACGGATACATACAACGCCCCCAGAGCACTTGGCTCCAGGTACAACCATGAGTACACTCAGCATTTCCTCTGTTGAGAGATCCGACTCGGGACCCTACACCTGCATTCCGTCTTTGCTCAACAATGCATCTGTTTATCTTCATGTCTTCGAAAGTAAGTATACTACAAAAGTCTAATAAAACATTTATTTGATTGCGCCTTCAGAGTGTTTCAATACTTTTATATGTTAATATTTACACCAATTATAATTTTTTCAATGACTCATTATCATTATGTGCTAAAACACAAACTGATAAAGTATTCAGGTCAGGATTGTATTCATTAGTTATGAGCCTCTAGGTTTATTTTTGTCACTAGAGCCTTACTTTTTACAGCTGTATCTCCCTTAAGTTTTCATAAAAGTTGTCAGTTCCAATGTTTATTGAATTACAAGGAATGACCATATTGCCGAGAGGGCTGATATTTCGCTTGCGGTGGTTTTTAATGACGCCACACCTGCAAGCGGGAAGAAAACGTCATGAAACGTTAATCCTCCCGCTCATGTCATCAAACTACAAAATATTTTTCATGACGTCACAATAATATTAAGACTCATGACGTTTCACTATCAATGAAAACATGAAATAAGCATTGTAGTCTATATTTATTTTATTTGTAAGTTCATCAGCTTACAATTATGATGAAGTATGTAACTAATTATACTTTATTCTGTGCCATGTTTAGTATATGTTACTTCTGCACACCCTATTTTCTATGGACCCAATTTTGCAGAATCCAATAGAGATTTATTTTTGTACCATTGTTTTTTATTTACACTTCATACAAAATACTTGACAAATCAAAGTGCCCTTCCACACATTATTCTCCTAAGCGGCTGCTTGTGTAAAAGCTTGTATGTACATTACTCTGACCCTGTCTCTCATGGTACATTACAAAACACGCAATCCTTTACATAAACCACCTAAAAGTACAAAAAGATGACGTTAGGTGACTCCTGCATAGACAACTGACTTTATATTTATGTTGTATGAAATCATAAGCGGCGTCAATAGTCGTACACAGAGTTAACTTAATAATAAATCCCCAAATTACTCACGACTTATTAATAAACAAGCTAAATTTAAAAAGATGTTCTATAAATATAACAGTGGCTAAAGCTGTAATGTGATGAGAAGTGATATGTTGTCATCATCAAAGAAGTGGTTGACATACTGTGTTCTCTCTGGTACACTCGAATGTAAGACAATTTTTTACGGAAGATCCAAATATATGTTTTTTGGTTTTTTTCGGTTAAAATCATCGTATCATCTGTGTGAATTATGTAGTGTGAAAATGAAATACACAAAAATTATTTACCGAAACAGAGTATAACTATTCAGGGCAGTTGCAAAAATAAGTAAATTAACATTTTAGTTCACTTTTACTTCCCTGAAAAATAACTTTATATAAAAGGACGCATTTTTATTAAATTCGTTTAAAAACTCGCAATGTGTTTTTAATATCCCTTTGATAGTTTTCATGTAGAGCTTAGATCTTGCTGGCGCATATTTCATTATGTTGCCAGCCAATTTCCTGTTGGCGCTTCTAAATCCGGTATTTTGATGGAGAGAGCAGCGTAGCGAGAAGAAGCACCAATCATGATGGGCCTTAGGTCTTCTTCGATTACGTAGGCATTTGTTGTAATTTTTTGAACAAGTAAAAATTTTATGTTTTGTAATGCAGATTGTATTGCTTTGTGACAAATGTGACAATCCCCCCCGATTTAAAAAATGATTATATACAAAGAGAATATGAGCTTTTAAAGTAGTCGGGGATATATTGTCATTTTGACACACGTTTATCTTTATAATATTTTAATTATTTGAAGAATGGGACAATCGGCAAATGCATACAAAGTATTATTTAAAAAAAATCACAATTCATGCAATGATTCTGAAAAAAAAATGCCGTACGGAGAATGGTTCCAGAGGTCCATTTTATATGACTGAACATATCTTGGCAATCATTATAAATCTGTTTCCGATTTTTAATCAACAATTTCAGTTTTTATCAA
This sequence comes from Caligus rogercresseyi, assembly GCA_013387185.1. NCBI lineage: Eukaryota > Metazoa > Arthropoda > Copepoda > Siphonostomatoida > Caligidae > Caligus > Caligus rogercresseyi. The sequence goes on along the minus strand of CP045898.1, from coordinate 12,077,626 downwards.
CCTAAGAGAAGTGATTTTATAGCCTTTTATGTTAGACTGGGTGAATGTTTTATGAATTCAATTATTACAAAAACACAGCATGTATTATTTGCAAGGAGAAGTGCATCAAGCAATGACATTTAAGGGATTTTATGAATGGTTAAACTCCATTTTAAAGTTTAAAGGATACATGTCGTAAGAAATGAGGTTTTAGATAAATGTTCTTTCAGTTTTTTTAGAATATGCCTATTGTTATTGTATTATTTGATATATACAATGAAGCATATGGTAAAAAAAAAACAATGCCTAAATTAAACAAAGTACAAAAAAATTACGCAAAAGTCGAATATGCAATACTCATAAAATCATTAACAGCTTGTTACTATTGTCCTCTATACAATCAGACATAAATTATCCTCCTTTATTTAATTGTAGACTTAAAATATAAAACACTGGGAATTAAGATTTTGTTTCAAATCTTTGTTGTACCTCCTACCTATTTGGGCTTATTCATACTAAAAACGCGTGCCTTTGACATGTCGCTTCTAACTTGCCGAAGTTAATTTAACAGCTAGCTAGCGCCGACTTTATAATTAACTATTTTGATCTCCAATTATTGTTATTGTCGATTATTGTGTTAATGTCTTTAATATGGTTCAAATGAATTACTTATAATTTACTTGAAGATCTAATTTTAAAACTGCAATGTTTATTTATTACTATGTATTTTATTTTTGTATTGGTTAACTTTTACTGAATAATTTAAGCTTATATTTTAAAAATACACATAATGCGTGATAAACATAAGGCTCAACGGCCCTTAAAATGAAAAAAACTGTATTCAACATTTGAATAGTTGACAGAATTAATGTAACTATGTAAAGGGAAGGCATGGGATTTGTGGGACTAAATCATTGAATTCTTTTGAATATAAGAACTTATAAATGGAAGACGTTAATAAATAAGTATGAATGATATTCAACATCAAGGTTAGCTCATATTCAGTTGTTCTATGTTATTTACTTGATTAACTCAAATGTGAAAATGCCTCCTTCGGATGTTTAATATTTTGATTGCTTAAGATGGAAAAAATTACTACAGTTAAATATAAATGTGATCATTTACTTTTGGTGTTGTGTTAGTCAATTTAGGAATACTATAACCTGGAATAGGAACTCTCTCCTTTTCCAGGAAAAACGGAGTTCCTATTAGGAACTCCCGCCTTTTCCCTTTTTATGAAGGTAGTTAAACTTTGACAAAAAAAGGAGGGAGTTCCTATTCCAGGCTATGGTATTCCCTGGTCATTCGCACATCCGATTCAAATATAGAACAAATAAAATACATATGTTTATCATTTAATAGTGGCAAAATACTATAATTTGAACCCGGCTAGACAAGTCAATATAATACTTAACTTTTGTATGCAAATTTGAAGTATATATTTATATTTAACAAACATAATCTGATTAATCCTTATACACTTAAGCAAAAAGTACAATAATATATATGCAAAGCATTTAGTTTGGCAGAGAGACTTTGAAAGAGCAACATTGTGGAAAAATTATATAATAATAAATAAAAGCTACTTTTTTAATCTTGCGTTCATATAAGGTATTACAAACTCCATATGGAGCATAGTGGTTGGTTTTTTCATTTATTCCTACTTAAATATCCACTTGCTTTTGGATAAAATATTATTTTAAATAGTGCCTGATATTTCTAAGTTTCTTTGCATACAAAATGTATTAAATTCTTATTAAACAGATGGGCCATTTGTTAAAATAAACTAGATATTACAAATGGAAGAGTTTGGAAATATAATTTAAAAGTTATAAGTGCAGTGAAGCCTGACGGTTTTGTTCATTTTATATCAAATGAGATGGAAATGCAAATATGGAAAGGGGGTCAATAAAGCAATAAAAGATAAATATTTCATATTGACAAAGAAAAATCAAATACATATTCTTTGATTACTTAATAGCGACAAATAGAATAACAGATAAGGACTTATGATATGTAACAGAGAGAAAATATATATGTATACTTAAACGAATCATCGTATACTTGTCTACATATCAAAGAGCCGTTGATGCAAATAAAAATTGGCTCTGATCCTTACACATACAAATACAATATAATATATATATATATAATACCTCTTACTTATATGGAAAAATCATTTTTTTGCATTTATATTTCAACAACGATAAAATATCAGATCACCACAGTGTACAATAAACGTTTTTCTAGTGTTTGTACGTGTCAGGATCAGAGCGAATTTTAATATCAACGGCCCTTTGATATGCAGACAAAATATTATGGACATCCGTTCTGGTTACAGCTATTAGCTATTTAGAGTTATAACTAAATAACAAAGAACAAATTTGTAAAAAAATTATGCAACAAATGCAGCAACATTAACTTTTTTAGCTGTCTAAAATAACGAATTATTTAAATTGATTGTAATACTTAAGAGAGGCATGCACTTATCAGTGCTCTAAGCGTAGCAAAGACAATTGCATGGCTGTCTAGATCCTTATTGCTTATTAAGTTTAATCTTATTATAAAAATAAATAATATATATACATATATTTTTGTTGTTATTTTTTAAATTAATATATTAGTATTGTATAATTATTTGTTTGTATATAAAGATACATGTTTTTTTTAGTAGTCATAAAGGATAGAGTTATATTAGCTCCGTAATAAAATCATACAACAACAACTTTCATATTCTTTCGAATGCAAAGATATAAAAGAACCATATTTTTATGTAGGTCACTTCAAAGTTGAGTAAGTGTCACTTAACCCATTGGAAAAATATTCAAAAAATAATTACTTCTGATAACCTGTGTATTTTCCTCCTCACAAACGTAAGCGACAAAGACGCTTTAAAAGTCCAAAAAGCTTATAGCAAATCATAAACAAGATTTTTAAGAATGATATCTGGGAGAGATGTTATTTATTTATTTATACAGAGTACTACTCCCTTGTACACACCAGACTTTTATGGCCGAGGATAAAAGATAAGGAATCAATTCCTCCATAAAATATGATTTATGATCACATATTGGTGGTTGAGCACATATTACCCTCATTTATATTCACTGCCTATTAAGAAGACTTGATGACTCCTTCTTATCGCAGCCCACACGAAGTTATATACAGCTCCTTCCAACACTAAGAGGGATGAAATTATTTCAAGCATTAAAATAGCAAAAGGTTGCAAAACAGGAACACCTCCAAATAGTGAAGGGCCTCATCTATTTGAAATAATTCTATTTTTTTATTCAGCACCAAGAAAAGGAAATTATTAGTCAAACATTAAAATAGCAAATGACTGCAAAACAGGAACGCCTCCAAATAGTGAAGGGCTTCATTGATTTGAAATTATTTATTTTTTTATTCAGCACCAAAAAAAGGAAATTATTAGTCAAGCATTAAAATAGCATATGGCTGCAAAACAGATACACCTCCAAATAGTGAAGGGCCTTTTAAAATTATATTTTAGTTCTTGTTCATATTAGAATATTCATTATGTCTTATGTATTAAAATCATTTTATAAGCATTCTCTTTTTGTGCTTGTATATTTTTTATTAGCTGTGGAATAAGTAAAAATAATGAAGGGCCTATAGATTTAAAAAGTTTTCATATTTTTATTCGAATATAGTACATAACTTTTATGCGTTTTTATTATATTTATTTTAAATAAAGATATGACTTCGATATAAGACACTACCTGCGGGTATCTGATTAAATTATTGTTAAGTATTAAAACAGCAAATGGCTGCAAAACGGGAGCATCTTCAAATAGCTTCATTCATAATGTTAATTTTTCATTTTTTATTCATTTATAGACATAACTTGTAGGCGTTTTAACAATATTTCTTTACTAAATCAGGGCATTGACTTCTAGTTAAATATCAGATTAAGTTCAGGTGGGGTATGTAGGTTATACCAAGCATTCATTTTAGAATGTTTATTACGCAATTGCTTGTCAAAAATACATTTTAAACATGTACAAAACATACTACTAAAATTTACCATATTTGACTTTTTATAGGTCCTGGGAAGAATAAGTCATAAATATTTTATAATAGCATATAATAAATGCATAAATACATAAAATTGAATAAAAATTTTTTACTTCATGACGTAATGAGAAGAATGTTATATGATCCCCTATGTAGAATCAACAGGCTGAATCTTGAGATTCGTATTGATGGAGTGAAGTACTGAGTTGAATCAGTGAGGAGATTCATTTTTATTTCTGATAGAAGGCAAAATATATACAAAATATGTATTTAAAACAGGACAGATACTAGACAACTCATACTTAAACGTTTAAATGCATCGGACAAGATAATATGAATTGTAACTTTAAGAATATGACATATTTGAATTACAATAAAAACAAAATTAATAAAACTTAGAATTTGGTTTCACCACTTTTTTGGATGTAGGACTTGCTAGGAAGAAGTGTAAATGTGAACTGTGTAAGTTCAACTGTTTTAGACGATTATTGGGATTCGTATTGATGGAGTAATATATGAGGCCTAATCGCGAGAATGTATATTCCTAAAGGGAGTGCGATGTCCATGTGCATTAAGGCGTGTTCAATCTTAATGTTGGGACGTAGGTTCGAATACCAAAAGGGGATGGTCATTGATAAGATCCTAGGTTTGATAGACTATTAACATGTTAGTATGCTTATTTATATCCAGTCGGAGCAATTCTGTCGAACCATATAGCAAAAAAATATTTATTTCCATATTTGTGCCAGAAGACATACTATATTTTCACAGAATATGTATATGCCGACTTCTAAACTAAACACACACTATCCTTTAAACTTTTTGTAATTAAAAATATGCTAAGATAGAAAACAAATAACAGTCCAAAGGGTTTAAAACATTATTTTGAAATATTAAAAAAACTTCATTATTAGGTTTTTTTATGATTATACAAAAATTGAGGATTTCATTTTTGTCGCCTTGATTATCACGTTGTCTGTTTTCCACTTTTGTGATAATTGCAGAATTCGCTTTTTTTTGGCAAGAGAATATAAAGTCCATTCGCTCCATCGCAAAATCCTTTCTAACTATATTTAAGCTTGTGCGAAGACCCTTGCATTGATATTACCCTGAGTTGTTCTTTTCAATTGCAAAACATACAACATTGTTTCTTCAGGTAGGAGCCATCAAGATAAGGTACACAATAAACAGAATCATTCATTACTTGTTTCTTCTTATGGAAGTTCAAATCAATGACACCTACGATATAAATCTATATCCTGACACATAATCTATGTTTTCATCAAAAATTCAGAATCATATCTCCTATTATAAGTATTTTTTTTTAAAAATTGTATTTGCCTTTATTTTACTCAATAGTTTCATTCACTGCAGGCAACAAATCCAATTGTTT